>JALGQZ010000004.1:30873815-32091625 GCA_023105745.1 Austropuccinia psidii | reverse complement strand
ACACACATCTTTTTCACCTTCATCAGGGCCTGTTCATAAACAGGGTTTTTTATTTTCAAAAATATTTTGAAATCTTTTCTCAAATAAAATCTTAAAAACCATTAGGTTACACCTTTTTCTAAGCCTATTCTAAACCAGTTTCTGATTAATGAAAAATATCTTTCAACTCACTTAAATTTACTCAAATCGTCTCATCAAATGATTACCAAAAGTCACTTTATTTTGATTCCACTTCACAAGCACATTGGTTTTTGTTTGTCCATTAGTGACTAATTTTTGTATGAAAATTTAGAAGTGGTAATTTAAGGTGAAAAAGATAAAGTAAAATTCCTCTGTTATTTTATTTTTGTTGTAAAAAGTAGAGTTCTCCTTGTCTTTATTCCATTTTCTGAATTACATCTTCTGTACTCTTCACTCATACTTGCTCAATTGAATAATAATTGGATAGGGATTGGGAATATATTATTTTCCCATTAGCTATTCCACTTGCACTTTTATACATGGATTCTTCTTGAAAATTGCATTCATGATACTCAAAATACTTTGCTTTCATAAGTACATTTTGAGCATTTCCTGAAAATCTCCCTGATATTTACAAGACAATAGATTATTGTATTTGAAATTTTTTCTGATATTGTTTGACCACCCAATTGAACGTTCCTCTCAATACATATTTTTACTTATTTACCACTCTTAGCTGCCAAGGGGTCTTGAGAGGGACCAAGTTAATGGAGCAATAAGTACCTTTTGCTTTTGCCATTAGGACCCCTTTTTCTGAAAAGTCTTTCTCAGATTTTATTCTCAAAACTAGGAACAATTTCCAATAGGAATATTAATGTCACTGTAATGTGTGTCTATGAAACTGTTGATAATATCACTATTAATCAACAGCACTATGACTGTTCTTATGAAATATAATAATAAAAATTATTATAACCACAATTAAATAATTAATTACTTAATTATTTCTTTTACTTGTTACACACTACTAGTGATTATAACGGTGAGTAGTAATTGTCTACAAGAATCAATTACAAGAAGAATTTAACAATAAAAACTTCTTTTTAAAAATAATAAAATTCTTTTAATATATAATTATCTTTTACAAGAATAATTATAAAGATAAATCTTAAAGAAACGTATTACTAGATTAAAAATTTAAGAATTAAGACAAAACACTCACTAATACTGCAAAGGACTTATTAAAAGATAATAGTAGAGGAATTTGACGGATAATTATGGATTTGAAGGATCAAGATTGATTTATAACAGGATTAAAACAGTATATAGTTGATTTCTATAATTTCACTTTTTTCTGATTGATTCTGAAAGAATAAAACACTTAAGAAAAGATTAATTAATACTTACTTGTTGGTAATAATGGTATAATTGAATAATGTGATGATTTGGAAAAAAACAGGAAGAGGAGGCCTTTTTTGACTCTAAGACAGCTCACGGAGGCGTTCCATGGAGCGAACTGAAAACCCAGTGAGTGAGAAAACAGTAATACTTTTTGGATTAATGATTGCATCATCTGTTGTAATGTAATATTATCATAATTACTTAATTGAAGCTTTTACGTGACTACCAACCCAAATATGGTTAAGAATAAAAGGAGTTAGAACTGCAGATCTTTTTTTATTTCAAAATGAACATTAATTTCTCAAAGCTATCAATGTTACTGGAAATTTCATCACAAGTTGTATTTTCTGTGAATTTTTGAAAATTCAGTATTACACATAGAAATATCAAAAATGGACTGTAGGTAAACCTTTTAATTTTGCTTATAAAAGTATGATTATTTTCGGTTTTTATATGAATCATATTGTTTTTAATTGGTCCTGAAAGTTTCAGAAAGATTCATTGAGAATGGTATTTTTAATGAAGTTTTGTAGTTTTTACCTCATTTCTACATAGAATTGCAAATAGTACTATATTGCTGGTTGCTCTCAGGTAAATCAATGGATACTAGTCCAAAAAGGGTTTCAATTACTCTTTTAGGGTCTATCCATGGAAAATAATGAATAATTGGCATGGTTACAGGAGTGTAAGTTGCTCTTTACCTCCTTGGCACATCAAAATAGACGCTTATTTGCTATTTTCTCATGATTTAATGAGATTTTAATGTGGTAACCAAGTTCCCATAAGGTTTTAGTATACTAATTGGGCCAATATCAGCCATGGATCTAAGATTTAGAGCTACCAATTCCCCAGAGGCCTCAGAAGTTGGGTACCCTGGCTCTCTTTGATGTCTTTTGTCCCCCTTGACTGTTTTCACATCAAAAATAGAAATTCAGGCTATGGGTGTACCAAATGTGTATTTAAGAAGAACATAATATCAAGTGCCACAAACATGCATAACACTACTCTTAGTGTATACGTAACATGGGATTTCTCACATTCCCATCATTTTGGTGTGAAATTGAGAAAACAATTTTTTTCACAATTCCTTTATGTGGTATTGAAGTATTTTCCATATTTCCACCTCTTAGAGTTAACTTAAGCTTATTCACTATATGGAGTTACCCTAGCTGAATTTTTGTGTAGAATCCAAATCTTGCCTTAAATCCATGGATTTACTTACTCACAAAAACATTATTAATTTTTTCTCAAATAAAAAATAATGAATTTCCATTATATGCATGACTTATGGGTTATGCATAGTTCAAAATTTATTATTAAAGATATTTGTGACCTATTTTGGTATGTAAAATATACCTCAAGGCTCACATCAACAGGTCCTTCAGGATCCTTTATCCGTGGTGCCATCCTAATGGCCATAGCAGATGTGGTTTCCATGCGCAAGCTTACTGGCTTTGTTTTGCATTCAGTAAACAAATTTTGTAATTTTTTCACTATTTAAAAAGCTCAAATTGAAGAAATTGGTCCTCAATTTCACTAAACACGCTCATACCCAAATCATGAATCAACCATTGCAAAATGGCTTTGGGCAACCCCAAAACAACAACAAGAAATTTTCTCTGAGTAAGGAGTGTAACATTCAATTTTGTAAGACCTTCTGTATTGGGATGCAACCAGCATGGTTAATCTTGACATAATTCATAATTTAATACTTGGAATTTTGAAGGATCATGCAACTTCCAAATTATGCATTTCAGAGTCCAAATCAAAACTATATTTCAGGTCCCACAGGAAATCGAATGTCACCAACAGTTCAGACTCAGATTCCATGACCTCCAACCACTCTCTTGATCAAATCACATTGAAAGAGGCCTGCTCCCTGAGAAGATAGGCAGCAAAATAATAAATGAGTCACTCCCACTGCTTCTAACCAAATAAATTACCTCCCAATTCCCACCCCTCACATGCAACATTGATCTAGTGGTTCTGCAGAGATTGGGTCATTTGATGCAGATTGAAACCCCACTTCCTGAATCCCCTCTGAATTGGATATCACTGCACTGAGTGATCACTAGATCAAGGGTGAGACTCTGGAGCATCTCCAACAAATCATATCTGATACCATAATTCCCTCATCATGGACAAGAGTACCCCACAAAATGGGTTCCCCCTCTCATGGTAGTTTAACAGCCATTGAATGGGCTCTCTTATACAAGGTCTATATTCCATTTTTGGTTCTCAGTCAACAGATGTCATTAGATGAACACAATTCCCCCAACAATCAAATAAAAATGGGTCAATCAGAAGAACATGAAAATGAACTAACAAAGAATACATTCCATTTGATTAGTGCTATCAACATTACCACAAGTTGGACTGTTTCAATGGATGATGCAAATGCATTTGCTGAAAATTGGAAAAAATTCCGCATTTCTAATCAACACCTGTTCCCAAAACAGAAAATTAAACCAAATCATCATTTTGATGATCATATTCCAGAACTCTTCCAAAGTTGGGGCCCAGAACAAGCCTCAGCCACATGGGGTTATGAGCACTGGATTGGAGTATTTGCAAAGATGACAACAAATAACAAAATATATACATTAAGTAATAAGAGAAATATATTGAAATTGATTCAACACATGAACTGAATAAGACTCACTTCTTGCAACTATGAATAGATGATATAGATAAAACCTTCCTTCAACATGTCTCTTGATGTTCCAACCTTTCCATTCTCCTGAATTCCCCATCTGTCCCATGTGAAATAAAACAACTTTTTGAATCACAGCTGCTTGCCCTGTTCAATCACCAAAAATATAATAAACCATCCCACCATCACCAACAAAATTGTAATTTCCTGCTTGAGTACTTACAGAATTTTTATTCAAAAAGGGAAATAGTTTAATAGATAAGCCTAGACACTACCATACAATCAAGAAGTCATCCCACTTTGAGGATTGTCTCAGCTTGGTATTTTCCAGTTTCAAACATTAATATTGGGAACAATATATTTTCAACTGAATCCAAAAATGACAGCAACAGTGTGATATGTTCTCTGAGGGGCAACTCACAACAATTCAGTAGTATTAATAGCATTCTTAACGTCTCTGAGCCATCTTGCATGCTGAGCAATAACTTTCTGATCTTCAAAATTTGAATATTGATGTGACTCTCTTACCAGATTGGCCACAGCTCAATATTTATCAAGCTTTTGGTTTTGATGATGGACACTTGATTATATCTGAAGAAGAAATAGAAGGTTGGTGAGGATTGTATTATAACAAAGTGATGTCATGTGGACTGCTTGTAGTGATAAAACCATTATTTCATGACATTTAGTCTCCACTTTTTGCTGAAAACATAGTGACACAAAAGTGCAAATCTCTCAGATTCATCAGGAATGAATAACTGCCTCAATACTTTGTGAAAGTGACATGCTATTGTGGGAAGCAATTCCCATTATTTCACATTTCCACAAAGAAATTACTATTTTGACATTGTGAGCCTTGAGGTATATTCTACATACCCAAATAGGCCACAATTATCCTAAAAATAAATTCTGAACTATGCATACCGCATAAGTCATGCATATATTCATAATTCATCTTTTTTGATTTCAGAAAAAATGAAGAACTTTTTATTAAGTAAAAAAATAGATGAATTTAAGGCCAGATTTGGATTCTACACAAAATTTCACCTAGGGTAGCTCCATAGAGTGGATAAGCTCAAATCAACTCTTTGAGGTTGTAATACGGAAAATACTTCAATACCACATCATCAATACCACATAAAACCTCTGTGAAAATTTTTGTTTTTCTCAATTTAACGCCAAAATAATGGGAATGTGAGAAATCCCATGTTACATATACACTAAGAATAGTGTTATTCATGTTTGTGGCACTTAATATTATGGTATTCTTACATGCAATTTTGGTACACCCATAGTGGATATCTCACTTGAAGTCTGAATTTCTATTTTGATGTGAAAAATAATCAAGGGGGACAAAAGACATCAAAGAGAGCCAGGGTACCCAACTTCTGAGGCCTCTGAGGCATGGAAAGCTCCAAAGCTTGGATCCAAGGCTGATCTTGGCCCAATTAGTAAACTAAAACCTTTGGGAACTTGGTTACCATGTCACAGCTTCAGTAAATCATAAGATAATTGCAAATAAGCTGCTATTTTGACCTGCCAAGGAGGTAAAGAGCAACTTAGACTCCAATAACCATTTCAATTCCTAATGACTTCCCATGGATAAACCCCAGAAGAGTAATTAAAACCATCTTTGGACCAGTGTCCATTGAATTACCTCATAGAAACCAGCCATATAATGCTATTTGCAATTTTATGTAGAAATGAGGTAAAAACTTCAAAAATTCATTCAAAATACAATTCTTAATGAATATTTCGAAGCTTTCAGGACCAATTAAGAACTGTAGAATTCATATAAAAATGAAAAATAATCATACTTTTTTTAAGTAAAATTGAAAGGTTTACTTACAATCCATTTTTGATGATTCCACATGAAATACTGAATCTTTAAAAATTGACAGAAAACACATTATGTGATGAAATTTCCAAAAAACCTTGATAAATTTGAGAAATAAATTATTATATTGGGATAAAAGAAGATTTACAGTTGTTACTCCTTTTATTCTTAACCATAAATGAGTTGGCAGTCACGTAAAAGCATTAACTAAGTAAATATGATAATCTTACATGACAACAGATGATGCAATAAATAATACAACAATTTTTATTGTTTTCTCAGTCACTGGTTTTCAGTTTTCTCCATGGCACGCCTCTGTGAGCGGTTGTTGACTTAAAAGAGCTCTCCTCTTGCGGTTTTTTTCCAGAATCATCACATTATTCCATTATACCATTATTACCAACAAGTAAGTATTAGTTAAAGCTAGTTCTTAAGTGTTTTATTATTCCAGAATAACTCAGAAAGACTTAAAATCATAGAAATAAATTATATATTGTTCTAATACTGTTATATATCCATTATTGATCATTTAAATCCACAATTACCCATCAAATTCCTCTACTATCATTATTCAACAAGTTCTTGGAGTATTAATGAGTGATTTATCTTAATTATTAAAGTTTTTTTCTGGTAATAGTTTCCTTCAACAATTATCTTTATAATTCTTCTTGTAAAAGATAATTATATATTAAAATAACTTTATTATTTTAATAAAGAAGAATTTATTATTAAATTATTCTTGTAATTGATTCTTGTAAACAACTACTCCTTACTGTTATAATCACAAGTAGTGTATAACAAGTAAAAAGAAATGAATAATTAATTAATTAATTGTGGTTATAATAATATTATTATTTCATTTCATAAGAACAGTCATAGTACTGTTGATTAATAGTAATATTATCAACAAGTTTCATAGACACATCTTACATTTGGGGGCTTGGTTGTGTATTTCAAACCTTGTACCCTTGATTAATATATTTTTAACCTCTAAAATATATTAATTTAAGTATCTTTTTTCTTTAAATTTGAAGTTAATAATTATTTTTATTTTTGAAATTGTTTTAAACTCATTTTCATTGAGGAATTTGGTTTAATCTTACACTGTTTTTATGCATGGCATTTTCACAATCAAAAACTTATAAAATTATTCTTTGAGTCACTCTGAATTAATTTTGATTTTTTTTCTTTGAAAAAAATAATTTTTTAACATTAAAAAATCAAAACTTTTGAAAAATCTTAAAAAGTATTTTAAAAAGCATAAAAATAATTTTTTCTCTTTTATGAATTTTTCTCTAGTGTCCTTAATAAAATACAGTGCAGCTGGGAATAAGCTCAGTAAGAGATATCTTACTAGTCCAGAATCTTCAGAAGCAAAATCTGAAGAGAGAATTGAATTGCAACTTGCTAAAAGAGGCACTTTATTCAGAACAGAACAAGCTAAATTACCACCAAAAGGTGTGTAGTTCTGTCCTTTTAGTTTAATTTTCTCTTGAATTGACGTTAAAATGGTGCATATCAGAAATGGAAACAACTATTCAGTCCAACAAGATGGATGTGGACAAGGAAGAGGCAAGAACAAATCCAGAAGTGTCAAATCTTCATCAATAAAGACACATCTGGAGGAGGCCAGAGTTGCCCCCATTCCCCAAGCTCTTCACCCACAAAATTTGATGAGAATTCCAAATCTGGACTAATTTATGAGTATATTTTGAGGGCTGAACCACTTTTAAATGCCAGCAATAGAAATTTGTCAATTCCAATACAAAAATTGGTTCAGAGCAGCCAAAGAAGAGGAGTGGGAAATATGCCCAAGCCTTTGGCAGGGGGCGATGAACTCCTACTTACACATCAAGAGCTTTCTGGGTCAGGAGAAGACTGTAGAGCTCTTAGGAGGTTGGAGCCCGTTGTCTTGCAAAGACAAGGTCAAAAAGATAAAGAATTGGTTGAAGAACCAAAGTCTTTTATCCATAGACCAGAAGAAGGAATTGGAAATGACTCCAGCTTTGGAGACCGAAGGCCCAGTGGTGTCTACCAGCACAAAACCAACTCCAGAAGTGTCCAAAGACAAGGCTAAAAGACCTCAGAAGAAGCAGAGAGGTCCCAAGAACCATCAAGGCAAGGGCAAAGGCAGAGCCAATTGGAACAGACCTTACCCACAAGGGTACAGGATCCCCAAATTGGAGCCTTCAGCCATGGACAGTGTCTTCAATATGGCAAGGACTCTTATGGAATTCACAGACAAAGAGCAGGAAAGGATGAACCGGGCTTTTCCATGCAAATAATAGATGAGATACATTGTGTTAAATTTAGTATTGATGTAGAACTTGGAAAATTTGATGCAAATTCAAATAAAATCATATCAGATATGAGTGAATTGAAAAGAAATGACAAAAAGAATACTGGGTGGTATCAGTTGACAAATGTCAGACTTGATTCAATTACCAATACATGTGACAGAATTGAAAGTAAATGTCAATTCCAAAATGATGAAATGGAGGATTTTCCCATTTTAAACATTAATGATCAACTTAGAATTCTGAAAGATCATGTCTTGGAAATAATTAAAAATACCAGTCAGTTTGCCACACATTTGGCAAAAAGTGACAGTGAAAGGCAGAAGTTAAAGGATGAAATAATTGCAAATGTGGGACCAATTCATAAGAATGATGAACCACATATGCCAAGACATTCTACACCTTTTATTGAGGAAAAAATTACTGTTGAAGGAAATTTGACCTCATTTTTAGGAGAAAATCCTGTATGTGCAAAAGATATTCCCAAACTGGAAGAATGGCCAACATTCTCTGATGAAGGAGAATACAATCACATTGAGTTCATCAGAACCATTGATATGTTGCAAGAAGATTTTCACATACCTGATGAAATCATAGTGGGGAAGCTACACTCTTTACCAGAACTGCAAAGAAATGGTATTACAAAATGAGACTAGATCATGGTAAACATAATTGGCCTTTGTGGAAATGTGAAATAATCACCAAATGGGCTAACAATTCTTGGGGATTTGAAATGGAAAATGATTTTGAAAGTTCCATTCTTAACTCAGAAAAGGATAAACCACTTACTTGGTTCCTGAAACAGAAAGACAGATTATCTGCCTTACACCCAGATATGTCTGACTCTATGATTAATATGGAAATATTAAGAAAATGTGGAAGATAACTAGAAAATTCTATCAAGTGCAGATGTGTAGAGACCTGTTCAACAGAAGACTACATCAATGCCATGGAAGATATCATTACTAGGACAAGAATTGGTAAAACCAGGACTAGAGTCCCTATGGAATCCAAAATCATCTCTAGAACTTCCAGAGGAGATAAGAGTCCTGAAAGACCTGTTTTAAAGTGTCATAAATGTGGAAGCACTTCAAATTTGGCCAACACTTTCACCAAAAAGGTAAAGATTAATGAAGCTCAAGTCATTGAAGAAGTTCAGTGTACTGAAGATAAAGAAGAATCTAACCTAGATTCTGCAGTCTCTGAGGATACACCAGTAGAGGACTATCCCATCAAAAAATTACAGCTTTCTTTGAGGTCACAGAAGTACATACTCACTTACCACAGTACAGTGAGGATTGTCATAACCTGACAAATATTCAGGATTCCAGAATGTGTAAAACCAAACCTGCTAGAGGTAAAGGATATACTGCCGGAGCATCTTGTATCACATCAATCCTGATGAATGATATCGAAGCCAAATTAAATTTGGATACAGGGGCACTTTGTACTTGGGTAGGAAAAGATTATCTTCAAGCCATACTCCCTGGATGGAAAAGCCAGCTATTAACAATAGAGGCTGTACAATTTAGTAGTGCAAGTAATAATATGTACCCTTTAGGCATATTGGATACGACTCTGGTATTTCCACATCCAGCAGGAAGTGTAAGAATGAGAACTGAGATAGTAGTAATGGGCAATTGCACATCTCAGCACATTATTCTTGAAAATTGTTCCTTGAGAATTTATGGTATTGACATCAATAACAATGAAGACAGATATTTCACAATTGGAGAAAATAAAAGACAAAAATTTGCTATTTCCAATATTCCAAAACAATTATCTGTGATATCTTCTGTTAAAGATACTTATAAGGAAGAATTTGTGGCTAATTAACTTGTTGAAGCACAAATCAATCCATCATTATCACCAAAAATGAGGCATGATCCTATTGATGTGTTTTACACATATAAGAATGACTTTGCTTCTGATAATGAACCATTAGGTGCTATAAAAGGACATGAAGTTGATGTTACTCTTAATATTGACAGACCATGCCCTCCTGTCCTTAGAAGACCAGCTTGTCCAGCCAGTCCCAGAGCTAGAGAGGCCTTGGAAAGACATATCCAAGAGTTGATCCAGCTTGGTGTCCTAAGGAAAGTAGGCCAAAATGAAGAAGTTGAAGTAACAACACCTGTTATTATTGCTTGGCATAATGATAAATGAAGGATGGTTGGAGATTTTAGAGAATTGAATACCTACACAGTTCCAGATAGGTATCCAATTCCTAGAATTCAAGAAACCTTGACCCAATTGTTTGAGCCAAGTATATAACATCCATGGATGCATTGAAAGGCTTTCATCAAACTGTTTTGACCCCCAAAGCTAAGAAATTACTTAGAATTATCACTCACTGTGGTATTTATGCGTATCTTAGAATGCCATTTGGTATTAAAAATGCACCATCTCATTACCAAAGAATGATGAATAACATCTTCCACACAGAATTGTCTGAAGGATGGCTTATCATTTATATTGATGATATTGTGTTGACAAAGCTACAGGAGTGAATATGAATATTTCACTCAAGAGATGTTCTTTTGGCTTTGAAGAACTTAAAGCTTTAGGACATATTGTTTCTGGCTTAAGCTTGGGTCTTGACAAAAATAAAGTGGCAGCAGTGTTACTTAAGCCAATACCCCAGAATAAGAAAGCAATGATGTCTTTTTGTGGATTTTCCAGTTATCAAAGGCAACACCTAAAAGACTTTGAAATTCTAGCCAAAAAACTCTATAGAATCTGTGATCAACAGACAGTATTTGAGATGACACAGGAAAGAATTGAAGCTTATGAGGAGATAAGGAAAGCTCTTACAGACACACCCTTACTCCTCATTCCTGACTGGAATATACCTTTTGAAATGTACATTGATTCATGTGGAGATGGATTAGGGGCAGCCCTACATCAATTCCAGAACATTGATGACAAACCTATAGAAGAACCAGTTTGTTATATCTCAAGACAAATCAAACCAACAGAAGCCAGATGGAGTGCTTATGTGTGGTATGGGCACTTGAGAAATTACACTATTATTTTGATAGAAGTGTTTTTGAATTGATAACTGACTGTAATGCCGTGAAATCACTTCTTAACATGAAAACTCCCCGCAGACATATGTTGAGATGGCAAATAGCCATTCAAGAATATAGAGGAAACATAACTATAGTTCATAAAGAAGGAAAAATTCACAAGAATTCTCATGGACTTAGCAGGTGGGCATTAGCCAATACTCCTGATAACCCAGCTTATGTACCTTTGGAAGCAGAACCACAAATTCCAATTGAAGAATCAACACAACAGATATTGGGACTGAATTCTTTGAAGAAGTCAGAGAATCTTATGATCAAGACAAGAATTTCCATATCTTGACTTCCTTATTAGATAAAGACTTCAAACATACATCTTTAGTCAATGCACTAGATGAAGTTTGGAAGAATTCCTATTCTGAAGGAATATTTCACTTGTTTGATTGGATTATTTACCAAAAAACAAAACGTTCTTGTGTAATGACATTGTGTAGCAGATTTCTTATCAATACCATCCTTTATGAATGCCATTATAGCATATACTCTGGACACCTGTCAGAAGACAGAACACTTGAAAAATTGAAGAACTGTGCATGGTGGCCATCTTGGAGAAAGGAAACCATTGAATATTGCCACACCTGTGATAGATGCCAAAAAACAAACAGGGGTACAGGCCAGAAATTTGGATCAATGATTCATATTCAAGAACCAGAATCCCCTTGGGAAGTTGTTAACATGGATTGGGTCACAGCACTACCTCCAAGTGGTGACAAACATGATAATGCTTGTTTAGTCATTGTAGATAGATATAGCAAGACTCCCATATTCTTACCATGACATCAAGATGACACAGATATGGATACAGCTCTTCTTATATTAAGTAGAGTTATTTCTCATACAGGATTATCTAAGAATATCATAAGTGACAGAGATCCCAAGCTCACATCTGCACTTTGGACCAATCTTAATAGACTGTTTGGGACTAAGTTAGCATTTTCTGCAGCATATCACCCTCAAACAGATGGGCCAGCAGAGAGAATGATTAAAACTTTAGAAGACATGATCAGGAAATTTTGTGCTTATGGATTAGAATTCAAGGACTCGGATAGCTTTACCTATGACTGGTGCACTCTAATATCTGCAGTAGAATTTGCATATAAGACATCAGTCCATTCTTCCACAGGTCAAACTCCTGATATGCTAGAAAAGTGATGGAATCCAAGACTCCCAGCAGACACACTGAGGAAAGACTTGATTGAAATTCATCCTACAGCTTCCAGCTTCAAGAGAATGCTTGATAAAGTAAAACATCATGCAAAACAGAGTATGAATTATGCTTTTGACTATGCAAAACAGAAGTGGGACAAAAGTCACAAAGTACCAGACTTCAAAGTAGGGGGCTTAGTTCTAGCTTCAACCTTGAATTTTAAAAATATCAAAGGCCCAAAGAAGCTAAAAGATTCTTATGTAGGACCTTTTTTTATGATTGCCTTACATGGAACCCATGCAGTTCAAGTGGAATTGAGTGGTGAATTATGAAATAAACACCCCACCTTACCAGTAAGCTGGATAAAACCTTATCAACCAGCTGACAATAAATTGTTTCCTTTAAGAAACTCCACTCCTTTGACTGTACAACCAGTGGAACAGAATGAGGACAAAGATATTAAGAAAGTAATCAAAGAAAGGAGATTTAGGGGTAAAAATTAAAGAGAATATCTCGTCAGATATAGAAATCCAGTACATGAAGATGAATGGCTGGCATAATCAGAAATACCTGACTCAGATAAACTCTTAAAAAGATTTAGACATGAAAGAAGGGCACAAGCCTGAATATGTCTATAAATGTGCTTTAAATTACTTGATCTGAGTGATGTAAAGAGGTTGGACAGTGGAAATTAACCCCTTTTGGGGCCTTTTTCTTCTTGATACCATTTAGAAGATTGGTGTACAATTGTATTTTTTGGTGGGAGGGAATGTGAGCCTTGAGGTATATTTTATATACCCAAATAGGCCAAAATTGTCTTAAAAAGAAATTCTGAACTATGCATAACCCATAAGTCATGCATATATTCAAAATTCATCTTTTTTGATTTCAGAAAAGATGAATAGCTTTTTATTGAGTAGGTAGGCCCATGGATTTAAGGCCAGATTTGGATTCTACACAAAATTTCACCCAGGGTAGCTCAATAGAGTGAATAAACTCAAATAAACTCTTTGAGGTGGTAATATGGAGAATACTTCAATACCAAATCATCAATACCACATAAATGATCTGTGAAAAGTTTTGTTTTTCTCAATTTCACGCCAAAATAATGGGAATGTGAGAAGCTATGAATGATTGTGGCACTTAATATTATGGCATTTTTACATGCACTTTTGGAACACCCATAGTGGATATCACTTGAAGTCTGAATTTCTATTTTGAGGTTAAAAATAGTCAAGGGGGACGAAAGACATCAAAGAGAGCCAGGGTACCCAACTTCTGAGACCTCTGAGGCATGAACAGCTCCAAAGATTGAATCTAAGGCTGATCATGGCCAAATTTGTAAACTAAAACCTTTTGGGAACTTGGTTACCATGTCACAACTTCAGTAAATCATAAGATAATTGCAAATAAGCTGCTATTTTGATGTGCCAGGAGGTAAAGAGAAGCTTAGACCCCTATAACCATGTAAATTCTTAATGAATTTCCATGAATAAACCCAAAAAGAGTAATTAAAACCCTTTTTGCACTAGTATCCATTGAATTACCTAATAGAAACCAGCCATATAGTGCTATTTGCAATTCTATGTAGAAATGAGGTAAAAACTTCAAAAATTCATTCATAATACAATTCTTAATGAATATTTCTGAAACTTTCAGAACCAATTGAGAAATATATAATCCATATAAAAACCAAAAATAATCATACTTTAATAAGTAAAATTAAAAGTTTTAATTACAGTTCATTTGCGATGATTCCACATGAAATACTGAATCTTTAAAAATTCACAGAAAATACACTCTGTGATGAAATTTCCAATAACATTGATGAATTTAAGAAATCAATGATTATTTTGAAATATAAGAATATTCAAAGTTGTTACTCCATTTATTTTCAACCATAAATGGGTTGGCAGTCACATAAAAGCATGAATTAAGTAATTATGATAATGTTACATGACAACAGATGATGCAATCAATAATCCAAAATGTTTCATTGTTTTCTCACTCACTGCTTTTTCAGTATGCTCCATGGCATGCCTCTGTGAGCTATTTTTCACTTAAAAGAGCTCTCCTCTTGCTGTTTTTTTCCATAATCATCACATTATTCCATTATACCATTATTACCAACAAGTAAGTATTAGTTAAAGCTATTTCTTAAGTGTTTGATTCTTTCAGAATCAATCAGAAAGACTTGAAATCATAGAAATCAACTATATATTGCTATAATACTGTTATATATCCATTATTGATCATTTCAATCCACAATTACCAATCAAATTCCTCTACTATTATTATTCAAGAAGTTCTTTGGAGTATTAGTGAGTGATTTATCCTAATTCTTAAATTTTTTCTCTAGTAATAGTTTTCTTCAAGAATTATCTTTATAATTATTCTTGTAAAAGGTAATTATATATTAAAATAATTTTATTATTTTAATAAAGAGGTTTTTATTATTAAATTGTTCTTGTAATTCATTCTTGTAGGCAATTACTGCTTACTGTTATAATCACTAGTAGTGTATAACAAGTAAAAAGAAATAATTAATTAATGAATTATTTAATTGTGCCTATAATAATTTTTATTATTATATTTCATAAGAACAGTCATAGTACTGTTGAGTAATAGTAATATTATCAGGAAGTTTCATTGACACATCTTACAGAAATTGGGTACGGTGTGAATAAGCCCATTTCAATGATCAAATGACCCACACACTCACATATCACAGGATCTAAAATGACCAACCACGCCATCATCACGCTGGAAGGGAAATAAGCCCATCATCCAAGTGGGCCTCAGCATTACATTCCGTCCATGAGAGTTTGGATGTTTGTAAGCCCAATGGAGCTGGTCACATGCCCTCATGAATGCTTTTTGCAGGTAGGTTTCAGAAAATTACCCCTGCACATGCTCTTGGCTTGCGCATGTCTCAAACTTACACACCCACCCATGCTCTTCGCTTCTTGCACATGTCTCACACTTACGCACCCACAACGGCATCCACACATGCTCTTGGATTCTTGCATATGTCTCACACTTATGCACCTGCCACGAGTGGTTCCACATGTGTCACCCACAAATGGTTGATGCCTCTTGAAATTAGGCCCTCACATGTCTTACCTCTGTGTGCATTTGTCACACCCATGCACCCCTGCATTGTGCGGCAACCTCCAACCATGTCACCCGCTTATGCTGAGCTGATTTATGGCTACACAAAATTAGTATGACACATCATTTGGCCTTGGTGTGCATGTTACACACACACACCCGCACCCGCAGTATTGTGTGGCAGGCTCTACCAGTGTCACCTGAAAAATGTCAATCCCGCTGAGGCAGAGTCCTTTAATGGATGACCTGGGAAGTCACACATGCCTTCTCTACATCAAGATTGGCTGAAGGTGTGTGTGTGCAAACAGGTGGGTCTTGTGTAATTTTTAGCAACCTTCAGCTGGTTGCAGGATGATCAGGTGGCGAGTAATCACCGTTGAAGGAAAAGGGGAACCAATATTAGTGAATGTCACAGGATTTGGTGTAAGAACAGAGTGTGACGTGTGCTCAACGGTTTCTTGATCTTTGCTTGACGTGAGCTTCAATTTTGTCCTGCTTGACATGAAGTCAATTGCCACCAATTGACTTGACAGTTTCCCTGGTGCCTGTTTGAGGTCAGGAGTAGCAGTATGTACCCCCATGTGAATTGAGGAGTTTCCATAAGATCTGATGTTTGAGGTCCAGAGTTACCTCTCTTGAGGTCTGGAGTCACAATCCATCATACCCTCTGTTTGAGGTCTGGAGTTGCACTATCTCCCCTAGCCTGAGGTCCGGAGTTGCAGTAAATCCACCTGTTTGAGGTCAGGAGTGTCAATATTTACCCCAACTTGGGGTCTGGAGGTGGAGTAATCACCAGGGGGAATCTTGCGTCAATTGTTGGTGATTGATTTCACGTCAAGCAAACATCAAGGAGGATAAAAGTTAAGCTCACGTGGAGCACACATCACACTCTGGTCTTACACCAAATCCTGTGACATCCACCAACATTGGTTCCCCTGTGCCTTCAACTGAGATTACTCACCACCGGATCCTCCCTCAATCATCCGAAAGTTGGTAAAAACTACACAGGACCCACCTGTTTCCACATGCACACATCAAAGAGGTCCTTCAGCCAGTCTTGATGTAGACGGGGGGGTTGACCTCACCAGGTCATCCATGAAAGGACTCTGCTTCCGGGGACTTTCATTTTGTGGATGACACTGGTAGAGCCCGCCACACAATACTGCAAATGTGGTGCAGTTGCATTGGCATGTGCGTCTCCCAGTGCGGGGGTGTGTGTGTAAGAGTGTGCGTGTGCCCCTGCGGGGGCGGGTGCGTAAGGGCCAATTCCCTTTCCAACGTGATGATGGCACAGCTGGACTTTTTGGATGCTGTGATAGGTGAGTGTGTGGGACATTTGATCATTGAAATTGGCTTATTCACACTGTACCCAATGTCAAAATAGTAATTTCTTTGTGGCAATGTGAAATAAAGGCCTTTGCTTGTCACAATGGCATGTCTCTGTCACCATATTTTGAGGCAGTTATTTCACTAGAAAAATTGCTAATGAATCTGAGAGATTTGCATTTTTGTAGACTAAATATTATGAAATAATGGTTTTATCACTACAAGCAGTCCACATGACATAACTTTGTTATCATACAATTGACAGTTACCTTCTATTTCTTCTTCATATATAATCAAGTGTCCATCATCAAAACCAACAGCTTTATAAATATTGAGATGCAGCCAATCTGGTAAGAAATTCACGTCAATCTTCAAAGTTTTGAATATTAGAAAGTTATTGTTCAGCATGCAAGATGGCTCAGAGACTTGAAAAATGCTATTAATAACACCAAAACATTGTGAGTTGCCCCTCAGAAAACATATAACACTGTTGCTGACATTTTTGGATTCAGTTGAAAATGTTAAAGTATAAACAAATATGAGCTAATCTGTATTCATTATACTTGCCCGACTAAACTTGTTCAAAACCCTTACCTTAGCCAAGACCATGTTTCTAGTCAAAACTAGCCATGGTCTCCTACCTTTTTTCAACCAAAGCAGTTACTTAGAGATCACTACGTGATCTAATGCTATTTTGTGTATTTAACTTTTTAACTCTCCATTGTATATAAATATCTTACGAGAACTGAGCAAAATGGTCTCCATCCATTCTGCTCAGCTTATTCTCAAGAAGAGCTTGTTCTAAATTTTTACGTCTTTAGGTGTGCTCTCTTGCAATCCATTCTGCTCAGTTTATTCTCAAGAAGACCTTGTTCTAAATTTTTACGTCTTTAGGTTATGGGCCCAGTGTTGCCAAAATACACAAAGGATCAGCTAAAACTCACCAATCTCATCATGAGAAATCCTACAGATTCATCAGTTACACTCACTGAAATCAAAAATCTTGAAAAACTCACCACCTCAAACTTTGTTACATGGAAAAGAGGTATTGTTTCTTCCTTAGGTATGAGAAACCTTAAAGGAATCCTATATGATGGCTCAAGTACCGTGAAATCAGATCCAACCAAGCTTAAGCAAAGTGAAATGGTCTACTACTAAATAGTTGGTCATCTCGATGATGAAAGCTATGACCAATTTGTGTCCGAAGATGAGAATGATCCAGTAACGCTATGGAAAAATATCAAAGACTATCATGCCTCCTCATCTGCTGAGAATAAAGCCTCCAACTTTGGAAAACTATTCAGCATTAAATTTCCATCTTCCTCCTCATCATTATCTAAATCTATCTCCTTATCTTGCTCTACCCTTAAAATCCTCCACACCTTGTCCCCTACCTTATTTACCAGGGATATCATGCCTCAAGTTTTAGCATTCTATGTTTTAAGAATGTTATCTGAAGCTTGTAGACATGTCTCTATGGCAGTCTTTCACTCCATCAAGGTCTCTACTAAAATTCCTACCGTTGAGGAAGTCTTCAAAGAAGTCAAGCTTGAAATTATTCAAAGCTCAAGCTCTGAAGAAGATGACAATGTCGCTCTCAAAGTAGGAACCAAAACAAAGAAAGAACTCTGTCATAAGGGGAAGCACAATCCTTTATCGAATCATTCTGAAAGTGAATGTTTCTGACTCCATCCTGAGAAGCGTGAAGCTTATCACAAACGTAGAAACAATCATCTCACTCCTGGAATGGGAGTTGCATTAGCAGCCTGTAGCTCCTCTGGTCATCTATCTAACCAACCTATTTTGGACAGTGGCTGCTCCAACACCCTTGCCCCGACTAATAGGGGTTTCCTCAATACTACATACTCAAAAGAAACTCTTCTAGCTGCTAATGGGAACATCATGGAAGTGGTATCTGAAGGAAAATTATGCCTGAAGACATCAATAGGGAACCTCCTTATTCAAAAAGCCCTAGTCGTTCCTTCAGTTTCTTCTATGCTGGTCTCTCTTGGTCCCTATCTCAACAATGGTGCCACCTTAAAAGGCTATAAAGGAGGAGCCAATCTGTATTATAAACATGGAAAGCTTATATTGACAAAGAATATTTTCAAAAATATTCTTCTCATAAACATTCCCTCACCTGGCTTGGCTTTCTCAGCTATCTCTGGCAATCCCCTCACCTTACGTAAGAGACTAGGGAATCCAAGCATACAAGTGGCTTAAAAAATGCTCCCTGGCATCGATTTCTCTCAGCTAAATTGCACCTCCTGTTTGTTGTCCAAGTCTCATTGCCTTCCCTTTACTGGGACTTTCCCAATACCAACACAAACCCTCGAGGTTATCCACATGGACCTCTGTGGACCCATCACTGCTATCTCACATGGAAGGAATAAATAAATCTTTTAGTTAATTGATGGCTTCTCCCACACGCGGTTTGTCTACCTTTTCAACAAAAAGGCAGACTCTTACCATTCTTTCCTAAAGTTCCAAAGTCCTGTCAAAAATCAAACCTCAAACACCATCAAAATTGTAGTATCAGACAATGGGGGAGAATTTTTCAACCATAAATTCTCTTCCCTATTCTTGTCAAAGGGGATTAAACACTTAACCACTGCACCTTATACCCCTCAGAAAAATCCTGTTTCCGAACGGGGTAATCATACGTTATTAGAATGAACTAGAGTTTTTCTTTGCGACTCCAAAGTACCCCTTGAATGGTGGGTGGAAGAATGTTCAATGGCAGCCTTTGTTCTTAATCGAAGACCTATTGCTTCAATCAACTATGTGACTCCTATTAGTCTTTGGCATCCACTTAAAGCCCAGAATATCTCGGACCTCCATCCTTTTTGTTGCACTGCAATAATGCACCATTCTAAAGCAAATAGAAAATCAAAGGTGGATACCTCTGGTATCTGATGTATGCTCATTTGTATCGAGGAAGGGCATAAAAATATTTGTCTGTTTGAACCTAAGAGTAAGAATATCTACATTACAAATGACTGTATTTTCTTGGATTCTGAGGGCTTCCGGCCAAAGTTTGTCTCCAATTGTTCCTCCTCCTCTAATATCACCAAATTTCTTTCCAATCAACCAGCTACAGAGGGTTCTTCCAAATCTCCCTTCTCTTTGGTAGCTCCAAACAAATCTGGTACTAAAGGCACTCATTATCCTCCCTGTCTGGATGACTCTCCTTTTTTAGAAGTCCCTCAAATAATCCAGCTTCTTGAAGAGGAACAATCTTGTCCTGAAGACAACAACTCCCTCCCTCCACAAAATCCTTAACCTCAACCCAATGTTCCAAAAGGCTGGACTTTTGACTTGGTACCTGATGAGGCACCCAAAAATATTGAGAGTACCATATCCAGTAAGAAAGTAATCTTAGGCAAGTACCAAGCTCAGCCTCTCTCTTGTTTTTCTGGGACGGTAAGCAGAAATGCTCCTTGATCCTTTAAGGAAGCCATGGCCTCTCCTAAAGCGGATGCCTGGATGTTTGCTATCCAGAAGGAGTTCGCCAGCCTGGAAAGGCATGGGGCTCTGGAAGAGGTCACTAGAACTAATGACCTTCGACTACTCAGCAAAACCTGGGTGTTCAGAGAAAAGACTGATGCCCACGGTAACCTTCTTGAAGAAACGGCATGGCTGTGCGTTCGGGGATTTCTCCAGGTTGAGGCTTTAGACTTCCATGATACCTTTACTCCCACTGGTTGCTTGGAAACCCTTCGCTTCCTCTTTGGGTACTGTGCTGAAAAGGACCTGGATCTTCATCAAATGGACGTAAAGACTGCCTTCCTTCATGGCGATCTCAATGAGGTAATCCATATCTCCCTTCCTGAAGGATATCAACCATCTGGGAGTGGTGATTTATGCCTTCAACTGAAGAAATTGTTGTATGGGCTATGCCAGAGTCCAAGAAATTGGTACTTAAAAGTCAAGACCTTCTTCCTGGCCGCTGGTTTTCGACCATCTGCAGTGGACCCATGTCTCTTCATTAGAGATTCAGCTAATCCTTGCTTTGTCTTCATCCATGTGGACCACCTTGTCATTGGCAGTGCCAATCTCGACAGCTTTTGAGCAGAGATTAACTCCACCTTTGATATGAAGGACCTTGGAGAACTCAGGTTTGTCCTGGGCATGAAAGTTACCAGGAATAGGAACCTCTGTCTCATTTTTCTAACCCAGGAGCTCTACTTCAACAAACTTTTACACACCTTCAAGAAGAGTGACTGCCAACCCGCCTCAGCTCCTCAAGTACCCTCAAGCTCTCTGGAACCAGTATCCAGTGACCTCAACTCTGGGGAAGTTTCAATTAATTTTTGGAAGGCTGTTGGACTTCTCAATTATCTAGTCACCTGTACGCATCCAGATCTTGCTTTCTCAGTTTCTCAATAACCCTGGCCGTGAACATGAACTTGCCTTCATGCATGTTCTTCATTACCTACTTGGGACTAGTACATGGGGCATCACTCTGGGAAGGGTAGGTGATAACTCTGTGAGATCTTCCTTCTGCGACTCGGACTGAGGCTCTAACTACAATTCAAGATCATTTTCCGGAAGTTTTCTCTTCCTCCACGGGCCAATTGGGTGGAAGACATCTAAACAGGAGGTGGTTTCTCTCTCCTCAACTGAGGCCCAATATCGGTCCATATTTAGCTGTTTTCAAGACTTGTGTTGCTTGCTTGAGCTGGTTCTTAATTTTGGGTTGACGATCAACGCAAATCTATTTTGTGATAATCAGGGTGCGCTGGCGCTACTAAGGAACCCACTTTATCAACACCGGAACCATCACATCAAACTTTGCTTACACTGGTGCCGGCAAATTCTTGAAGAAGCCACCATTTGTGTCTTCTATATCCCCTGCAAGGACATGATAGCCAATCTGCTTACTAAACCCCTTCCAAAAACTACTCATACTGTTCATTGCAAGACCATTGGATTTTTGAGCATGGGAGGGTGTTAAAGTATAACCAAATATGATCTAATCTGTAGTCATTATACTTTCCCGACTAAACTTGTTTAAAAACCTTATCTTAGCCAAGACCATGTTTCTAGTCAAAACTAGCCATGGTCTCCTGCCTTGTTTCGACCAAACTAGTTACTTGGAGATCACTACGTGATCTAATGCTATTTTGTGTATTTAAATTCTTAACTCTCCATTGTATATAAATATCTTACGAGAACTGAGCAAAATGGTCTCCCTCCATTCTTCTCAGCTTATTCTCAAGAAGACTTTGTTCTAACTTTTTACCTCTTTAGATGTGCTCTCTTGCAATCCATTCTTATCAGCTTTTTCTCAAGAAGAGCTTGTTCTAACCTTTTAGGTCTTTAGAAAATATATTGTTCCCAATATTAATGTTTGAAACTGGAAAATACCAAGGTGAGACAATCCTTGAAGTGGGATGACTTGTGGATTGTATGGTAGTGTCTAAGCTGATCCATTCAACTATTTCCCTTGTGGAATGAAAATTCTTTAAGTACTCAACCACGAAATCATAATTTTCTTGGTCATGGCGGGATGGTTTGTTATATTTTTGGTGATTGAAATGGGGCAGGCGGCTGTGATTCAAAATGTTGTTCTATTTCACATGGGACGGTTGGGGATTTCAGGAGAACAGAAAGGTTGGAACATCAACAGATATGTTTAAGTAAGGTTTTATCTAAATCATCTATTCAGAGTTGCAAGAAGTTAGTCTTATTCAGTTCATGTGTTTAATAAATGTGAATATATTGATATTATTAATTGACATACATATTTTGTTATTTGTTGTCATATTTGCAAATACTCCAATCAAGTGCTCATAACCCCACGTGGCTGAGGCCTGTTCTGGGCCCCAATGTTGGAAGAGTTCGGGAATATGATCAGAAAAATGATGATTTGGTTTACTTTTCTGTTTTGGGAACAGGTGTTGATTTGAAAGGCAAAATTTTTTCCAATTTTCATAAAATGCATTTGCATCATCCATTGAAACAGTCCAACTTGTGGCAATGTTGATAGCACTAATCAAATGGAATGTATTCTCGGATAGTTCATTTTCAAGTTCTTCTGATTGACCCATGTTTCTTTGTGTGTTGGCGGATTTGTGTTCATCTAACAACATCTGTTGAATGAGCATTGAAAATGGAATATAGACCTTGTGTAAGAGAGCCCATTCAGCGGCTTTCAAATTACCATGAGAGGGGGAACCCATTTTGCGGGGTACTCTTGTCCATGATGAGGGAATTATGGTATCAGATATGATTCGTCAGTGATGCTCAGGAGCCTCACCCTTGATTTGGTGATCACTAAGTGCACTCATATCCAATTCAGAGGGGGTTTCAGAAGTGGGGATGTAATCCGCATCAAATGAAGGAATCTCCGCAGAACCACTAGGTGGATGTTGCGTGTGAGGGGTGGGCATTGGGAGGTAGTTTTTTGGGTGGAAGTAGTGGGGAGTGACTCATTTATCATTTTTGCTGTGTCTCTTCTCAGGGAGTGGGCCTCTCTCAATGGGATTTTATCAAGAGAACTGTTGGAGGTCATGGAATCTGAGTCTGAACTGTTGGTGTCATTGGATTTCCTGTGGGACCTGAAGTAAATTTTTGATTTGGACTCTGGGATGCACAATTAGGAATTGCATGATCCTTCAAAATTCCAAGTATTAAATTATGCATTATGTCAAGATTAACCATTCTGGTTGCATGCCAATACGGAAGGTCTTCCAAAATTGAATATCACACTCCATACTCAGAAAACATTGCTTGTCTTTGGTGTGGGGATGCCCAAAACCATTTTGCAATGGTTGATTTATGATTTTGGTATGAGCACATGTAGTGAAATTGAGGATCAATTTCTTGAATTTGAGCTTTGTGAATAGTGCAAAAATTACAAAAGTGGTTTCCTGAATGAGAAATAAATCCAGTAAGCTTGCGCATGGCAACCACATCCACAATGGCCGTGAGAATGCCAACACGGATAAAGGATCCTGAAGGACCTGTTGAGGTGGGTGAAAATGGTAACCTTGCCATAGCTCTTTGAGATCCTTGATGAGTGGCATTAATAGGTAATTCAATTGAAGGGCAGTTGGCTCCTTTGTACCAGGGATGAATCCTGCAACATAGACACTCTCTGGCTTCAATCTCTCACTTGGGGGGAGATTAAGAAAAATGAGAATGATAGGTCAAATGCTGGCCAACCAGGTTGACTTTCCATGTGCATTAAACCAGTCCAAATAGATGGAGAAAGCCAATGCACCAGGAATGGACATGAATGGGGGGTCGTGAATATTTCTAGTGCCAGTGAAGCGTCTCCAGACCAATCCATCCCAGATGTCACATTTGGGGGAACCTTTGGGAGTTTGGGATTGTTGCTGTTGATGCAGAATTTCCATAATTCCAACCCGCTGGAGAAATCTGGCAAGCCAATTTTTGAATGGTTGATAAATGAAATGTTTTTTTGGTATAAATTTTTGCTTCTTGTTGGTTGTGATTTGGTTGCAGGTTTCAAATGAATAGATGAATTTTCCTAATGATTGTGTGAAAGGGGGATCATAATCATTTGGGTCATTATGGTGATGACAGTGGGGTTGGTCAGTTGTGACTGATTCACTAGGGTAAGTAAGAAAGAAACATTGAGGAAAAGATATATAGTTTTGAATCACTGGCTCCAATTGAAGATGTTCAAAAATGGTACTGAGATCTTGAGGTATATGGAATGCAGGAGTGGGGGGACCACCCGAGCTTGAGATACTGGACTTGATCAGCAGGTTCAGGGCGGGTTTGAGAATGCGTGAATCCCTGTGGTGTATATTATACCTTAATGATAGAATGGAAGATATTATCATTCCAAGGTCTTGTGGGGGAAGGTTTTGACTGCCACTTTATGTTTTCTGTGCAGTTGAATTGAGACCCGCTGGAGTGGTGAAAGTGCTTTGGGTCAATTGTGAATAATCAACTGGGAAGATTTGATCCAATAGAATTTGTGGGCACTCAGATCTTGATGCACAGGTAGGGATGTTTGGAAGAGATTTGGGTGCAATGGCTTCTTTGAGATTTTTAATGTGCTGTTTATATTGGAAAGTTGTGAAGGCAACTCCCTTCTATCACCCCAAGCGGAAGAGTGTCACAACCACGAGTTTTGGCCCTCCTCCTTGATGGCTGCGGCAATTGAACCTGGAGCCCAGATGGGGCCAATTGGCCCCCTTGGGTGTTTTATGGTTTTTACGCCATAGCCCCTCTCAACCATCATTTATGGCCTCAGGCCATATCCTGCCATCATTGGCCTTCTTGGCCAATTTCCACCTCACCAACCCCCAGGCCTTCATCTTTTATTTTGGGCCTGGGGGGGTTCTGGACCCCCTAGCCATCATCATTGGCCCCTGGCCAACCCCTTTCATTATGGGGTTTTTGGCCTAAATGGCCTTTTTGGGCCATTTAGGCCCCCTACGGCTTCTACGGTCCGTACACCACGGTCCGCGGTCCGTAGGCCAATTAGGCCCCTTTTGGCCTAATCCAATGAGGCCAAAAGGGGCCAAAGGGGCCAGCCACCTAGGCCCCAAACCACAATTGGGCCCACCTGAGCCAATTTTGGCCATGATTTCCTTGGACCCAAAAATGACCAAATCCCTCTTGGACACCCTTTTGGCCTTAAATCCCGTAGGACCCAATTTTGGCCATGGACCACCATGGCCTCTGGCAACCACCAGAGGCCACCAGATAAGCTCAGCAAAGCCTTCCCCTCAACTTAAGGGGAATTCTTTCCTTTCCTTCATGCACTCCGTACTCAAGATTGCAGGTGTGGTGCATATATGGTATTATATACCATTATGCACCATTTTTACTCAGCAATCCAATGGTGACGTTTTCAGGACCCAATTCTACCTTTCCATTTCAAGGTCCATAATTCCAACGCCCATTTTTGAAGGAGGGCTTTTCAGCTCATCAGTCTGGCAATCCATGGCGGCAATTCAGAAGATCATTCAAGGATCCCAACCACTTGTATCTGCAGGAGTTGGGTTGGTACAATTCATTCAGGATTATTCTAAGGTCAATTCTCAAGAGGTATTACATCATTTAAATCAGTTGTCAAGACATCAAGTATTCAATACTCCTTGGACAACCCAATTCATCCGTACAGGCCTTATTCAATCAACCTGTATGGCCTTGGCCCAATTGGGCCATTTCTTATTCCACTGTGTGAATTCCATCACACAGTTCAAAGTTCAAGATGGCCAGAACTGTATTTCCCGATTCGGACAATACAGTCATTGATCCACCTTCCAGGATCAATCTTTCAGCTTTTCACATATACCGGCCACCTTTCATCACCTGGGGACTTTTTCCCCAGTTAATTAATATATTGGATTTATTTTTATCCTTATTTTCTTTTACATTATTAAAGTTAATACTGATAATCTTAAGTCAGTCATTAGCACCTTCTTCTCTTTCTTTCTTCGCCTGTCAGTGGATATTGGTGGTCATATCCTTTACTAATTCCATTGTTCTTTCTGGCAGGTTGAAACAGTGAATTGAGGATTCACTTGGTTGGCTTCTTGGCTTTGGCTTCCTTTTATTTTGGCCTCTGGCTTCATTCTTCTTATTATTTGTTATCTTTGGCATATTTGTCCTCTCTCTATTTCCTGCTTAAGAAAATATATTCCATAGTCTTTCTTCTCATCTTTTGGGGCCCTCCAAGTGAGTTCTTGATTCCTGAGTGCCAGGCCCTCTTGCTTCCATAAGAGCCCCTGTGACAAAGAGTGTGTTTAGGTTAAGCAGTGTTCACACATGCATATACGTATTGAGGAATAGCGGCAGGTTGTCATTGTTGCAGGAATTGTGAGTAAGGTTGGTTTGTCTATAAATATCTATGGTTTATGTGAAAGTGTTTGGGAGTGTTATTAATTGGAAAAAAAATTGAGTGATTATTTATGAAGGGGGAGATGATTTGAGCCAGCTGAGGATTTTATCCCATTTGTAATGGTGGCTGAGCTGCAGGTGATAAAGTGTAACATGTCTCATCTGGATGGCGGAATTGGTTAGGAGTTTAATTGGGTAAAATGCCATGCTGCTCAATGCTCATACATATTCCCTTTTATTTACACATGGTGATACTGCAGTTTTGACCCTTGATTGGCATTCCATTAGGGATGTGTCAACATTGAATTGAGGGGATTAACATTCAAACCATGTATGCTGGCACGCCATCTTACATGGCTTAAACCTTATTACAGACATAAAAATATAACTCTATTACATGAGGGTTTGGAGTGGAGCTAAAGTCTTGTTAGTTGGTTTGAGTGCAGTGGGTGTTTAACTGGTAGGAATGTGATTTGGATTGTCTTGCCTTTCTTGAAAAGGTGATGTCTCTTTTATAGGTAAATCCTTCATTAATATACCCTTATACAGATATAGAATGATGTATAATTTTGATTCATATATTGGCAGTTTGGATAATTCACTAAATGTGACAATGGGGAGGGGGAATGTTTATTGGATCTGATTACTTATGGATTATGGGTCCCCTTTGAGATCAAGGAAATATCACATTATATGCTGGTAGGCCGGGCAGGGTGGTTTCCAACAAAAGCGGAGGAGCTAAAGAGGAGGCAGGGAGAATTCTCCTAAGAAGTGTCTTATTAGACCTCCACAAGATACTTGGTTCTGACTATTCATAGAATTTCTCTATTATAAAGTTGAAAAAACTTCATCTCATACCACTTTATTTTATCATAATACTGAGCTGTTTTATCAAGTTAAGAAAATAATTGTACTTTTTTAGCCCTTATGTCATCTTCCAAGCCACGTAAATCCCATTCAGGTTCTGTTCATGACTCAGATAGTGAATCTAGCATAGAATATGTTCAAACACAGTCACCATTGCATCCCAACATTCCTCTCACAACCCCAATTGCATCCTCAATGAATGTATCAGGTCTTAACATTGATGTGGGAAATGCAATGGCTCAAACTCCAAGCACTTGGTCAATCCCAAATATTTCTGTCACTCCAATTCCCCTGAATTCCACTAATACACAAAATGCATGTGTCTGAGGGGCCAGGAAGCACACCTGAAATCTCATCAAAGGCTAATCCCCAATCAAAATTTCCACGTGAGTTCCTTCTTAATCCTGGGTGGAATCCAGTGGCATCCCAGGATACCTTTGGATTAAGTAAACAGCCAACCCTCAATATTCCATCAGAATCTCAGGTTCATGTGGGCAGTGGAAAGCGGGTTGATGGCGGGCAACAAAAAAGACCATTGGAAAATGTTACTTGGAGTAGTCTGTCAGAGGGAAATCCAGGATTGACGCTTCATCAAAGGAAGTGATTTTGATGTCAGAGTATAAACTTTTTGACAATTTGATATTTTTGTTTCATGGGTTAGATATGGCACCTAAAGGCAAGTCAGTCCGGTCTCATGGGCCAATTGAAGATCATGAGTATGACCAGTCTTTATTAATTTTTTGATGTGTTAACTGATGATTTGCATGGCAGGTGATGAACTTTATGCATCTTCACCTCTGTTCCATAAAGAGAAGGTCAATGGACATCATCATCCATATGCCTCCAAACCAAGAATGGGTCATGCCAGTTCATCAAGAGAAAAAATTGTGGATGATGAGGATGAGAACATGTCTCCAACTCAAAATGAAAGAATTGATGAACCAAGGAGGGAAAATTTCATGGCGCATGAGCAAGGAACTCAGTCAAATAGTGAGTTCACCCATCCTCAAATGCCCCTTTCCCGGAGTATGCTCAATCAATCTGAGATGAGACAGTGAAGGAACAAGGCTCACAAAGCTCACAATGTGGCAAAACATGCAAGCCAGAAGGAGAAACAAAAATGGCTGGAAGCGGAGCTTACAGAAAATGCCCATGGGATGAGATCAGCTGTACATGCCCATTGTCTGTTCCTACTCAAAGTAAGGGATAAGAATTTTTCCTCACTACCAGCACCACCCAGCACAGTGGACCGTGAAATTGCAATTCAAGTGGCTGGTCATCGCGGATATGTCCCCAAGGATGTTTTAAATGAGCCATCAACACAGGTTCAGTCTCAGGGCTTCCAAAGCTACTGAAAAAATGAGCTCCACAAGTTGGGACTGGGAGAGCTCATGGCAACATCTGTTCAACGAGTTGATGTCTATGGTGTTTTACGGTACATGCCGTCTCGCACTTGTCAGCACCAAGTATCATCACTAATGTTAGAACAAGGATCATAATAACTACGGGGTTGTGGCGGCTTTAATGGAGCAATATTTCACTTATTTGAAAAGAGAATGGAAGTCTATTCAAAAGGATGCGGAGTATTTGGTAAGAAAGAAGAAGAATCAAAAGCTGGAAAGGATTTTTCCAAGGGTTAGTTACTTTATCTCTTCTTCATTGTGAAGTAGATCTGATGATAATCTAATTGATGTTGTGCAGGCCTGTGAGTGCCGTTGTGAACGGTGTGATACAGCTAAATTTCCAATTCTAGCATCACAATTCAATGAACCTCGAGTTTGCTCAGATACTGAGGAGGTAGTGGAAAATGGCTGTCAAGTTTACTGCAAAGTGGGCTTCCTCTGGCGCTCAGGCCTATTTAATGAGTTGGTATTAAAAATTGATCAAGACATAGAGTTTTGTAATAGGATTAAAAAAAGGGTAAAAGAACTATTGATAGACTTCCAGAAATACGATTGACAGATGATGGTTATATTCCTGAAGTGCTATCTTTTCAGGTATCTCATCAAGATTGGCTCAAAGGTTGTAGTAAGATGCAGACTATCAAACTCAAAATACTTGAAATGCCAGTGATTAGCCCAAATGGCAATGCTCTGCAATAAGTTAGGATAATAAATGTATAGCACAGTTACAAATCAACATTTTGTGAATTATTTGTGCAGGGGTAATACAATCTGATTATTATTTCTTAAAGCTGCAACAACTTTCTAAATATGTTAGAATATAAACCATATGAATTGGAATGTATCACCGTCTCCCTTAGAAAGAATACTGTATTTCTCATTTTCATTGAGGAAATATTGGATAAGTTCAACTAAGCTCATGGTGTTCATGATTGTGGACCTGTGAAAGGGTGAAAAGGAATTATCAACTTTGTCAAACACAAATTAGATAATATCAGGAAGGCTCATGTGGTGAATGAGTTTTTCTTTTCTTGGACCTATTGGATATTTGAATATGGGGTTCCTATAAAGAGAGATTTCAGAGTAGTAATACAATCATGGAAAAAGATGAGCTTGAAAGGTACCTTCCACATGTTTACCTCAACTGAATTAGGAGTGATATAGTGAATTACCTTCACAGGTTGTTGTTGGCCAATACGATGGAGTTGATAAACATCCTGAGCCTCAATGGCTGGTTTCCAATTGGGCTCCTGGAAATGTGGATGTAAGTGTCCAAAAATCACAGTAGAAATTTGGGGGTCCCCTCACCATTAAATAAACCCTATTAGCGCAAGTAATATTGAGGCCAGTGCCAGCTGAGGCAATGGATGCAATAAGTACTTCACATTCAAGATTATTGAAGAAATTCTCCAGGGCCTTCTCCTGCACTTGTGCTGGAATTTTTCCATCAATTTGTGCTGAAAGGATACAGTGATGGGCAAGTGCAATACCAATTCTACCATAAAGAGAAGGTTAGATGGATTCAATTGGTAATGGCTTCATATTAGAATTAACTCATAAATTGAGGAATTGGGTCCATTGCATATAAAAAGCGGATTTGGCTTGACACAAATTTGATTGTTTGTTCTTCAGTAAGATTTTTAGGAGGTGTGCGATTTTACTACTCATCATTCATGTTTCCACATCCACAAGAGTTCATGTAATTGTTGAGGAGTTATCCTGAGTGCTCCTGCCCTTGTGGTATTCCAAATCCGCATCTGCAATAGTGTTAAGCATGATGTGATTATTAAAACATATTCGCAGCTTATTAATATTTCAGAAACATTATCGTGGTCCTTTGCTTTTGTATAATAGGAGTTCTTCTTATAATGTGGAATATTCTTGCTGCATTGTTTGGTTGAGTGGGAGCAGTTCATAATGATGGCCAATAGTGGGAATGGATTTTAGATGTGTGGTTTTGGTGCGGCACAAACTTAGATGCTGCAATGCCAAATGCAAAATATCATTGCTACCTTTGGAAAGACTACTCAGTATGAATGGTGACCAGTTATCTTGATCTGAGCTCTGGGGTTGGGTGATTAATGATATTATGCCCAAAAGGTCATAAATGGTGTTGTGAATAGGTGTGCACATTAAAGATATTGGACGGGATGATAGGACGCTATTAATGGCACGGTGAGTGGCAGTGTATTGAGAGAAAATATAGCTATAAAATGGGGGGAGGGTCATTGGATATAAAAGGTAATTTGAATCATTTAAAGATCAGACACTCACTGTGCTTCATCCAAAACTATACAATGACAATTGATTTCAAAAATGAATGATTTAGAGGTATGGGTTTGTTAAAATTCTTGAGTGATAGTATTGTAAGAAGTGATGATGATATCACATTTTAAGATGTTGGCCTTGCATAATGAGTGACAAGTGGGACCATGGTAGATTCTGGCTTGCAGCGCTCCAGCCTGAGCATGCTTGGATATTTCAGATTGCCAGTTGGTCATTAAGCGAGGTGGGCAGATGATAATGGTGGGCGTCGAGTGTTGGGGGTTTGTAATTAGCCCCTCCTTGGAGGTACCAATTAGAGAAATGGCCTGAATGGTTTTACCTAATCCCATATCATCTGCAAGCAGTCCTCTAAGAGGGGTATTTGCCGAAAGGGATTCAAATGAGCTGAAGACCTTGTTAGTAATTATGTGCCTGGAATTAAAAGTGGATCCAGGGGGTGAGGTGGCCCCGAGGTTACGTGCTGATTGTCCATTGGGTAGTTCTTGATCCCAAAGAAAGGCTAGTCCAGTCTTTTGATGAGGGAGGAGGGGGGTTTGAATAAAAGAATTGGGACGTCTGATCCACTGGGTAATTGTATCAGTTTTTGCTTGGAAGTCAATGAAAAGAGAGCAGGATATGAGGGCGGCATGGAGTTTGAAGCAAGAAATGTGGGAGTAAAAAGTTGACATTGACTGTGAGTATTAAAGTCATATTCTTTAGGCATTTCAAGCTTAAAATCTTGTTTTTGAAAACTTTCAATTATGGATAGAATGTTTGGATACCATGTGAAGAACATCAATACTAGATTGGGTTTCTGAGATGAGCAAGGATCTTTTGGATCAGTCATAAAAACTCCCTCAACAAATAATGTTTTAGTAGGATTGGATTGGCAATTTTCAATCCATGCCCCACCAGGACCACAGTGCATGAAAGTTTGTGGTGCCCCAAGGAATGGTATCAACGTCTTGGAAAGGATTCCAGGCAGAGAGCCAATAGTATTCTGGTGATTGAGGAGATATACAAATATGTTGTGTTGATTGTGCCATAGGATAATCCAAGAAGCTAAGTGGGAATTATCAGAATTTAAGGTTATATCACAATTTATTTGAATACAAATATTAATCATCCCAATGCAAAGTGGTTGTGAAGGGGTTGACATGATGGCTATTATAAATTATTTGGGGACAGTTGGAAATTATATGATTGGGAAGGGTTTGCTAAAGGGAATGAATACCAATAAGGGAAGGTGGGAAACTTATATGAGAGGCAGCAATGGGCTCAAAGGGGGATGGCCTGTGGTTATGTGCATGGTTGTTAGGAAGATGGGCCTCTTGGCCTCATAATTTTCTTATGCAATTTGGGGCATATATCAAGGCAAGGTGGCAAGAATGTGGGTGCACCAATATGAATTCTAGATCAGCTGCATATGATGCAAGGATAGGTAGACCAAGGTTCATATAAACATATCCAAAATTGGGTGCGTTTGGAAGCTTATTGTGCAGTGGCATATGAGTGGCATGCAGCCATGTTTGCTGGTGTGACAGTGAACAATAATCTTATCTTCCCCAGGTTAATTGTTGTACAGTGACCTAATGCGCAATGGTGGGAGTGGATAGGAAAATTTCACTGTGGGGATCTTTTGGTGTGGGCGGGTGAGGTATGTTCAGTGGCATGCCACCAAACATGAGTTTGGTTTTTCCTGAAATTTCTTGTGGACTTACACCTAATGGAATTCCAGCGTGGAATGTGTGGCTTGATCAAAGGGGGCACCGGCTGTGAGCCGTGATCCACTTACACATTCACGCCTATTGCGTTTGTGGCTGTTACTCATCCACCCACATTGTCATCAGGGTATTTCCCTCACACATGTGAGAAACTCCAGAGGAATAGGCCACCCGCCGAATGTATTTTTTGGCTGAAAACCAGGCGCCAAAACCTCTGTGGGGTGTGTGAGAGTGTGTGGCATATGACCCACGGTGGTGGATCCCCATGCATAAATAACCAGCCTCAGGGATCATAGGCGGGGGTTATGCTAATGTGTATGAGGCTTTATCAAATCCATGCTGATTGGCCTCAGGCTTCGGAACACAAGCGGAAAACCCGCACAAGCAAATAGCTGGCTGGAAGACAGGCATGTAAAAGGTCTGCCAGGCGTGTGAAAGCTCCCTGCATATGAAAGTGTGTGGGGGCGCAAAAAACATGCGGGGCCAGTCATTGTTTGCCCCAACCTCGGCACCAGAGTGAATCCACCGTTTGCATATGACCCAAATCATTAGTCATCCAATTATGCACCCCTTACATTAACTTGGATTACACCAGCATTGGTGCGGTAGTTAGGCAGAGCTCTCCAAAAACATGCATCAAAGGGATGCATTTGAAAAATTTGACTCAATGGCTTGGAATGATTGTATGTTACATTCTTGTATAGCTTTTTCTCTGCCCTGACATTGTAGTATGTACAAAGGTGTACGTAATAATACATATTACAGTGCTGGCTGTACAGATTAGGATGGTGTAATACTACTTCAGCCTGTATGCATATAGCGAATGGGTATCCACCTTCCAATAGTTTGCATATATGTAGCTCATGTGCCCAATGCTCAGCATTGTGATTCACCCAATTTGAACACGCAAGCTGAGCATGTCACAGTCAAAAGCTCAGTGTGGAAGCTTTTGGTAGAGCCATGGTTGGAACCATTTTTGCAATAGTTCATTGGAAGGCTCAGTTTGGAGCACTTCACCAAAGCATGTGATATGCTGCGCCTGGAAGAAATTTCATCCAATGCTGTGCCAAATTCTCAGATTGTGTGCTTTGAAAAACGACCTAGCACTTGCTCATCATGGTGCATTTTATATTTTTATATCAATAGCTCAATAACTGTGCAATTCAAATGTTCAGCCACTGAGAATTTCAATTATGACCCCAAAGCAGACCTGAGCAATGGGTCGACCCAAGCTCACGCTGTATTCACTTGTCTACAGCTGCCTGACCCTTTGTTCAAACTCCATCACCCAGCCTTAATGCTGGTATGCTTGCCGTGGTCACCTGTGAACAAATGCACCATGTTCTTTTCTGCATGGGGAATTTGGGGATTGCACCCACCATGCACATTCAATAAGGCCATCATGAAAGCCCTCCTGGGTGATTGGGTGGCTATTTAAGGAAACAAAGGGGATTTGACTGAGTCTGACAATTCAATCAATTGCAATACTCAGCCAGAACCCCTTTGTTCCTGTGCCTCACGCAGGCATTTCCGTTCTCAGTTGCAGCATTGGCTGTGACTGAGCTTCAATTTTGCCAACATGCTTTGAAGCTGAGCCTTTGTTGGGTGCTGCGACTGCTGCAATTGGCTCAGCTTCACCATGGTATAAAAGACCATCTTTGCCTGACAAGCCCTCCACTTTTTTTCAGATCACCTGCTATTCTCATTTTTGTGCGTATTCCCTCTTGTCTTCCTTCCTTTGTACTCTTTTCTAACGCACTCCACTAAACCCACTCCCCTTCCTTCTTGCTTTTTGTTTTTCCCGCTTATAAATCCAGAACCCCCCTTCTATCCACCTGGTGCGTCTCCTTCATTTAAAACTTTTTTCAATTTCATTTTCTGATATTAATCCTAATTCTTCGTCATGACTTTCCTTTAGAGTTTTCCAAACTTCCCACTAGAGCATCTTTATTTTGTTCACTTTTTAAATTTATAATTCATTGTATGTAATCATTTTTTTTCTTGATTGTTCCCTTTATATTCAGTTACTAACCTAAATTCTCTTGTTTTTAGATTTTAAGCACTTTATGCACTAAGCGGGGTATCCCCTGCATTTGCTCCTTGACAGCAACCAATGCTTGTGATGCTTGCCAACAAGCACACAAGAAATGCTCGTTTGTTGTCCAACCCTTCTGACCACACGGCCAGAGGAGTTCCTGCCCAAGACGCCCTTGCGAGGAATCCTTTGTGGTCAACAATGATGAAAGTATTCCCAAGCGGGAATGGACACCGGGACCCCAAACAGGCCAACAGGAAGGATTGCGGATGATTATCTCTGTCCCTTCCAGTATCAATATGTCCACCCCCCTCCTATGCCACCATCCGATGGTCACTTCACTCCTCAACTGCAGCAGAGTGATTATCCGGCCAATGAAGGATGGCAATGGCGAGAGGACATTTGAGCTTGGGCCAATTGTCACCATGTGTTGTCACCCATGGGATTCAAATGCCAAAGTAAGTTTTCTTTTTCCTCCTGAATTTATTTCCGTTCACGCAATCATACTGACTTTTTTCCATTACGCATAGAACAAAACCCACCAAATCCCCCCTGACAAGACTCACCTGTTCCACATATGCCTCACGAGCAAACCCCGTGGGAACCCACTCCAGGCCGAAGTGGCACCCAATGGTCAGAGGACTTATCCCGCGGTAAGCAGTCAACTTTCCCTTTTCTCATTTTAACTTTTGCATCAAGTTAACTGACTCTTCCTCCTTTTGTAGAACCCTCCCAACACAATGAGCCACCTATTCCTGGCCTGAGTCCATCCTCCGAGCCACCTGAGGACATTCCGACTCGTGAGCCAGAACCTGAGGTGGCTCCAACGCAATCCAATGAGGACCCTTTTGGTAAGTCACCACTTCTCTTTCCTTACTCCTATCAACATTTACTCACCCCTCCTTCAATCATCTCCAGCTCATCCCGCTACTCCCTGCTCTGTAATCATCATTGACAATACACCTGTTGGATCCCCCCCTCCCCAACTCCACCACCTTCCCCTTGTGTGACCCCTCCCTCCAATCCTATACCGGTTCCCTCCCCAGTGCCCCATTCCCACGATGACGCTCACCAGGAATTTACCGACTTACGACCAACTTTGATGATTCTTCAACCCATCGTCCACAAATCAATCAACTGAATCTTGTTGGAGCATTGCTGCTTGCTCCACATGATTCCTTTCGTGGATGCAACTCATCAAAATGAGATGCACCAGGAATTCCGGGAGGAACTAAACAACCTCCTTAGCCAGGAACTGGAGGCTTATCCAAAGGAGGACATCACTGGGATAGTCTCCAAATATCTAGAAAAAAAATAAATAAAAAATCTTTTTCCTCTTATTCAATTTTGTAATACACTCTATTGAATTAGTTTGTTTTAATCAATACACGCTTTTTTCCATTTTTGTTATATTATTTTTTCCCGTGAGATTCTCCTTTTTGGCCATTGGTGCAAATAACCTATTTTGTGATAATAATTTTTGTAAGTTCCCCACCAAATGTTTCAGTAAATATTTCTTGGTGTGAACCTCTTTTGCCAAAAATGCCCAAATAGTCACCATTACAGCCTCCTATATTTTCTTCTGATATGGTTGACAACCATATCAGATCTTAACTGTAAAAATGCGGGTGTTCCCTGCATGTGAGAAATCCACTGCAGATTCATGAGACATTTCCTTTCCTATGGTCCCACGCTATTAAATTTAGTCATGTTTTGAATCGTTTGAATTGTTGGGAGCCTTCACAAGCAGAAGGATTTGAATGTGAATTTTTGGAAGCCTGCACTGGCATAAGGAATTGTTTGAATTGTCGGGAACCTTCACAAGCATCAGGATTTGTGTGAGAGTTGTTGGAAACCTGCACAGGCATAAGGAATTTTTAGAATTATTGGAACTTGCACAAGAATAAGCATTTGCGTGTGAATTGTCTGATGCCTGCACCGGCCTAAGGAATTGTTTTAATTGTTGGGAACCTGCACAAGCATCAGGATTAGAGTGTGAATGTTTGGAAGCCTGAACTTAGATAAGGAAATTTTTAAATTGTTGGGAAGATTCACAATGTAAGTATTTGCGTGGGAGGCTTTGGGAGCCTGCACCAGCATAGGGAGCTGTTTGAATTGTTGGGAGCTTGTACAAGCATAATGATTTGCATGTGAAGCATTGGCAGCCTACCCTGGCATAAGCAATTGGTTGCATTATTGGAAACCTGAACAAGCGTAAGGATTCGTGTGTGAAGCATCAGGATCCTGGACAAGAGCAACAAACCAGGATTATGTACAATGGAATGCCACGGTACATAATCCATTTCACCCCTTTTTCATGTGAGCCGCCCTATCTCCCCAATTCCAACCCATCAAAACCAGGTGTATGCTGTACTGCGCATTACCACACCCCTATTCTCCAATGACCCTCTAACTCCCAGGTGCATCCACACTCCCTCATTCTTCTAAATGGGATCAGATTATATTACCATCCCTGATTTGATAGCCCACTCTCTTGCAAATCTCATAATAGCCATGGTTGTTTTGCCACATTGTTTTTGCTGACGTGCTTGAGCATTGCGCGGACATACCCACTAGTGTCGTGCTTTTGTTGTCCTATGCTGGATAAGTATAATGAACAAATGTACCACTGGCTCACACTACCTGAATGAGGCCATGACATTTGGATAGATCAATCCAACAATGCTCATTTGGGAAAATCACTTTTCCCCCTGTACACCGCTTTGATGCATCTCTTTGCATTTGGCTGGTCCACTTATCAGCTTGGAACCACCATCCCAAAGCATACAGCGATGCATCCTTATCAAGATGAGGTGAGTTTTTGAATCCATTCATGGTGAAAGTGAGTGCAGAATCAAACTCAAATGCACCCTGATTTGTGGGAATATCAGCTTCACAGTTGACTTGATCAAAAGATGGAACCCCCAATGACTTGTAGCAATTTTGAATCTTCTGAAATAAATTATCCCCAACATATCATAAGGATTGACCTAGAATGCAACACACCATGCTAATATTGGCACCTTGGTTCCGCCATTCATCTTTTGCGTTTTCAATTTTCCCAAGACTTCCATACAGACCAAATTGTTCATTCTTTGTGCTGAATTTGCGCCACCCAATTGCAAACATAGATCCCTCCAGTAATGCCCCATTTGTTGCAATTGGGTTGGTGAAGCTTTTGCAAAAAAAGAATTGTGATAATTCATCCCATTGATTGACCTTGACTTCACTCATTGTTGTGAATGGTCTGAATTCAGCAAGGGCAATGAGTAATCCGGCTGAAGAGAAAATTTCCACATTCCCAAAGTGAATGCGTTTGATCAGATTGACATCCACAAGCCTCCGGATTTCACTTGGGGTCATATTTGCTGATACTGGCATTGATATTTGTGCTGTTGGTCGAGAGGAGGAAAAAAATTTATTCTTTCAGGTGATTTTGCCCTCATTTGCCTTTTGGGATGTCCCACTATTCCTGAGTGGGTGAGGGATCACTTTGTGTTGAAGCAGACAAGATATCATATACTTCTTCCTCCCATTTGAGCCTAAGGCCTTTTGAGTTTAGAATAGTACCCAATGACCAAGGATCTTTATTCAGCACACATCCTTTGATTTCCCTGTTGGAGCTCACATGAAATTGGCTCAATCTGAATCAACTAAAGCCAATGTTCTTCCATGGGGCCCAATGAGGGTTCCACATAAATGCGGAAGCATATATATATATATATATATATATATGCTGAGAATAAGCAAGCCACTCACACTTTCCTTCCTCACACTGATGCTTTCCCACAGGTTTCCTTTTATGCTCCTTTCCTTTTTTCGTGAATGGCATGCTTGCAGCGGCAAATGAAATGAAACCAAATGATAACTGAATTATTAATATCACCTAAATTTTATTTCGGTCGATGAATCTTTTTTACTTGCAGCTAAAAATGAAAGATCACACCTGACCTTTGCAAATTTGCGATCTCAAGTACCTGAACCTGAAAATTGCAGTGGATAGTGCATTATTCAATTTGATATATTGATGTTCCCATTCAATCACTTTCCAATCCAACAATGTGGAATATTGCAAGCATGAGCGAATGCAATATGCACCCTGCTTCATATCCCTCATTATCCAGGTCCTCTTGAAACAAACAGGGCAATTTGGCCTACTATGGGCTGGCGGGAAGTGATAGAACCCACTTCCCACAATTCCCCCACGCGTGCTAATAGCAGTCACAACTGCCTGACTCAGTTTGCCTCTTGTCAGAGTATTTTCAATGGTGCATGGAGGCATGCCTCCATAAAATTATTATTGGTATTCATACTGTGGAATCCGGGCAGTAGTAGGATAGGTAGTCATGGTTATTAAATTCATAAATAACTTTGCAAAATTAAATTACAATCTATCAAGTACAAAGCTAATCTAAAATGGGTCAATCCTGGCTGTAAGCTTAGCTGACCTTGGTACAGTCAATGTCACCTCATCACTTGAACCAAGACCGCTCTTTTCCACCCAAGCATCACCAAAGTCTAATACCAAGCATCATGAAAATTCAAATCTAAGACATACAGTGGGGTTAAAGCACTCTGATGAGAAGAAACTTTTATTCAGTAAACTAAATATATACTTCTTAGTATGTAGCCACACCAGCTCCACTAGATTTTTACTGTCTGAAAGTTTTTTGGAAATGTCAATGAGTGATAAAGCCCCTGTAAATGAGCTTGTTTTCAAGTCATCTGAGCATACCATCAAACCACAAACCCCCTCTGCACAGAAAGCCGCTAACATACCATAGGAAATTGGATTTATTCCAAGATTCTTGTGACATGTAAAAAGATCTTTGATGGCCTCATTTCTTTTCAAGCTCGTGAGTTTGCCTTTGATGCCATTGACTTCGACCTTTGTATGTGCACATACCATGTTGTATGCAATCATAAAATGGATAACTGTATCAATTAGATCCTCCAGGTTCTTGTACGGCTTTGTTGATATCTCATTGTCAGCCCCTCCACCTTCAATGCTAAGTTGTGTTTCACGTTGCTTTGATTTACTCAAGCAGCAGGCAAGGTATTCAACTGCTGCCTGTTTTAGTCCAAGAGGATCAGTCAAATTTGATGTTGGTGCCACATATGGTTTGGGTGCAATCACATTGTATGAGACTAAAGTAATGGATCCAAACATAAAATTTGCCCAAAAATGTTTAACTGGATTGGACGGATAAAGAAGGCTCTGAACCATTTTGAAGAAGGAGTGTTCAGATTTTGGGAGATTATCTGGAGGTTTAGCTGATTCCTTCATCAATTTGAGATTCCAAATGTTGTTATCAAAAATCGCTTCTGTTTCCTTTGGCTTAAAAAAATCTAACCCTGTATTTTGCAATTTATCTCACCAGTCAACAGCCAATAATAACATTTCATGCACAAAGATAAAACTCACCTGCCATATCAAGGTCCTCAAGCCAGGAAGACATTTCAAGCTCTTGGTTACTGATCACCTTAATACCAATGGGCAGGAATGTATGAGCATCCTTTGTTGGTAAATTGTCCCATATATTTTTGTAAATCCTATTGATATTATCAAGCCCCCCTTTCCATGATTGTTGAGTAATATTGGAATGAAACTTCAAAATGTCTACAAACTCTTCCATGCGGGATAAAAATGTTCCTTGAAAATTAGCAGAGGATGACACTTCAGGCTCAGGGTCAGGAATTATATCAGTCATATCTTGTCCCATTATATCATGTTTAATTGTCTCCTTTTGTTGAAAGGCTTGAATATTTCAAGGAGAGGCAGGAGGGGTTTCATCATGGATTGTTTCATTGAGTATGGGGGGGCTTTCAGTATGCGGAGGTTGAGTATCAATATGGCCCACTTCAACATTGATCATTTCATCACCCTGATCCTGGGAATCTTTTGCAGCTTCAAAGGTATGGCGTTTTTTTTGGTTTTTTCAGTGGCATGTATATTTGGTCTTTTTCCTAATCCTTTGCCTTAAAATCCAATTACCACTCGAGATCCTTCAGGTAGAGATTCTCCCACCTCCACAGCTGCCCATATATTGTAAGAAGCCATTTTGACATTTTTGTATTGAATTAGTAATGGACTTACTGTTCAAATCCATTTTGAGGAGGCTCATTGCTTCAGCAATATTTTGATGCACATAATCAGGAATTTTACTATCATTTTGAATTTTTTCAAGCCTTGGGATTGTTTGAGCAATGTTTGAGACAAATTGTTCCTCGGATATAATTTCCACCTCCCCACTGAAAACTACATCATCTTGCCCAGCATCTTCTGTCAGCGCACATGGTTCAACAGTCTTGTCCTTCCCTTAGCTTTTGAAATTTGGTTTCTGAGAGCTTGGAGGCTGAGCTGAAATAAAGGCTATGAAAAAAGTATCAGGTTTGGAGGGACTACAAATATTCAAGATAAATCTATGCTCACATTCCAGAAGAACTGGTGGATCTGGAGTACTTCCATGTGCCAGGCTCTCTACTACAATGCCTAATTGATGACTACTGACCATATCAAAGATTTCACTTCCACTCTCTGGGCTGAAGTTGTTTGTTCATGGAATTCAGTTTAATTTGCCAGGGTTTTGGGAATAGCGGGGGTAGTTTATTAAGTAAATAGATGGTGAAGAGTTGATTGATAACCTGATTGAAAATTGTGGAATAAAAAGATTAAAATTGAAGGAAAAAGGCGGGAGTTCTGAAAGTGGTGGAAGTAAAATATGTTCAAGATCACTGATTCTTGGTTATTTAATATCAATATCGGAGAGTTTTGGAAAGTTTGAAAGAAGTTAAATATCAATTTAAGTCAGTTCAATAGTTGGTGAATTTTCTAGAAAAAAGACATTTCTGAACTACAAGCTGACCAAAAGAAACCTGCCCATCAACAGCCGTGGAACCTTCCATCCATATCTATTGAGCTTATCATGGATTTGCAAAAAATGATTTGTTGGGAAATTCAAGCAGGTGACGTGTTGCAAATTATTTCATATCATTCAAATGAAATCACTTCGCTGTGAGACATTGAATAAAGTTGACTAGTGAGAAATGTACTAAATTCAACTTCTGAACTATTCAACACTCCTGAGGTAAGGACTAAGAAAAGTGTTCCATTTGAATGATATGAAATAAAATGGTTTTGTTGGGGAAACAGAAGATACAATTTGGGTATTAAATAGTCCACTGATTAGGTTTCAATTTGTGAGCCTCATGATTTAAACCCTAACCACAACATTGTTAATATACCCACCAATTTCCCCCCAGATACTGTTGGCAGAGATGGCCACTGGGCAAATCTCCCTGATTGTGTTCATCATGTATTCCAACAAGCCACTGTACCCTATGGATCTAGTACCTGAGCGTAAGGATGGTAAGCGGCGTCGGAGGCATGTTGGGAAGACACTCCACAAGCATAAGGATGGTAAGCAGTGTCGGAGGCATGTTGGGAAGGCACTCCATGAGTGTAAGGATGTGTCACAGGGGCTCGTGGACAGAAAACAAGAGTGGCCTGGCACTCAGCAATCAGGGAACTCACTTGGAAGACTCCAAAATAATAAAGAAATAAAAATAAAAGAATAAATTCCTGTAAGAAATATGCAGGTACAAGATGAGATGCAATAAGAGGAAAGAGAATGTCAGCCTGTGACTCAAAACCAGAGCACAAGCATGACAGCCAATATACCATAAATCAATGGTATAGCCAAGATACCACCAAAACATGGAACTGAGCCAAATTAGCTCAAAAGGTATCAAAAGAAAGAGGAAACTCACCTCTTTCTGAAAATACAAGTCCCATCACCATAGGACAAGAAATAACAAAGTTATTCCTGCTCAAAGTCATTGCTGAGCATAAACCTTAATTTTCACCTCTCATCTAAAATCTAGAAGGAGAGGCTTAACCCCATCAAATGGGTATTCAAAATGAAGCTCTAAGCCAGGGCTATCCAATGGTACCAGCCAAACTGAGCTAGCACCAGTATTACTTGAGTTATGGTCAAATTCAGACCAAATAAGGGTGAACAAAACATTCACCTCTCATCTAACTTTTACAGTTTTAGTGTGAGATACTTAAAGTGGGGTCTTTTTGGAAAGAGCACAATCAGGGCTATCTGATGGTGTCATCCATTTCCCCATAACTCAACTACAACAGAAGTTATTGACCAAACAAGCTTAATACAGCTTTTTGCCCAAACCACGCCAATGTACAAAATACTTGTACATGGGATAACTTTGTCATATTTAATGATAACCATGTCAAGTTGGGTACCATTGTGTAGAGCTCATATAGAGCTATTCAATGAACCAACTTTGAGCTTGATATCTCAAAAACTGACAGAGTTATGACCATTTTAAGGTCAAAATCCCACCAGCTGTCATATACAGCCTTACCATGGGATAACACCCCATAATCATGAATATGAGGTGTCAACAGACAAAGAAGCATGTTTTTACTTCAATACCTCATATGTCAGTCAATACTGGGGTCCCATACAGTTTCTGTACAGCATTCTACGCGTCATACACGTCAGAATCAGGCTGTGAGGTCCCCAGATGAAAATTTTCACCCTGTATTGGTGAAAACCGCCCAGATGTGGTTTCAAAACCACATCTGAGCCCAATACAGTGTATACAGGTTGTTTGCAAACCACAAGCCTGTCATGGGGAGTGAAAAATCTTCACTCCCTCTACGTGAAAAGGTTTAATCACCTTTTCACCTCAATTTCAGGATAAAAGGAGGGCTTTTCACAGCCAAAAACCTTTCCTCATCCTGCTCTTGAATACCCTACGTAGTAAACTGTCAAAAACAGTTTTACTCTTGGGTAATAATCAGGTATTATTATAATCTTAATAATTGTAGTCTTTATTATTGTAACCCAACAGGTAAAGCTGCACCCAGGGCTTTCAACAGCGCTCACCACCACTATATCCACTATAGTAAAGCCCTTTATTATTAAATTAGAACCATCTTCAACTCTTATAAAACCTTTTTAACTTTTATACACCGTGTCACAGTCATAGTTAAAAGTTGTAAATACACTTTATTACTCTTATCATAGACTCAGCCTGACATTTTGGGGGCCTGGCCGTGTTTTTTACTTATTTTGGACCTTACAAGTAAGTTTTTTCTCTTTTTTTATCATTTATTGACACCTGTTTTTTATTTTTAGGCGTCATTTTCTTTTTGGAAAATATATTTCATATATATTCCTCTTTAAAAATTTAATAATACTCATATTTTTAAAGAGTATTTGTCTAGTGGCTAATAACCACAAGACCAGTATTTTTGGCGTGTTTTGCATATAAAAACACTTTTAAGCCATTTATACAGTCTCAATTCTTAATTGAATTAAGACAGCTCATACTGATAAACCAACAGTTGAGGCGTGTTTGGACACATTGTTAACTCAATTGTCCTGTAATACACCATTTTTTGACAGATTATACTTGCTAATAACAAGTATTCTGTAAGATATTGGTATACAAACAGTATACCAATAATCAATAAGCTGTATTTCTGACGTGGAATTGTTAATTCAATTACACTGTCACTATACAAGGGCATACTGTAGTAACATACAAGCCCAGAGGCCATTCTTAGACGTGCAAAACCAGCTTTGTAAGAAGTCTTAACTGACATAAGCCCTCTTTTTCCTGTTTTGATTCAGTGGAAGAAAATTTCATACCACTTGAGACCCAGTCACAGGCCAACATACCAGTGACACCCTCAGAACCAGAGGGCAGCAAGGGCAAAGGAAAAAGGCTTAGTGAAGGCCTCATCACAGCCAAAAAGTGGACACCAATAGCCACTCAGAGGAGTAGAAAACCACGAAACTCTGCTTCAATACAAGGTAAACCAACCTTAACCACTTGTACAGGGAAGATTACAATTATTAACCCAGTTGTAACCTCCAAAGGCAAACTGCCCAAATCAGCAGATAACAAATTTGTACAAGGCACAGTCAAAGGTAAATACCCTAAGAACATAAAGTTTTTGACTGCTTGCAAACACTGATATGTCCCCTGCATACCTCAGAGACCTTGGCTTCCAAAGGAACCAGCCAGAGGATAGAGCAGGAATGTCTAGAACCAGAAGACCTGAAAGAAGACACATTGGACACAGTGGTGGATGGCAAAACAATGAGGGAGATAATATCAACCTTGCCATTCACACTCCAATTCAACAGAAACCTCAAACCAGAGGACTGGAAGGATATGGATCAAGTTCTTCAAATCCACCAACTCCTCAAAGATTTGTTTCAATGGAGTATGGACAACAAGAGGTTCAACCTAGCAACTCACTGGGCAGAACTGGGATCAAGTTGCCAGAAGATCTGTCTCAAAGAGATAGACTTCAAAGACCTTATGGTAATCACCAAGGGTTGGAATCCTACCAGGCAGCACAGACTCCTGGAGGCAAGGGCACAGAGGATAAGGGAGAATCAAGCCACTATCCAAGCTATAGAAGAACAGTTAACCCAGACAGGGCCTACTCAGATTCCTTCAGGTTCACAAGGAGCATGCCAAATCAGCTCTCCAGTGGCTTCACACCATTCAGAAACCAGCAGATCAGTGGCCAAGAGTCACCATTCTTCACAATTCCAGGAAGTTTCCAGGAGAAGACAAGGCAACAAGGGCAAAAACAAAGCCTCCTTCAACCAGAGGAGGAAGGAGTCAGACCCCATGATCCAGAAGCTGTTAGATTTGGTAAAAGAAGTACACAAGAACCAGAAGTAGTTGTAAACCACTCTAGAATCAGTAGTCCTAGTAATAGAAACATTACCCCCACTCAGACTGAAAATAACATTATCACATCTGAGAGTAACATCAACAGTGACACACTGTGGTTACAAATGTCCCAATATGCTGAGCAATCTGCAAAGCAGGCTACAGAATTTGCAGCTGCCCAAGAAAGGATGAGAAAAACTCAAGCCTCATTGGAGCAGATAGTTAAAAACCTTCAGGAAGGATATGCTCAACTGAGCAAAGCCTCTGAAGAAACCAACAAGAGACTGAATCAAGTCTCTGAAGAACAACACCATAGTAGCAGGGACAGGGAGTGTCTGAACCAAGACATCAACAAATTGTTTGATGCCTACCATAGCTTAAAGCCCCAACCACAAGGCCAAGCTATGGAGAATCCATATCAACCAGATGACATCAAACCAGATGCCATGTTGTTGAATAAGGCAAGATCTCCATCACAATACCAGGATGGAGATGGCATGTCTTATTCAGAGAAGGAAGCCTTGAAACAGCTTCCTGAGGCCTCAAACTGGCCCAAATTCTCTGGATCAGGAGAATATGATCATATGGAACTCATAGATTATATTGATGGACTCTTCATTGATGTACCAAGCATACCAGATTACTGGATTACTGCTAGACTGAATACTGCATTTAAAGGTCATGCAAGTATATGGTACACTGAAATGAAAGAAATCCATGGCAGAAGAAATTGGCCATGGTGGAAGAGTCAAATAATCCAAAAGTACAGTAATGGAACTTGGATATGGCAAAAGACCATGTCATTTGAGAATGACAAATACTCTGTGGACAAAGATCCATATGAGTGGTGTCTTAGACAGTCTAAAAGACTTAAAGCCATTGATCCTCAGATGAACATCCAAATGAGGAATCACAAACTCCTGACACAACTGCCAGGAGAACTAGAGCATGCAGTAAAGTGCAGATGCAACCAAAATTGCACTCTAGATGATATAGCCAATACCTTACAAGACATAAGGAAAAGGACTAATATAGGGAAATTCACCCCATATAGAAGCAGTAGTTTCAAAGAGAAACAACCTTTCAGGGTGGAGTTTAAAGACAAACCCAGAGAAAAAGTGGCAGAAGTGGCAAAGAAGAAGAATTCTTGTCACAATTGTGGTTCAACAGACCACTATGCTAACAACTGTCCAAAGGCAAAGAAAAAAGTCTATGCCATAGAGAAAGTCCCTGAGGAAGAACCTCCAACAGAGGATTCTCAATCAGACTCTATGGGTGATGCCATTAGAGAACCATCTGATGAGGATCAAGACCCAAGAGAGGAATTTCTAGTGGAATACCAAGAGGAAACCCCACTAGAAATCAAGGATATACAGTTGGAAGCAGGCATGCCACAAGACACTGCCAACAAAAACTTGTGTAAACATACACAAGATGCACAAACATTCCTGGTTACACCAACCAAAGGAATGGCATATATACATGGAACAGCCACAAAAATGACTGTATGTATTGACAATGCTCAGCACCCACTGATCATTGACAGTGGAGCACACTGCTCCATAGTGGCCAGAAATTATCTGGATAAACACTTCCCAAACTGGGAAAAAGAACTCTTGCCCACCAGGGCAAAGAACTTTAAGAGTGCATCTGGAAAGATGACCTCTATTGGGACAATTATCAAAGAGATAATTATACCCCACAGAAAAGGTAATATCAGACTCAACCCAGAGTTTGTAGTGCTTGAAGATGCCCACATCCAAGGGTTTTTACTGGGGACAGATTACCAGAGGATGTATGGCATAGATATTTACAATAGTAAAAATAGGCATATTACCATTGGTACTAACAAGGAAAAGAAATTTTCTCTTGATATATACCAGATATCTTCTCAGGACCCACTGGAAGAACTTCTGAAAGAATTCAGAGAGGGACAGTTTAGCACTACCCTCACCAGTAAACAAAAGTTAAGTTTACTGAAGATGCTGAGGAAGAATAGACCAGCATTTGCCATTGGTGAAGAACCATTAGGCAAGATCAAAGGCCATGATATAGAACTATATCTGGATGTGGAAAGGCCTTATCCACCCATGTTAAGGAGACCTCCTTACCCAGCAAGTCTGGAGACCAGGAAAGAGATTGAGAAACATATCAATGAACTCCTGGACATGGATGTCATTAGGAAGATTGGACATAATGAGATAGTGGAAATTACCACCCCTGTCCTAATCACCTGGCATGATGGCAAGTCTAGATTGTGTGGAGACTTCAGAGCCCTGAATAACTACACAAAAGCAGACAGGTACCCTATACCAAGGATACCTCATGCCTTGGATAAACTGGCTAAAGCCAAATACATAACCAAGATGGATTGTATGAAAGGCTTCCACCAAAATGGAGTTAAACCAAACTCCATGAAGTTGCTCAGAATAATATGCCATATGGGCATATATGAGTACACCAGGATGCCATTTGGCATCAAAAATGCACCAGCCCACTTCCAAAGGATGATGGACACCATATTTCAGGAAGAAATAATGGAAGGCTGGATGGTAGTATATATTGATGATATCATTATATACTCAGAGACATGGGAAGACCATGTACAATACATAGACAGAGTGCTAAGTAAATGTACACCCATCAATCTAAAAATTTCACTTAAAAAGTGTAATTTTGGCCAACAAGAGCTACTAGCTCTAGGACACAAAGTCTCAGGCCTTAGTCTGGCAATTGACCAGAACAAAGTAGCAGCAGTACTGCAAAAGCCAGTACCAAAGAGCATTAAAGAAATGCAATCTTTCCTTGGGTTTGCTAGCTACTATAGAAACCACATCAAAAACTTTGCCCACATAACTAGTAGCTTATACAAGTTATGCTCAAAGGATGTAGTTTTTGAAATAACCAAGGAAAGGAGGGATGCATATGAGAGGATCAAATATGAACTCACAAATGCACCTGTGCTCATCTTGCCTGACTTTGAACTACCATTCAAGTTATACATAGATGCAGCATGCAGCCAAGGCTTAGGAGCAGCCCTTCACCAAAGACAAATTGTAGATGGTGAACCAAGAGAAGGTGTAATATGTTACATCTCCAGGCAGCTGAAAGATTCAGAAGCCAGGTATGGGGCCACCCAGACAGAATGTCTATGTCTAGTCTGGGCTCTAGAAAAACTCCATTACTATTTGGAGGGTGCAGTCTTTGAAGTCTACACAGACTGCACAGCCTTGAAGTCTTTACTAAACATGAAGACTACTAATAGACATATGCTGAGATGGCAAATAGCCATCCAGGAGTATAGAGGGAACATGACCATCATATACAAGGAAGGCAAAAGCCATACCAATGCAGATGGCCTTAGCAGATGGCCACTGGACAATGTCAAAAGCAATCCAGCTTATGACCCTGAAGTTGCTGCAAAAATTCCTATCCATTTTATGGAGATCAATAGGAAAAAGAACTTCAGATTCTCTGAATGGGCACCAGAGAGTGGTACCCTTGACAGTGGAAACACTGATTCAGAAGGGACAGAAACTCCCATACTGGGAATAAGTTCCTCAGAACTGCACAATGAATTTTTCAATGCAGTCCTGAAATCTTATGCTAAGCACAAACAGTGTAGCATATTACTCCAACTCCTTCAACAAAAATACAGGAGCCCAGAACTGGAAACCCAGCTGGAGGAACCCTGGTTGAGGGCCTATAAGGACAATAAATTCTTCCTTATAGATGGCCTGATTTATCACAGAGAAAAGCACACCAGTGCACTCACAGTGATAGACAGAGACCACATCTCTCTAATCCTGCAGGAATGCCATGACTGCCCCTATATGGGACACATGAGTGAAGACAGGACCAAAGAGAGGGTAGCAAGCACAGCTTGGTGGCCCAAGTGGGAACAAGAGTTGAGTGAATACATCAACACTTGTGAAAGATGCCAAAAGGCAAATAGAAAACATGGGAAGAAATATGGGTTACTTCAACATATAGAAGAACCCAAGCACCCATGGGAAACCATTAACATGGACTGGGTCACAGGACTTGTCCCAGGAGGCAAAGAAAACTACAATGCCTGCTTAATCATAGTTGATAGGTTCAGCAAAAGCATGAGATGTCTACCATGCCATAAAGAGGACACAGCCATGGACACTGCTCTGTTATTTTGGAATAACATCATATCCACCTGTGGAGTCCCCAAGATCATAATTAGTGACAGGGACCCAAAATTCACATCTGAATTTTGGACCAACTTATATGACATGCTTGGCACCAAACTTGCTTTTTCCACAGCTTACCATCCCCAAACAGATGGCCTGGCTGAGAGAATGATCCAAACAATGGAGGACATTCTCAGGAGGTTCTGTGCCTATGGCATGGAATACAAGGACCATGAAGGATACACCCATGATTGGGTTACCCTCTTACCAGCAGTCCAGCTGGCTTATAACACAAGCCAGCACTCTACCACAGGAAAATCACCTGCACTGGTAGAGAAAGGGTGGAATCCCCTGTTACCTGTGGATCACTTGAAGAAAAATCTTCTGACCATCCACCCCACAGCCAAAGACTTCCATGATATGTGGAAGAAAGCCTGTGATACTGCAGCCAAATGCATAGCTGAGGCCAAAGAGTATAACAAGCAGAGGTGGGACAAATCACATATGGAACCTGACTTCAAAGAAGGGGACCAGGTGTTAGTGTCTACACTGAACTTCAACAATCTCAAAGGACCTAAGAAAATGAGAGACTCATTTGTAGGGCCCTTCACTATCATTAAGTTAATAGGGAAAAATGCAGTAGAGGTCAAGCTCACTGAGGAGTTTTCTAGGAAACACCCAGTCTTTCCAGTGAGCCTGGTCAAGCCATACTTCCAAACAGAGGAGGAAAAATTCCCCTCCAGGAAGAAGAACATCACTCCACCAGAAATAGTGGAAGTAGAAGACTCTCCTGGACCTGTGAGTAAAATCATCAGGGCCAGAAAAATCAGACTTAATGGAAAGGATCAAAGACAATACCTAGTCAGATTCAAAAACCAGACAGCTGATAAAGACAAATGGTTGGCAGAGGATGCCATACCAGATGGGAACCTTCATTTAAGGAGATTCAGAGCCTCTAGGAGGACTGAACAGTCTCATCAATGATGAGCCTTTTTTAGAGGGAGGGTATGTCAGCCTGTGACTCAAAACCAGAGCACAAGCATGACAGCCAATATACCATAAATCAATGGTATAGCCAAGATACCACCAAAACATGGAACTGAGCCAAATTAGCTCAAAAGGTATCAAAAGAAAGAGGAAACTCACCTCTTTCTGAAAATACAAGTCCCATCACCATAGGACAAGAAATAACAAAGTTATTCCTGCTCAAAGTCATTGCTGAGCATAAACCTTAATTTTCACCTCTCATCTAAAATCTAGAAGGAGAGGCTTAACCCCATCAAATGGGTATTCAAAATGAAGCTCTAAGCCAGGGCTATCCAATGGTACCAGCCAAACTGAGCTAGCACCAGTATTACTTGAGTTATGGTCAAATTCAGACCAAATAAGGGTGAACAAAACATTCACCTCTCATCTAACTTTTACAGTTTTAGTGTGAGATACTTAAAGTGGGGTCTTTTTGGAAAGAGCACAATCAGGGCTATCTGATGGTGTCATCCATTTCCCCATAACTCAACTACAACAGAAGTTATTGACCAAACAAGCTTAATACAGCTTTTTGCCCAAACCACGCCAATGTACAAAATACTTGTACATGGGATAACTTTGTCATATTTAATGATAACCATGTCAAGTTGGGTACCATTGTGTAGAGCTCATATAGAGCTATTCAATGAACCAACTTTGAGCTTGATATCTCAAAAACTGACAGAGTTATGACCATTTTAAGGTCAAAATCCCACCAGCTGTCATATACAGCCTTACCATGGGATAACACCCCATAATCATGAATATGAGGTGTCAACAGACGAAGAAGCATGTTTTTACTTCAATACCTCATATGTCAGTCAATACTGGGGTCCCATACAGTTTCTGTACAGCATTCTACGCGTCATACACGTCAGAATCAGGCTGTGAGGTCCCCAGATGAAAATTTTCACCCTGTATTGGTGAAAACCGCCCAGATGTGGTTTCAAAACCACATCTGAGCCCAATACAGTGTATACAGGTTGTTTGCAAACCACAAGCCTGTCATGGGGAGTGAAAAATCTTCACTCCCTCTACGTGAAAAGGTTTAATCACCTTTTCACCTCAATTTCAGGATAAAAGGAGGGCTTTTCACAGCCAAAAACCTTTCCTCATCCTGCTCTTGAATACCCTACGTAGTAAACTGTCAAAAACAGTTTTACTCTTGGGTAATAATCAGGTATTATTATAATCTTAATAATTGTAGTCTTTATTATTGTAACCCAACAGGTAAAGCTGCACCCAGGGCTTTCAACAGCGCTCACCACCACTATATCCACTATAGTAAAGCCCTTTATTATTAAATTAGAACCATCTTCAACTCTTATAAAACCTTTTTAACTTTTATACACCGTGTCACAGTCATAGTTAAAAGTTGTAAATACACTTTATTACTCTTATCATAGACTCAGCCTGACAGAGAAGCCAAATGCCCAAAGAGCCAACCAAGTAAGTCCTTAATCACTTTTCCAACCTACCAAAATGAATAATGGAATTAGTAAGGATATGACCACCAAATATCCATTGACAGGCAAAGAAAGAAAAGAGAAGGTGCTAAATGACTGACTTGATAATATCAGTATTCACTTAACAAAAATGATAAGATAAATTAAGATAAAATAAAATCAAAGTATAATAATTAACTGGGGAAAAAACCCACAGGGTGGAAAGGGTAGCCAGTATATGTGAAAAGTTGGGAGCTTGAATTCTTCAGGCTGAAAACTGATATGTATTGATCCTTGAGGCTGTATTGATTGTTTTGGGAATTGATACAGCTGGCTAATATTGAAATTGAAATGGGTTAATTGAATTTCCCACACTTAAAATGAAATACAGTTCTTGATGAGTCCAGACTGTATTGAAATGAAGGTGGTTGCCAAGATGGATTGAGTGGAGCTTTGACATTTGACAAATGATTGAATGAATGAATGGATTAACTGCCTCTTGAATCCCTTGAGAATGGTTGAACAGTATTGCCTTGGAGGAATACTGTGAATGAAATTATCCAATGACGTCTTGATGGCATGATTGGTCTTTGATGCTGAAAAACTTGCTCTTGAGCCTTGATGAGTCCTCTGAATGATTGGGTGCCTTGATGACGTTATGATATGTTGGAATATTGAAATGACCATTTGATATTGCCACTATTGAATTGTTGTTGAAAAATGATGCATAATGATATATAACATCATTTCTGGAATATTGGTTCATTGGAAATAAGATTATGTCCAACAGGCTTGAGATGGAAAGACAGAGGGGAAAAAGATGGATTTGATGGCTTCAGAGCTTGGAAAGGTGTTTCTGGGTCTTTTGGGGTTTTTGGCCACTTTTGGGCTCTGAGCCAAAAACTGGCCCAAAGGGCGGGAAAGTGTCTTTTGGACATTTTGCATCAAAGTGCGCAAAATTGCGCAAAATGCGCAAATATGGGAAAGTGTGAAAAGTGTGCGAATGCGCAAAAATGCTCATTATGAGCCCAAATGGCCAAAACAGCCATTTGGGACATTTCTCCTGGTTTTGAGGGAAATGACCAGAAATACCCATTGTGGCATAAATTGCCACTATGGCTTCTGAATTGAGGTGAAGGGCCATGAAGGCCCCAAAAGACCAATGGCCATAAATGGTCCATAAGATGATGACGCGGCCATATTGGCCACTGGTGATGGATATGGCCACTTGGCCATAAAAGGACTGTGGCTTGATATGTCATACAGAGATCCAAGGAGGTGAATTGCCATGGTTGTGACAGTATCCCCCACCTTGAAATGGTGAGCTCCTGAGCACCAATACAAGGTGAATCCTGTTGAGGCTATTTGAAAGGATTGAGAGTGGGATGGAGGAAATTTCTTTTAAGGGTAAAATAAAATAATAACTAATATTAAAAATTTTTCATATGACGCAGGATATGCTTGATCTTCTTTTGAGATTGGCTTCACAATTGATGATGTGGAATGAATGAATATTCTTTGAGATGAATTTTTGATATGATAAAATGAAAATGAAAATAAAATTTAATATAAAGATTGAAAATGAAAATAAAAGAAAGAGAAAAGAGAACAGAAAAATTAATTGAATCTTGAGGAGGTTCCAATCTTCATCACAGAGGTTGATAACTGATTTTTAAATTGGCCAAGGACCTGGAAAGAGAAATTTAATGGCAGGTGCTCACAAAGAGGCCAAGGTGATGTTTTGACAAGCTTGTAGACCCCTCAGGGAAGTGCACACCAGGAGAAGAACTTACTTTTGGTAGTTACCACTCCTGCCAGTGCCATAAAAATGAAAACAAAGAATGTGGAAGGAATGAATTTCAATTTTGAAGTCTTGAATATGAATTGAAAAGTGAATGGCCCATTATCCCAAGTGAAAATGGCCATAAGATTGGAAATGAAGTTGAAAGCCATGCCAACATCTGTGTCCAAAATTGCAAAGTGCTCACAGAGTGGCCAAGGTGATACTTACAACAAAAAAAAGAGTAGAATACCCCTAAAGGTGAATACCAGGAGTGGGACTTACTTTTGGTAGTTCCTCTCCCCACCAAGCACCATAATGAATCAAGCTTTTGAAGAATTGGGCCCAGGCTTGTTAGGATATAATTAATGGAAATCTTTGACAAGTTCAGGACAATTCTTGAGATTTTTGGTTGGTTCCAAAGTGGATCTTTCTGGGTCTTGACTGAAAGCTTTCCATTCCACCAGATACCATAATGTTCCTCTCTTGAGCTTTGAGTCCAGTATTTGAGAGACTTCCTATTGCTCTTCTTCTTGAATGATGATTGGAGGAGGAAGCTCTTGATGCCGATTTGGGATTGTTGATGTCTTGACTGGTTCTAAGAGTGAAATATGGAAGACTGGGTGGCTGGACTTCCATTGAGATGGGAGCTTGAGGTGGTAGGCATGAGTGCTGACTTTCTTCAAGATTGGAAAAGGACCCAACCATCTTTCAGACAGTTTTTTCGTGGGTCTAGTTGGTTTGATGTTCTTGGAAGAAAGCCATACCATGTCACCAGGATTGAAAACAGGTGGACTTCCTCTACTTTTATCTGCATACCTCTTAAACCTGTTTATGGCAACTTGAAGTTCTCTCTTGACATCTTGCTGTACTGATTGGACTTTTGTTGATAACTTCCCAGAAGGAGTATCTTGAGTAATGTTAACTGAGTCAAAATGTGGATCTCTTCCATAAACAGTGAAAAACGGTGATTGTTTTGTTGAAGAGTGGTCAGAGTTATTGTAGGCAAATTCAGCCAGAGGGAGCCAGGTGTTGAAATCATCTTGATGATAACTGACATACATCAGAAGTTACTGTTCTAGTATCTGTTTTACCCTCTCTGGCTGTCCATCAGTTTCTGGATGGTAAGCAGTTGACAGATCTCTTGAAATCTTGAGCTGCTGACAAAGATTGGTCCAAAAGGAAGAAACAAAGAGAGAACCTCTATCACAAACAATGCTTGAAGGAAGGCCATGCTTTAAGAAAATATTCTTGATGAATAAATGGGGGAAATCCAATGAATTTATTGAAGACATTGTTGGAATAAAACTGCCATTTTTGAGAATCTGTCCACTATGACAAGGATTGAGTCAAATGAATTGGACAGTGGCAATTGAGTGATGAAAACCATTGAAAGACAAATCCAAGGACCATTTGGAATTGGAAGAGGTTTGAGGAGTCCAAACTTCTTGTGGTGAATATTTTTGTTTCTTGAACACTGTTGACAGGATGATACATAATCCCTGATGAATTGAGTCATGCCAGACCCATGAAAATCCCACTTGACAAGTTTGAGAGTCTTCTCTTGGCCAGGGTGTCCAGCTAGAGGAGATTCATGCCTTTTTTGAAGTATGCTAAGTTGAATTGTGGGGTCATTTGGGACCACCACCCTATCTTTGAACAGAAGAAGTTGGGAGGAGGAATCAAGAGAATAATCTTGAACAGATTGACCTTTGCCCAAATCTTGAAGGATACTTCTATATTGAGAATCTTGCCATAATGACTTCTGAATTAATTCAATGAAATTTGAGAATGCTTCCACCTTGACTGCAAAGAATTTTGAGGCTTGAATTTCATCTTGCTTGATTAGTTTTTGATAATTAATTGGATTCTGCCTGATGAAATCTTCCCCCCTCTGTGGGTAAATGCCGTCCCAATGTGATAAAGCATCTGGAAGGGTAGCCAAGCGGCCAGGGCAGTAGGGGATTGAAAAATGGAATTCAGAGAGAAATTCAGCCAAGCAGGCTTGATGGCAAGTGAGAATCTTTGAAGAGATAAAATATTGAAGTGATGAATGATCGGTGAGAACTTCAAAAGAGGAAGAAAGAGAAAGGAGAAAAGCTCTCCAGCACTTGAGAGCCCAGACTATGCCAAGGAGTTCCTTGTCATGAATCTAATAATTGAGCTCAGCTGGGATAGGCTTGCGGCTATCATATGCAATGGGATGTTTTCCTGAGTCAGAAATCTGACTCAGTACAGCACCCAAGGCATAATCAGAAGCATCAGTCTCTACAATGGTGGGTAGAGAAGGATCAAAGTGAGAAAGGATTGGAGCAATGTTTAATGCCTCTTTGAGTTGATGAAAATGTCTAAGAGCTTCCTCATTGAGGGGAACACAGGAATCTTCCTTGAGGGGACTTGTGAGTGAACTAATCTTCTTTGAATAATTCTTGATGAAACGGAGGTAAAAATTGGCAAAGCCAAGGAATGATTGAAGAGCCTTGAGGTTTCTTGGAGGTGGCCAATTGAGAATTTTCTGGACTTTTGCTTGGTCCATCTTGAGGCCTTCAGAAGAAACAACATAACCCAAATACTCTACACTAGTAACATGAAACAGGCACTTTGAGGACTTAGCAAAGCGGTTATTGGCTCTGAGTCTGGAAACAACACTGGACACATGAGGGACATGTTCTTCTTCAGATTGGGAAAAGACCATAATTTAATCCAAATAAACCACAACATAAATATCAAGAAGATAATAAGAAATATCATTGAAAATGTTTTGGAAAGAGGCAGGAGCATTGGTGAGCCCAAATGGCATAACCAAATACTCATAGGTGCCATATTCAGTTCTAAAACATGTCAAACATTCATCACCTTCCTTGATTCTGAGTAGGTTATATGCACCATGCAAATAAAGCTTGGAGAAGATAGAGGAACCATTGAAAACAGTAAGAAGCTGATTCATAGGAGAAACAGGATACTAGTTCTTCCTAGTGACAGCATTGAGTTAGCGGTAATCAACACACAAACAGAGGCCACCATCTTTCTTTTTGATAAAGAGGACAGGTGCTCCTGTTGAAGAGGAGCTTGACCGGATGAAACATTTGTCTACATTCTCTGAAATGTAGACCCTGAGTGTATCTGACTCTTGGTTTGATAAAGAGTAGCTCACCCCAACTGGAGGTAGAGACCCCTTCAGCTCAATATGATGATCACAGGCATGGTGAGGAGGGAGTTTCCCTGTAAGGTTTGACTATGAAACAATAAGTAAAAATTACTAATTTATTACTTATTGTACTCTGAATGTCCTTATGAATTGAATAAATAAGATTAAAAATATAATAATAATAAATAATTATTATTATTATGGCGTAAAATAATTATATTATTAAATAAATATATTTACAATAAAAATAAAGAAAATTACAAATTATTCTGGATTTTTACGTGGAAATGAGTTTTAGAGAGATTTTTAACAAAAACAATTAAATAAATGATTTAATCACGTCAAAATAGATGATTATAGCAAGGTGGTCTTTGGTCTTTAATAATATAATAGTTTTATATATAAAGAATAAAGAAATTACCTTTGATTTAATTGATTTAATGTTTTTGATGCGTCTGAGGGGAAAACAGAGTAAAAAGAGCTCTATTTATAGTAAATACCTCCCTCCTAGAGTCCAACAGGCTTCTAGTAGACGTGTACTGATCATATCCACTGGAATTGATCAATATTTTAAGGTTTGAGGGTGATTACATCATGATCAAACCATATTACATCATTATTACACCATTATTTAGAGTTATCACTATGACTCTAAGTGTGATGACATCAGAGGCTTGGAAGAACCCCAAATTTCGTGGATTTTATTAGTTTTAATCATAAACTAATAGTATTCACCAGTTTTATCACTATTAAGACTGTTAAACTTAATTTAAGGTTACAGTATGTGATCATAACAGCTCAATTTAAGCTCAAACTTTGATCCTCAATAACTTTTAAGGTTTTCACGCTACAGCAATTCAGAGAGTGAATTCTGATAGCCTGGCATAACCTTATTATGCTGCCAAGAGCTTATCATTACATCATCAAAACTCTAATTTTGATGATTTTTCTTGTAACTCATCTTTTCTGTCGAAATTCAATATTTTCAACTTCAAACCTTGATTTCAGGGGGTTATACCCTGAATTTAATAATAAAAATTACATCAATCTTCACGAATGAACTAGTAGAATCCAACTGTATACTTTTTTTTAAGTTTGGACCACTTTCACAACAAAGTGGTCAACAGCTCTGTTGATTTTTATCAATATTTCATCATAGGTTTTAACCTTGTTTATAATTTGTAAAATAAAGTTCATATCTGTGTTCTTACAGTAATTACGTGGTGACTTTCTTTTTGGTTCATCATTCTATCATGTATAGTTTAGAAGATATTAGCTATGATCCTTGAATATATGCGTTGACCAAAAAAGTGCATATATTCAGGATATTTCCTTAAGTATTGATTTTGGGAATTAGCTTATTAATTGTCTTATGTGTGGACTTTTATGTAGAATCCACTGGTACAATTTATTTCACATGTTGTTTCATTGGTTTCTGAGATAAATAGGATTTTATGGTTTTTATAAGGTATTATACCTTATAATTCATTAAATATTGACTTTACAGATATGCCATAAAAGTGGTATATGTGTATTTTTCCATGGGGAATCCAATGGTATAATTTATTTCACATGTTCATTCATTGGTTTTTAAGTTAAACCAATTTTAGTACCAATTTATGGTATTTTTTGTATATTTGAGTAATTATTTTTAGTGTATAATTATTCTAATTAATTTTAATATAATTATATTAAAGGTATAATTATTATTAGTCTTTTTTGTGACCTTATTGGGTATGTGGTCATATCTCAAAGGCTCACATTCCCTACCACCAAAAAAGATTGTACCACAATCTGATATATGTGATTAGGGTATCATCCACTGTCCTACCTCTTCAATAGACTTTTGTTAGTCTTGAAGCTCAATAATGCTTAACTTTTTATTTTTCAGGTTTTCTTTCATGTCTGAACCTTCTTAGTAATTTATCAGCATTTGTTATATCTTTCTCAAGTAGCCATTCATCTTCTTGAGTTGAATTTCTATACCTTACAAGGTATTCCCTTTCTTTTTTGTTTCTTGTCCTTCTTTCTTTAAGGACTTTTACTATTCTCTTTTCCTCTCCTTCCTCCAAGGGGGGAATTTCAAGTGGGGGTTTATTTCTTAGTGGAAATAATTCCTTGTCACTTGAACTGTAAGGTTTTATCAGACTTACAGGGAAAGTTGGGTGTTTGTTCATTAGTTCACCTGTGAGTTCTAATTGCACAGCATTGGGTCCATGAAGTGCTTTTATCATAAATGGTCCTGCAAAGGAATTTTTCAATTTCTTTGGGCCTTTTATGTTATTGAAATTAAGGGTTGATACTAAAACCAAGTCCCCTATTTTGAAGTCAGGTGGCTTATGAATTTTATCCCATCTTTCTTTTGCATATTTAAAAGAATCTTGCATGCATCTGTTTGCATGGTGTCTTGCTTTGTCAAGCATTATCTTGAAACTGCTTGCTGTTGGATGTATATCCACTAAGTCCTTTTTGAGGGTATCATAAGGAAGTCTTGGATTCCAACCTTTCTCTAGCATTGCTGGTGTTTTGCCAGTAGAAGAATGGATTGATGTCTTATATGCCAGTTCAAGTGCTGGTATTAGTGTACACCAATCATGGGTAAAACCATCAGAATCTTTGAATTCTAGCCCATAAGCACAGAATCTTCTGATCATATCCTCTAGGGTTTGTATCATTCTTTCTGCTAGACCATCAGTTTGAGGATGATAAGCTGTTGAGAATGATAACTTTGTCCCAAACAAGTTATGGAGGTTTGTCCATAGTGCTGAAGTGAACTTTGGGTCTCTGTCACTTATAATATTTTGGAATAAGCCTGTGTGGCTAATGACTTTATTCCATATCATTATGGCTGTATCCATAGCTGTGTCATCTTTATGACATGGTAAGAACATGGGAGTTTTACTGTACCTGTCAACTAATACTAGGCATGCATTATAACTCCTGTCTCCTCCTGGAGGTAAAGCTGTTACCCAATCCATATGAACTATTTCCCATGGGGATTTTGGTTCTTGGATTTGGATCATCATTCCAAATCTCTTTCCTGTGGCTCTGTTGGCTTTTTGGCATCTGTCACAGGTTTGGGAGTACTCTGCAACATCTTTCTTCCAATTTGGCCACCAAGAGCAGGTTTTCACCCTCTCTAGTGTCCTATCTTCTGAGAGATGTCCAGATGCAACACTATCATGACACTCATGTAAAATAGTGTTTATTAGTGTTCTGTCTGTTAAGGCCATAACACATGTGTGTTTTGTTCTATTGTAAAGGATTCCATCAAGGAGGTGGAATCTTCCTTCATCATATGCTTTTTTCCATATTTCATCTAGTTTTGATGAAAGTGATGGATCTTTGCAGTCTTTCATTAGAAGTTGGCTTAAGATATGGCAATTTTTGTCTGTCTTATAGCTTTCTTTAACTTGGTTAAAGAATTCTGTGCCAATGTCTGTAACACATATTCCTTCTATATGGTGCTCTTCTTGTGGTACCCATGCTGGATTGTCAGGGGTATTTGCTAGAGCCCATCTGCTAAGACCATCTGCATTTTTATGAATATTTCCAGATTTATGAACAATAGTCATATTTCCCCTATATTCTTGGATAGCAATTTGCCATCTCAGCATATGTCTATTTGGAGTCTTCATATTTAATAGTGATTTCACAGCATTACAGTCTGTGATTACATCAAATACTGTGCCATCCAAATAATAATGCAGCTTTTCTAAAGCCCACACTAGGCATAAGCATTCCATTTGGCTTGCTCCATACCTTGCTTCTGTTGGCTTTATCTGCCTTGAAATGAAACAAATTGGTCCTTCCACTGGTTTATCATTGATAATTTGTGTTTGGTGAAGTGCAGCACCTAGTCCTTCTCCACAAGCATCAATGTACAGTTTGAAAGGTAGTTTCCAATCTGGCATTAGAAGAAATGGGGCATTTGTTAAAGAATTTTTCAATTCTTCATATGCCTTGACTCTTTCTTCTGTCATCTCATAGACTGTTTGTTGGTCACATAGCTTATACAAGGATTTAGCAATCTTTGCAAAGTCCTTTATATGCTGTCTATAGTAACCAGCAAATCCTAGAAATGATTGCATTTCTTTTTTAGTTTGAGGCATTGGTTTAAGTAGTACTGCTGCTACTTTATTTTTGTCTATGCCTAGACTAAGTCCAGATACTACATGTCCTAGGGCTTTCAATTCACTATATGCAAAATGACACTTTTTCAATGAAATTTTCATATTTACTTGGACTATTTTCTGTAGTACCCTTTCTAGTCTTGTCAGGTGATTTTCCCAAGTTTCTGAGCAAACTATGATATCATCAATGTAGATTATTAACCATCCTTCTGATAATTCTTCAGGAAATATGGTATTCATCATTCTTTGATAATGGGAAGGTGCATTTTTTATCCCAAATGGCATTCTTAAGTATTCAAAAATTCCACAATGGACTATTATTCTTAGTAGTTTCTTGGCATTGTCTGTTAAGACATTTTGATGGCAACCCTTAAGAGCATCCATAGCTGTGATGAACTTAGCTTGTGACAATTGGGTCAATGTCTCATGGATTCTGGGTATTGGATATCTGTCTGGAATGGTATAGGTATTCAGGGCTCTGAAGTCTCCTACCATCCTTGATTTTCCATTATGCCAAGTTTTAATGACAGGTGTAGTAACTTCTACTTGCTCATTATGTCCAACCTTTCTTAAGACTCCAAGGTCCATTAATTCTTTAATGTGCACCTCTAGGGCTTCTCTAGCTCTTGGACTGGCTGGATAAGCAGGTCTTCTTAATAAAGGTGGGTAAGGTTTTTCTACATTAAGAATTATATCCACTTCATGTCCAATTATGGCACCTAGTGGCTCTTTGTCAGTTGCAAAGGCATTTTTATACTTAAATAAGAGGTCAATCAATTTTTCTTTCATTTTTTCTGTTAATTCTTGATTGAATTCTGCCTCTTTGAGTTGTTCAGATATAAAAAGTTCTTTTTCTGGAATTTTTTCCTCATTCTTAATAACTGTGATTTGTTTTTTGTTATTTAAGAATCCAAACTTTTGTCTTTTATTATCTCCTATGGTAAAATATCTATCCTTTTGGTTGGAGATATCTATACCATAGATTGATAAGTAGTCATTTCCAAGTATGAAATGATTACTAGTACAGTTGTCCATTACTACAAACTCTACTTTGATTCTGACACATTGTGAGGGATGAGGAAAAATTAGTGTTAAATCAATTATTCCAAGGGGCTTCATGCTCTCACTTGCACTACTAAATTTGACACCTTGTATTGGCATAAGTTTTTCTTGCCAGTCTGGGACAATGGTTTTTAAATAATTTTTGCCAACACAGGTGCAATATGCTCCTGTATCTAAGTTAACCTTTCCTTCTTGGTTATCAACCATAACAATACTAATACTTGATTTTCCAGCTGTATATCCCATTCCTCTTGCAGGTTTGGTTCTATACATTTTGGCATCTTGTATGTTTGTCAGATTTGTGTCAGATGTTCCAACTTGTGGCAAGTTTGAGTTAACATCCAGTACTTCATAAATTATATCAATATTATTAATTTGTGCATTAATTATATTGATTTCATCACTTTCAGAGCTTTCTGATTCTTCTGTCTCTTTTTCAGAGTCAGATTCTTCTTCTTTGTCATTGTGGTTTTCTGTTTCCACAATTTCATTAATCTTTGCTTTTTTAAGGCAATTATTGGCTAAGTGTCCAATACCTCCACATTTATGGCATTTTCTTTGCTCATTATTGTTTGATGTATTGGGCTTAAAGGATTCTTTTGATTTATCTTTTTTGATAAATGGTTTATTTGGGCTTTTAATGTCCAATTTTTTCCAAGTCCTGCCAATTTTTGTCCTTGTCACTATATCTTCTAGTGCATTTATATACTCTTCTGTGGAGCATGGTTCTATACACCTGCTTCTTAGGGCATGTTCTAGTTCCCCTCCACATTTTTTAAGTATTTTCATATGCACCATCTTCTGTGACATTTCTGGGTACAGTGCATTAAGCCTTTCAACTTGTGTTAGGAACCAAGTTAAAGGTTTATCTTTCTCTGGGTCAAAGAAAGAGTTTTCAAATGCATTTTCTATCTTATACCTCCAGGCATCATTTGCCCACTTGGTGATTATTTCTTGTTTCCACCAAGACCAGGTATTTTTACCATTTGTTTGTCTTATGACATAATACCATCTTTTTGCAGATTTCTCAAACAATGAATGTAATCTTGCAGTGATCAATTCATCTGGTATGGCATAGTCTTCTTGTAAAATTTCAATTGTTTTAATAAATGACATGTGGTCATATTCACCTTCTCCTGTGAATGTTGGCCATTCCTTCAATTGAGGTGCTTCCTTCATTAAGACTTGGTTATTATCTTGGCGACTCAAGTCTGTTATGAAAGGATTTGACAATTCCTCTTTTGTTTTAATAGGGCTTCTTATATGAGAAAATGGTGTTGATAACTTTGGCATATTTAGATTAGCCTCATTAATTTTATCCATTTTTTCTGTAATAAGCCTTATTTCACTTTGAATATCATCTTTCAGATGCATTCTTGCTTCATCACTTTTTTCCACATGGTCCAAAAGTAATTTTTGGTGTGATGAAGTCTTTTCTTCAAATTTTTCTACAGAAATACTTAATTTATTTAATTTTTCTGTAAGATTGTCAATACTCACATCATAATTGATTGTCAAAGTCTTATCTTTGATATCTTTTATGTATTTATACAGTTCTTGTTGTCCTTGTATTAATTTTTGAGTATTGTCAATTAAATTTTTTGGTTTATTATTTTCAACAATAAACTTAATGTTGTCAATTTCTTTCTTGTTTTGTACAACAATTTTTGTTAAAGAAGATAAATTGTTATTTATTTCTTGTAGTGATAATAAACTGTCTTTAATTTCTTTTAGAGGTGATATACTATTTTTAATTTCTGTTAAAGTATTTACAACATCTTTGGACAAGGTTATTTCTTTGGGAAATGAGGTTGTCTCATTCTTTGCTCTTCCTTGTCCTTGAATTCCATCAAGGTTCTGGCCATGTTGAAAACATTGTCCATGGCATCCTTTTGGATTCTTGGGATTCTGTAGCTTGGGGAATATGGTTTCCTCCAATGCTTTTTCTTGTTCTTCTTCCCTTCTTGGGGAAGTGGGTTGGCTTGAGGCTTGCTGGTAGAAGCTACTGGGGCTTCTTCCTTGGTTGCCTCCCTCTTTTTGGCATGATAATCCTTGATTTTTTTGATTTGAGGTTTGGATGACAGTGGATTCCATCCATTGGAGTATCTCACTATCTCCTCCTCTTTGAGGAACTTTTTCAGGATGTGCCAGGAGTTCATCACTCCTTGGTGTATTTGAGGCAGCATTTCCCAGTCTTTGTCCTTGTATACTGTGTAATACTGCTTGTACTGGCTCATGTAGATGTCTATTTGAGCCCTCTGAATGTGATTTGTACCTGTTTGAGTTACTCATACTTAGTTCCAATTCAGGCTCAGATATCATGGGCATTTCTGGGACTTGCCTTTGGGATAAGGCACTTCCTTGTGTGGATTCTGTTCCACTGGGGATATTGCCCTTTCTTTTCCCTTTTGAGGGATCAATTCTACTTCTGAGTCCAGCTCCATCTGATTGGATGGAGTATTGGGAACCTCTTCTGGTAGTCATAATTAAAGAATAAGAAAAAATAAAAGTATTTTAGAATAAAATTCTTTTATGGCAATTTAAAAAGAGGTGCTCACCTTCAGAGTCTTGAATGGTGGGCCCTGGAAAGTCTAATTTCTTAGCTTTCTTTCTTTTGGTGATAACTGGTGTTGGAGAACTTTGACAAGTTTCTTCCACCAATCTCTCAACAGTAGCTTGGTTGTCTTCTGTTGGGTTATCTTCAAACACTAAAAAAGACAAATAAATATAAGTCTTTTTATAATAAGTGTTATTTTTGGCAAGATATGGCAATTTTCCACGTAGAAATTGCTTTTATATCTTTGAAAAATTGAAATAAATAAAGAAATGAATAAAAATGAATAAAAATAACTTTTTTTATTGGTTTTTAATATTTTTTAATATTTTTTTATATGTATTTTTTATTTTTATTTTTTAAAGAAAAAAAAATAAAAAATGAATATGATTCTTATAAAATTAAATTATAATAAAAATTATTTTGAATTTATAAAATATCTCTTTCAATCACTAGAGTCACTCAAAGAAAGTTCTTGCAAGTCTAAGGATGTGAAAAACCACGTGTAAGACAGTACAATTGCTTTCCAAATGCCTCAATAGCTTTTAAAATCAATAAAATATAAAATTATTATATAATTTTATGATTATAAATATAATTTATTATTGGATAAACCCAAATAGAATCTTTTTAAAGGTCTTTTAAGTAAATATCACGGCCAGGCCCCCAAATGTAAGGTTTGACTATGAAACAATAAGTAAAAATTACTAATTTATTACTTATTGTACTCTGAATGTCCTTATGAATTGAATAAATAAGATTAAAAATATAATAATAATAAATAATTATTATTATTATGGCGTAAAATAATTATATTATTAAATAAATATAATAATATAATTTATATTATAAAAATATAATATAATAAATAAATATATTAATATAAGATAATTAATATATTTAAACAGCTCTTTATTATTGTTACCAACAAATAATAAAGGCGTAAAAAATTGTTTTTTATTAATAAAAAACAATTAATAACAATAATATTACTAATATTAAAGTTATGAATTAATATAAATACTATTTATATTAATTAAAGAATTATTAAAAGAGTAATAATAGAGAAATTATTATAATAAGAGAAAATAACCTACTTTTAACACTTAATATAATAATTTTGAAGTATTTTACGCCAAAAACTATAAATACAACCTTTTCAAATTGTATTTACAATAAAAATAAAGAAAATTACAAATTATTCTGGATTTTTACGTGGAAATGAGTTTTAGAGAGATTTTTAACAAAAACAATTAAATAAATGATTTAATCACGTCAAAATAGATGATTATAGCAAGGTGGTCTTTGGTCTTTAATAATATAATAGTTTTATATATAAAGAATAAAGAAATTACCTTTGATTTAATTGATTTAATGTTTTTGATGCGTCTGAGGGGAAAACAGAGTAAAAAGAGCTCTATTTATAGTAAATACCTCCCTCCTAGAGTCCAACAGGCTTCTAGTAGACGTGTACTGATCATATCCACTGGAATTGATCAATGCTTTAAGGTTTGAGGGTGATTACATCATGATCAAACCATATTACATCATTATTACACCATTATTTAGAGTTATCACTATGACTCTAAGTGTGATGACATCAGAGGCTTGGCAGAACCCCAAATTTCGTGGATTTTATTAGTTTTAATCATAAACTAATAGTATTCACCAGTTTTATCACTATTAAGACTGTTAAACTTAATTTAAGGTTACAGTATGTGATCATAACAGCTCAATTTAAGCTCAAACTTTGATCCTCAATAACTTTTAAGGTTTTCACGCTACAGCAATTCAGAGAGTGAATTCTGATAGCCTGGCATAACCTTATTATGCTGCCAAGAGCTTATCATTACATCATCAAAACTCTAATTTTGATGATTTTTCTTGTAACTCATCTTTTCTGTCGAAATTCAATATTTTAAACTTCAAACCTTGATTTCAGGGGGTTATACCCTGAATTTAATAATAAAAATTACATCAATCTTCACGAATAAACTAGTAGAATCCAACTGTATACTTTTTTTTAAGTTTGGACCACTTTCACAACAAAGTGGTCAACAGCTCTGTTGATTTTTATCAATATTTCATCATAGGTTTTAACCTTGTTTATAATTTGTAAAATAAAGTTCATATCTGTGTTCTTACAGTAATTACGTGGTGACTTTATTTTTGGTTCATCATTCTATCATGTATAGTTTAGAAGATATTAGCTATGATCCTTGAATATATGCGTTGACCAAAAAAGTGCATATATTCAGGATAATTCCTTAAGTATTGATTTTGGGAATTGGCTTATTAGTTGTTTTATGTGTGGATTTTTATGGGGAATCCCCTGGTACAATTTATTTTACATGTTGTTTCATTGGTTTCTGAGATAAATAGGATTTTATGGTTTTTATAAGGTATTATACCTTATAATTCATTAAATATTGACTTTACAGATATGCCATAAAAGTGGTATATGTGTATTTTTCCATGGGGAATCCAATGGTATAATTTATTTCACATGTTCATTCATTGGTTTTTAAGTTAAACCAATTTTAGTACCAATTTATGGTATTTTTTGTATATTTGAGTAATTATTTTTAGTGTATAATTATTCTAATTAATTTTAATATAATTATATTAAAGGTATAATTATTATTAGTCTTTTTTGTGACCTTATTGGGTATGTGGTCATATCTCAAAGGCTCACATTCCCTGTTTTCACCTTGGAGAATACATCCAAGTACTGGTGATAGACAGGAGGAGCAACCTTCATCACGGTTTCTATTTCTTCTGGCTCTTCCTCTTCATCCCACAACTCCTCCAGGGAGTCATGACAATATGAAGGAGGAAGGTCCATATTCCCAAAGAAGAGATGAAATGAAGATACAGAATTATCTTCTCCAAAATCTTGAATCTCTTTGAAGACTTCATCTCTAGATGATAGTAATGACTGATGGGAATTAAGGGAAGGAATATGGACAGCAGATGGAAATGATTGTGTTATAGAATCACCAACAAGAGCTGCACATGATTTGGCAGAAGAAAAGTCATAACTGAGAGATTTTGAAGGATCATGATAGTCCTTATGATCAGAATTAAAGGCGATCAGCGCTTGCCTCCAATCAATAGATGGATTAAAATGATTGACAAAGTCAAAACTCAATATGAGGTTTTCTCCCTTGGGAGTATCAATGACTAAAACGTCCCATTCAAAGCTTAGAAAGAAAGGGAGCTCATCCATATATTTAGTATGGTGAGTCACAAATAAGGAAGGGGACTCAGAGGAGTCCAAGATAATAAGAGGAATCTTCTCTAGAAGTTCTGATGTAGTCAATGAATACTTGTGAAGAAACTGCTTTGCAATAAATGAGTGTGTAGCACCAGAATCAATGAGAATACTGTAAAAAACATCAGAAAGAGAAGAAGAAACAAAAAATTTAAGAGAATTCTTGACACCAGTATTCAGAATGCACAGTTGTGCTCTGGAAGGAAAACTGTGAAGACCATTGAACACAGCATGTTCTCCACTCAGGCTTTTCCCTGGCTGGGAAAATTGCCTGACGGTTGGGTAAGCTTGTTTTCCGGCCTTTTGATACAGGACTAAAGACTATGCTTCCCACCACAATAGGTACAAAAACCCTCTTTGATTCTTCTTTCTTTTTCAGAGTTCATGAGCTTGAAGTCCTTATTCAACAAAGAAGAATGGGGCTTGTCCCTCTTCTGAAAATTATTCTTCTTCTTATGACTTGAACTTGAAGAATCTTGAGGATGAGAAGTACTTGATCTTGGGGCTTCAGGTTTCTACTCTTGATAGTGATTCTGCTCCTTTTTCCTTTCATGGTACCTGGTATCAAGTTCCAGGGTAATGTCCATTAAGTCTTGAAGTGAATCAATTCTTGAAGGATGGGAGGCCAATTGATCCAATATCCTGGATGGCAATCCCTTCCTGAAATGATGAATGAGAGCCCTTTCACCCCAATCTCCAATTCTTGAAACCAAAATCCTGAAATCGGCTATGTAGAGTGAAAAATGGACACCTTCCTTCATTCTTAGTGAATCCAATTCTGCTTCAGCTTTTCTGACTTCATTCGGGTCACCAAATAGAGTGAAGAGTTGAGATTCAAATAAAGGCCAAGAATTGAGAAGGGAATTGGACTCTTGATTGGTGAGATTGGAAAGATAAGGCTAAATCCATTTTTCAGCCCTGCCAATGAGAAATGAAGTGGCATAAAGGACCTTCTTTCTGTCTTGAGTGAAGTTTGCCAGATCATTATGAAAAATCAGTTGAAAAGACTGAATAAAGATTCTAACTTTGAAGGGCTGAGTCCCATCAAAGCATTCTGGTGCCTTCATAGATGGAGTCTTTAAAGCTCGTGGTCTTGATGCTTCAGAGGATGAAGCTTCTTGAAGATTGGCCATAATCTGAGTCATTTGCGGCATAATGGCCAATAAAGATGGTTCAGACTGATGAGAGACAGGCTGATTAGACCGGGCTAGAGTTGGCCCTCCAGTACCTTGGGATGCCTCCACAGGAGCAGGGACACCTTCAGTACCATCAGACTCTTCCTCTTACACAGAATTCTCCTCCTCATCATCATCATCTTCACCTTGAACCTTGAGAATGGTACTTGAAGTTCCTGGAAATCCGCCAACTACTCCTGAGGATGAGCTTGATCTTCTGGGCACTCTTCCTTCCTTCCTAGATGGTGCTGCTCCTTCCAAAGTGGTTCCTTTGTCCAATTTGGCCCTCAGTTATGAAACTGCTGGGGTGCCATCAAGAGGAGCCCTTGGAGTTGGAGTGAGAACAGCTTGAGTTCTGGCCTGAGATCTTGTCTGCCTTGCAGGAGGTGAGTGTTGGATGGGCATGATTTCAGGATAAAATGAAAGAAAAGCAAAAAGAATGAAGATTTGAAGATGAAAACTTGAGCCGATTGAAATAATGCTTGAAGTCAAAAGTCAAAATCAATATCTTGAGGAAAATCAATGAAAATCACTAACTCAAATGAAATCTTCAGGTAAATCAATCAATTAAATATCAAATGAAAACTTGAAGTCAATAAATCAAATGTCAAATCAATCAAAATCCAAATCTTTCACAAAATCAATCAATAAAAATGAATTATTGAAGAAAAATCAATTTGTGTCAAAATTCTTGATGTCAAAAATCAGCAAAATCAATGAAATCTTCAAGTCAATCAATTTTCTTGGGGTCAATATCAATTTATGTCAAATCAATCAATGAAATCAAAATCAAGTGAGTTCTTCTTTAAAAATCAAAATTATTGAAGAATGAATCAAATATGAATCTTGATGAGAAGAATGTGCCTGAATAACTTGATGAGAAATTTGAAAATCAAATGAAGATTAAGATGATGCCTGAATTATGAATGAATTAAAAATGATGATTTGAGATAAGATTTAAAAAGAGAAACAAAAATAAAACTGGGTCAGCTTTCAATTTTCAGAATTAAGAATGAATGACAGAAAATTGAAAGGTGACGATGAATCATGAGGTTCATGAGCATTAAAGAGTCATAATTTCAATGAAATGAGTGAATGAAATTATAAAGAAAGAATGAACAGAATCAAAAGGAATTATGAGTTAATTAATATAATTTCACCGGGGATCTTGGACAGAAAACAAGAGTGGCCTGGGACTCAGAAATCAGGGAACTCACTTGGAAGACTCCAAAATAATAAACAAATAAAAATAAAAGAATAAATTCCTCTAAGAAATATGCAGGTACAAGATGAGATGCAATAAGAGGAAAGAGAAGCCAAATGCCCAAAGAGCCAACCAAGTAAGTCCTTAATCACTGTTTCAACCTGCCAAAATGAATAATGGAATTAGTAAGGATATGAACACCAAATATCCATTGACACGTGAATAAAGAAAAGAGAAGGTGCTAAATGACTGACTTGATAATATCAGTATTCACTTAACAAAAATGATAAGATAAATAAAGATAAAATAAAATAAAAGTATATTAATTAACTCGGGAAAAACCCCCCAGGGTGGAAAGGGTAGCGGGTATATTTGAAAAGCTGGGAGCTTGAGTTCTTCAGGCTGAAAACTGATCTGTATTGATCATTGAGGCTGTATTTATTGTTTTGGGAATTCATACAGCTGGCTAATATTGAAATTGAAATGGGTTGATTGAATTTCGCATACTTAAAATGAAATACAGTTCTTGATGGATCCAGACTGTATTGAAATGAAGGTGGCTGCCAACATGGATTGAGTGGAGCTTTGACACTTGACACATGAATGAACTGCCTCTTGAATACCTTGAGAAGGGTTGAAAAGTATTGCCTTGCAGGAATACTGTGAATGAAATTATCCAATGACATCTTGATGGTGTGATTGGTCTTTGACGCTGAAACACTTGCTCTTGAGCCTCGATGAGTCCTCTGAATGATTGGGTGCCTGGATGACATGATGATATGTTGAGATATTGAAATGACCATTTGATATTGCCACCATTGAATTGCTGTTGAAAAATGATGCATAATGATATATAACATCATTTGTGGCATATTGGTTCATTGGAAAGAAGACTATGTCCAAAGGTCTTGAGATGGAGAGGCAGAGGGGAAAAAGATGGGGGTGATGGCTTCAGAGCTTGAAAAGGTGTTTCTGGGTCCTTTGGGGTTTTTGGCCACTTTTGGGTTCTGAGCAAAAAACTGGCCCAAAGGTTGGGAAAGTGTCTTTTGGACACTTTGTGTCAAAGTGTGCAAATATGGGAAAATGCGCATTATGAGCCCAAATGGCCAAAACAGCCATTTGGTTCATTTCCCCTGGTTTTGAGGTAAATGACCAGAAATACCCATTTGGGGATAAATTGCCGCTATGGCTTCTGGATTGAGGTGAAGGGCCATGAAGGCCCCAAAAGACAAATGGCAATAAATGGTCCATAAGATGATGACGTGGCCATATTGGCCACTGGTGATGGATATGGCCAATTGGCCATAAAAGGACTGTGGCTTGATATGCCATATGGAGATCCAAGGAGGTGAATTTCCATGGTTGTGACAGGATGGTATGGAGTGTCTGAGGCATGTTGGGCGGGCACTATATGAGTGTAAGGATGGTAAGCAGTGTGAGGTCTCATCTGGAGGGGGGTGGGGGCGCGTAAGCATGCTAAGCGTCAGAGAGGATTAGGCGGGGATGCGGAAGCCAATTCAAGCGTGAGAGTAGGCATGGTAAAGGGGTGAGATGACCAGGTGGTGGGGCTGAAGTCTTCCCATGCCAAACTGCTGGGTAGCATCATGAGGTGTAATTACCCAAACATTTCAAATAGTGTGGAGATGGGTTTGGAATTTAAGTGACATTCTCATGTGACACATGTGATGATTGACATTGTCTTGACGCAGACGTGACATGACCCACTAAATCCAGTGACTATAAAGTGACACTAACGCAACTGAAGCAGGATTTTATACTGACCACAGTGCAACGTGAAGTCAATCGCCAACGATTGACGCAAGATTTGCCCTGGTTAATATAATAAATTAATTAACTGGGGAAAAATCCTGAGGGGGGTGAAAGAGGGGCTGGTATATGTGAGAATCACCAGCCCTGATACAGACAGCGAATTTTCTTCAAAATTTTTGATGATTGAATTGATTCTGGCCAATACAGGTCCTGTACAGATGTAAAGGATCTGTACAAGAGCAGTGGTGGTATTGAGTGATCATACAGTTTGGAAATGGTGTATCCAAACTGAATTGGGTAATTCCAACTGTCCAAGTATTGACAGGATGTATTGATGAACCAGACTGTATGCATGTTTCTTCAAGGAAGATTGCTGAAACTGAATGCTGATATACACACTGGATTTTCTGGTTTGAGGTGTTTGAGTGGGTGTAAGTATGAATACCCTTACCCCTGATTAGTGGTTGTTACAGTATGCCCCTCTTGAAACTGGTGGGCTCCTGAGCACCATAATACCCTGCCACTGTTGAGTGGCATCTCAATATCCCCCCACTTCTTTTTTTAAAAATTTTAGTTTTAATTTTAATTCCATCTTGACCATTATGCTGAAAATACCCCTTCATTTCTTCATTGTCCTACTTCATTTGAATTATCTTCCTCCTTCTATTAGCTTGAGTAAGTGCTTTCCACTTTGAAATATGATTCTTCTTTGGATTCAGTCCTTTCCTTCCTTTCAAGGCAGGGCCTTTGGGTTGTATCCCAAAATAAGTGCCATGGAGCTCTTATACTCAAACATTTATGGCAAATGGGTATATGTACATATACCTCATTGTGAATGGGCCAAATTGATGTTTTGGCAATTATTGCCTTGCTTGGAATCCCTTCGAAAGTCTTCAAACAGGGGGATCTTGTCCCCATTATACCTCAAAATGCCTCCAAATTGGTCTTTTGGGCCCAATTGGCCCCACACTTGATTTTGGGTCATGGCCCTTGCTATGGTGATTTTGAGTCATTTTGGCTTGAGGGCATTTTTTGGCCCATTTTGGTACTTTGGTCTGTGGGGGCTATTGGAATCCCCCTGAACCCAAATTTTCTGGGGCTTCAGGGGCCTCATGGACTGGGCCCATTAGAGGGGTCCAGGACCATAAATATTCTGACCTCCTCAAAGTTGAAGGGGAGGTCCTGGGTGGTGACATGGACTCGCGACCTTAAGGACTTTTAGGGGAGCCATTATTGACTTATGGTCCCCACTTCCTTCAGACTTGAAGTGATTGGATTTGACTTTTGAATCTTCTGCTTGCCTACTCATTAGTCATGAGTTCCAAACTGACTGAACTCACGGAATATTTCCTTTCTGGGCCGCCACCATCTGTCCTTCATGGTTCTGGCATTCTCAGTCATTTTTCTTTGCCATCAATGGCTTCTTCTGGTCATTTTGATCCCACCCAAATTTATGATGGTTACAAGGAAGTTGGAGTTCTTTATCCTGCTTTTACTGAATGTTTGTCAAAGTGAAAGGATTGTTTTGAACATTAAAATCCCAGATCTTCCAAATGCCACTACTGTGTCATTTGGAAGAAGCCATTCCGCCATACTGGGAAGCAAGCTTCCAACGTCAGGAGGTATTCATGGAGTACGAAAGATGGGCCTTTTGGAAAAGAGCTCCCAGTTTCTCAGGCTCCTACTCCTGATTGTACTTCAGGGTATTCTGCTTGTAAGTGAATTGATTTTATTGTTTGAATGGATACTGACATCTTGATTCAGTGACTGGTTCTAGGCAGAGGGATGTGGCCAGGTGGACTAATGTTGGAGGGCCCATTCCAGTTGGTGGTAGGCCAATATATTCCAGCTCAGACGTCCCGATTTCTAGAATCAATACTGAAGGCATAGTGAAAAGGATAAGACAAATTGCTTATTCCCCACCTGATCCAGATGCTGAAGGTAGTGATGAATTGGATGGTGAAGAAGCTGAGGTGATTTCCCATTCTGTTGGTCAACCATCCAATGATTCCCCTTCCCAGCCTCCTGTCACAAGATTCCAAATCCAAGTCATCCCCAGTACCCCCAGAAACCTCCAACCCACTCTTGCTATAACTCCTACTTCCATTCCTCCTGCTTCACCACACTCTTCTCACACCAGGCCTTCCTTGAATCCAGCAGTACAACCATCCCCCATCCAACAGTCCAGAAACTAACCCATAGTCACCTCAAAAGAACTCCAACCTGTGGCCAGTACCAGTAGAAGAAGAGAAGAACATTCTCCTTTGCCATTTACTGCCGCCCAAGTGTTTCAGCACAGGGATCAATGGCCCATCCGAGTTACCAGAGAGGATCCAAATACAGCGAGTGAAAATCAGGATGCTGTGGCCTGGGTATTTAGGAGGGTTGATAGAAATAGTAGGGAGGTGATTATGTATGCTAATGATAGGACTATTCCAGGGTCTTCTTCTGAGGAGATGGCTGCAAAATTTGCCTGGTATGAAGATGAGTTGATTAATGATTTCCAGAAAACCTTTGATCATTTGGGTAGAGATAACTAGTTTCTTCTTCCTTATTTGTGTTTGGTTTGACTTCTATCCTCACTGCTATAAATACTAAAATAAAAGATAAAAATAAATGGAACTTCCCAATACATGATTTGGGAGTGGATGCTTCTACTTTTCAAAGAAATCAAAAGAAATACACAAGTAAACAAAAGAAAGGAAATGAGAGAAAAAGAGAGTAAAGAAAAAGAAATAGAGAAATTCCTGGGGTTGTCCTTCTTGTGGTGAGTTGCTTGATTTTGGCCAAGAATTATCTGAAAGATAAAACCCAGGCATTTGATGCTCACTGAGTAGCCAAGGTGATTTTTTACAAGTAGAACCCTCAGGGATGTCTACCAGGAGATGGAAGTTACTTTCATAACTTCCACTCCCCACCAAGCACCATAAAACAGATACCTTTTCCATAATTGACTTTGAAGTAATGAATGTCTTGAATAAATATGATTGGCATAAGCGGGGAAGGATAGAAAGATAAAACATAAAAAGAAAGAAGAAATTTTGCCATATCTTGATGAAGGTCCAAATTTGGGGTTTGATGTTGCAAGGCTTTCTGAATCTGTCCAAAGAATTGACAAGTGCTCACAAAGTGGCCAAGGTGATGCTTACAGCAACATTTGGGTAGAATACCCCCTTTTAAAGGTGCATTCCAGGAGAGGAACTTAATTTCATAACCTCTTCTCCCCACCAAGCAGCAGAAAAATCAAACTCTTAAGGTATTTGGACCAGGCTTGTCTGGGTACAATGAATGGGAATACTTAACAAGGTCTGGTGAGTTGGTAAGGTTGGAAGCTGGTTCCCAAGTGGTTCTTTCTGGGTCTTCACTGAATCCTTTCCACTCTACAAGATACCATAATTCACCTCTTTTGACTTTGGAGTCCAAAACCTGAGCCACTTCCCATTCTTCTTGCTCCTTCACTAGAACTGGTGGTGGTGGTAATTAATTAAAATTTGGGATGCTTGACTGCTTGACTTTTTCTAATAAGGAAACATGGAATACAGCGTTAACTGACTTCCATTGTTGAGGCAACTTCAGGTGATATGCATGGCTTCCAATATTCTTAAGAACTTAGAATGGTCCCAACCATTTTTATGGAAGTTTCATGGTGGGTCTTGTAGTCTTTATGTTCCTGGAAGCTAGCCATAACTTATCTCCAGGTTGGAAATCAGGTGGAATTGAGCTATTTATATCTGCATACTTCTTGAATCTCCTTATTGCTGACTCTAATTCTTCTTTGGCCAATTGCTGTACTGATTGGAGTTTTGTTGATAACTTTCCAGCAGGTGAGTCTTGAGAAATGTGGATTGAGTCAAAACTGGGATTTCTTCCATAAATGGTGAAAAAAGGGGATTGCTCTGTTGATGAATGTTCTGAATTATTGTAGGAAAATTCAGCCGGAGGGAGCCATGTGTGCTAGTCATCTTGATGGTAACTGAAATACATCCAAAGATACTGTTCTAGAATCTGATTTACCCTCTCTGTCTGTCCATCTGTTTCAGGGTGGAAAGCAGTTGAAAAATCTCTTGATATCTTGATCTGCTGAAATAAATCTGTCCAGAATGATGAAACAAATAAACAACCTCTATCACTGACAATGCTGACTGGAAGGGTATATTTAGAAAAGACATGGCTGATACAGATTTGAGCTAATTCCAGAGAAGTGATTGTTCCATAAGTTGGAATGGAGAATGCCATTTTTGAGAGCCTTTCCACAACTACTAGAATTTAATCAAAGTTGTTTTAGAAGGGAAATTGAGTAATAAAGTCCATTGATAAAGAGTTCAAAGCACCAGATGGAATTTGAAGAGGCTTGAGTAATCCAAACTTCTTATGATTAATGTTCTTGTTTCTTGAACATTGCTGACATGAGGACACATAGTCCTTAATGGATTGATTCATGCCAGCCCAATAAAAGTCCCTCTTGATGAGCTTGAGGGTCTTCTCCTGGCCACGGTGGCCAGCCAATGGTGAGTCATGACACTTTTGAAGAATATTGAGTTGGATTTCTTCATTGCTTGGGATTACCGCTCTATCTTTGAATAAGAATAACTTTGATTGAGGTTGAAGAGAATAATCTGTAACTGATTCACCTCTTGCTAGTTGCTTGAGTATTTCTTTATAGTCTTTGTCTTGCGATACTTCATTTTGAATCATGTCAACTAAATCTGAGAATATTTCCACTTTGATTGAGAAGAATCTTGACTCTTGAATTCCATCTTGCTTAAGTACTTGATGAAAATTCTGAGGATTCTTGATGATGAAGTCCACCCCCCTCTCTGGGTACACGTCGTCCCGACGTGACAGGGCATCCGGCAAAGTGGCCAGCCTGCCTGGGCGGTAAGTGATAGTGAAATGAAATTCTGAGCCTTCATTGGGATCACCAAACAGAGTTAATAATTGAGTTTCAGATAACTTCCAATTATTGAGGAGGTAGGAAGGGTCTTCATTGGAAATATTGGAGAGATGGGGTTCAATCCATTCGCCAGCTCTACCAGTGAGAAAAGAAGTTGAGTACAGAACTTTCTTCCTGTCAGAGAGGAAATTAGCTGGATCATTATGGAAGATCAATTGACGGGATTGGATAAATCCTCTCAATTTATGAGCTTGAGTACCATCAAAAGAATCAGGTGCCTTCATTGATGGAATTCTGAATGCAGGGGCTTTGGAATTGTCCCTGGAAGCAACTGCTTGAGTGAGTTGCCCCATGACTTGAGTCATCTGCTCCATCATCTTGAGGAGGCTTGGTTTGGCTTTAGAGACAAGAGGTTGATTAGAATGGGCTAGATTTGCAGCTTCAGAAGCCTCAGGGACACCTTCCAAGGCAGTTCCCACTTCAGTTTCTTCAGACTCCTCATCTTCCACATACTCCACCCCCTCTTCATCTTCAGCTTCCCCTAATCTTGCTCTTGCACCTTCAGACATGCCAGGGTAGCCACCCAATAGGCCAGAGAAAGATCTTTATCTTCTGGATTTCAATCCCCCTCTTCTGGAGGGTGCTGCTACTTCCATTGGTGGTCCTCTGTACAGATTTGAGCTCAGTTGATGAACTTAAGGGGTGCGGTCAAGAGGAACCCTTTCTGTAGGAGTGAGAACAGCTGCATTTCTTTGGGATCTAGTATTCTTAGCTGGGGGGCTATGCTGAACTGGAATTATTAAGAAATTAAGAATAAAACTTGATGATACTTGAGAAACGCAAATCAAAGCTTGGCCAAATCAATAATCACAAAATTTTGGTAATCTTGAGGATTCAATCAACAGTCTTGAGGTGAAATCAAATTTAATCAACAATCAACCAATCCAACCAATATCAACAATCAATTCAAATTCAATATCAATAATCTTGAAGAATTTAATAATCAATAAATAAATCAATCAATGTTTTCAGGGTCAAATCAAGGTCTTGAGGAATTAGTCAATCAAATCAATATCGTCAAGTATCAAAATTAATCAATAATCAAAAAAAATTCTTGAGGATCAATCAGTTATCTTGCGGAATTCAAAGTCAATCAGTCCAATCCAAATAAAATCCTGAATCACAGAATCAAGAACCCAAATGAACCCAAATCAATCACCCAATCAATTAACCAATCAATTACTCCTGATAAGACTTAAATAAACAGAGAAAAAAAGTGAGATTGGATCTTGGGATAGAATTGAGATTGAGATTGAGATGGTCAGCTATGCTTAAGGAATGAAAAGATCAATTTTCATATGGATGTACTGAATGAGATGAAAATTGAAGTTAAAGAAATCATAATCATGAGAAGTCATAAGATCATAAAAGAGTCATAATTTGATCAATGAGAGAAATGAATTTAAATAAATCAAAAGAAAGAATCAATCATGTGTTAATTAATTTAATGTCACAGGGGCTCTACTAAGTGAAGAGGGCCTGGCACTCAGTAAACTGGGCAATACTTATGGAGGGCTCAGGATATGCTAAGAAAAAAGCACAGTGAGTAGTGTAAAGAGATGACTTGCTAAGTAAAAGAGTATAAGAAAACAGCAACAAACAATAAGAGTAAGAATAAAAGAGCCAACCACAAACAAGTCCAACTCCACTGTTTCAACCTGGCTGAATGGAAAGAGAAGGGTTAATAAGGATATGGCCACCCAGCTCATACTGTACAGGCAAAGAAAGAAAGAAGGCAACGACTAACTTAGAGTTAAAAAATTATAATACCCAAAAAAATAAGGATGAGAGTAATTATAAAATAATAAATATACTAAATAATCAACTGGGGAAATATCCCCAGGGGGAGAAAGAGGGGCTGGCATATGTGAGAATCACCAGCCCTGATCCAGACAAAGAATTTTCTTGAGAAGATTTGATTATTTAATTGAGCCTGGCCAATACAAGTCCTGTAGGGATGTACAGGATATGTACAAGAGGAGTGGTGGTATTGAGTGATCATACAGTTTAAGAATCGTGTATCCAAACTATATTGGGTAATTCCAAGCTGTACAAGTATTGACAGGCTGTATTGATGAACCAGACTGTATGCATGTTTCATCAAGGAACATTTCTGAAGCTGAATGCTGATACACACAGCGGATTTGCTGGCTTGAGGTGGTTGAGTGGGTGTAAGTATCTATACCCTTACCCCTGATTAGTGGTTGTTACATTATGTTGGTTTAATTTGTCTTGAGATGTAACAAACTGGTCCCTCTGTAGGTTTGTCATCAATAATTTGGACTTTATGTAGGGCTGCCCCTCAATCATCTCAACATGCATCAATGTACAATTTAAAAGGTTTATTCCAGTCAGGCATGAAGAGGAAAGGTGTTGCTGTGAGAGCTTTCCTTATCTTCTCCTATGCTTTAATTCGTCCCTGTGTCATCTCAAAGACTGTCTGTTGATCACAGATTCTGTAGACTGACTTGGCTAGAATTGCAAAGTCTTTAAGGTGTTTCCTGTAATAACTTGAAAATCCAAGAAAATACACCATTTCTTTCTTATTCTGGGGTATTGGTTTAAGTAACACTGCTGCTACTTTATTTTTGTCAAGACCCAAGCTTAAGCCAGAAACAATATGTCCCCAAGCTGTAAGTTTGTCACAGGGGCTCTTGGACAGAAAACAAGAGTGGCCTGGCACTCAGCAATCAGGGAACTCACTTGGAAGACTCCAAAAGAATAAATTATTCTAAGAAATATGCAGGTACAAGATGAGATGCAATAAGAGTAAAGAGAAGCCAAATGGCCAAAGAGCCAACCAAGTAAGTCCTTAATCACTTTTTCAACCTGCCAAGATGAACAATGGAATCAGTAAGGATATGACCATCAAATATCCATTGACAGGCAAAGAAAGAAAAGAGAGAATGTGCTAAATGACTGACTTGATAATATCATTATTCACTTAACAAAATTAGAAGATAAATAAAGATTAAATAAAATCAAAATATATTAATTAACTGGGGAAAAACTCCCCAGGGTGGAACAGGTAGCCGGTATATGTGAAAGGTTGGGAGCTTGAGTTCTTCAGGCTGAAAACTGATATGTATTGATCCTTGAGGCTGTATTGATTGTTTTGGGAATTGATACAGCTGGCTAATATTGAAATTGAAATGGGTTAATTGAATTTCCCATACTTGAAAATGAAATACAGTTCTTGATGGGTCGAGACTGTATTGAAATGAAGGTGGTTGCCAAGATGGATTGAGTGGAGCTTTTACACTTGACAAATGAATGAATGAATGAATGGACTAACTGCCTCTTGAATCCCTCGAGAATGGTTGAACAGTACTGCCTTGGAGGAATACTGTGAATGAAATTATCCAATGACGTCTTGATGGTGTGATTGGTCTTTGACACTGAAGCACTTACTCTTGAGCCTTAATGAGTCCTCTGAATGATCGGTGCCTTGATGAAGTGATGATATGTTGGTATATTGGAAGGAACATTTGATATTGCCACCATTGAATTTCTGTTGAAAAATGATGCATAATGATATATAACATCACTTATGGCATATTGGTTCATTGGAAAGAAGACTATGTCCAAAGGTCTTGAGATGGAAAGACAGAGGGGAAAAAGATTCATGTGATGGCTTCAGGGCTTGGAAAGGTTTTTCTGGGTCCTTTGGGGCTTTTCGCCAATTTTGAGTTCTGAGCCAAAAACTGACCCAAAGGGTGGGAAAGTTTCTTTTGGACACTTTGCGTCAAAGTGCGCAAAAGTGTGCAAATGCGCGAAAATGCGCAAATATGGGAAAATGCGCATTATGAGCCCAAATGGCCAAAACAGCCATTTGGGCCTTTTACCCTGGTTTTGAGGGAAATGACCAGAAATACCCAATTGGGCATGAATTGCCGCTATGGCTTCTGGATTGAGGTGAAGGTCCATGAAGGCCCCAAAAGACATATGGCCAAAAATGGTCCATAAGATGATGACGTGGCCATATTGGCCACTGGTGATGGATATGGCCAATTGGCCATAAAAGGACTGTGGCTTGATATGCCATATGGAGGTCCAAGGAGGTAAATTGCCATGATTGTGACAAAGTTCTTCAAAGGCAAAATTACATTTCTTGAGTCAAATCTTTATATTCACTACTGTAGCTTTATCAAGTACTCTTGCAAGTCTTTCAAGGTGCAAAGACTATGAGTCAGAACATATAATAATATCATCAATCTAAATGATAAGCCATCCTTCAGATAATTCTGTTGGGAAAGTGGTATTCATCATCCTTTGAAAATGGGATGGTGCATTTTTAATACCCAATGGCATTCTGAAGTACTCATATATACCACAGTGAGTGATAATTCTAATTAATTTCCTAGTTTTGGGCGTTAAAACATTTTTATGAAAGCCTTTCAAAGCATCCATGGATGTTATATACTTGGCTTTGGACAATTAGGTCAAGGTTTATTTAATTCTAGGGATTGGAAACCTATCTGGAACTGTGTAGGTATTCAATGCTCCAAAATCTCCAACCATCCTTGATTTATCGTTATGCAAAGCAATAATAACAGCTGCTTTCACTTCAACTTCTTCATTATGGCCTTCTCCCCTTAGTAAACCAAGTCAGATCAACTCTTGGATATGTTTTTCCAAGACATCTCTAGCTCTGGGACTGGCTGGATAAGCTGGTCTTCTAAGGACTGGATGGTATGGTCTGTCAATGTTAAAAGGAAAATAAGCTTCATGCCCTTTTATAGCGCCTAATGATTCATTATCAGAAGCAAAGGCATATTTATATATGTATAGCACATCAATAAGGCCATGCCTCATCTTTTGTGATAATGATAGATTAATTTGTGCTTCAACAAGCTGATTAGCCACAAATCCTTCCTTATAAGTATCTTTAGCAGAAGATATCACAGATATTTCCTTTGGCATATTGGAAAAGGAAATTTTTTTTCTTTTATTTTCTCCAATTGTGAAATATCTGTCTTTATGGTTATTGATGTCGATACCATGAATATTCAAGTCATCATTTCCAAGAATAATGAGCTGAGGTGTGCAATTATCCATTAGTACAATCCCAGTCTTCATTCTTACACTTCCTGCTTGATGTGGAAATACAAGATTAGTGTCCAATATGCCCAAGGGGTACATATCATTACTGGAACTACTAAATTGTATACTCTCTATTGGTAATAGGTGGCTTTTCCATCCAGGGAGTCTGGCTTGAAGATAACCTTTGCCTGTACAAGTAAAAAATGCCCCTGTATCCAAATTTACTTTGGCTTCAATATTATTCATCAGGATTGATGTGATACAAGATGTTCCAGAAGTGTATCCTTTATCTCTGGCAGGTTTGGTTTTACACATTCTGGAATCTTGGATATTGATCAGGTTATGAAAATCCTCACTGTACTGTGGCAAGTGAGTATGGACTTCTTTGAACTCAAATAAAGCTGTAATGTTCTCAATGGAATAGTCCTCTACTTGGGTATCTTTAGAGACTGCAGAATCTAGGTCAGATTTTTCTTTCTCTCCAGTACACTGAACTTCTTCAATGACTTGAAATTAATTAATTTTTGTCTTTTTAGTGCAAGTGTTGGCCAAATATGAAGTGCTTCCACATTTATGACACTTCAAGACAGGTCTTTCAGGCCTCCTATGTTCTCTGGAAGTTTCAGAGAACATTTTTGGATTCCATAGGGACTCTAGTCCAGGCTTTACCAATTCTTGTTCTAGTAGTGATATCTTTTATGGCATTGATGTAGTCTTCTGTTGAGCAGGGTTCTACATGTCCACACTTGATATAATATTCTAGCTCTCCTCAACCTTTTCTTAATATTCTCACATTAATAATAGAGTCAGACATATCTGGGTGTAAGGAAGATAAGCTGTCTTTATGTTTGAGGAACCAAATAAGTGGTTTGACCTTTTCTGTGTTGAAAAATCAAACTTTAAAAAGCATTTTCAATCTTAAATCTCGAAGGATTGTTAGCCCATTTGGTGATTATTTCACATTTCAACCAAGGCCAATCATGTTTACCATGATCTATTCTCATTTTGTCATACCATTTCTTTTCAGTCCTGGTAAACAAAGTGTGTAGCTTGCCCACTATGCTTTCATCAGGTATGTGAAAATCTTCTTGCAACATATCAATTTTTCTGATTAATTCAATATGATTGTATTCTCCATCACCAGAGAATGTTGGCCATTCTTCCAGATTGGGGATATCTTTTGCACAGATAGGATTATTTCATGAAAATGGGTTTAAATTTCTCTTTAAAGAAAACTTTTCTTCAGTAAAAGGTTTAGAATTTATTGGCATATGTGGTTCATAATTCTTATGAATTCGCTTCACATTTGCAATGATCTCATTTTTCAACTTCTGTTTTTCACTGTCACTTTTTGCCAAATGTGTGGCAAACTGATTGGTATTACTAATTATTTTTAAAAAATGATCTTTCAGAATCCTAAGTTGATAATTAATGTTTAAAATGGAAATATCTTCTATTTCATCATTTTGGGCTTGACATTTACTTTCAATTCTGTCACATGTATTGGTAATTGAATCAAGTCTGACATTTTTCAACCTATACCACTCAGTATAATTCTTGTCATTTCTTTTTAATTCACTTATATCTGATATTATTTTATTTAACTTTGCATCAAATTTTCCAAGTTCTACATCAATACTAGATTTAACAAATAGTATTTCATCTATTATTTGTGTGGAAAATTTCTGTTCATCCTTAACTGCTCTTTTGTTATGAATTCCATGAGAGTCCTGGCCATATTGAAGACACTTTCCATGGCTAAATGCTCAATTTGGGGATCCTGTACCCTTGTGGGTAAGGTCTGTGCCTTTGCCCTGATGGTTCTTGGGACCTTTCTTCTTCTTCTGAGGTCATTTAGGCTTTTCTTTGGATGCTTCTGGAGCTTGTTTCGAGCTGGTAGATGTCACTGGGCCTTTGTCCAAAGCTGGGGTCATTTTGAATTCCTCCTTCTGGTCTACAGATAAAAGACATTGGTTCTTCAACCAATTCTTTATATTTAGCTCTATGGTCTTCCCCTGACCCAGAATGCTTTTCAGCCTGTGACTCAAAACCAGAGTACAAGCATGACAGCCAAATACCAAAAATCAATGGTAAAGCCAAGATACCACCAAAACATGGAGCTGAGCCAAATTGGCTCAAAAGGTATCAAAAGAAAGGGTCGAATAACCCCTTTCCAAATATAAAAATCCCATAATCATAGGACAAAGAATAACAAAGTTATTCCTGCTCAAAGATGTTGCTCAGCATAAACCGTAATTTTCACCCCCATCTGAAATAAAGAGTAAGAGGCTTAACCCCATCAAATGAGTAGAACAAATGAAGCTCTAAGTCAGGGCTATCCAATGGTACCAGGAAAACTGAGCTAGCACCAGTATTACAGAAGTTATGGTCAAATTTAGGCCAAATAAGGGTGAACAAAACATTCACCTCTCATCTAACTTCTACAGTTTTAGTGTGGGATACTTGAAGTGGGGTCTTTTTGGAAAGAGCACAATCAGGGCTATCTGATGGTGTCATCCACTTCCCCATATCTCAACTACAGCAGAAGGTATGGGGCAAACAAGCTCAATACAGCTTTTTGCCTAAAACACGCATATGTACAAAAATCTTGTACATGGCATAACTTTGCCATATTTAATGATAACCATATCAAATAAGGTACCATTGTGTAGAACACATACAGGGCTACACACTGGTTCAGTTTTGAGGTTGATATCTCAAGAACAGACAAAGCTATAGCTGTTTTAAGGTCATAATCCCACAATATCCCATAACCATGATTATGAGGTGTCAAACTGACAAAGAAGCATGTTTATACTTCAATACCTCATAAGTCAGTCAATACTGGGGTCCCATACAGTCTTTGTACAGCATTCTATGCGTCATACACATCAGAAGAGGGCTATGTTGTCCCCAGATGAAGATTTTCACCCTGTATTGGTGAAAGCTGCCCAGATGTGGTTTCAAAACCACATCTGAGCCCAATTCAGGCTATACAGGTCCTTGAAAACCACAAGCCTGTCCCAGAGAGTGAAGAAATCTTCACTTCATCTACGTGGAAAGGTCTAACAGCCCTTCCACCCCATTTCAGGATAAAAAGGAGGCTTTTCACACCCAGAATAGCTTTTCCCATCCTTCTCTTGAATACCCTACGTAGTAAACTGTCAAAAACAGCTTCACTCTTGGGTAATAAACAGGTATAATTATAATTTTAATTATTGTAGTCTTTATTATTGTAGCCCAACAGGTAAAGCTGCACCCAGGGCTTTCAACAGTGCTCACCACCACTATATTTCATATAGTAAAGCCCTTTTATTCTTAAATTGAACATCTTTAACTCTCATAAAGCCCTTTTTAATCCTTTTTTACCATGTCACAGTCATAGTTAAAAGTTGTAAATACATTTTAATACTTTTATCAAAGACTCAGCCTGACAAAGCTCTTGATTTGTAAGTAGGAGTTCATGGCCCCCTGCCAAAGGCTTGGGTATATTTCCTACTCCTCTTCTTTTGCTTCTCTGAACCAATTTTTGTATTGGGACTGTGATCTTTCTATTTCTTCCACTTGGAAATGGTTCAGCCTTTAAAATATTACCTTCAATTAGTTCAGGCTCAGAGTTCACATCACAGTTTGTTGGTACAGATGTTGGGGAATGGGGGCATCTCTGGCATCCCTCATATGTGTCTTTCTTGAGGAAGACTTGGTAGAAGTTGTTCTGGTCTTACCTCTTCCTTGTCCAGATCTATCTGGTTAGACTGAATAGCTGCTTCCATTTCTGGTATGCACCATTTCATGTAAATTTCAAGAGAAAATAAGAATTGAAAACAGAAAACACACACCTCTTGGTGATTGTTTGTCTTGTTCTTTCTTGAATGAAGTGCCTCTTTCAGCAATTTGCACTTCAATACTTTCTTGAGATTCTGCTTGTGAAGATTCTGTACTGGTAATGTATCTCTTACTGAGTCTGGTACCAGCTGCATAGTATTTTATTAAAGAAACTAGAGAAAAATTGGTAAAAGAAAAATTGTTTTTTATACTTTTAAAATATTTTTTGAGATTTTTTATAAGTATTTATTTTTTAATGTTAAAAAAAATTATTCCTTTTAAAGAAAAAATTCAAAATTTAAGATTTTTAATCAAAATTAATTCAGAGTATTTCAAAGAATAACTTTATAAGTTTCTGGATATGAAAAAGCCATGTGTAAAAACAGTATAAAATTAAACCAAATTTCTCAATGAAAAAGATTTTAAAAAAATTTCAAAAATATAAATAATTTTAACTTCAAATTGAAAGAAAAAAAATTAAATTAATATAATTTAAATCTTAAAAATGTATCAATGAAGGGTACAAGGTTCAGAAAACACAGCCAGGCCCCCAAATGTAAGATGTGTCTATTAAACCTGTTGATAATATTACTATCAATCAACAGTACTATGACTGTTCTTATGAAATATAATGATAAAATTATTATAACACAAATTAAATAATTAATTAATTAATCATTTATTTTACTTGTTATACACTACTAGTGATTATAACAGTAAGAAGTAATTTTCTACTAGAATCAATTACAATAAGTATTTAATAATAAAACTTCTTTACTAAAATAATCAGATTATTTTAATATATAATTATCTTACGTAAGAATAATTATAAATATAATTTTTGAAAAACAAATTACTAGAGAAAAACTTTAAGAATTAATATAAATAATCACTAATACTCCAAAGAGCTTATCAAAGATAAAAGTAGAGAAATTTGACAGATAATTGCCGTTTTAAAGGAGCAAAAATGGATATATAACAGTATTACACAAATATATAGTTTATTTCTATGACTTCAAGTCTTTCTTATTGATTCTAAAATATCTATAACACTTAAGACGAGATTTAACTAATACATACTTGTTGGTAATAAAGGTATAATGGAATAAAGTGATGATTTGGAAAAAATAGCAAGAGGAGGCCTCTTTTAAGTCTAAGAGAGCTCACAGAGGCTTTCCATGGAGCAAACTGAAAAACCAGTGAGTGATAAAACAATAAACCTTTTTTGATTATTGATTGAATCATCTGTTGTCACTTAAGATTATCATAATTACTCAATTGAAGCTTTTACGTGACTACCAACCCAGTTATGCTTAAGAATAAAAGGAGTAACGGCTGTAAATATTCTTTTATTCCACAATAATCTTTGATTTATTGAAGTTATCAATGTTATTGGAAATTTCATCCAGAGTGTATTTTTTGTGAATTTTTAAAGATTCAGTATTTCATGTGGAATCATCAAAAATGGACTGTAACTAAAACTTTGAATTTTACTTATAAAAGTACAATTCCTGTTGGTTTTTATATGAATCATACAGTTTTAAATTGATCCTGAAAGTTTCATATGGATTCATCAATAATTTTATTTTTAATGAAGTTTTGAAGTTTTTACCTCTTTTCTACATAGAATTGCAAATAGCAGTATATAGCCAGTTGCTATGAGGTAAATCAACGGATACTGGTTTGAAACGGGTTTCAATTACTCTTTTCAAATTGATCCATGCAATTTCATTTATAATTGACATGGTTACAGGAGTCTAAGTTTCTCTTTACCTCCTTGGTACATCAAAATAGCAGCTTATTTGAAATTTTCTTATGATATAATGAAGTTTTGACTTGGTAACCAAGTTCCCAGAAGATTTTGGTTTACTAATTGGGCCAAGATTGGCCATGAATCCAAGATTTGGAGCTGTCCAGGCCTCAGAGGCCTCAGAAGTTGGGTACCCCGGCTCTCTTTGATGTCTTGTGTCCCCTTTGACTATTGTTTACGTCAAAATAGAAATTCAGGCTTCAAGTGAGATATCCACTATAGGTGTACCAGAATTGCATGTAAGAATGCCATCATATTAAGTGCCAAAAACATGAATAACACTATTCTTAGTGTATATGTAACATGGGATTTCTCAAATTCCCATCATTCGGGCGTGAAATTAAGAAAAACAAAACTTTTCACAGATCTTTTACGTGGTATTGAAGTATTTTCCGCATTACCACCTCAAAGAGTTGATTTGAGCTTATCAGCTCTATGGAGCTACTGTAGTTGCAACTTTGTGTAGAATCCGAATCTGGCCTTAAATCCATGGAATTACTTACTCAATAAAAAGTTATTCATCTTTTATAAGATACAAAAAGATGAATCTTGAATATATGAATGACTTATTGGCTATGCATAGCTAATAATTTATTTTTAAGTTAATTGTGGCCTATTTGGGTATGTAAAACATACCTCAAGGCTCACACATGGTAAAATATCTATCTTTTTGGATAGAGATATCTTTGCCATAAATTGCCAAGTAGTCATTTCCAAGTATAAAATGGTTAATAGTGCAGTTGTCCCTCACTAAAAACTCTACTTTCAATCTGATACATTGTGCAGGATGAGGAAAAATGATTGTTAAGTCAATTATTCCAAGGGGCTTCATGCTTTCACTTTCAATACTAAATTTTACTCCTTGTGTTGGTAGAAGTTTTTCTTCCAAATTTGGTACAGTTGTTTTCAAAGAACTCTTACAAACACAGGTACAATACTCTCCTGTATCTGAGTTCACTTTTGCCTTTTGGTTTTCCACCATTACAATACTTATACTTAATTTTCCAGCTTTATATCCCATCCCTTTTTCTGGTTTGGTTCTATACAATTAAGCATCTTGTATGCTTGTCAGGCTTGTATCAGATGTTCCAACTTGTGGTAAGTTTTAATTGACATCCAGTACTTCAGATATTAAATCAATATTATTAATTGGTGCATTAATTCTATTAATTTAATTACTTTCAGAAATTTCTGATTCTTCAGTGTCCTTTTCAGAATCAGATTCTTCTTCTTTGTTATTGTGGTCCTCTGTTTTCACAATTTGATTGATTTTTGCTTTTTAAGGCATTTATTGGCTAAGTGTCCAATACCTCCACATTTGTGACACTTTCTTTGCTCATTACTGTTGGATGTATTGGGCTTGAAAGTTTCTCTTGGTTTATCTTTCTTGATAAATGGTTTATTTGAACTTTTAATGTCCAATCTCCTCCAAGTTTTGCCAATTTTTGTCCTTGTAACTATGTCTTCCAGTGCATTGATATACTCTTCTGTGGGGCATGGCTCTATACACCTGCTTCTTGGGGCATATTACAATTCCCCTCCACATTTCTTAAGTATTTTCATATGTACCATTTTTTGTGACATTTCTGGGTACAGTTCATTTAATCTTTCAACTTGTTTTAAGAGCCAAGTCAAAGGTTTATCCTTCTCTGGGTCAAAGAAGGAATTTTCAAATGCATTCTCTATTTTGTACCTCCAGGCATCATTATCCCACTTGGTGAGTATTTCTTGTTTCCACCAAGACCAGGTATTTTTGTCATTTGCTTGCCTTATGCCATAATACCATCTTGTTTCATATCACTCAAATAATTAGTGTAATCTGGAAGTGATTAATTCATTGATGATGGCATAACATTCTTTTAACATGTCAATTGTTTTAATGAATGACATATGGTCATATTCACCTTTTCCTGTGACTTTTGGCCATTCTTTTAATTGAGGTGCTTCCTTAATTAACACTTGGTTATTATCTTGATGACTTAAGTATGTTATGTATGGATTTGTTATTTCCTCTTTTGGTTTAACAGGACTTCTTATGGGAGAAAATGGGGTTGATAACTTGGGCATATTTAAGTTAGCTTCATTTATTTTATCCATTTTCTCAGTAAGAAGTCTTATTTCACTTTCAATGTCATCTTTCAGATTCATTCTTGCTTCATCACTTTTTTCCACATGGTCTAGAAGTAATTTTTTGGTGTGATGAAGCCTTTTCTTCAAGTATTTCTACATAAATACTTAATTTGTTTAATTTTTCTGTAAGATTATCAATACTCATGTCATAATTGACTGCCAAAGTTTTATCTTTGATATCTTTTATATATTTATACAGTTCCTGTTGCCCTTGTATTAATTTTGAGTATTGTCAATTGAAACTTTTGGTTTATTATTCTCAACAATAAATTTGTTGTTATAAATTTCTTTTTTATTTTGTACAACAATTTTTGTTAAAGATGGTAAATTATTATTTATTTCTTGTAAGGATAATAAACTGTTTTTAATTTCTTTAGGAGGTGAAATACTATTTTCAATTTCTGTTAAAGTATTTACAACATCTAGAGAAAACGTTATTACTTTGGGAAATGAGGTTGTCTCATTCTTTGTTCCTCCTTGTCCTTGAATTCCATCCAGGTTCTGGCCATTTTGAACACATTGTCCATGGAATCTTTTTGTATTTTTGGGCTCTTGTAGCTTGGGGAATATGGCTTTCTCCAGTTCTTTTTCTTGTTCTTCTTCCCTTCTTGGGGAAGTGGGTTGGCTTGTGTAAGGTGTGGATATGAAACTTTGATAAAATATCAAGTACTTTTCCTGTCCTCATAATTTGTATAAGGCAAAATTATTTAAAAATAGTAAGAAATAGTATTTTTAAAGAAGAACACACCAATTTCATTGTTTTGAACCTTTTAAGTATAAAACAATAATATAATAAAAATTTATTGTTTTAACAACAATAAAGATTTATCCAAAAATGCTCTACAAGAGATATTTAAGGCTACAAAAGAAATTTCTTCCAAAGCAATTTCAATTGGAATTAATTGAGCAAGGAACTGCAAGCAATTAATTAAAGGACAAAGTCTTTGAAAAAGATATTTAAAGAGAAAAAACACCCAAAAGTGACCAGAGTAAATTTGGAAACAAAGTGACAAAGTTGACAGTGATGAAAGATGCTTTAATTCACTTTTGGGGTGGTTCAGGGCTAAAAATGATTATGAGAGTTACAAACAATGATTATAATGATTTTTTCATGTGGCTAAAAGGTTCAAAAACTTTATAAAAAAAAGTGGTTCAAATCTTTTATTGATTGGTTTAAAAGTGTTTAAACTAATTATAAAAGGAAAAGATTCTACCATGAAGAGAAAAGTGGGGAAAAGAAGACATTCTTTTATAGCCATCAATTTTCTTACTCAAAAAAGTAAAGTTTACTCTTCTCAGTCGTTAAAAACAGTCTGAAAACAGAAAAGCCAATTATGGAATCATTGAACCCTGGTTTAGACCAAAAAAGGGCTGGTTTAAGCCATTTTTTCATATTTTTAGCCATCTTAGACGCTTAAATCAGCAATTACTATAGCAATACCTGGTCTAGAGCCTTCAAAACACTTCAGAATGTGCTCAATAGGCGTAGAAACCAGTTAAAACTATTTTTACTAACATTGTTTTAACTTAAGGGTCATTTTACCCTCTTGGCAGCAGTTAAAACTACCCTGGTTGGTATCAAAACCTCATCATCAATTGAGTCACACACCCTGTGACTCAACTCCAGGCCAAAAGTAATGAACTTTTGCATGGATTTTGACATCTCACGCCAGTCAGCAAGGATTTTGGGGGCCTAGCTCCCCCTTAGAGCTAGAGTGTCTTTTCTCCCCAGAATTAATCTTTCCAATTTATTTTTTCTTTAATTCCTCATCATGTAATACAATCATAATTTAAATTTGTAATTCAATTGAGTTTTTAATTACACATCTGTAATAGTTGATACCTAATATGTAAGTTCAAGTTCACTTATGTAATACATGCGCACTTTTTGACAGTTCAATTGAAAATACTTCAATTCCTCATAAATTCTACACTAAACACAACACCTCAATTTTAACACAAAAATTGATGGTTAACACCACATGTGGTGTGAATTAAACTAAGTTTTTGAGGATTTTCATACTTTTATACAAAGATTTCTCAAACTTACTTTAAGCTTATTTAGAGTTGAGTTACAGAAATTTCATCCAGAGGTGACCCCACTTTATTTTTTTATGCGGAATCCAATGTTGTGATAATTTCTTTATGTTTATTTATTGGACAAAAATTTATAGTATATTTTATATAACTTTTTACCAAAAACATTTTAATTTCATAATTTTTATTAGAAATTCATTTTTACTTAATTTTTACAAGTAAAAGTGTATTTTCATAATTTTAAGTTTTATTGTAATTTAATTTTTAATTTATAATTAAATTTTGATTTTTGAATATAAATTTGTATTTATATCTCAATTTTTATTTTCATAATATAAATAAATTTATTTTATTTATATTTGTATGTTAATTTATCATTTGTGGTCTTTTGGGTATATGAGAATACCTCTAAGGCTCACAGCTTGGGGCTTCTTCCTTGGTTGCCTCCCTCTTTTTAAAATGGTGTTCCTTGATTTTTTTAGTTGAGGTTTGGCTGATAGTGGATTCCATCCATTGGAGTATCTCACTATTTCCTCCTCTTTGAGGAATGTTTTGAGGATGTGCCAGGAGTTCATCACTCCTTGGTGTATTTGTGGCAACATTTCCAAATCCTTGTACTTGTCCACTGTATAGTACTACTTGTACTGGCTCATTTAAATTTCTATTTGAGCCCTCTTAATGTGATTTGTACCTATTTGAGTCACTCATACTTAGTTCTAGCTCTGGTTCAGATATTATGTGCATTTCTGGGATTTGCCTTTGGGATAAGGAACCTCCTTGTGTGGATTCTGTTCCACTGGGTATTTTTCCCTTTCTTTTCCCTTTTGAGGGATCAATTCTACCTCTGAGTCCAGCTCCATCTGATTGGATGGAGTATTTGGAACCTCTTCTGGTAGTCATAATTTAAGAAATAAAAAATAAAAAGATTTCATGACAAGAATTTCTTTTTATGGGAATTTATAAAGGAGCTACTCACCTTCAGAGTCCTGAATAGTGGGTCCGGGAAGTTCTAATTTCTTGGCTTTCTTTTTCTTAATCACAATTGGTGTTGGGGATCTTTTGAAAGCTTCTTCCACCAAGCTTTCAACAGTGGTCTCATTGTCCTCTGTTGGATTGTCTTCAAACACTAAAAAACACAAATAAATATAAGTATCTTATATAAAAAGTGTTATTTTTGGTAAGATATGACAATTTTCCATGTAAAAATTGCTTTTATATCTTCGAATAAGTGAAATTAATAAAGAAATGAAAAAACAAATAATAATAATTTTTTTTAATGACTTTTAATATCGTTAACATTTTGATATTTCTATTTTTGAATAATAAAATAAGAAATGAAGATGATTCTTTTATGAAATTAATTGATAATATAAAATTATTTTTAATTTATAAGATATTTTTTTTAATAACTAGAGTCACTCAAAGAAAGTTCTTGCAAGTCTAAGGATGTGAAAAATCACGTGTAAGACAGTACAATTGCTTTCCAAATGCCTCAATAGCTTTTTAAAATCAATAAATATAAAATTAGTATATAGTTTTATGATTATGATTATAATTTATTGTTGTATAAGCCCAATTAAAATCCTTTTAAAGGTCTTTTTAAGTGAATATCACGACCAGGCCCCCAGATGTAACATTTGACTATGAAACCATAAGTAAAAATTACTAAAATTTTACTTATTGTACTCTGAATTTCCTTATAAATAAAATAAATAAGATAAAAATAATTATTATAATTATGGTTTAAAAGTGATTATATCATAAAATTGATATAATTATATAATTTATATTGTGAAAGAATAATATAATAAATAAATATATGAATATTTGATAATTACTATATTTAAAAGCACTTTATTATTGTTACCAACAAATACTAAAGGCGTAAAAAATTGGTTTTTATTAAGAAAAACAATTAAGAGCTATAATATTACTAATATCAAAGCTATATATTAAAATCAATACTATTTATATCAATTGAAGAATTATTGACAGTAATAATAGAGCGAAATTATTTTAACAAGAGAAAATAACCTCCTTTTGACGCTTTATATAATAATTTTGGAAGAATTTATGCCAAATAATGTAAAGAAAACTCATTTAAGTTGTATTTACAAATAAAAATAAATTAAATTAAAAAATTTCTTGATTTTGTGTGGAAATATTATTTTTAAGAGAATTATAACAAAAAACTGAACAATTGACTTAATCACCTCAAAAAAAGATGATTATAGTAAAGATTAATTTAGTTACCTGATAATATAGAATATCTATAAATAAAGAATAAAGATTTTACCTTTTGACTTAATTGTTTTATTGTTTTGATGCATCTGAGGTGAAAATAGAGTGAAAAGAGCTCTATTTATAGTAAATACCTCTCTTGTAGAGTGCAGTAGGCTTCTAGTAGATTTGTATTGATGGTATCCACTGGAAATACGCAGTATTTTAAGTTTTAGTGCTGATTACGTCATGATCAAACCATCTTATCTCATTATTACGCCATTATTTATAGTTATCACTATAACTCTAAGTTTGATGAAATCATAGGCTTTGCAGAAGCCTAAACTTCGTGTATTTTATTAGTATTCACCATTTTAATCACTTAGATAGCTGTTAAACTTAAAATAAGAGTACAGTGAGTGATCATAAATGATCAATTTTAAGCCTAAACTTTGATTATTAATAACTTTGAGCCTATACATGCTACAGCTATTCTGAGAGTGAATTATGATATCTTGGCTTTTCCTGATCAAACTCCCAAGAGAATTTTGTCAAATCATCAAAACTCTATTTTTTATGATTTTTCTTGTATCCCAGCTTTTTTGTTGAAATTCAATATTTTAAACTGCAAACCTTGATTTCAAGGGGTTATACCTTGAATATTATGATATGAATTAGATCATTATTCACGTATGAAATAGTAGAATCTTAATATCTCCTTTGTTTTAAGTTTGGACCACTTTCACAACAAAGTGGTCAACAGCTCTAGTAATTTTGTCCAATAAACCCTTACAAGTTATAATCTTGTTTAGAAATTGTCAAATAAATTTCATATCTGTGTTTGTATAGTAATTACGTGGTAAATTGTTTTTAGCTTAAATCTCTATCATGTATATCTCAAGAGATATTAGTTAAGAACCATAAATATATGCATTGACAAAAAAGTGCAGATATTCAGTTTAATTCCTTAAGTATTGACTTTAGAGAGTTGCCATATAGTTGTTTTATGTGTAGTTTTTCATGGGGAATCCAATGGTGCAATACATTTCACATTTTGTTTGATTGAATTTTGAGTTAAATAAGATTTTATGTCTTTTTTAGTATATTATCAATTATTATGCAGTAATTATTGACTTTACAGATATGCAATAAAAATGATAGATGTATACTTTACAATGAGGAATCCAATGTTGTAATTAATTTAAAATTTTTACTCATTAGATTCTGATTTAATTCAGAGTTTGTACCTATTTATGGAATTCTCACTGGTTTTAAGATAATTACCATGAGTATAATTATTATAAAGTTTTCCTTGTGACATTTTTGGATATTTATTCATATCTCAAAAGCTCACAAAATCTACATAAGGCTTATGAAAACTTGCAAAAATTCAGTTAAAATTGAGGTGTTGTGTATATTTACTGAATTGCCTAAGAATTTTCCATACAGGTTGTAACTCCTGTGTGGGCTTCATTTGAATTGGCTTAAATCTATTTCATAGTTTTAAATAAATAAATGTGAAAACTCCACACACAAAGGTGGGAAAACAGGAAAAGGCCAAAAAGAGCCAGGGTACCCAGCCTTTGCAATCTTCACAAACACAAATAAGGTTTTCCTCCTGTATTGAAGTGTTTGCAACTTTATTAAAACTTCAATATTAGACCTTCATTGAACATTGAATTTTAAACGGGTTTATTCCCCGTTTGGACAGGAACTTCAAGCTGCAAAAGGGTAAAGCCCATATGCATGCTTGTAATCAAGGTTTTAATACCTTCCAAATCTTAATGAAGTTTAAATAAGCTTAAATAATCTTAAAATTAAAGTTCAAATCATTCAAGCCATATCAAAAGTTAAGGTTTAGTTTGTATTCCCATTTAAATCAAAAAATAGCAATAACTTTAAAAATTCATAAAAAATCCAATTCTCAATGGATATGTTTAAACGTTTTACACACCTTACAATTATATGTTATATATATATATTTCAAATTTTAATTATCTTTTATCAGAAAGAGTTGTTGGTAATTGGCTTTGAAAATACCCCTTTTAATTATTCTTAAAGAAAATTGATATTTCTTTGAAAATTAATTCAAAATATTATTTAAAAGATTTTTCCTTGAAATTTTATTTTGAAGTTCTTGATGAAATTAACTTTAATTTGAATAAATAAATTTCTCATTAAAAATAAAATAATAAAGATAAATGAGTGTTAAAGCTACTTGGCTTGGAGAATAACATTGGTAACTTTAAATTGGACTGAAAAATAAGTCACCTTATGTTAATAACCTTATTTTTGAGCACAGACTTTCAATTTTGATCTGAGAAAACCCTCTATATCCATTTTGGATCATTAGAGTTTCTCTGAGGGCATAAAAAGAGCCTTTGCATCACCCTTCCTGTCAATAATCCTCATCATTGAATCAATCACTAGTTTTAAAACGGGTGATATTTTATTTAATATAAAGCCTTTTATTATCAAAGTATAGTTCTTCAAATATTTTATTCTTTATAGATTATAAATAAATAGCTTATATCATATAATTCAGATTATATTTTTGGAATAACTAATAATTGATTTTATCTTATAAAATTATTGTCTTAAAATATCTTTTCCATCCTCAAATTTCCTTCCAAGACTCTTAAGTCTTCTTTTATCATTGAAAATCTTTTTTATTTCTTTAAAATATTTATTTTTGTTTTTTTAGACTTGTTAAAGTTGTTTAATACTGTAATTGTTGTTGTTGTACCTATTGTATCAGATTAATATTATAAGTAAGTTTTTTCTCTGAATATTCTACATTTTGTTTATCTGTTATTAGTCTTTCTTAAATTATTTATCTATGAGAATTATGTATGCACAGTTTTTGTGATAGTTTCTTTCATGAATAATATTAATATTTTCCAAATATAATTGTCTCATTAAGGGATTTTATATTTTGCATTATCATAACTTTCAATTACTATAATTATAATAGAGGAATTCTAATTTATTATAATTATTAAGAACTTTTTCTTATTAAGGTATTTGAAAATATTTAATTCTTTTTTTATAATATAATTTCTTTCAATAATTGTATTGATTTGTGGTCATAATATTTCACGATTTTGTACTTTCTACTGAGCACAGTCATAGTACTCTTGATTTTTGTTAATATTATAAAGTGTTTCATACTCAAACCATACATAATCTGTGGTAAAGATGCTATCCATCACTATTTTGTAGTGAGATAGAGAATTTTTAATCCCCAATGGAGTCCTTATATACTTCAACAAGCCACAGTAAGTGATAATTCCAATCAATTACTTGTATTTCTGTTTCATGAAATTCTGGTGAAATCCTTCCAATGAATCAATTAAGCTCCTATAATTGGCCTTGGAAATTTGGGTCATAGATTTTTGAACTTTAAAAAATGGATACCTATCTAGAACTGTGTAGGTATTCAATTCACTCAAATCACCAACCATCTGTGACTCCTAATTGTGACAAGAAATAATAGAAGTATTTGTAACTTACACTTCCTCTTTAGGACTTAATTTCCTCATCAAAGAAATAGTAATCAGCTATTCAATATGTTTCTCCAAGGCTCAAATAGCTCTTGTGCTCTCTGGATAAGCTGCCCTTGCTATCACTTTAGGATATATTCTGTGAATGTTAAGGGTAATTTCCACTTAATTGCCTCTCATTTTACCTAGTGGTTCACTATCTGAAAACAAGGTATTTTTATATTTGTAAAACAAATTAATTAGCTCTTTATTTTTACTTTTTTAGAAGTATAGATTAGTTTGTGCTTCAGTAAGATTATTGGATACAAAATCCTCTTTATTTTTATCCTTCACTGAGGATATTCCTGATATTGGTCTGTGCATATTACAAAAGGCAAATGGATTTCTCTTGTTATCTCCAATTGTAAAAATAGCTGCATTTATGGTGATTTCGATTCCAATAAAACAACTTTCGAAGTATTCATTAACAAGTATGATGTTTTTGGACTTACATTTGACCATAATTACTATATTGGTCTTAACCCTTCCACTTTATTTTGGGTGTGGAAGTATCTGGTTAGTATCCAGTCTACCTAGTGGATAAATCTTACTAGATCTGACAAACTGAACACTTTCAAATTCTAACAGATGTATTTTAAAATGAGGAATTATGGCATGCAGGTAGTCCTTCCCCATATATTTACAAAAACCTCAGGTTTCCAAGTTAATTTTAGCTTTCACATCACATATTATATCTTATTCAATAAATGTCGGATTGAGTCTATTCAGTAGCTCATGATATATTAGAAAAAGCTTAGTACTATCTCTGTGACATGTGGGAGATGATTGACTTTAAATCAAAGATGTCTTCTGTTATTCAATAGAAGTCTTCATGACTCTAATTATCACATCGGTTGTGGTATTGAGATATCAATTGAAAGCAAAATCACTATATTTATTAATGAACTGAATAATATCAACACTACTTTTGGGTAACTACTGTTAAAAGACACTTTTAGAATGTAAGAATACTAATAGATTGATAAATCAGGCACTTTAAAGTCAGAAGAAGCTTTCTAGTATCCCTTTTGGGTACTTTGAGGGGCTTTTAAGCTGTTCAAACATTTTCAGCGTGAAATCTTGTGATTATGCACCATAAATCATGATGTCAGTTAAGTAATAATCATGGTTTTGGGAACACAAATGATCATTTTGGATCAATGAAGGGTGCAATAGCTCTTTTCGGGCCTTTTCAACATTATTATTATGAATCAAGAGTGTTTGGGTGACTAAAATTAGTTACCATGAATGGTTCTCATATTTAAAAAACTATTATTTTTAGTATTCACCAAGTACGGGATGGTACAGGTTTGGTACAGACCAGTATTTTCCCAAAAGCTCCAAAGCCGGATATCTCTCAGTTATGAAGATATCTGGGTTCTGATGATACAGAATCTTTGGTCTTGATGAGCTCCAAAACTTTATATATCTTTCAGTACAGCTTCTTGGATATATGGCAAAGATACACGGTCTTCTTTATACTACTATTTTCACAAATCCTGTATTTTTCTCAGGAATATTTGAACCCAGATCTCTTAGCCAATTTTGAAGATTCAGATCTCTAAGGTATCCCAAATTTCAGCTCTAGCTTATATCTTTCATTCTTCCATATGTTTTTATAGTTTTTTACAAGCCCTTTTGACTTTAAAGGGTGTTCTTTAAGGTGTGATTGTGTGATCTCTTGAAGTAGAGATACTTTTGAAAAATGGATACCACAATTGGATATCTCTCACTGAGAGCTACAAAAGGATTGAATTAAATATTCATAATAAATATGAGAGATTAAAATAAGGCTTTACCTTATTTGGTTTTCATCCAATATTCAAGTTGCTATATCCTGCCTAATTTTAATCCAATTTGGGTAAGAGTAGTATATTCTTCATTTGGGGATTCTCTGTCTTGTAATTCTGACTATATTCAACACATATTCTTAGTACTTTCTATACCATTATTCATGGTATGTGGATGTCATGCTTGTGCTCTGTTTGAAGTCAGGGGTTAAAAATACAATATGCTCAAGAAGTATAACCCTTTATTTTATCGGGTTTGTCTTCTAAATTCTGGAATCCTTATAATGGACCAATTTTCAAACATCCATATTCAATTGTGTTAAGTTATTATGGACTTAAATAGCTTCAAATAGTGCTTTCAAACTCTCAATATGACACTCTCAAACTGGTTCATCATCATAAATTGAAACATCTTGGTCATATTCTTCCTTTTCCTTGGTAAAATCGAGCTCTCTAATGACTTGTAATTCATTTATTTAAGTTTTTTGATTCCAGGTGGTGGAAAATGGGATTGACTTCTACATTTTTGACAATTAAAGATAGTTCTTTCACTCTGCTTTTACTCTCTTTGGCTCTATGATATATTCCTGGACCCAATGAATGTCTTAGTCCAGCTCTGCTCCTAGTGATGATATCTTCCATTTCATTCACATATTCTTCTGTTAAGCATGGATCTACAAATCTGCATTTGATAGCATGTTCTAATTATCCTCCACATTTTTGAATATTTTCATTTAAATCATTGAGTCAGACATATTTGGGTGTAACACAGGAAGGCTGTCTTTGTGTTTTCCAAACCCTTTAGTGGTTTGTTGTCAGGTTGAGTCTATGATAAAGGTGTATATAAGTATTTACAGGCTTTAACTATGACTGTGACACGGTAAAAATAGCTTAAAAAGATAATGAGGTCGATAATAGATGATTGAATTAAGATATTAAGGGCTTTACTATAGAGATATAGTGGTGGTGAGCGCTGCTGAAAGCCCTGGGTGCAGCTTTACCTGTTGGGTTACAATAATAAAGACTACAATACTTTTAAGTTAAGAGTATACCTGATTATTAACCAAGAGTAAAACTGTTTTTGACAGTTTACTACGTAGGTTATTCAAGAGCAGGATGAGGAAAGGTTTTTGGCTGTGAAAAGCCCTCCTTTTATCCTGAAATTGAGGTGGAAAGGCTGCTAGACCTTTCCACGTAGAGGAAGTGAAGATTTTTCACTCTCTATGACAGGCTTGTGGTTTGCAAACAGCCTGTATACCCTGTATTGGGCTCAGATGTGGTTTTGAAACCACATCTGGGCGGTTTTCACCAATACAGGGTGAAAATTTTCATCTGGGGACCTCACAGCCTGATTCTGACGTGTATGACGCGTAGAATGCTGTACAGAAACTGTATGGGACCCCAGTATTGACTGACATATGAGGTATTGAAGTAAAAACATGCTTCTTTGTCTATTTGACACCTCATATTCATGGTTATGGGATATTATCCCATGGTAAGGCTGTATCTGACAGCAGGTGGGATTTTGACCTTAAAATGGTTATAACTCTGTCAGTTTTTGAGATATCAAGCTCAAAGTTGGTCCATTGAATAGCTCTGTTTGAGCTCTACACAATGGTACCCAACTTGACATGGTTATCATTAGATATGGCAAAGTTATCCCATGTACAAGTATTTTTGTACATTGGCGTGGTCTGGGCAAAAGCTGTATTGAGCTTGTTTGGCCAATAACTTCTGTTGTAGTTGAGTTATGGGGAAATGGATGGCACCATCAGATAGCCCTGATTGTGCTCTTTCCAAAAAGACCCCACTTTAGGTATCTCACACTAAAACTGTAAACATTAGATGAGAGGTGAATGTTTTGTTCACCCTTATTTGGTCTGAATTTGACCATAACTCAAGTAGTACTGGTGCTAGCTCAGTTTGGTTAGCACCATTAGATAGCCCTGGCTTAGAGCTTCATTTTGAATACCCATTTGATGGGGTAAAGCCTCTCCTTCTAGATTTTAGATGAGAGGTGAAAATTAAGGTTTATGCTCAGCAATAAGTTTGAGCAGGAATAACTTTGTTATTTCTTGTCCTATGGTGATGGGACTTATATTTTCAGAAAGGGGTGAGTTTCCTCTTTCTTTTGATACCTTTTGAGCTAATCTGGCTCAGCTCCATGTTTTGGTGGTATCTTGGCTATACCATTGGTTTATGGTATTTTGGCTGTCATGCTTGTGCTCTGGTTTTGAGTCACAGGCTGAGATTTGTTGCTTTCTGAACATAAGATAGAATTTTCCAATGCATTTCTTGTTTTCAATCTTCAGGAGTTGTTGGCCCCTTTGGTGATTACTTCATATTTCTACCAAGGCCACTTCTTAGAAGTCCTGGTAAACAAATAGTGAAATCTTTCCACTATGAAAGAATCTGTTATTTTAAAGTCTTCCTGTAGCATATCAAATTTCCTGATTAATTAAAAGGTTTTTTATTCTCCTGCATTAGAAATTGCTGTCCATTCTCCCAGAATTTTAATGCCTCTTGAAGCAAATGCAATATCTCTGGGGTTGTCTCTTAGAAATGGGTTCACACTGTCTTTTGTAGATTTCTTTGTAACAGTTGAAGGTTTATCATATCTCTTAAACTTTGGACTTGTTTCATAAATTATATTATGGATTTGACTCAAATTTGTGAATTCCACTTATTTCCCCTAAATTTAACAATTTTCTCTAAGTCTTCAGTGAAGAGATGTGGGTTATGAGCTGTGTGACTCTCTATTTTAAGAATATAATTTTTAAAGCACATAGGTTTCTCATTTATATTATTAAGAAAATCATTATCTAACTCATCATTTTGTCCTTCAAGAAATATTTTTATGCTCAATTCTGTCACTTGTTAGTGGAATGGACTCAACCCTCACAACTTTCACTTTGCATCATTCAGTGAAGATTCTGTGATCCTTTTGTATTTTACTGATCTTGTATTACTATTTCTTTAGCTGTTCTCACACCTGTTAAGCTTTAAATCAATTTTAGAAGGAGTTTGTTCAATTTAATCCATCAATTCAATGGCAATTTCCTGTTAATGCTCTCCTGCTTCTTTTCTTTAAGCTCTGTAAGATTTCTGCCCATATTGGACACACCTTTCACAGATGATGGCTTTAATTTTAAAATATTCTATCCTTGTGGGTAAGCTCTGTTTAAATTGGATTTTCCTTTCCCCACTCTTTTGTTATTTGTGGGACCTTTCTTGTTTCTCTGAGGTCCCTTGGATATCTTCTTGGGAAGCTCTGGAGCTTGCTGACACTACAGGTCCTTCTTTTTCTAAAAAAAGGTTGTTTCATGTTGTTTCTTCTGGCCATTGACAAAAGACTTTGGTACCAATAATTTATTTTCTTTAATTTCTCTTTTCAAGAAGTGAGGATTCAAACTCTTAAGAGCTCTATGGTTTTCTCCTGAACAAGAAAGCTCTTTATATGTCAGAAAGACCTTTTGGATCCTTTCCAAATTATTGGGAATATTTCCCATTCTTCCTCTCTAGCTTCTCCAAACAAGTGCTCAAACTGGCAGGGATATATCTCTTTGGTTGACACTTGTAAGTGGTTCATACATTTAAAAATTACTCTTAATCAGTTCAGGCTTGGAGTTCATGTTGAAAACAGTGGTTACAGACCTGGTGGAATGGGGGAAATAATGGAATCCTCCAAATTTAATCTCTGATTTTAAACCAGTTGGAGCACTTCTATATGCAAATTATATCTTGAAGTACAAGCTATGACCAAAACAGAAGCATTAAGACAATGGAAGGTAAAAAGTCAAATTTTGGTTTTAAGTCTCCCATATCTTAGTTCTGCTGATCAGTGGCTTTATCGTATCCTTCCAATCCAGTGTTGCAATATCTAGGGAAGTTTTTAATAGTTCATTGGAAGAAATCTTTGCATTTTCTCAAATATTTAAAATAAAATAACAAAATTGACTTTTAAGAAAGAGGTAGCACCTTCCAGAACATTACATGGGTTTTGATTTGGTAAACCCTAGATGAAACCTTCTTCAAACATTGTTGATAAAAGCTTTCAGCCTCACCTAAACAGAGAAAGAATTTTGCTATATATTCCAAGCCACAATTTCATCAAGTTTTACAACCTCCATTACAAGTTCATTGAGAAGCATGCAATGAAACTTTTTGGCTTTCATTATTCTGAGGTGGTGAAATACTTATAAATAGACCTTTTTTGTGATTATCTTACATCAGTGAAGTACAAAAAGTCAAAGTAAACAAATTTAATTCTTGAATTTTCTGTAAATTCCTTTTTAACACAGCCTTTATGAGCCTTAGAGGTATTTTCATATACCCAAAAGACCACAAATAACAAAATAAGATACAAATATGAATAAAATAAAATTATTTATATTATCAAAATAAGAAAATTAAAGTATAAGTTAAAATTTATAATCAACAATAAAAATTCAATTATAATTTAAAATAAAAATTGAATTAAATTTTAAAATTATGAAAATGAATTTTTATGTGAGAAAATTAAGTAAAAATGAATTTTTAATGAAATTGATGAAATTAAAATATCTTTGGTAAAAGGTTACATAAAATATATTATAGATTTTTATCCAAGAAATAAACATAAGAAAATTATCTCATCATTAAATTCCTCATAAAAATCAGGTGGGGTCACCTCTGGGCAAAATTTCTGTAACTCAACTCTAAATAAGTTTAAGTTAGGTTTTTAGTATTTTCTGTAAAAAAGCTGAAAATGCCCGAAACCTTAATTCAATTCACATCACATGTGGAGTTAACCATCAAATGGTGTGTCAAAAATGAGGTGTTGTGTGTAGTTTAGACGCTATGAGGAATTGAAGTATCTTCAATTGAAATATCAAAATGTGTGCGTGTATTACATAAGTGAACTGTAATTTACATATGAGGTATCAATCATTACAGTTGTGTATTGTAAAAATTCAATTGAATTGCATGTTTAAACTACAAGTATATTACATGATGAGGAATTAGCAAAAAATCAGTTTTTTTGGTCCAAACCAGGGTTCAATGATGCCATAATTGGCTTTTCTGGTGTCAAAGTATTTCCCACAACTAACAATAGTAAATTGTACTGTTGGAGTAAGAAAATTGATGGATATAAAAGAATTTCTTCTTTGCCCCATTTTTCTCTTCATGTTAAAATCTTTTTACTTTTATAACTAGTTGAAACACTGTTCAACCAATCAATAAAAAGATTCCAACAACCTTTTCTTTATCATTTTCAACCTTTTAACCACAAAATAAAATCATTATAATCATTTCTTCTAACTCTTATAATTATTTTTACACCTTGAACCACCCCATAAGTGAATTAAAGCATCTTTCATCACTGTTAGCTTTGTCACTTTGTTCCCAAATTCATTCTGGTCACTTTTGGGCATGTTTTCTCTTTATATATTATTTTGAAGAATTTGTTTGCAGTTCTTTTCTCAATTAATTCCAATTGAAATTGCTTTTGAAGAAATTCCTTTTGTAGCATTAAATATCTCTTGTAGAGTATTTTTGGATAGCGTTTTATTGTTTGTAAAACAATGAATCTTCATAATATTATTGTTTTATACTTATAAAGTTAGAAAAAATACAATTGGTGTGTTTTCTCTTAAAAATAATATTTCATACTATTTTTAATCATTTTTTACCTTATACAAATTTTGAGGACAGGAAAAGTACTTGATTTTTTAATCAAAGTTTAATCTCCACACCTTACATTTGGCTGCCCAGCTGTGATATTTTACCTGTAACATAATTATTTACTATTTTTAAATCTTTTTTCTTATATTGAAAAATTTAAAAAACATATAAAAAATACTTATAATTTCAAAAATCCATAAAAAATATTTTTTTTTCAAATTATAAGTGAGGCTTTATTTTTCATTTCTCTTTATAAAAAAATCTTTTTTTACTTAATCAATTGGCTCCTCATTAATTTTAGTGTCTTACAACATGGTAAGACAAGAAAATTGTGAAACAGCCTCAACAGTAACCAGCATTATTCCTGCAAGTACTGTTAATTCTGACCATAATAGTACAATCATTATAGCTCAGCATAATCAACCAGAACCAATTTCCTCTGAATTAATTAGCTTGGATATAAGTAATACCCTTCGGAAAGCAAATAATTTAGCCAATAGTAAGTTTTTTGACATACAATTACTATTTGAAGCTTTTTTAATCATAAAATATGCCTTCATGCAGATCAGGTGCCAGCTATAACCCATCAAGCAGCTCTCAAAAAGGTCATAGACACGATTGTGACAGAAGCCAATCAGTTACAGAAGGACAAGGGTCAGTTTATGACTTACAAATTAATAAATTATTCCATTCTGAAGCTCATAATACTGTTTTACCTTCAAACAGAGATGACACAGGCACAAGAAGCCCCAATGGACATAGACAAAGCTAGCCAGAAGGCCTACAACAATGCATTGCAGCAGAAAGAGTACCAGATCCTTGCATATCTGTGGAGAAACTGCATGAGCTCTTACCTCACTGTGAGAAAATTCCTGGTCTATCCCAACACTTGCAAGTTACTCAATGGATTGCATCCATTGATGGAAAAGAAGAACATTATGCTTTTAACAGCAGAATGAAGAAAAAAACCCTCCATCACCCAAGCAAGTGCCAAAAACAGCCCCAGTAGCCAGCAGCAGCACTTCCAACGTGAAAAAGCAGCCAAAAGCTCAGAACAAGGGCAAAGGCAAGAGACCTGCCACAAAGCCTTACAGCCAGGGTTACAGAATCCCAAATATTCAGCAGGATGCCATGTAAAATGTATTCCAGATGGCCAGAACAAAGATGGAATTACAGAAAAAGGAGGAAGCCGGATTAAAATTGCAGAAGTGATTTCTGACATTTTTGATGCTATGCCTGAGTTGTATGAATCTATAAATGACGTAAAAAGTCATGTTTCTGATAAAAATTCATCCATTTGTAACAATTGTAAAACAAAAAACCTAAGTCTGAGCCAAATAAATGAAATACTTATGTGTTTTGAGAAAGTCTAAGAACAATTAAAACTCCTAGTAATGACAACTCTTTTGGCAATCAGAGAAATGAACAATCTGCCATTCTCAAAGAATTAACAGGCAAATATTCTAAATTAAATATTGATGACATAATCAAAAAAAGAATTAAACAAGCCATAAATGCTATCAAGAAAGATAACAAGAAAATCCTTGATGAAATTTCAAATTCATTTACTGAAGTAAAGACATACACAATTTCCTTGAAAAAGTGTTCTGATGCTTCACAAGAAGTATCAAAACCAACCATGAAACTGAATCAAGTCACTTCTTATAATACAAGACAAACAGAGTTATGGAAAGAACTGACAAATAAATAAGACATGTATAAAATTGAATTAATAGATTTAATACAAGCCTTCCAACATGAATTCATGAATTCCCAAAGGTGTAGAAAGAGTCAAATGAATGATATCGAACAGATACTGAACACCTTACCAAGAATGTCTACACCTTTGCATCAGAATGAGGGCACAAGAATTCTAAGTCCACAAGTATTGGAGGTGGAAAGCTCACAGTTAAAAAATGAATTTTCCACTTCTTTTCATAACTTGGAACCATCAATAGGCCAAGCACTCCTGAAAGAAGTACCAAAAATTAAAGAATGGCCTCACTTCAGTGGTGGAGGAGAATATGACCATATATAATTTGTAAGAGGTATTGAAATAATTAAAGAAGATTTTGAATTAACAGACAGATTTGTAAAAGCAAGATTTAACACCTTGTTTACCGGATCAGCCCACAGATGGTATATCAAATTAAGACAAGCACATGGACACCAAAGTTTGACTTGGTGGAAAATCCGAATTATCAACAAATGCGCCAATGATGCTTGGAGGTTTAAAGTAGAAACAGCCTTTGAATATCCCAAATTTAATGCTGATAAATACAAAGCTTTACCATCCTGACATGTCAGAATTTATTATCCACAGAGAAATCCTGAGACAATTTGGAGGTGACTTAAAGCATGCTGTCAGAAGCAGAGCTACTGAACAATATTCAGCAGAAGATATTATTAATATATTAGAAGAAGTAATTACCAGAACCAGAATTGGTTCTAGTAGGATGAATCTCAAAACAATTTTTACTACACCTTTGACATATTCTGTGGACAGAAATCCCAAATAAAAGTCTAATAATATAAATTATAAATCTGCAGATATAATCACAAAGCTCCATATTTGCCAAAGCACCACCCACTTAGCCAATACATGTCCAAAAAGAGGAAAAATCAATGAAGTTGATATTGACAAGAAACCTGATTTTGAAAAGATGATAATATAATTGAAGAAAATTCAGATGATAGGTCATCAATATTTTCTGAATATTCAAAAGAAATAGAAGGTATCAATTTCACCTTTGACATCATGGAATATTATTCCCACTTGCCATAATTAAGCAATGGTCAACTTGGTTTGTTAAAAATTCAAGATGCACAACTTATGAAGACCAAACCAAATAGGGGAAACGTTTCTACAGCTGGTAACTCCTGTATAACAGAAGTGGTAATTTACAACAGACCGACTAAGCTTTTAATTGACCCAGGGGCCTTCTCCTCTTGTGTTGGCAAGTCTATTCTTAAAACTTGTGCACCAAATTTTGAAGACAAATTGTTACCAGTTGATGGCATAAACTTTAATAGTGCAAGTAATCCAATGAAAGCATTGGGAATATTTGAGACCACTGTCATAGTTCCACATATTAATGGAAATTTAAGAATCACTGTTGAATTTGTTGTTATGAAAAATTGCTCTAGTATCCATTTTATATTTGTAAATGACTATTTTATCATGTATGGCATAGACTCACATAACAACAAGGACAGATACTTTACTATTGGAGACAATAAGCATCAGAAAATTTCCTTTTTACCATTTAAAAGACAAATTACAGTAAGGAAATTAACACCAGTCAGCTTAGAGCTGGAGGAATTCAAATCTGAACAGTTAAATGAAGCTGAAATAAGCCTTCATCTGAATTATAAAAAGGAAAATGAACTTTCTGCCCTTTTCTATGACCACAGAGAAGCATTTGCATCATACAAAGAACCTTTGAGGCAATTGTTGGTCATGGAGTTGTCATCATCCCTAATATTGAGAGACCTTATCCACCACTCTTAAGAAGACCTACATAACCAGAATGTCCTAAATCAAGAGAATCTCTGAAAATTCATCTTAAAGAACTTCTAGACCTTGGTGTAATAAGAAAGGTTGGCCATAATGAGGAAGTAGAAATAACTACACCAGTCATAGTGGCATGGTATAATGGACAATCTAGAAGGGTTGGGGATTTTAGAGCTCTGAATATGTAAGGTGTGGATATGAAACTTTGATTAAAAATCAAGTACTTTTCCTGTCCTCAAAATTTGTATAAGGTAAAATTCAGTTAAAAATAGTATGAAATATTATTTTTAAGAGAAAACACGCCAATTTTATTGTTTATAACTTTATTAGTATAAAACAATAATATTATAAAAATTTATTGTTTTACCAACAATAAAAATTTATCCAAAAAAATACTCTACAAGAGATATTTTAAGGCTACAAAAGAAATTTCTTCAAGAGCAATTTCAATTGGAATTAATTGAGCAAAGAACTGCAAGCAATTAATTAAAGAACAAAGTCTTTAAAAAGAGTATTAAAGAGAAAACACGCCCAAAAGTGACCAGAGTGAATTTGGAAACAAAGTGACAAAGTTTACAGTGATGAAAGATGCTTTAATTCACTTTTGGGGTGGTTCAGGGGTAAAAATGATTATAAGAGTTACAAACAATGATTATAATGATTTTTTCACGTGGTTAAAATGATTAAAATGATTTAAAAGTGGTGGTTGGAATCTTTGATTGATTGGTTTAATAGGTTTAAACTAATTAATAAAAGGAAAAGATTCTAACATGAAGAGAAAAGTGGGGCAAAGAAGACATTCTTTTATAGCCACCAATTCTCTTGCTCCAAAAGTAAATTTTACTCTTGTCAGTCGTGAAAAACAGTCTGACAACAGAAAAGCCAATTATGGCATCATTGAACCCTGGTTTAGACCAAAAAAGGCTGGTTTAGGCCATTTTTAGCCATTTTTAGCCATTTTAGACCCTTAAATCAGCCATTACTATAGCAATACCAGGCCTAGAGCCTTCAAAACACGTCAGAATGTGTGTCAGAGGCGTAGAAACCAGTTAAAACTGTTTTTATTATGATTGTTTTATCTTAAGGGTAGTTTTACCCTCTTGGCAACAGCTAAAACTACCCCAGTTGGTATCAAAACCTCATCATCAATTGAGTCCACAGACCCTGTAACTCAATTCCAGGCCAAAAGTGATGAACTTTTGCGTGAATTTTGACATCCCACGCCTGTCAGCAAGGATTTTGGGGGTCTAGCTCCCCCTTAGAGCTGGAGTTCCTTTTCCCCCCCAAATTTAATCTTTCCAATTTATTTTTCCTTTAATTCCTCATCATGTATTATACTTATAATTTACACATGTAATTCAATTCAATTGTACAGTACAATACAGTAATAATTGACACCTCATATGTAAATCAAAGTTCACTTATGTAATACACGCGCACATTTTGACATTTCAATTGAATTCAATTGAAAATACTTTAATTCCTCATAACTTCTAAACTAAACACAACACCTCAATTTTAACACAAAAATTGATGGTTAACACCACATGTGGTGTGAATTAAATTAAGGTTTTGAGGATTTTCAACTTTTGTATTGAAAATACTAAAAACTTAATTTAAGCTTATTTAGAGTTGAGTTACAAAAATTTCACTCAGAGGTGACCCCACCTGATTTTTTATGAGGAATCCAATGGTGAAATAAAATTTATATGTTTATTTATTGGATAAAAAGTTATAATAAATTTTATTTAACTTTTTTCCAAATTTATTTATTTTTTCACAATTTTGTTAAAATTTCATTTTTACTTAAATTTTTCAAGTATAAATGTAATTTTATATTTACAAAATTTAAAGTAATTTTATTTTTAAATTATAATTAATTTTTTATTTTTAATATAATTTTATATTTATATTTTTTATTTTTATTTTAATAATATAAATAAATTTATTTTATTTATATTAATATGTTATTTTTTATATTTGTGGTCTTTTGGGTATATGAAATTACCTCTAAGGCTCACATTCCCTCCCCCTAAAAAAGAATATTACTTTGTAATATTGGTGTTTCTAGTGTGTCTGAATCTCCTCAGGAGTTTGGTGGCTTCTGGTATATCTTTCTCTTCTAACCATTTATCTTCACAAGTTGGGTCACTGTACCTAACAAGGTATTCCCTTACTTTCTTGGTTCTTAATTTCCTATCTTTAAGAACTTTGGTTATTTTCTTAGTACCAGATGTCTCAATAGGAGGTATAACTTGGGGAATCTTATTCCTCAAGGGAAATTTCTCAGCATCACTAGATTTGTATGGCTTTATCAAGCTTACTGGAAATGTAGGGTGCTTATTGCTAAGTTCTTCAGATAACTCTACTTCAACAGCATTTTCTCCATGGAGGGCCTTAATCACAAAAGGTCCTGCAAAGGAGTCTTTTAACGTTTTACATCCTTTGATGTTATTGAAGTTAGTGGTGGATACAAGAACTAGGTCCCCCAATTTGAAATCTGGAGTTGCATGAGATTTATCCCATTTGTCTTTAGCATATGCAAAAGAGTCCTCCATGCATCTCACTGCATGCTTTCTAGCTTTGTCTAGCATTCCTTTGAAGCTAGCAGCTGTGGGATGTATTTCAATTAAGTCTTTCCTCAAGGAATCTTGGGGTCACTTGGGGTTCCATCCTTTTTCTAAAATAGCAGGAGTCTGATTGGTACTGGAATGGATTGATGTTTTATATGCTAATTCCAGTGCTGGTAACAGAGTACACCAATCATGGGTAAATCCATCACAATCTTTGAATTCAAGGCCATATGCACAAAATCTTCTCACCATGTCCTCTAAGGTTTGGATCATCCTTTCAGCCAGACCATCAGTTTGTGGGTGGTAGGCTGTAGAGAAAGACAGTTTTGTGCCAAATAATTGGTGAAGATTTGTCCATAGAGCTGAAGTGAATTTGGGATCTCTATCACTGATGATATTTGTAAATATCCCAGTCCATGACACTACTCTATTCCATATCAGAAGAGCTGTATCCATGGCTGTATCATCTTTGTGACATGGTAAAAAGATTGGAGTTTTACTGAATCTGTCCACAATTACTAGGCAAGCATTATAGCTCCTGTCACCTCCTGGTGGTAGTCCAGTTACCCAATCCATATGGACAATTTCCCAAGGTCTGTTTGGTTCTTGGATTTTCATCATATTTCCAAGTCTTTTGCCAGTGGATTTATTTGCCTTTTGGCATCTGTCACAGGTTTTGCAATATTCTGCAACATCTTTTTGCCACATTGGCCACCATATGCAGGTCTTTACTTTCTCTCTTGTTCTGTCCTCAGAAAGATGTCCTGAAAAGGGACTATCATGGCATTCTTTTAGTACAAGATTGATTAATGACCTGTCTACAACTGTCATGACACATGTGTGCTTGGTTCTGTGGTAAATTATACCATCCAATAGGTGAAATCTCCCTTCATTATAAGGTTTCTCCATACTTCATCCAAGGCATGTATTAGAGAGTTGTCTTTACAGTCTTTGTTAAGTAATTGGCATAAGATGCTACAATTCTTATCTTGAGTGTAACTATTTCTGACTTCTTCAAAGAAGGTGGTGTTCAAGTCTGTAACACTTATTCCTTCTATTGGAATTTGTGGTGAAGCTTCTTCTGGAACATAAGCAGGATTATCAATGTTATTTGGTAATGGCCATCTGCTTAGTCCATCTGCATTCTTATGAATATTCCCATCCTTATGAACAATAGTCATATTGCCTCTGTATTCTTGTATGGCTATTTGCCATCTGAGCATGTGTCTGTTAGGTGTTTTCATGTTCAAAAGTGATTTCACAGCTGTACAATCTGTTATTACTTCAAAAACACATCCCTCTAAGAAATAGTTCAATTTCTCTAAGGCCCAGACAAGGCATAGACATTCCATTTGACTTGCTCCATATCTGGCTTCAGTTGGTTTGATTTGCCTGGATATGAAACATATTGGTCCTTCTACAGGTTTGTCATTTATGATCTGAACTTGGTGAAGTGCAGCACCTAGTCCATCCCCTGATGCATCAATATACAGTTTGAAAGGCAATTTAAAGTCTGGCATCAGTAAGAGTGGAGCAGTGGTCAATGCTTCTCTTAGAGACTCAAAAGCTTTGACTCTGTCAACAGTCATCTCAAATACTGTGTCTTTGTCACACAACTTATAAAGTGGTCTTGCTATGGATGCAAAGTCTTCAATGTGTTGCCTGTAATATCCTGCAAAACCTAAGAATGACTGAATTTCCTTTTTATTCTGAGGCATGGGTTTTAACAATACTGCTGCAACTTTGTTTTTATCAATTCCAAGGGACAAACCAGATACAACATGTCCTAGTGCCTTAAGTTCTTTAAATCCAAAATGACATTTCTTCAAAGAGATTTTCATGTTTACTGATTGGATTTTTGTCAAAACTCTTGATAATCTGTACATGTGCTCCTCCCAAGTCTTTGAACAGATAATAATGTCATCAATGTAAATGATTAACCATCCCTCTGAGAGTTCTTCAGGGAAGATTTCATTCATCATTCTTTGGAAGTGTGAAGGTGCATTTTTGATACCAAAGGGCATCCTTAAGTATTCATACACTCCACAATGAACAATGATTCTCAAGTATTTTCTTGCTCTTGGTGTTACTACATTTTGATGGAATCCTTTAAGGGCATCCATAGTGGTTATATACACTGCTTGAGATATTTGAGTAAGGGCAATTTGGATTTTTGGTATTGGGTATCTGTCTGGAACAGTATAAGTGTTCAGAGCTCTAAAGTCCCCAACCATTCTGGATTTTCCATTATGCCACGCCACTATGACTGGTGTAGTTATTCCTACTTCCTCATTGTGGCCTACTTTTCTTATTACACCAAGGTCTAGAAGTTCTTTGATATGAATTTCTAGAGCTTCTCTTGATTTTGGACTTGCTGGATAAGCAGGTCTTCTTAAGAGTGGTGGATAAGGTCTCTCAATGTTAAGAATGATGTCAACTTCATGACCAATAATTGCTCCCAGGGGTTCTTTGTCTGTAGCAAATGCTCCTCTGTGGTCATACAAAAGGGAAGAAAGTTCATTTTCTTGCTTATCAGTCAGATGAAGGCTTATTTCAGCCTCATTTAACTGTTCAGACTTGAATTTCTCTAACTCTAAGTTGACTGGTGATACTTTGTTTACTGTAATTTGTCTTTTAAAGGGTAAAAAGGCAAATTTCTGGCGCTTATTGTCTCCAATTGTAAAGTATCTGTCTTTGTTATTATGTAAATCTATCCCATACATGATTAAATAGTCATTTCCCAATATAAAATGGGTACTAGAGCAATTTTCCATAACAACAAATTCAACTGTGATCCTTAAATTCCCATTTATGTGTGGGAATATGACATTGGTCTCAAAGATTCCTAATGCTTTCATTGGGTTACTTGCACTGTTGAATTTTATACCATCAATTGGTAACAATTGGTCTTCAAAATTTGGTACACAAGTCTTAAGAAAAGATTTTCCAACACAAGAGCAGAAGGCTCCTGGGTCAAGCAAAAGTTTGGTGGGTTTGTTGTCAATCACCACTTCTGTTATACAGGAGTTACCAGCTGTATAACCTTTTCCTCTGTTTGGTTTTGTCTTCATAAGTTGTGCATCTTGAACTTTTGATAAATCAACTTGACCATTGCTCAATTGTGGTAAGTGGGACTAAGATTCCATGATGTCAAAAGTGGCATTGATATTTTCTATATCTTTTGAAGATTCAGAGAATATGGATGACTTATCATCTGAATTGTCTTCAATTATGTCTTCTTTTTCAACATCTGGTTCTTTTTCAATGTCAATTTCATTGATTTTCCCCCTTTTTGGACATGTATTGGCTAAATGGGTGGTGCTTTGGCAAATATGGCATTTTCTGACTGTATCTGCAGATTTATATTTAATATTACTAGAATTTTCTTTGGGGTTTTTGTCCACAGAATCTTTCCAAGGTGTATTAAACCTTGTTTTGAGATTCACCCTACTAGAACCAATTTTGGTTCTGGTGGTTACTTCTTCTAGTATATTGATAATATCCTCTGCTGAAGATTGTTCAGTAGTCCTGCTTTTGACAGCATGCTCTAAGTCACCTCCACATTGTCTCAGAATTTTTCTATGGATCATAAATTCTGACATGTCAGGATATAATGCTGTTAATCTGTCCTTTTGTTGGCAAAACCATGGTAAAGCTTTGTCTTTATCAGCATTAAATTTGGCAGATTCAAAGGCTGTTTCAACTTTAAACCTCCAAGCATCATTTGCCCATTTGTTGATGATTTGGGTTTTCCACCAAGTCCAACTCTGGTGTCCATGTGCTTGTCTTATTTTGATGTACCATCTGTGAGCTGATCTGGTAAACAAGGTGTTAAACCTGGCTGTTACCAATCTGTCTGGTAATTCAAAATCCTCTTTGATCATGTCAATACCTCTAATGAATTCCATATGGTCATACTCTCCTTCACCACTGAAGTGAGGCCATTCTTTAAGTTTTGGAACTTCTTTCAAGAGTGCTTGGCCCATTGATGGTTCCAAGTTATGAAAAGAAGTGGATAATTCATTTTTTAATTGTGAATTATCAGGATCCAATACTTGTGGATTTGAAATTCTTGTGCCCTCATTTTGATTTAGAGGTGTAGACATTCTTGGTAAGGTGTTCAGTAATTGTTCAATGTCATTCATTTTACTGTTGCTACACCTTTGGGAATTTCTGTATTCATGTTGGAAGCTTTGTATTAAATTTATTACTTCAATTTTATACATGTCTTCTTTATGTGTAAGTTCTTGCCATAACTCTGTCTGTCTTGTATTATCAGCAGTGACTTGATTCAATTTCATTGATAATTTTGATACTTCTTCTTGTGAAGCATCAAAACACTTTTTCAAGGCAATGGTATATGTCTTTACTTCAGTAAATGAATTTGAAATGTCATCAAGGACTTTCTTGTTATCTGTCTTGATAATATTTATGGCTTGTTTAATTCTTGTTTCAATTATGTCATCAATATTGAATTTAGAATATTTATCTGTTAATTCTTTAATAATGGCAGATTGTTCATTTATTTTATTGTTAGAAGAATTATCATTATTGGAATTTTTAATTGTTCTCAAAGCTTTTTCAAAACACATAAGTGTTTCATTAATTTGGCACAGACTCAGGTTGTTTGTTTTAATGTTGTTACAAATGGTGGCATTTTTATCAGAAAGATGTTTTTTCACGTCATTTATAGCATTATACAACTCTGGGATGGAATCAAATATGTCAGAAATCATTTCTGGAACCTTAATCTGGCTTCCTCCTTCTTCTGTAATTCCATCATGGTTCTGGCCATCTGAAATACATTTTCCATGGTATCCTGCTGAATCTTTGGGATTCTGTAGCCCTGGCTGTAAGGTTTTGGGGCTGGTGCCTTCCCTTTGCCCTTGTTTGGAGTTTGTGGCTGCTTTTTCACGTTGGAATTGCTGCTGCTGGCCACTGGGGCTGTTTTTGGCACTGGTTTGGCTGGTGGAGGGTTGTTTTTCCTCCATTCTAGTGTCAAAAGCATCATGTTTTTCTTCTCCATCAATGGATGCCATCCATTGAGCAATTTGCAAGTGTTGGGATGGCCCAAGAATTTTCTTACTGTCAGGTAAGAATTCATGCAATTCTTCCACAGGTCTGCAAGGATCTGGTACTCCTTGAATTGGAGTGCATTGTTGTATGCACTGTGGCTGGCTTTGTATATGTCCACAGAGGCTTGTTGTGGCGGTGTCAGCTCTTTTTGAAGGTAAAATGGTATTATCAGCTTCAGAATGACCCATTTTAGTTGTTTGGAAATCATCAACTGACCCTTTTCCTTCTGTACCTGGTTGGCCTCTGCCATAATCACGTCTATTACCTTTTTGGGAGCTGCTTGAGGGGTTGTAGCTGGCTCCTGACCTGGTTGAAGGCATAATTATGGTTAAAAAAGGCTTAAAATAGTATTTTTACGTCAAAAACTTACTATTGGCCAAATTTTTGGCTTTCTGAAGTGTATTACTTATATCCAAGTTAATTAATTCAGAAGATATTGGTTCAGGTTGATTATTTTGAGTCACAATAACAGTACTATTATGATCAGAATTAACAGTACTGGCAGGGATAATGCTGGTTACTGTTGAGGCTGTTTCAATGTTTTCTTGTCTTACCACGTTGTCAGACACTAAAATTAATGAAAAAGCCAATTAATTAAGTAAAAAAAAGGTTATTTCAAAAAAGAAATAAAAATATAAGCCTCACTTATAATATGAAAAAAATTATTTTTTAAGGATTTTTTTGGATTATAAGTATTTTTTATATGTTTTTAAATTTTTCAATATAAGAAAAAAGATTTAAAAAGAGTAAAAAAAATATGTCACAGGTAAAATATCACGGCTGGGCCCCCAAATGTAAGGTGTGGATATGAAACTTTGATTAAAAATCAAGTACTTTTCCTGTCCTCAAAATTTGTATAAGGTAAAATTCAGTTAAAAATAGAATGAAATATTATTTTTAAGAGAAAACACGCCAATTTTATTGTTTATAACTTTATTAGTATAAAACAATAATATTATAAAAATTTATTGTTTTACCAACAATAAAAATTTATCCAAAAAAATACTCTACAAGAGATATTTTAAGGCTACAAAAGAAATTTCTTCAAGAGCAATTTCAATTGGAATTAATTGAGCAAAGAACTGCAAGCAATTAATTAAAGAACAAAGTCTTTAAAAAGAGTATTAAAGAGAAAACATGCCCAAAAGTGACCAGAGTGAATTTGGAAACAAAGTGACAAAGTTTACAGTGATGAAAGATGCTTTAATTCACTTTTGGGGTGGTTCAGGGGTAAAAATGATTATAAGAGTTACAAACAATGATTATAATGATTTTTTCACGTGGTTAAAATAATTAAAATGATTTAAAAGTGGTGGTTGGAATCTTTGATTGATTGGTTTAATAGGTTTAAACTAATTAATAAAAGGAAAAGATTCTAACATGAAGAGAAAAGTGGGGCAAAGAAGACATTCTTTTATAGCCACCAATTCTCTTGCTCCAAAAGTAAATTTTCCTCTTGTCAGTCGTGAAAAACAGTCTGACAACAGAAAAGCCAATTATGGCATCATTGAACCCTGGTTTAGACCAAAAAAGGCTGGTTTAGGCCATTTTTAGCCATTTTTAGCCATTTTAGACCCTTAAATCAGCCATTACTATAGCAATACCAGGCCTAGAGCCTTCAAAACACGTCAGAATGTGTGTCAGAGGCGTAGAAACCAGTTAAAACTGTTTTTATTATGATTGTTTTATCTTAAGGGTAGTTTTACCCTCTTGGCAACAGCTAAAACTACCCCAGTTGGTATCAAAACCTCATCATCAATTGAGTCCACAGACCCTGTAACTCAATTCCAGGCCAAAAGTGATGAACTTTTGCGTGAATTTTGACATCCCACGCCTGTCAGCAAGGATTTTGGGGGTCTAGCTCCCCCTTAGAGCTGGAGTTCCTTTTCCCCCCCAAATTTAATCTTTCCAATTTATTTTTCCTTTAATTCCTCACCATGTATTATACTTATAATTTACACATGTAATTCAATTCAATTGTACAGTACAATACAGTAATAATTGACACCTCATATGTAAATCAAAGTTCACTTATGTAATACACGCGCACATTTTGACATTTCAATTGAATTCAATTGAAAATACTTTAATTCCTCATAACTTCTAAACTAAACACAACACCTCAATTTTAACACAAAAATTGATGGTTAACACCACATGTGGTGTGAATTAAATTAAGGTTTTGAGGATTTTCAACTTTTGTATTGAAAATACTAAAAACTTAATTTAAGCTTATTTAGAGTTGAGTTACAAAAATTTCACTCAGAGGTGACCCCACCTGATTTTTTATGAGGAATCCAATGGTGAAATAAAATTTATATGTTTATTTATTGGATAAAAAGTTATAATAAATTTTATTTAACTTTTTTCCAAATTTATTTATTTTTTCACAATTTTGTTAAAATTTCATTTTTACTTAAATTTTTCAAGTATAAATGTAATTTTATATTTACAAAATTTAAAGTAATTTTATTTTTAAATTATAATTAATTTTTTATTTTTAATATAATTTTATATTTATATTTTTTATTTTTATTTTAATAATATAAATAAATTTATTTTATTTATATTAATATGTTATTTTTTATATTTGTGGTCTTTTGGGTATATGAAATTACCTCTAAGGCTCACAGAATACTTACACTTCTCCAGACAGATACCCAATACCAAAAATCCAAATTTACCTTACCCAGACATCTCAAGCAGTGTATATGACCACTATGGATTCCCTTAAAGGATTTCATCAGAATGTGGTGACACCAAGGGAAAGAAAATACTTGAGAATTATTGTTCATTGTGGAATAGATGAATATTTTAGGATTCCTTTTGGTCACAAGAATGCACCTTCACATTTCCAAAAAATGATGAATGAAATCCTCCCTGAAGAACCTTCAGAAGGATGGTTAATAATTTGCATTGATGACATTATTGTCTTTTTGAAGACTTGGGCAGAACATATATACAGATTATCAAGAGTTTTGAAAAAAATCCAATCTTTGAACATGAGAATTTCTTTGAGTAAATGCAATTTTGGATTTAAAGAACTTAACGCACTGGGACATTCAGTATCTGGTTTGCTCCTTTGGATTGACAAAAACAAGGTTGAAGCAGTATTGCTAAAACCCATGCCTCAGAACAAAAAGGAAATTCACTCATTACAGGGTTTTCAGGATATTACAGGAATTATATTAAAGATTTTGCATCCATAGCAAGACCTATTTTTAAGCTATGTGACAAAGACACAGTATTTGAAATGAATGTTGACAGATTCAAAGCCTTTGAATCTTTGAGACAAGCCTTGACCACTGCTCCACTATTACTGATGCCAGACTTTAAACTGCCCTTCAAACTGTATATTGATTCATCAGGGGATGGGCTGGGTGCTACACTTCATCAAGTCCAGATTATAAATTTTAAACCTGTGGAAGAACTCATATGTTTCATATCAAGGAAAATCAAAACAACTGAAGCCAGATATGGAGCAAGTCAAATTGAGTGTTTATGCCGTGTCTGGGCCTTGGAAAAATTGAATTACCTCCTAGAGGGATGTGTCTTTTAAGTGATAACAGATTGTACCACTGTTAAGTCACTTTAAAACATGAAGACACCTAACAGACATAGGCTCAGATGGCAAATATCTGTATAAGAGTATAGGGTCAATATGACTATTGTTCACAAAGATGGGAATATTCATAAAAATGCATATGGAATGAGCAGATGGCTGCTACAAAATAATATTAATAATCCTGATTATGTGCAACCAGAAGCTTCCCCACAGATCCACATAGAAGCAATCAGTGTTACAGACCTGAACACCACTTTATTTGAAGAGGTAAGAAACAGTTATCCTGAGGATACAAGTTGTAGCATTTTATGCCAATTACTTGATAAGGATTGTAAAGACAATTATTTGAGGCATGCCTTAGATGATATATGGAAAGAGCCATATGATTAAGGAAGGTTCGACTTAATGGATGGTATAATTTACGACAGAACTAAGCATACATGCTTAATTACAGTTGTGGACAGGTCCTTAATCAATCTTGTATTTAAAGAATTCCATGACAGCCCTTTCTCAGGACATCTGTCTGAAGACAGAATGAGAGAAAAAGTAAAAACTTGAATATGGTGACCAATGTGGCAGAAAGATGTTTCAGAGTATTGCAAAACCTGTGACAGATGTAAAAAAGCAAATAAATCCACTGGAAAAAGACTTGGAAATATGATCAAGATCCAAGAACCCAGAAGACCTTGGAAAATTCTCCATATGGATTGGGTGACTGGCCTACCACCAGGAGGTGATAAAAGCTATAATGCATGCCTAGTGATTGTTGAAAGACTTAGTAAAACTCCAATCTTTCCACAATGTCACAAAGATGATACAGACATGGATACAGCTCTTCTTATATGGAATAGAGTAATATCATATACTGGCATATTCACAAACATCATTAGTGACAGAGATCTTAAATTCACATCAGCACTCTGGAAAAATCTTTACCGACTATTTGGGACAAAATTATCCTTCTCTACAGCCTACCACCCCAAACTGATGGTCTGGCTGAAAGGATGATCCAAACCTTGGAAGACATGGTAAGAACATTTTGTGCATATGGCCTTTAATTCAAAGATTATGATGAATTTACCCATGATTGGTGTACTCTTTTACCAGCACTGGAATTGACATATAAGACATCCATTCCTGCCAGTACCAATCAAACTCCTGCTATTCTAGAAAAAGGATGGAATCCCAAATTACCTCAAGATTCCTTGAGGAAAGATTTGGTTGAGATACATCCTACATCCGCTAGCTTCAAAGGAATGCTAGACAAAACTAGAAAGCATGAAGTGAAGTGCATCAAAGACTCTTTTGCATATGCTAAGGACAAATGGGACAAATCACATGCCACTCCCAATTTCAAGATGGGGGATTAAGAGCTTGTATCCACCACTAACTTCAATAACATCAAAGTTTTTGAAACACTCAAAGACTCCTTTTCAGGACCTTTTATTATTAAGGCCCTCCATGGAGAAAATGCTGTTGAAGTCAAATTATCTGAAGAACTTACCAATAAGCATCCTACATTTCCAGTAAGCTTGATAAAGCCATACAAATCTAGTGATGCTGAAAAATTTCCCTTGAGGAATAAGATTCCCCAAGTTATACCTCCTATTGAGACATCTGGTACTAAGAAAATTAACAAAGTTCTTAAAGAAAGGAAATTAAGAACCAAAAAAGTAAGGGAATACCTTGTTAGGTACAGTGACCCAACTTGTGAAGATAAATTGTTGGCAGAAAAGGACATACCAGAAGCTACTAAGCTTGTCAGAAGGATCAGACACAATAGAAATAACAATATTACAAAGGAATATTCTTTTTTTAGGGGGAGGGAATGTGAGCCTTAGAGGTATTTTCATCTACCCAAAAGACCACGAATAACAAAAGAAGATACAAATATAAATAAAATGAGATTATTTATTATTAAGGCCCTCCATGGAGAAAATGCTGTTGAAGTCAAATTATCTGAAGAACTTAGCAATAAGCATCCTACATTTCCAGTAAGCTTGATAAAGCCATACAAATCTAGTGATTCTGAGAAATTTCCCTTGAGGAATAAGATTCCCCAAGTTATACCTCCTATTGAGACATCTGGTACTAAGAAAATTACCAAAGTTCTTAAAGAAAGGAAATTAAGAACCAAAAAAGTAAGGAAATACCTTGTTAGGTACAGTGACCCAACTTGTGAAGATAAATTGTTGGCAGAAAAGGACATACCAGAAGCTGCTAAGCTTGTCAGAAGGATCAGACACACTAGAAATAACAATATTACAAAGGAATATTCTTTTTTTAGGGGGAGGGAATGTGAGCCTTAGAGGTATTTTCATCTACCCAAAAGACCACGAATAACAAAAGAAGATACAAATATAAATAAAATGAGATTATTTATATTATCAAAACAGAAAAATTAAAATATTAATACAAATTTATATACAAAAATAATGATTTAATTATAATTCAAAATAAAAATTACATTAAATTTTAAAATTATGAAAATGCATTTTTACTTGAGAAAATAAAGTAAAAATGAATTTTTAATAAAATTGATTGAATTAAAATATTTTTGGTAAAAAGCTACATAAATTATATGATAAATTTTTATCCAATAAATAACATAAGAAAGTTATGTCATCATTGGATTCCTCATAAAAAATAAGGTGGGGTCACCTCTGGTTAAAGTTTCTGTAGCTCAACTATATATAAGCTTAAATTAAGTTCTTAGTAATGTCTGTACAGAAGTTAAAAATCCCCAATACATTAATTTAATTCACATCACATGTGGAGTTAACCATCAAATCTTTTGTTAAAATTTAGATGTTGTGTGTAGCTTAGAATTTATGAGGAATTGAAGTATTTTCAATTGCAATGTCAAAATGTGTGCATGTATTACATAAGTGAAGTGTAATTTACATATGGGATATCAAGTATTACAGTTGTGTACTGTGAAAACTCAATTTAATTGCATGTTTAAATTACAAGTGTATCACCCATTGAGGAATTCAAGAAAAAAAAAATTGGAAAGATTAATTCTGGGGGGAAAGGGAGCTCTAGCTCTAAGGGGGAGCCATACCCCCAAACTCCTTGCTGACTGTCATGGTGTGTCAAAATTCATGCAAAATTTCATCACTTTTTGCCTGGACTTGTGTCACAGGGTCTGTAACTCAATTGATGATGAGGTTTTAATACCAACCAGGGCAGTTTTAATTGTTTCCAAAACGGTAAAACTACCCTTGAGTTATAGAAATCTTAGGTAAAACAGTTTTAACTCGTTTCTATGTGAGCCTTAGAGGTAATTTCATATACCCAAAAGACCACAAATACAAGAATAACATATTAATATAAATAAAATGAACTTATTTATATTATTAAAATAAAAATAAAAATATAAATATAAAATTATATTAAAAATAAAAAATTAATTAAAATTTAAGAATAAAAATACATTAAATTTTGTAAGTATAAAATTACATTTATACTTGAAAAAATTAAGTAAAAATAAAATTTTAACAAAATTGTGAAAAAATAAAAAAATTTGGAAAAAAGTTAAATAAAAATTATTATAACTTTTTATTAAATAAATAAACACATAAAAATTATTTCACCATTGGATTCCTCATAAAAAATCAGGTGGGGTCACCTCTGAGTGAAATTCTTGTAACTCAACTCTAAATAAGCTTGAATTAAGTTTTTAGTATTTTCAATACAAAAGTTGAAAATCCTCAAAAACTTAATTTAATTCACACCACATGTGGTGTTAACCATCAATTTTTGTGTTAAAATTGAGGTGTTGTCTTTAGTTTAGAAGTTATGAGGAATTGAAGTATTTTCAATTGAATTCAATTGAAATGTCAAAACGTGCGCGTGTATTACATAAGTGAACTTTGATTTACATATGAGGTGTCAATTATTATTGTATTGTACTGTACAATTGAATTGAATTACATATGGAAATTATAAGTATAATACATGATGAGGAATTAAAGGAAAAATAAATTGGAAAGATTAAATTTGGGGGGGAAAGGAACTCCAGCTCTAAGGGGGAGCTAGACCCCCAAAATCCTTCCTGACAGGCGTGGGATGTCAAAATTCACGCAAAAGTTCATCACTTTTGGCCTGGAATTGAGTTACAGGGTCTGTGGACTCAATTGATGATGAGGTTTTGATACCAACTGGGGTAGGTTTAGCTGTTGCCAAGAGGGTAAAACTACCCTTAAGATAAAGCCATCATATTAAAAACAGTTTTAACTGGTTTCTACGTCTCTGACACACATTCTGACGTGTTTTGAAGGCTCTAGGCCTGGTATTGCTATAGTAATGGCTGATTTAAGGGTCTAAAATGGCTAAAAATGGCTAAAAATGGCTTAAACCAGCCCTTGTTGGTCTAAACCAGGGTTCAATGATGCCATAATTGGCTTTTCTGTTGTCAGACTGTTTTCACGACTGACAAGAGTAAATTTTACTTTTGGAGTAAGAGAATTGATGGCTATAAAAGAATGTCTTCTTTGCCCCACTTTTCTCTTCATGTTAGAATCTTTTCCTTTTATTAATTAGTTTAAACACTGTTAAACCAATAAATAAAAGATTCCAACCAACATTTTTAAATCATTTTAATCCTTTTAACCACGTGAAAAAATCATTATAATCATTGTTTGTAACTCTTATAATCATTTTTACCCCTGAACCACCCCAAACTGAATTAAAGCATCTTTCATCACTGTAAACTTTGTCACTTTGTTTCCGAATTCACTCTGGTCACTTTTGGGCGTGTTTTCTCTTTAATATTCTTTTTGAAGACTTTGTTCTTTAATTAATTGCTTGCAGTTCTTTGCTCAATTAATTCCAATTGAAATTGCTCTTGAAGAAATTTCTTTTGTAGCCTTAAAATATCTCTTGTAGAGTATTTTTTGGATAAATTTTTATTGTTGGTAAAACAATAAATCTTTATAATATTATTTTTTTATACTAATAAAGTTATAAACAATAAAATTGGCGTGTTTTTCTCTTCAAAATAATATTTCTTACAATTTTTAATTTAATTTTACCTTATACAAATTTTGAGGACAGGAAAAGTACTTGATTTTTAATCAAAGTTTCATATCCACACCTTACATTTAGGGGCCCAGCCATGATATTTTACCTGTGACATATTTTTTTACTCCTTTTAAATCTTTTTTCTTATATTGAAAAGTTTAAAAACATATAAAAAATACTTATAATTCAGAAAAATCCATAAAAAAATAATTTCTTTCATATTATAAGTGAGGCTTATATTTTTATTTCTTTTTTTGAAATATCCCGTTTTTTACTTAATTAATTGGCTTTTTCATTAATTTTAGTGTCTGACAACATGGTAAGACAAGAAAACATTGAAACAGCCCCAACAGTCACCAGCAATGTTCCTGCAAGCACTATTAATTCAGACCATAATAGTACTGTTATTGTGACTCAAAATAATCAACCTGAACCAATATCTTCTGAATTGATTAACTTGGACATAAGTAATACTCTTCAGAAAGCTAAGAATTTGGCCAATAGTAAGTTTTTGACGTAAAAATACTATTTTAAGCCTTTTTAAACCATAATTATTCCTTCAACCAGGTCAGGAGCCAGCTATAACCCCTCAAGCAGCTCCCAAAAAGGTAATAGACGTGATTATGGCAGAGGCCAATCAGGTACAAAAGGAAAAGGGTCAGTTGATGACTTCCAAACAACTAAATTAGGTCATTCTGAAGCTGATAATACTATTTTACCTTCAAAAAGATCTGACACCCGCCACAACAAGCCTCTGTGGACATATACAAAGCCAGCCACAGTGCATACAACAATGCACTTCATTTCAAGGAGTACCAGATCCTTGCAGACCTGTGGAAGAATTGCATGAATTCTTACCTGACAGTAAGAAAATTCTTGGGCTATCCCAACACTTGCAAATTGCTCAATGGATGGGATCCATTGATGGAGAAGAAAAACAAGATGCTGTTGACACTAGAATGGAGGAAAAACAACTCTCCACCACCCAAACCAGTGCCAAAAACAGCCCCAGTGGCCAGCAGCAGCAATTCCAACGTGAAAAAGCAGCCACAAACTCCAAACAAGGGCAAAGGGAAGGCACCAGCCCCAAAAACTTACACCCAGGGCTACAGAATCCCAAAGATTCAGAAGGATGCCATGGAAAATGTATTTCAGATGGCCAGAACCATGATGGAATTACAGAAGAAGGAGAAAGCGAGATTAAGATTCCAGAAATGATTTCTGACATATTTGATTCCATCCCAGAGTTGTATAATGCTATAAATGACGTGAAAAAACATCTTTCTGATAAAAATGAAACCATTTGTAACAACATTAAAACAAACAACACCAACCAGAGCTTCACATGATTTGGCAGAAGAAAAGTCATTACTGAATGAATTAGAAGGATCATAATAGTCCTTTTGATCATAATCAAAGGTGATCAGCCCTTGCTTCCAATCAATATAAGGATTAAAATGATTAAGAAAGTCAAAACCCAATATGAGGTCTTCTCCCTTGGGAGTATCAATGACTAAAAAGTCCCATTCAAAGCTTGGGAAGGAAGAGGGCTAAACCTTATATTTAGTATGGTGAGTCACAAATAAAGACAGGGACTCAGAGGAGTCCAAAATGATAAGAGGAATCTTGTCTGGGAGTTCTGACATGGTCAATGAGTACTTGAAAACAACTGCTTTTCAATAGATGATTTGGTAGCACCAGAATCAATGAGAATACTGTAAAACACATCAGAAAGAGAAGAAAAGACAAAAAACTTTAAAGAATTCTTGACACCAGTATTCAGAATGCACAATTGTACTCTGGAAGGAAAACAGTGAAGAACATTGAACACAACATGATCTTCACTCAGGCTTTGCCCTGGCTGGGAAAATTGCCGGAGGATTGGGTAAGCTTGTTTTGAGGCCTTTTGAAACAGCAATCAAGACTATGCTTCCCACCACAATAGGTACATAAGCCCTCCTTGATTCTTCTTTCTTTTTCAGAATTCATTAACTTGAAGTCTTTATTCAACAAAGAAGAATGGGACTTGTCCCTCTTCTGAAAATTGTTCTTCTTATTATGACTTGAACTTGAAGAATTTTGAGGATGAGAATAATTTGACTTTGAGGCTTCAGGCTTCTTCTCTTGATGATCCTTCTCCTTTTGCCTCTCATGGTACCTGGTATCAAGCTCCAGGGTAATCTCCATCAAGTCTTGAAGAGAATCAATGCTTTAAGGATGGGAAGCCAATTGATCCAGAATCCTGGAGACCAACCCTCTCCTGAAATGATAAATGAGAGCCCTTTCACCCCAATCCCCAATTATTGACACTAAGCTTCTAAAATCAGAAATTTATAAAGATGCATGCCCACCTTCTTTCATTCTCAAGGAATTCAACCCTTATTCAGCTTTTCTGACTTCATTTGGGTCACCAAATAAAGTGAAGAGTTGAGATTCAAATAATTTTCAAGAGTTGAGAAGGTAGCTTGGGTCTTGATTAGTGAGATTGGAAAGATAAGGCTCAATCCACTTTGCAGCCCTGCCAATAAGAAATGAAGTGGCATAAAGAACTTTCTTTCTATCTTAAGAGAAATTTGTTTGATCATTATGAAAGATTAATTGACAAGACTGAATAAAGCTTCTGACTTTGAAGGGCTGAGTCCCATCAAAGAATTCTGGTGCCTTCATAGATGGAGTCTTGAAGGCTGGTGGTCTTGTTGATTCAGAAGAAGAAGCTGCTTGAATATTGGCCATAATATGAGTCATCTGCTGCATAATGGCCAATACAGATGGTTCAGATTGATGAGAGACAGGCTGATGAGACTGGGCTAGAGTTGGTCTTCCAGTACCTTGAGATACCCCCACAGGAGCAGGAGCAGCCTCAGTACCATTGGACTCTTCCTCTTCCACAGAATTTTCCTCCTCCTCTTCATCATCTTCACCTGGAACCTTTAGACTGGTTCTTGAAAGTCCTGGAAATCCGCCAACTACTCCTGAAAATGAGCTTTATCTCCTTGGCCCTCTACCTTCCTTCCTGGATGGTGCTGCTCCTTCCATGATAGGTCCTCTGTCTAATTGGGCCCTCAGTTGAGGAACTGCTGCAGTGCCATCAAGAGGAGCTCTTGCAGTTGGAGTGAGAACAGCTTGAGTTCTGGCCTGAGATCTGGTATGTCTTGCAGGAGGTGAATGTTGAATAGGCATGATTTCAGGAATAAGAATTGAATTAAAATGAATTAAAATTATAAGGGTCAAAATTTAAATGGATAACTTGAGGCAATCAAAAGTGAGATCTTGAAGTCAAATAAAATAAAATCTTGAAATGAAAATATTGTTTCAAATAAGAATCTTCAAGTATGTCAATCAATCAAATATAAAGTGAAGCCTTGAAGTGAATAAATCAGTCAATAAAATCAATAAAATCAAATTCTTGCAGAAAATTAGTCAACCAAATGAATTCTTGAATAAAAAAATGATTTATGTCAAAATTCTTGATGTGAGTAATCAGCAAAATCAATGAAATCTTCAGGTCAATCAATTTTCTGGAAGTCAATGTCAATTATGTCAAATCAATCAATCAATCAATATCAAGTGAATTCTTCCTTCAAAATCAAAATTCACGAAGAATTAATTAAAATGAATCTTGATGTGAAGAAGATTTCTGAATTGATCTGATGAGCAATTTGAGAATCAAAATAGAAAGATGCGTGAATTATGATTGGAATGGGATTTGATGATTTGAAACTGGGAGTTAAAAAGGAAATAAATAAAAATAAAATAAAAAAATGGGTCAGTTATCAATTTTCAAGAATGAAGAATGAATGAGAGAAAATTGAGAAGTGACAAATAATCATTAAGTTCATAAGCATTAAAGAGTCATAATTTCAATGAATGAAAGAATGAAAATGATAAAAGAATCTATGAACAGAATGAAAAGAGATTATGAGTTAATTAATATAGTGTCATAGGGGCTCTTGGGCAGAAAACAAGAGTGGCCTGGCACTCAGGAATCAATAACTCACTTGGAAGGCTCCAAAAGGATAAAAGAGATAAAGCAGATTGAATTTCTTTCAGAAGAATAAGAGTAAGAATAAGGACAGGTATTTCAAAGATAAGAAAGAGTAAGTGAATCCAATGGCCAGAGAAATAAGAAAGCCAAAAGCCAAGAAGCCAACCAAGTGAATTGACAATTCACTGTTTCAACCTTCCAGAAAAGGAAATGGAATTAGTAAAGGATATGACCACCAATATCCACCAACAGGCAAAGGCGAAAGGTGCAAATGACTGAAATACGAATATCAGTATTTACTTTTATAAAATGAAAAGAAAATAGAGATTAAAATAAAACCAATATATTAATTAACTGGGGCAAAAGTCCTCAGGTGATGAAAGGTGGCCAGTATATGTGAAAAACTGAGAAGCTGATCCTGGAAGGTGAATCATCTGGCTGTATTGTCTGAATTGGGTCAATAAAGTTCTGGACATTTTTAGAATTGAACTGTGTGATTGAATTCCCACAGTGGAAGATGAATTGGCCTGATTGGGCCAAGGACATACAGGTATAATTGATTGCTGCCTGCAATGACCAATTGAGTTGTCCAAGGAGTATTGAAGTACTTGCTGCCTTGAAAATCAATTGAATGATGAATAACCTCTGAGAATGGCCCTTGAAATAATCCTGAAATAATTGCCAACCCAACTCCTGCAGGGCCAGGTGGTTGGGGTCCTTGAATAGTCTTCTGATAGCTGCCATGGATTGCCAGACTGATGAGCTGAAGAGTCCTCCTTCAAAATGGGGGTTGCAGTTTGGGACCTTGATTTGGAATCATTGAATTTTGTCCTGAAAAGGTCACCATTGAATTGCTGAGCAGAAATGGTGCATAATGGTATATAATACCATTTATGCACCACTCCTGCAACCTTGAGTATGGGGTTGCATGGAGGAATGGGAAGAATCCCCCTTAAGGAGAGGATAAGGAGTGAGCTGAGCTTATCTGGTGGCCTCTGGTGGTTACCAGAGGTCATGGGCTGAAAAGTGGTCCATGGTGGTCCTGAGGGTCTTTATGGGATTTGGGGCCAAGAATGGCTCAGGTGGGCCCAATTGTGGTTTGGGACCCACCTGGCCTTGGGGGCTAGTGAACGGCCCCCTTTGGCCTCATTGGATTAGGCCAAAAGGGGCCTGATTGGCCAATGGACCGCAGGCCGGACAGGCCCTAGACACCCTAATGAAAGGGGTTGGCCCAAGACTTATGGTCATGGCTAGGGGGCCCAGAGCCCCCTAGGAGACAAATGGACACTCCCAGTCCCAAAAAAAAGATAGAGGCCTGGGGGTTGGAGATATGGAAATTGGCCAGGAAGGCCAATGATGGCAGGATATGGCCTGAGGCCATAAATGATGATTGGGGCCATGAAAGTCCAGGGGAAGGTGGTATGGCCAAAGGGGGCCAATTGGCCAATTGGCCCAAGCTTGGCTTCAGGATAAATTGCCACAAAACCCCTGGCGGAGGGTCATTACTTGTGGTTGTGACAATAACCCATAAGTCATGCATATATTAAAATTCATCTTTTTTGATTTCAGACAAGATGAATAACTTTTTATTGAGTATGGAAATCCATGTATTTAACGTCAGATTTGGATTCTACACAAAATTTCACCTAGGGTAGCTCCATAGAGTGAATAAGCTCAAATCAACTCTTTGAGGTGGTAATATGGAAAATACTTCAATACCACATCATCAATACCACATTAAAGATCTGTGAAAAATTTTGTTTTTCTCAATCTCATGCCAAAAAAATGAGAATGTGAGACATCCCATGTTAAATATACACTAAGAATAGTGTTATGCATGCTTTGGGCCCTTAATATTACGGTATTCTTCCATGCACCTTTGGTACAACCATAGGGGATATCTCACTTGAAACATGTATTTCTATTTTTGACGTGAAAAATATTCAAGGGGGACAAAAGACATCAAATAGAGCCAGGGTACCCAACTTCTGAGGCCTCTGTGCATGCACAGCTCTAATGCTTGGATCTATGGCTGATCTTGGCCCAATTAGTATACTAAAGCTTTTTGGGAATGTGGTTACCATGTCACAACTTCAGTAAATCATAAGATAATTGCAAATAAGCTGCTATTTTGACATGCCAAGGAAGTAAAGAGCAACTTAGACTCCTGTAACCATGTCAATTCTTTATTAATTTCCATGGATAAACCCTAAGAGAGTAATTAAAACCCTTTTTTTGAATAGTATCCATTGATTTAGCGCATAGCAACCAGCCATATACTGCCATTTGCAATTCTATGTAGAAATGAGGTAAAAACTTCAAAAATTCATTAAAAAGACAATTCTCAATGAAGCTTTCTGAAACTTTCACGACCAATTGAAAGCTGTATAGACCATATAAGAACCAAAAAAAGTATAATTTCTTAAGTAAAATCAAAAGTATTACTTACATTCCATTTTTGATCATTCCACCTGAAAGACAGAATTTTCAAAATTTACAGAAAATAGATTCTTTGATTAACCCCAATAACATGGATAACTTTGAGAAATCAATGATTATTTTGGAATAAAAGAAGATCTAAAGTTTTTACTCCTTTTATTCTTAAACATAAATGGGTTGGTTGTCACATAAAAGCCTCAATTAAGTAATTCTGATAATCTTACGTGACAACAGATGATGAAAACAATAATAGAAAAATTTTAATTGTTTTCTCACTCACTGGTTTTTCAGTCTGCTCCATGGCATGCCTCTGTGAGCTGTCACATTATTCTATTATACCCTTATTACCAAAAAGTAAGTATCAGTTAAAACTATTTCTGAAGAATTTTATTATTTCAGAAATCAATCAGAAAGATGTGAAATCATAGACATCAACTATATATTGTTGTAATCTTGTTATAAATCAATTTTCATCCATTAAAGTCCACAATTATATGTCCAATCCTTCTTCTATTATCTTCTAAAAAGCTCATTGGATTAATAGTGAGTGATTTATCTTAATTCTTAAAGTTTTTTTCTAAAATAGTTTTCTTCAAGAGTTATATTTATAATTATTCTTGTAAAAGACAATTATATATTAAAATAATTCTGTTATTTTAAGAAAAGAAGTTTTTCAATTAAATTCTCCTTGTAATTGATTCTTGCAGACAATTACTGCTTACTGTTATAATCACTAGGAGTGTATAACATGTAAAAGGACTAATTCCTGAATTATTTAATTGTGGTTATAAAAATTTTTATTATTATATTTAATAACAACAGTCATAGTACTGTTGATTAATAGTAATATTATCAACAGTTTCATAGACACATCTTACACATAATGACTAATATAAGTCATCCAAAAAATCCAGATGTGTCAAGAAAGTTCTTATGTGGCCTGTGAAGATTTTTTACCCTTTATTATTCCAGAATTATCATTTGTGGTGCCAAAACCACAATTCTCACTATTGCAATGTCAGAATTGATGGTAAAGAACCACAATCCAGCCTAAAAAGTCAATATTTCAACTATTCAGTTGTGTAAAGAGCTTTACAGACCCTAAAACTCCCAAGAAGAGATAAAAGAAGGCCTTTTCTCACTGGAAAAGGACCTCATGATGATTAATTAGCATTGTTATAGAGCAAAACTGTCTTATACCAGTAATACTCTTTGGATTATCTTGATAAAAACAAAATCATTAATTATTGCAGTGATTGTTACAGTCAATTGATATTTCATCATTAGAACCAAGGTTCTTGATAGATTCATTGCCACTTTTATCATATGAAAGTAGAGAATTTTGAATATTTTTCCACAATTTTTATTGTGTCACAGTCATAGTGCTAGCATGTATTTACTGTTTTTGAGGTACAAAATAGACTCACCCAGATGATTCAGCATTCTCTAGGGGACCTCCTCAGGGTTTAAGGGGGCTTTACACCCTCTGAAAGACACTTTGGGACAAAAATACCATATTAAGATGTTTTTTTCTCAATCTTGTGCTTTATTTGTCCATTTTTTCCATTTTTTTGTTTTTGTGTTGTTTTGACATATTTTGATCAAACATATGCTAAAAAAATGGATAATAACAATATTTATCATTAATTTTATTTTGATCAGTGTTCCTCAAAAATTTTCAGCTTTCATTTACTTATTAATTTTTTACTTTTTGCCAAATCATAATGTGATTAGAAAAGAAAATCTTTAATTTTCTCAGCTGATGAAGAAATTTTCATTGTTCAAAAAAAATTGAAACATTATCATGTTGAAAAGTTTTTTCAATAAACTCACACATATATATGTGAGCTCCATCAATACCACTTTTCTCAAATTATCAACAATTTTCCTTATGAATACATAAGAATTTTTTATTTCCAAGAACTGTCAAAATGAAATACAAAACTTCCCCTACAGTCTTGGTACCATTTGATAAAGGTTGTAAGGTGTGGATATGAAACTTTTATTAAAGAATCAAGTACTTTTCCTGTCCTCAAAATTTGTATAAGGTGAAATATAATTAAAAAATAGTATGAAATAGTATTTTTAGGAGAAAAAACGCCAATTTCATTGCTTCTAACTTTTTAAGTATAAAAGAATAATATTTCAAAGATTTATTGTCTTACCAAAAATAAAAATTTATCCAAAAATAATGTACAAAAGATATTTAAGGCTACAAAAGAAATTTCTTCAAGAGCAATTTCAATTGGAATTAATTGAGCAAAGAACTGCAAGCAATTAATTACAGAACAAAGTCTTTGAAAAAGATATTTAAAGAGAAAACATGCCCAAAAGTGACCAGAGTGAAGTTGGAAACAAAGTGACAAAGTTAACAGTGATGAAAGATACTTTATTTCACTCATGGGGTGGTTCAAGGGCTAAAAGTGATTATAAGAGTTACAAAAAATGATTATAATGATTTTTTAACGTGGTTAAAAGTTTCAAAATGATAGAAAAGGTTTTTTGGAATATCTTTATTGATTGGTTTAACAGTGTTTAAGCTAATTATAACAGGAAAAAGATTCTAACATGAAGAGAAAAGTGAGGAAAAGAAGACATTCTTTTATAGCCATCAATTTTCTTACTCCAAAAGTGAAATTACTATTTTCGGTCGTGGAAAACACTTGGACAACAGAAAAGCCAATTATGGCATCATTGAACTCTGGTTCAGACAAAAAAAGGGCTGGTTTGAGCCATTGTTTGGCTATTTTTAGCCATTTTGGACCCTTAAATCGGCCATTAATATAGTAATGCCTTGTCTAGAGCCTTCAAAACACGTCAGAATGTTTGTAAGAGACATAGAATGTAAGGTGTGGATATGAAACTTTGATTAAAAATCAAGTTCTTTTCCTGTCCTCAAAATTTGTATAAGGTAAAATTCAATTAAAAATAGTAAGAAATATTATTTTTAAGAGAAAAACACGCCAATTTTATTGTTTATAACTTTATTAGTATAAAAAAATAATATTATAAAGATTTATTGTTTTACCAACAATAAAAATCTATCGAAAAACTACTGTACAAGAGAAATTTAAGGCTACAAAAGAAATTTCTTCAAGAGCAATTTCAATTGGAATTAATTGAGCAAAGAACTGCAAGCAATTAATTAAAGAACAAAGTCTTTAAAAAGAATATTAAAGAGAAAACACGCCCAAAAGCGACCAGAGTGAATTTGGAAACAAAGTGACAAAGTTTACAGTGATGAAAGATGCTTTACTTCACTTTTGGGGTGATTCAGTGGTAAAAATGATTATAAGAGTTACAAACAATGATTATAATGATTTTTTCACGTGGTTAAAAGGATTAAAATGATTTAAAAATGGTGGTTAGAATCTTTGATTGATTGGTTTAACAGTGTTTAAACTAATTAATAAAAGGAAAAGATTCTAACATGAAGAAAAAAGTGGGGCAAAGAAGACATTCTTTTATAGCCATCAATTCTCTTACTCCAAAAGTAAAATTTACTCTTGTCAGTCGTGAAAACATTCTGACAACAGAAAAGCCAATTATGGCATCATTGAACCCTGGTTTAGACCAAAAAGGGGTGGTTTAAGCCATTTTTAGCCATTTTTAGCCATTTTAGACCCTTAAATCAGCCATTACTATAGCAATACCAGGCCTAGAGCCTTCAAAACACGTCAGAATGTGTGTCAGAGACGTAGAAACCAGTTAAAACTGTTTTTACTATGATGGTTTTATCTTAAGGGTAGTTTTACCCTCTTGGCAACAGCTAAAACTACCCCAGTTGGTATCAAAACCTCATCATCAATTGAGTCCACAGACCCTGTAACTCAATTCCAGGCCAAAAGTGATGAACCTTTGCGTGAATTTTGACATCCCACGCCTGTCAGGAAGGATTTTGGGGGTCTAGCTCCCCCCTAGAGCTGGAGTTCCTTTCCCCCCCAAATTTAATCTTTCCAATTTATTTTTCCTTTAATTCCTCATCATGTATTATACTTATAATTTACATATGTAATTCAATTCAATTGTACAGTACAATACAATAATAATTGACACCTCATATGTAAATCAAAGTTCACTTATGTAATACACGCGCACGTTTTGACATTTCAATTGAATTCAATTGAAAATACTTCAATTCCTCATAACTTCTAAACTAAAGACAACACCTCAATTTTAACACAAAAATTGATGGTTAACAACACATGTGGTGTGAATTAAATTAAGGTTTTGAGGATTTTCAACTTTTGTATTGAAAATACTAAAAACTTAATTTAAGCTTATTTAGAGTTGAGTTACAAGAATTTCACTCAGAGGTGACCCCACCTGATTTTTTATGAGGAATCCAATGGTGAAATGTTTTTTATTTATTTCTTTATTGAATAAAAAGTTATAATAATTTTTATTTAACTTTTTCCAAATTTTTGTATTTTTTCACAATTTTTTTAAAATTTCATTTTTACTTAATTTTTTCAAGGATAAATGTAATTTTATACTTAAAAAATTTAATGTATTATTATTCTTAAATTGTAATTAATTTTTTATTTTTAATATAATTTTATATTTATATTTTGATTTTTATTTTAATAATATAAATAAATTCATTTTATTTATATTAATATGTTATTTTTGTATTTGTGGTCTTTTGGGTATATGAAATTACCTCTAAGGCTCACATTCCCTCCCCCTAAAAAAGAATATTACTTTGTAATATTGGTGTTTCTAGTGTGTCTGAATCTCCTGAGGAGTTTGGTAGCCTCTGGTATATCTTTTTCTTCTAACCATTCATCTTCACAAGTTGGGTCACTGTACCTAACAAGGTATTCCCTTACTTTTTTGGTTCTTAATTTCCTTTTTTAAGAACTTTGGTAATTTTCTTAGTACCAGATGTCTCAATAGGAGGTATAACTTGGGGAATCTTATTCCTCAAGGGAAATTTCCCAGCATCACTAGATTTGTATGGCTTTATCAAGCTTACTGGAAATGTAGGGTGCTTATTGCTAAGATCTTCAGATAATTCTACTTCAACAGCATTTTCTCCATGGAGGGCCTTAATCACAAAAGGTCCTGCAAAGGAGTCTTTCAACTTTTTACATCCTTTGATGTTATTGAAGTTAGTGGTGGATACAAGAACTAGGTCCCCTACTTTGAAATCTGGAGTTGCATGTGATTTATCCCATTTGTCTTTAGCATATGCAAAAGAGTCCTCCATGCATCTTACTGCATGCTTTCTAGCTTTTTCTAGCATTCCTTTGAAGCTAGCAGCTGTGGGATGTATTTCAATTAAGTCTTTCCTCAAGGAATCTTGGGGTAACTTGGGGTTCCATCCTTTTTCTAGAATAGCAGGAGTCTGATTGGTACTGGCATGGATTGATGTTTTATATGCTAATTCCAGTGCTGGCAACAGAGTACACCAATCATGGGTAAATCCATCACAATCTTTGAATTCAAGGCCATATGCACAAAATCTTCTCACCATGTCCTCTAAGGTTTGGATCATCCTTTCAGCCAGGCCATCAGTTTGTGGGTGGTAGGCTGTAGAGAAAGACAGTTTAGTGCCAAATAATTGGTGAAGATTTGTCCATAGTGCTGAAGTGAATTTGGGATCTCTATCACTGATGATATTTGTAAATATTCCAGTCCATGACACTACTCTATTCCATATCAGAAGAGCTGTATCCATGGCTGTATCATCTTTGTGACATGGTAAAAAGATTGGAGTTTTACTGAATCTGTCCACAGTTACTAGGCAAGCATTATAGCTCCTGTCACCTCCTGGTGGTAGTCCAGTTACCCAATCCATATGGACAATTTCCCAAGGTCTGTTTGGTTCTTGGATTTTTATCATATTTCCAAGTCTTTTGCCCGTGGATTTATTTGCCTTTTGTCATCTGTCACAGGTTTTGCAATACTCTGCAACATCTTTCTGCCCCATTGGCCACCATATGCAGGTCTTTACTTTTTCTCTTGTTCTGTCTTCAGACAGATGTCCTGAAAAGGGACTATCATGGCATTCTTTCAGTACAAGATTGATTAATGACCTGTCTACAACTGTCATCACACATGTGTGCTTGGTTCTGTGGTAAATTATACCATCGAGTAGGTGAAATCTTCCTTCATCATAAGATTTTCTCCATACTTCATCCAAGGCATGTATTAGAGGGTTGTCTTTACAGTCTTTGTTAAGTAATTGGCATAAGATGCTACAATTCTTATCTTGGGTGTAACTACTTCTGACTTCTTCAAAGAAGGTGGTGTTCAAGTCTGTAACACTTATTCCTTCTATTGGAATTTGTGGTGAAGCTTCTTCTGGCACATAAGCAAGATTATCAATATTATTTGGTAATGGCCATCTGCTTAGTCCATCTGCATTCTTATAAATATTCCCATCCTTATGAACAATAGTCATATTGCCTCTGTATTCTTGTATGGCTATTTGCCATCTGAGCATGTGTCTGTTGGGTGTTTTCATGTTCAAAAGTGATTTGACAGCTGTACAATCTGTTATCACTTCAAAAACACATCCCTCTAAAAAGTAGTTCAATTTTTCCATGGCCCAGACAAGGCATAGACATTCCATTTGACTTGCTCCATATCTGGCTTCAGTTGGTTTGATTTGCCTGGATATGAAACATATGGGTCCTTCTACAGGCTTATCATTTATGATCTGAACTTGGTGAAGTGCAGCACCCAGTCCATCCGCTGATGCATCAATATACAGTTTGAAAGGAAATTTAAAGTCTGGCATCAGTAAGAGTGGAGCAGTGGTCAATTCTTCTCTTCGAGACTCAAAAGCTTTGACTCTGTCAACAGTCATCTCAAACACTGTGTCTTTGTCACACAACTTATAAAGTGGTCTTGCTATGGATGCAAAGTCTTTAATGTGTTGCCTGTAATTTCCTGCGAAACCTAAGAATGACTGAATTTCCTTCGTATTCTGAGGCATGGGTTTTAACAATACTGCTGCAACTTTGTTTTTGTCAATTCCAAGGGACAAACGAGATACAACAAGTCCTAGTGCTTTAAGTTCTTTAAATCCAAAATGACATTTCTTCAAGGAGATTTTCATGTTTACTGATTGGATTTTTGTCAAAACTCTTGATAATCTGTACATGTGCTCCTCCCAAGTCTTTGAATAGATAATAATGTCATCAATGTAAATGATTAGCCATCCCTCTGAGAGTTCTTCAGGGAAGATCTCATTCATCATTCTTTGGAAGTGTGAAGGTGCATTTTTGATACCAAAGGGTGTGAAGGTGCATTTTTGATACCAAAGGGCATCCTTAAGTATTCATACACTCCACAATGAACAATAATTCTCAAGTATTTTCTTGCTCTTGGTGTTACCACATTTTGATGGAATCCTTTAAGGGCATCCATAGTGGTTATATACACTGCTTGAGATATTTGAGTAAGGGCAATTTGGATTTTTGGTATTGGGTATCTGTCTGGGACAGTGTAAGTGTTCAGAGCTCTAAAGTCCCCAACCATTCTGGATTTTCCATTATGCCACGCCACTATAACTGGTGTAGTTATTTCTACTTCCTCATTGTGGCCTACTTTTCTTATTACACCAAGGTCCAGAAGTTCTTTGATATGAATTTCTAGAGCTTCTCTTGATTTTGGACTTGCTGGATAAGCAGGTCTTCTTAAGAGTGGTGGATAAGGTCTCTCAATGTTAAGAATGATGTCAACTTCATGACCAATAATTGCTCCCAGAGGTTCTTTGTCTGTAGCCAATGCTCCTCTGTGGTCATACAAAAGGGAAGAAAGTTCATCTTCTTGTTTATCAGTCAGATGAAGGCTTATCTCCGCCTCATTTAACTGTTCAGACTTGAATTTCTCTAACTCTAAGTTGACTGGTGATACTTTGTGTACTGTAATTTGTCTTTTAAATGGTAAAAAGGCAAATTTCTGGCGCTTATTGTCCCCAATTGTAAAGTATCTGTCTTTGTTATTATGTAAATATATCCCATACTTGATTAAATAGTCATTTCCGAATATAAAATGGGTACTAGAGCAATTTTCCATAACAACAAATTCAACTGTGATCCTTAAATTCCCATTTATGTGTGGGAATATGACATTGGTCTCAAAGATTCTTAATTCTTTCATTGGGTTACTTGCACTGTTGAATTTTATACCATCTATTGGTAACAATTGGTCTTCAAAATTTGGTACACAAGCTTTAAGAAAAGATTTTCCAACACAAGAGCAGAATGCTCCTGGGTCAAGCAAAAGTTTGGTGGGCTTGTTGTCAATAACCACTTCTGTTATACAGGAGTTACCAGCTGTATAACCTTTCCCTCTATTTGGTTTTGTCTTCATAAGCTGTGCATCTTGAACTTTTGATAAATCAACTTGACCATTGCTCAATTGTGGTAAGTGGGAATAAGATTCCATGATGTCAAAAGTGGCATTGATATTTTGTATATCTTTTGAAGATTCAGAAAATATGGATGACTTATCATCTGAATTTTCTTCAATTATGTCTTCTTTTTCAACATCTGGTCCCTTTTCAATGTCAATCTCATTGATTTTCCCCCTTTTTGGACATTTATGGGCTAAATTGGTGGTGCTTTGGCAAATATGGCATTTTCTGACTGTATCTGAAGATTTATATTTAATATTTCTAGAATTTTCTTTGGGGTTTTTGTCCACAGAATCTTTCCAAGGTTTATTAAACCTTGTTTTGAGATTCACCCTACTAGAACCAATTTTGGTTCTGGTGGTTACTTCTTCTAGTATATTGATAATATCCTCTGCTGAAGATTGTTCAGTAGTCCTGCTTTTGACAGCATGCTCTAAGTCACCTCCACATTGTCTCAGAATTTTTCTATGGATCATAAATTCTGACATGTCAGGATATAATGCTGTTAATCTGTCCTTTTGTTGGCAAAACCATCCTCAAGTATTCATACACTCCAAAATGAACAATTATTCTCAAGTATTTTCTTGCTCTTGGTGTCACCAAATTTTGATGGAATCCTTTAAGGGCATCCCTAGTGGTTATATACACTGCTTGAGATATTTGAGTAAGGGCAATTTGGATTTTTGGTATTGGGTATCTGTCTGGAACATTGTAAGTGTTCAGAGCTCTAAAGTCCCCAACCATTCTTGATTTTCCATTATGCCACACCACTATGACTAGCGTAGTTATCTCTACTTCTTCATTGTGTCCTACTTTTCTTATTACACCAAGGTCCAGAAGTTCTTTGACATGAATTTCTAGAGCTTCTCTTGATTTTGGACTTTCTGGATATGCAGGTCTTCTTAAGAGTGGTGGATAAGGTCTCTCAATGTTAAGAATGATGTCAACTTATGACCAATAATTGCTCCTAGAGGTTCTTTTTCTGAAGCAAATGCTCCTCTGTGGTCATACAAAAGGGAAGAAAGTTCATTTTCCTGTTTATCAGTCAGATGAAGGCTTATTCCAGCCTCATTTAACTGTTCAGACTTGAATTTCTCCAACTCTAAGTTGACTGGTGATACTTTGTTTACTGTAATTTGTCTTTTAAATGGTAAAAAGGCAAATTTTTGGCGCTTATTGTCTCCAATAGTAAAGTATCTGTCTTTGTTGTTATGCAAATCTATCCCATACATGATTAAATAGTCATTTCCCAATATAAAATGGGTACTAGAGCAATTTTCCATAACAGCAAATTCAACTGTGATTCTTAAATTCCCATTTATGTGTGGGAATATGACATTGGTCTCAAAGATTCCTAATGCTTTCAGTGGATTACTTGCACTGTTGAATTTTATACCATCAATTGGTAACAATTGGTCTTCAAAGTTTGGTACACTAGTCTTAAGAAAAGATTTTCCAACACAAGAGCAGAAGGCTCCTGGGTCAAGCAAAAGTTTGGTGGGCTTGTTGTCAATCACCACTTCTGTTATACAGGAGTTACCAGCTGTATAACCTTTCCATCTGTTTGGTTTTGTTTTCATAAGTTGTGCATCTTGAACTTTTGATAAATCAAGTTGACCTTTGCTCAATTGTGGCAAGTGGGAATAAGATTCCATGATGTCAAAAGTGGCATTGATACTTTCTATATCTTTTGAAGATTCAGAAAATATTGATGACTTATCGTCTGAATTGTCTTCAATTATGTCTTCTTTTTCAGCATCTGGTTCCTTTTCAATGTCAATTTCATTGATTTTTCCCCTTTTTGGACATGTATTGGCTACATGGGTGGTGCTTTGGCAAATATGGCATTTTCTGACTGTATCTGAAGATTTATATTTAATATTACTATAATTTTCTTTTGGGTTTTTGTCCACAGAATCTTTCCAAGGTTTATTAAACCTTGTTTTGAGATTCACCCTACTAGAACCAATTTTGGTTCTGGTGGTTACTTCTTCTAGTATATTGATAATATCCTCTGCTGAAGATTGTTCAGTAGTCCTGCTTTTGACAGCATGCTCTAAGTCACCTCCACATTGTCTCAGAATTTTTCTATGGATCATAAATTCTGACATGTCAGGATATAATGCTGTTAATCTGTCCTTTTGTTGGCAAAACCATGGTAAAGCTTTGTCTTTATCAGCAGTAAATTTGGCAGATTCAAAGGCTGTTTCAACTTTAAACCTCCAAGCATCATTTGCCCATTTGTTGATGATTTGGGTTTTCCCCCAAGTCCAACTCTGGTGTCCATGTGCTTGTCTTATTTTGATGTACCATCTGTGAGCTGATCTGGTAAACAAGGTGTTAAACCCGGCTGTTACCAATCTGTCTGGTAATTTAAAATCCTCTTTGATCATGTCAATACCTCTAATGAATTCCATATGGTCATAGTCTCCTTCACCACTGAAGTGAGGCCATTCTTTAAGTTTTGGAACTTCTTTCAAGAGTGCTTGGCCCATTGATGGTTCCAAGTTATGAAAAGGAGTGGATAATTCATTTTTTAATTGTGAATTATCAGGATCCAATACTTGTGGATTTGGAATTCTTGTGCCCTCATTTTGATTCAGAGGTTTAGACATTCTTGGTAAGGTGTTCAGTATTTGTTCAATGTCATTCATTTTACTGTTGCTACACCTTTGGGAATTTCTGTATTCATGTTGGAAGCTTTGTATTAAATTTATTATTCAATTTTATACATGTCTTCCTTCTGTGTCAGTTGTTGCCATAACTCTGTCTGTCTTGTATTAGCAGCAGTGACTTGATTCAATTTCATTGATAATTTTTATACTTGTTCTTGTGAAGCATCAAAACACTTTTTCAAGGCAATGGTATATGTCTTTACTTCAGTAAATGAATTTTAAATGTCATCAAGGACTTTCTTGTTATCTGTTTTGATAATATTTATGGCTTGTTTAATTCTTGTTTCAATTATGTCATCAATATTGAATTTAGAATATTTATCTGTTAATTCTTTAATAATGGCGGATTGTTCATTAATTTTATTTCCAAAAGAATTATCATTATTGGAAATTTTAATTGTTCTTGAAGCTTTTTCAAAACACATAAGTGTTTCATTAATTTGGCACAGACTCAGGTTGTTTGTTTTAATGATGTTACAAATGGTTTCATTTTTATCAGAAAGATGTTTTTTCACGTCATTTATAGAATCATACAATTCTGGGATGTAATCAAATATATCAGAAATCAGTTCTGGAATCTTAATCTGGCTTCCTCCTTCTTCTGTAATTCCATCATGGTTCTGGCCATCTGAAATACATTTTCCATGGCATCCTGCTGAACCTTTGGAATCCTGTATCCTTGGCTGTATGGTTTTGGGGCTGGTGCCTTCCCTTTGCCCTTTTTTGGAACTTGTGGCTGATTTTTCACGTTGGAATTGCTGGTGCTGGCCACTGGGGCTGTTTTTGGCACTGGCTTTGGTGGTGGAGAGTTGTTTTTCCTCCATTCTAGTGTCAACAGCATCTTGTTTTTCTTCTCCATCAATGGATCCCATCCATTGAGCAATTTGCAAGTGTTGGGATGGCCCAGGAATTTTCTCACTGTCAGGTAAGAATTCATGCAATTCTTCCACAGGTCTGCAAGGATATGGTACTCCTTGAATTGAAGTGCATTGTTGTATGCACTGTGGCTGGCTTTGTATATGTCCACAGAGGCTTGTTGTGGCGGTGTCAACTCTTTTTGGAGGTAAAATGGTATTATCAGCTTCAGAATGACCCAATTTAGTTGTTTGGAAGTCATCAACTGACCCTTTTCCTTCTGTACCTGATTGGCCTCTGCCATAATCACGTCTATTCCCTTTCTGGGAGCTGCTTGAGGGGTTATAGCTGGCTCCTGACCTGGTTGAAGGCATAATTATGGTCAAAAAGGCTTAAAACAGTATTTTTACGTCAAAAAACTTACTATTGGCCAAATTCTTAGCTTTATGAAGGGTATTATTTATGTCCAAGTTAATCAATTCAGAAGATATTGGTTCAGGTTGGTTATTTTGAGTCACAATAACAGTACTATTATGGTCTGAATTAATAGTAGTAGCAGGAATAATGCTGGTGACTGTTGAGGCTGTTTCAATGTTTTCTTGTCTTACCACGTTGTCAGACACTAAAATTAATGAAAAAACCAATTAATTAAGTAAAAAAAAGGATATTTCAAAAAAGAAATAAAAATATAAGCCTCACTTATAATATGAAAAAAATTATTTTTTATCGATTTTCTAAAATATAAGTATTTTTTATATGTTTTTAAATTTTTCAATATAAGAAAAAAGATTTAAAAAGAGTAAAAACAATATGTCACAGGTAAAATATCACGGCTGGGCCCCCAAATGTAAGGGGTGGATATGAAACTTTGATTAAAAATCAAGTACTTTGCGTGTCCTCAAAATTTGTATAAGGTAAAATTCAATTAAAAATAGTAAGAAATATTATTTTTAAGAGAAAACATGCCAAATTTATTGTTTATAACTTTATTAGTATAAAACAATAATATTATAAAAATTTATCCAAAAATACTCTACAAGAGATATTTAAGGCTACAAAAGAAATTTCTTCAAGAGCAATTTCAATTGGAATTAATTGAGCAAAGAACTGCAAGCAATTAATTAAAGAAAAAAGTCTTTAAAAAGAATATTAAAGAGAAAACATGCCCAAAGGTGACCAGAGTGAATTTGGAAACAAAGTGATAAAGTTTACAGTGATGAAAGATGCTTTAATTCACTTTTGGGGTGGGTCAGGGGTAAAAATGATTATAAGAGTTACAGACAATGATTATAATGATTTTTGCACGTGGTTAAAAGGTTTAAAATGATTTAAAAAAGGTGGTTGGAATCTTTCATTGATTGGTTTAACAATGTTTAAACTAATTATAAAAGGAAAAGGTTCTAACATGAAGAGAATAGCGGGGCAAAGAAGACATTCTTTTATAGCCATCAATTCTCTTACTCCAAAAGTAAAATTTACTCTTGTCAGTCGTGAAAACAGTCTGACAACAGAAAAGCCAATTATGGCATCATTGAACCCTGGTTTAGACCAAAAAGGGGTGGTTTACGCCATTTTTAGCCATTTTTAGCCATTTTAGACCCTTAAATCAGCCATTACTATAGCAATACCAGGCCTAGAGCCTTCAAATCACGTCAGAATGTGTGTCAGAGGCGTAGAAACCAGTTAAAACTGTTTTTACTATGATTGTTTTATCTTAAGGGTAGTTTTACCCTCTTGGCAACAGCTAAAACTACCCCAGTTGGTATCAAAACCTCATCATCAATTGAGTCCACAGACCCTGTAACTCAATTCCAGGCCAAAAGTGATGAACCTTTGCGTGAATTTTGACATCCCATGCCTGTCAGCAAGTATTTTGGGGGTCTAGCTCCCCCTTAGAGCTGGAGTTCCTTTTCCCCCCCAAATTTAATCTATCCAATTTATTTTTCCTTTAATTCCTCATCATGTATTATACTTGTAATTTAGATGTGTAATTCAATTGAATTTTACAGTACAATACAGTAATAATTGATACCTCATATGTAAATCAAAGTTCATTTATGTAATACACACGCACATTTTGACATTTCAATTGAATTCAATTGAAAATACTTTAATTCCTCATAACTTCTAAACTAAACACAACACCTCAATTTTAACACAAAAATTGATGGTTAAGACCACATGTGGTGTGAATTAAATAAAAGTTTTGAGGTTTTTCGACTTTTGTATTGAAAATACTAGAAACTTAATTTAAGCTTATTTAGAGTTGAGTTACAAGAATTTCACTCAGAGGTGACCCCACCTGATTTTTTATGAGGAATCCAATGGTGAAATAATTTTTATATGTTTATTTATTGGATAAAAAGTTATAATAATTTTTATTCAACTTTTTTCCAAATTTATTTATTTTTTTACAATTTTGTTAAAATTTCATTTTTACTTAATTTTTTCAAGTATAAATGTAATTTTGTAATTACAAAATTTAATGTAATTTTATTTTTAAATTGTAATTAATTTTTTATTTTTAATATAATTTTATATTTGTATTTTTATTTTTATTTCAATAATATAAATAAATTTATTTTATTTATATTAATATGTTATTTTTTATTTGTGGTCTTTTGGGTATATGAAATTACCTCTAAGGCTCACAGACTTCTACACATCTGCACTTGATAGCATAATCCAGTTCTCCCCCACATTTTCTCAATATTTTCATATTAATCATAGTGTCAGACATATCTGGGTGTAAAGCAAATAATATGTCTGTTTGCTACAAGAACCAAGTAAGTGGTTTATCCTTTTCTGAGTTAAAAATGGCACTTTCAAAATCATTTTCCATTTTAAACCTCCAAGAATTATTGGCCCATTTGGTAATCACTTCAGATTTCCACCAAGACCAATCATTTTTTCCATGATCTTGTCTCATCTTGTAATATCATTTCTTTGCAGTTCTGGTAAACATAGAGTGTAATTTGCCCACTATAATTTCATCAGGTATGTGAAAATCTTCTTGCAACATTTGAATAGTTCTGATGAACTCAATATGGGTGTATTCTCCTTTACCAGAGAATTTTAGCCATTCTTCCAATTTGGGAATATCTTTTGCAGACCTAACATTTTCTCCTAGAAAAAGGGTCAGACTTTCTTTCACAGAAAGGTTTTCTTCAGTCAAAGGTGTGGAATGTCTTTTCATATGTGGATTTGATTCATAATTCCGATGAATTTGCTCCACTGGTGCAATTATTTCCTCTTTTAATTTCTTCCTTTCACTGTCACTTCTTGCCAAATGTGTGACAAATTGACTTGTATTCTCAGCCACTGCCAAAACATAGTCTTTCAGAACTCTAAGTTGGTAATTGATTTTTCTTGTGGAAAAAACCTCCATTTCATCATCTTGGACATGATATTTACTCTCAATTCTGTCACATGTATTGGTAAGTAATTCCAGTTTGGCAATTACATACTTATGCATTTCAGCAGAATGTTTGTCATTCTTTTTCAAGTCATTGATTTCCAAAGTCATTTTAGGTAGCTTTGCCTCAATTTTACCAATTTCTACATTAATACTAGTTCTAAAAAAATTTATTTCTTGTATTATTTCCGTGGAAAGATTCTGTCCATCCTTTCCTGCTCCTTGGCTGTGAATTCCATAAGAGTCCTGGCCATATTGAAGACATTGTCCATGGCTGAAAGCTCCAATTTGGGAATCCTGTCCCCTTGTGGGTAAGGTCTGTGCCAATTGGCTTTGCCTATGCCCTTTCCTTGATGGTTCTTGCGACCTCTCTGCTTCTTCTGGGGTGCTTTGGGCTTGTCTTTGGACACTTCTGGAGCTGGTAGACACCACTTGGGCTTCTGTCTCCAAAGCTGGAGTCATTTCCAATTCCTTCTTCTGATCTTGGATAAAAGACTTTGGTTCTTCAACCAATTTTTTATCTTTTTGACCTTGTCTTTGCAAGACAATGGGCTCCAACCTCCTGAGAGTTCTATGGTCTCCTCCTGACCCAGAAAGCTCTTGATGTGTAAGTAGGAGTTCAGAGGCCCCTGCCAAAGGCTTGGGCATATTTCCCATTCCTCTTTATTGGCTGCTCTGAACCAATTTTTGTATTGGCATTGATAAATTTCTATTGCTGCCACTTGAAAGTGGTTCAGCCCTTAAAACATTATCATGAATCAATCCAGATTCAGAATTCACATCAAAGTTTGTGGGTACAGACCTTGGGGAATGGGGGGCAACTCTGGAATCCTCCATATGTGTCTTTCTTGAGGAATATTTGGCACTTCTGGACTGGTCTTGCCTCTTCCTTGTCCACATACATCTGGCTGGACTGAATAGTTTCTTCCATTTCTGGTATGCACCATTTTCACATTAATTCAAGAGAAAAATTAAAATAAAAGGATAGAACCACACACCTTTGGGTGGTAATTTAGCTTGCTCTTTTCTGAATGGAGTGCCTCTTTTAGCGATTTGCACTTCAATTCTCATTTCAGAATCTGCTTTTGAAGATTTGAGACTAGTAATCTATCTCTTACTGAGCTTATCAACAGATGCACTGTATTTTATTAAATACACTAGGAAAAATTGATAAAAGAAAAAATTATTTTTATGCTTTTTTTCAAAAAATTTAAATATTTTTGTAAGTTTTATTATTTTTTAATATTAAAAAGATTATTCTTTTTAAAGGAAAAATCAAAATTCAAGATTTTGATTCAAAATTAATTCAGAGTAACTCAAAGAATAATTTTATAAGTTGTTGGATGTGAAAAAGCCACATGTAAAAATAGTATAAAATTAAACCAAATTCCTCAATGAAAAAGATCTTAAAAACAATTACAAAAATAAAACTTATTTTAATTTCAAATTTAAAGAAAGAAAATTATTAAATTAATATATTTTAGAACTTAAACATATATTAATTAAGGGTACAAGGTTCAAAAAACACAGCCAGGACCCCAAATGTAAGATGTATCTATGAAACTGTTGATAATATTACTATTAATCAACAGTACTATGACTGTTCTTATGAAGTTGATAATAAACACTTATTATAACCACAATTAAATAATTAAAGAATTATTTCTTTTACATTTTATACACTACTAATTATTATAACAGTAAGCAGTAATTGGCTACAAGAATCAATTACAAGAAGGATTTAATAATAAAAACTTCTTTTATTAAAATAACAGAATTATTTGAATATATAATTGTCTTTTACAAGAATAATTTTAAAGATAGCTCTTGAAGAAAGCTATTTTTAGAGAAAAACTTTAAGAATTAAGATAAATCACTCACTATTAATCCAATGAACTTTTTAGAAGGTAATAGTAGAGAGATTTGATGTAGAATTGTGGATTTTAATTGATAAAAATTGATTTATAACACTATTACAACAATATATAGTTGATTTCTATGATTTCACGTCTTTCTGATTGATTCTAAAATATCTATAACACTTAAGACAAGATTTAACTAATACATACTTGTTTGTAATAAAGGTGTAATGGAATAAAGTGATGATTTGGAAAAAACAGCAAGAGGAGGCCTCTTTTAAGTCTAAGACGGCTCACAGAGGCATTCCATGGATCAAACTAAAAACCCAGTTAGTGAGAAAACAAAAAACCTTTTTGGATTATTGATTGCATCATCTGTTGTCACGTAAGATTATCATAATTACTTAATTGAGGCTTTTACATGACTACCAACCCATTTATGGTTAAGAATAAAAGGAGTAACAACTGTAAATCTTCTTTTATTCCAAAAAAATAATTGATCTCTCAAAGTCATAAATTTTATTGGAAATTTAATCACAGAATGTATTTTCTGTAAATTTTTAAAGATTCTGTGTTTCACATGGAATCTTCAAAAATGGACTGTAAGTAAACCTTTGAATTTTACATATAAAAGGGAAATTCTTTTTGGTGTTTATATTGATTAAGCAGTTCCTAATTGGTCCTGAAGCTTTCAGAAATATTAATTAAGAATTGTATTTTTAATGAATTTTTGAAGTTTTTACCTCATTTCTATGTAGAATTCCAAATAGCAGTATATGGCTTGCTACTATGGGTAAATCACTTGATACTAGTCCAAAAAGGGTTTTAATTACTCTTTTGGGGTTTATCCATGGAAAGTAGTTAATAATTTACATGGTTACAGGAGTATAAGTTTCTCTTTACCTCCTTGGCACATCAAAATAGCAGCTTATTTGCAATTATCTTATGATTTACTGTAGTTGTAACATGGTAACCAAGTTCCCAAAAGGTTTTAATTTACTAATTGGGACAAGATCAACCATGGATCCAAGCTTTGGCTATGTCCATGCCTCAGAGGCCTCAGAAGTTTGGTACCCTGGCTCTTTTTGATGTCTTTTGTCCCCCTTGCCTATTTTTTACATCAAAATAGAATTTGAAGCTTCAAGTGAGATATCCACTATGGGTGTCCCAAAAGTAAATGTAAGAATACCATAGTATTAAGTGCCCAAAACATGCATAACACTATTCAAAGTGTATATGTAACATGGTATTTCTCACATTCTCATTATTTTGGCATGAAATTGAGAAAAACAAAAATTTTCATGGATCTTTTATGTGGTATTGGTCATGTGGTAATGAAGTATTTTCCATATTACCACCTCAAAGAGTTTATTTGAGCTTATTCACTCTATGGAGCTACCCTAGGTGGACCTTTGTGTAGAATCTAAATCTGGCCTTAAATCAATGGATTTACTTGCTCAATAAAACATTATTCATCTTTTCTCAAATCAAAAAATATTAATTTTGAATATTTGCATGACTTATGGGTTGTGCATAATTCACAATTTATTTTTAAGATAACTTTGGCTTATTTGGGTATGTAAAATATACCTCAAGGCTCACATTCTGCGTGGGATGAACCTTTAAAATACCATGATTTTAAGTATTAAGCCAGTAATGGTTAGTACAGGTTTGGTACATACCAGTACCGGCCCAACCCTTTCATTACAGATATTGCTGAATTTTTTTGATTTATCAAGAATAAAAGTACATAGAATTAAATAATTCAACAAGATCTTCAATTTCGTATGCTTTGTTTTTACCCTTCTCAAAGATAGCACAATTTTTAAGGGTATTAAGTTTTTTGATGCATTTTTGTACATCAGTATGTGGCCTCAACAACTTCCAAGCCACATATCGTTTCCAATTTAAAAGATATATGTATTCTAATGATACCAAATTTTAGCTCTCTATGTGCTCTAAAGTTTGGTATACCTTACAGTAAATATGTATATATGGCAATGATACAGGAATTTCTTGCTATTGTTATCTTCAGATATCCTGCATTATCAGTAATAAGCCTTTTAAAAAATATCCCTTTTTCAATTAGGGAGATGCAGAGGTCTGTGGTATCTGAAATCAAATCTCTCATTTGGATCTTGAATTTTGTTATACATTTGTACAGTTTTGTACAAGGCCTCTTAGACTGTAATGGGTTTCTTTGGTGAAAAAGTGGCTATAATTGTATTTCCTGAAATACGAGCTCTACAGAAAAATTGATAATACCATTGGATAGCTCTAAGTGAGTGTCAGACTGTAACTCAAAAAAAAGAATCAGCATGACTGTCAACATACCATAAATGATTATATAAATATTATTGGACAAATATAGCCTATACAGGTAAAATATAGGCAGGAATACTCATGAAATATAAATATACCAATCTTACCAAAATAGGATAAGGAAAGACAAAGATCAGGCCAAATAAGGAAAAGCCCCAATTTTCACCTGTCATCTAAATTATGCATATTTGATGAAAACCCTGAAAAAATTGTGTTTTTCTTGTAACACTCAGGAGGAGCTATCCAATGGTATTATTCATTTCTCTGTAGCACTCCTACATAAGGAGATACCATTACACCACCTTTTTCACCAAGAACGCCTAGAAAGTCGAAGAGGGATTGTACAAAACTGTACAGAAGTACAGCCAAATTGAATATCTGAGTGAGAGCTTTGATTTGAGATACTTTACACCCCTGTATCTGCCAAATTGGAAGTGAGAGCGTGGTTCAACAGTTCACTTCTCAAAATACAGGATTTTTGAAAATAGTAATATAAAGAAACCCCTGTATCTTTGGCATATATTCTTTCAGCTGTACTTTGTTGTATACAGAACTTTAGAGCTAATCAAAACCTACAAATATGTCAAATTGCATTAGAGATATCCTCTAAGCTAGAGACAATATATGTCTGGGAAGTTTTTGAAGCTCCATACTGATGTACAGAAAAAAATCAAAAAATTGAAGCCCTTATAAACTTTGCTATTTTTGAGAAGGGAAAACATGAATCATAACAAAGTGAAGTGCTCATCAAGCCCTCAAATTCTGTGCTCTTGTACTCTTGATATATCAAAAACTGCCTGATATATCTGGATGGGAAGGGTTTTGCAGGGTACTGGTCTGTACTAAACCTGTACTAAGCAGTATTGGCTTAATATTTGAAATCATGGTATTTTCAAGCTTAATCCCCCCATAATGACTTATATGGGTCATTAAAACACCAAGGAGACTTTCTACTAGTACTGAAGTGGCCTGTGAAAAATTATTTCACCCTGCATTGATTCAGAATGATCATTTTTGGTCTACAAACCACAATTCTGACTGTACTCACGTCAGAATTGATGGTATAGAACCACAATTCATCCTGAAGAGTTAAAACCTTCACTCTGCAGAAGTGTGAAGAGCTTAAAAGACCTTCACAGTTTCCAAAAGATATAAAAGAGGGACTCATCTCACTGAAAAACCTCATCTTACCTTATTATTCCTATTCTTATGTGACAAGACCATTATTAACCAATAGTGTCCTTAGAATATTAGATTTAATTTAAGCTTAATTATTTTATTACTTATTAATAGAAAAAAGATATTGGATTTTTTCAATCAAGGTCTCCAATAGAGTCTTTACCACTGTTACCACATGAACAGTAGGACCTTCATTATTAAGATTATTAATTTTTGACATGTTACAGTCATAATACTAGCTTGTATTTACATTTATAGCTACTATATGGACTTTTTTGGACAATTTGGGGGCCTAGCCATGGCTTTAAACCTCGTTGGATGTGTTTGGGACTTATTTACATGTAATATCACTTTATTTTAAGGTATTTCCCTAGAATAGTGGGTAAATTTCAAAAAAAGTTGTTATTATAAATGTAATATATTTTGATACATTATATATCATTTCAATATTCTCCAAAAATATATATACATATGAAATGTGTTTTTGTTGAGTGAAGCTTACATACACTCTCAATACTGTATTATATTGCAATTTCCACCAAAATTAATAATAATACAATAGTATTATTTAGATTTTCCAATATATTTTAATGTACAAATAGTATATTTCAATATGAAAACTCTTATCTATCATCAAAGTGGGTGAAATTTAGGAAGGAAACAATATTTATTAATAAATTATCAATAAATATTCAATAATAAAAGAATTTGTCTATTTTTTGAATTGAAATACTTCAATTAAATACTTCTTTAAACAGGAAATCACTCAAATTGATGGGAAAACTTGTAATAACTTAATATTTTGATAAATAATCAAGTATCAGACATAATTGTTATTTTTATAATATTTATAATCATCAAATTTAGAAATTTCAATCAATTTGATGTGTTTTTAAATTTGAACACAACAATATTCAAGTGAATCATTCACAAAACACTTGGATATTGCATTTATTACTTATAAATCATATATAATATCTCCAAAACCTTTCTATTTCAAAAAAAACCATTATAAAAAATATAAAAATACCAAAAAAAACTAAAAAAACACGAAAAATAACTGAAGAAGTAAATTAAAATATTTTGTTTTATCATAAACCAATATAAAAAAGTTATTGTTTCTTTCTGTAAAAGTGGGAAAATATTATATTCCACTTGAGACCCAGTCACAAGGAGACACATCTGTGACAGCCTCAGAAGACAGAGAGGCACTTCCAAAATCCAAAGGCAAGAAAAAAATACACAGTAAGGTGGCCATAAACTCAAAAATGTGGACACCCCTAGCTGTACCAAGAGCCAAGAGACCCAGAAAAGTGCCAAAAAACTAATCAGATCACCAAAGAAAGTTGAGAAGCAGAAAATAACTGTTATCAACTCAGCTTTAAACCTTAAAGGAAAATTTCCAAAGAGTATAGATCATATATTTGTACAAGGGCCTGCCAAAGGTAAACAAGCCTTGAGTAATAAATAGGTTTTTCTTGTCTGTCAGTTTTTAACATTGTTAACATCACACCTCCACTTCTTAGAGATCTCAGATTCTCAATAAACTAACCAGAACACTGGCCAAGAAGACACAAAGGAAGAATACAACCAATCAAATGACCAAATGACCAACAAAGGACTTACCAAAAGGGAACCACTTCCCAAGGTCTTATTCCATATCAAATTCAACCCAGAAGTCCAACCATGGGATTGGACAGATGTAGAGAAGGTCATAAAAATTCAAAAACTCCTGAAAGATCTATTTACATCAATCATGGACAACAAAATGCTCAGTATGGCAGCATCATGTGCAGATGTGGGAATAACAGCCCAGAAGATCTGTCTTAAGCAAATGGTTTGTATGGATCTCATGAAATAAATGAAAACTTGGAATCCCAACAGGATTTTCAAGCTCTCAGAATAAAGAGAAACCAGAATCAAAGAGAAAAAGGCAGCCATACAAGCCATAGAGAAATATTGGCACATGGAAGCACCCAGTCAGATTCAGGTACCCCAAGATGTGAGAGAAGAAATTCCATTTTTCCCACAACAAACCAACAGTTCCAGGCCTTCCAAGCCAAGGGAAACTCCATCAAAAGCTAACCGGTCATCCCTGATAGTTTCCAGCACAAGACAAGGATCCCAAGGGAGACCCCTTGATGAAGAAACTGAGGGATTTAGTCCAAGAGGTACACAAAGGGAAAAAATAGTTGTCCCCCAAAATAGTATTACTATCTCAGAAGAAATTTTTCCTGAGCTAATGACTGAACATACCTTTCATACTCATGACTTTGGGAACAATGGGCCTGTGAATAATAAATTCACATCAGCCAAATTGAGCCAATTCATGGAATGGACACATGAGACCTCATAGAAGATGAGGAAATAAATGAAAACACTTAAGCAAGAAAATTCTTTCCAAGCAACATTGATCAAAGACTTAAACTCAAATCTAGCTAAATTGGACAGAATTTGAGAAAACCAAAAGACAGTTGAATTCAATATTAGAGGAGAACCAAATTGTGAGGAGGGATCTGAGAAATTTCTAACAACAGCAGGATGATCTTGGAAAACAGATTGATTACCTCTATGAGAAAGAAGAGGAAAATCCTTTCCCCCTAGCACAGGGTGATGAACCCATCACCCATACCTCTCAGCAAATAAAAGAAGAGGATAAATCGGACACAGGAACATGAATACCAGGACCCAATGTTGAGATCACATTCAATCTACCAAGATGGTGAATATCTCAGTTAATGAGAGACTCAAGCACCTCAACAATCACCAGAAGTGGTAAATTGGCCAGAATGCTCAGGAGTTAGAGAGTATGACCACATGTAGATCATTGATTACATTGATGGACTCTCTTTTTATGTCCCAAAGATACAATACTACTGGATCACAAGAATCAACACTACATTCAGAGGCCATGCAAACATAGAGTATACTGAAATGAAAGAAATACATCGCCAAAAAAGCTTGTCATGGTTGAGGAACCAGCTTATACACAACTATAGTAATGGAATTTTGATTTGGAAAAATACCATTTCCTTTGAAAGTGATAAATACTCCACAGAGAAAGACCCATATGAATGGTGCCTTAAGCAGACAAAAATACTCAAATCCATTGATACCAATATGACAATAGAGATGCAAAATCATAAAACCCTGAAAAAACTACCAGGATATTTGGAACATGCAGTAAAATGAAGATGAAGCAAAACCAGCAGCATTGATGACATAGAAAATTTCATATAAAATGTAAGAAAAAACCTCTATTGGGAGGTAAACATCCTACAAAGCAAACTTCAAGGAAAAAAACAAGTCTTAAGTCATAGAAACCCACAAAGATAGATGGAGAGAACCCCAAAAAAAGAAACTTGTGTGCCACAACTGTGGATCACCAGACCATTATGCAAACAATTGTACAAAACCCAAAAAGAAGATATATTCCATTGATGAGGAATCAGAAGAACCAGTAAGTGACAAATCTGATTCTGAAATAATGGGGAATGGCATCAGAGCATATTCAAAGGGTGAATCTCAATGCATAAAAGAGGATATAGTGGAATTTAATGAATAAACCTCACTGGACATCCAGGACATCCAATTAGACTTAGGATTCCACAAGTAACAATAGACAAAGAGCTCTTTAGAAACACACTGTATGCAAAAACATTGCTGGTAACACCAAAGAAGGAGATGGGATCCATTCATGAAACACCCACAAAATTGAAAGTTTACATTGAATCCTGAAAGCAACCCATGTTATTTGACACAGGGGCTAGTTTCTCCATAGTATCAAAAGGGTATCTGAAGGATCACTTCCCCAAATGGGAAGAAGAACCAATCCCCACAAAAGCAAGGAACTTCAAACGTACATCAGGAAGAATGAGTTCCCCGGGGAAAATTGTCAAATAGATAATTCTCCCACACAAAAAGGTTAATATCAGAATAAAACCTGAATTTTTAGTCTTAGAGAATTCACAAGTACAAAGAGTCCTTTTGGGGACAGAATACCAAAGAATGTATGGCCTGGATATCTGTAATAGTAAGAACAGATACTTTGCAATGGGAACAAACACAGATAAGAAGTTCTACTTTGACATCAATCACATGACAAATAATAAAATCCTTAAGAACCTCTTGGAAGACTTCAAAGAAGCCCAATATGGAACACCATGCACTATTAAGATTAAACTCAACTTACTCAAAGTACTAAGAAAGAACAGGGAAGCTTTTGAAATTGGGGATGAGCCCCTAGGAAAAATTAAAGTACATTATATATAATTGTATCTTGATTTAGAGGGACCCTATCCAGCTATGCTCAGCAGACCAACATACCCAGCTAGCCTGGAGACTAGGGAAGAACTTTAGAAACACATCAATTAGCTCTTAGAAATGGGGGTAATAAGGAAGATAGGACACGAAGAGATAGTAGAAGTCATTACACCGTTCCCGATAGCTTGGAATGATGGAAAATACAGACTTTGTGGAGACTTCGGCTGCCTGAGCAAATATACTAAAGCAGATAGCTACACTATCCCATTAATACCCAATGATATGGACAAACTGGAAAAAACCAAGTTCCTAACAAAGATGGATTACATGAAAGATTTTCACCAAAATTTAGTGAAATAAAATACTATCAAGCTACTAAAAATTTGATTTCATATGGACATTTATGAATATACTAGAATAACATTTGTCATCAAAACTGCACCAGCCCATTTTCAAAGAATGATGCACACCATATATCAAGAAGAAATAATGGAAGGGTGGATGGTAGTTTAAATTGAGGATATCATTGTTAACTCAGAAACATTGAAATAGCATGTGAGAAAGATTGACAGAGTATTGAGAAAATGCACACCAATCAATATTAAACTTTCTCTCAAAAAGTGCAGCTTTGGCCAACAGGAGCAATTGACACTAGGAAATAAGGTTTAAATCATGAGTTTAGCCATAGACCAGGATAAAGTAGCTGCATCACTGAAAAAATAAGTACCCCAAAAAATAAAAGAGATGAAATCATTTCTGGGTATTGCCAGTTACTATAGAAGTAACATAAAGAACTTTGGACATATTACCAGTAGCCTATACAAATTATGTTCAAAGGATGTAGTCTTTGAAATTACAAAAGCAAGGAGGGATGCATTTGAAAAGATCAAACATGAACTGTGTAAGGTGTGGATATGAGACTTTGATTAAAAGTCAAGTACTTTTCCTGTACTCAAAATCTGTATAAGGTAAAATATAATTAAACAATAGTATGAAATAGTATTTTTAAGAGAAAACACACCAATTTTATTGTTTCTAAATTTATAAGTATGAAACAATAATATTATGAAGATTTATTGTTTTACCAACAATAAAAATATATCCAAAAATACTGTATAAGTGATATTTAAGGCTACAAGAGAAATTTCTTCAAGAGAAATTTCAATTAAAATGAATTGAGCAAAGAACTGCAAGCAATCATTTAATTAAAAAAGTCTTTAAGAAATATATTTAAAGAGAAAACATTCCTAAAAGTGACCAGAGTGAATTTGGAAACAAAGTGACAAAGTTAACAGTGATGAAAGATGCTTTAATTCACTTATGGGGTGGTTCAAGGGGTAAAAATGATTATAAGAGTTACAAAAAGTGATTAGAATGAATTTTTCATGGGTTTAAAAGGTTTAAAATTACTTAGAAAGGGTGGTTGGATTCTTTTATTTATTGGTTTAACAATGTTTAAGCTAATTATAAAAGCAAAGATTCTAACATGAAGAGAAAAGTGGGGCAAACAAGACATTCTTTTATAGCCATCAATTTTCTCACTCCAAAAGTAAATTTTACTCTAGTCATTCGTGGAAAACACTCTGAAAACAGAAAAGCCAATTATGGCCTCATTCAACCCTGGTTTAGACCAAACAAAGGGCTGGTTTTAGCCATTTTAGACCCTGAAATCAGCCATTACTATAGTAATACCTGGTCTAGAGCTTTCAAAACACGTCAGAATGTGTGTAAGAGGAGTAGAAATCAGTTAAAACTGTTTTTACTAAGATTGTTTTAACTTAAGGGTAGTTTTACCCTCTTGGCAATAGTTAAAACTGCCCTGGTTGGTATCAAAACCTCATCATCAATTGAGTCACAGACCCTATGATGCAATTCCAGGCCAAAAGTGATGAACCTTTGCGTGTATTTTGACATCCCATGCCTGTCAGAAAGTATTCTGGTTGTCTGGCTCCCCCTTGGAGCTAGAGTGCCTTTTCCCCCCAGAATCAATCTTTCCAATTTATTTTTTCTTTGATTCCTCATCATGTAATACACTTGTAATTTACACATACAATTCAATTGATTTTGACAGTAAAAAACTGTAATAATTGATACCTCATATGTAAATTACAGTTTGCTTATGTAATACACATGCACATTTTGACATTTCAATTTCAAATACTTCAATTCCTCATAACTTCTAAACTACACACAACACCTGAATTTTAACACAAAAATTGATGGTTAACACCACATGTGGTGTGAATCAATTTAAGGTTTTGAGGATTTTTAACTTTGGTACAGAAAATACTTAAACTTAATTTAAGCTTATTTAGAGTTGAGTTACAGAAATTTTACCCAGAGGTGACCCCACCTTATTTTTTATGAGGAATCCAATGGTGAAGTGATTTTTGTAAGTTTATTTATTGGATAAAAAGTTATAATACGTTTTATGTAATTTTTTACGAAAAATATCTCAATTTCATCAATTTTATTAAAAATTCATTTTTACTTAATTTTTTCAAGTAAAAATGCATTTTCACAATTTTAAAATGTAATGTAATTTTTATTTTAAATAATAATTAAATTTTTATTTTTGTATATAAATTTTTATTTATATTTTAATTTTCATTGTGATAATATAAATAAATTTATTTTATTTATATTTATATCTTATCTTGTTATTTGTGGTCTTTTGGGTATATGAAAATACCTCTAAGGCTTGCACTGAATCATGAGCCTTTCTTAATGATGCCTGACTTTGAACTACTATTTAAGTTGTATAGAGATTTACCATTCATCCAAGGACTAAACGAAGCACTCCTCCAAAGACAATTAGTGGATAGGGTACCCAAAGAAGGAGTAATATGCTACATATGCAGACAACTGAAAGATTAAGAAGCTAGGTATGCAGCTATTGAAACAGAATTTCTCTTCCTAGCATGGACATTGTAAAAGCTTTCTTACTACTTAGAAGGAGAATTATTTGAAGTATTCACTGAATGCACAGACCTCAAGTCACTTTTAAATAGGAAAACAACAAAAAGACACATGCTCAGGTGGGAAATAGCTATACAATAGTATAGAGGAAACATGATCAATATCTACAGAGAAGGTAAGATTCATACCACTGCATATGGCCTCAGTAGATGGCCATTAAGGAATTATCAAGAAAATCCAGCTTATGATTCAGAAAATGGGGCTAAAACACCCATACAATATATGGAAATAGACAGGAAAAAGAAACTTCAAATTGTCAAATTGGGAATTACAGAACTACCTATCAAATCCAGCACAAAGATTTGAAGAACATAAAGATCTACCCATATTAGTAATCAGATCTTCAAACCTGAATACATAATTCTTCAAATCATTGCAGTCATCATACAGAAAACACAAAAATGTAGCATATCAAAACAACTATCAAAACAAAAGTACAGAAGCTAAGAAATGGAAAGTCCATTGGAAGAACCATGGATTTATAGCTTTAAGGATAAAAAGTGTTTCCTTATAGATGAAATACTGTACTGCAGGGTAAAATGCACAAGTGCCTTAGTAATGGTAGACAGAGAGAATATTTCTCTAATAATACATATGTCTCCTTTCATGGGACACATGAGTGAAGAAATAACTGCAGAAAGAATCTTTAGTATGGCCTGGTGGAAAAATGTGGAGCAAGACTTTAGTGAATATGTCAGGATGATACTATGATAAAGGTATAACTAGGCTAATTACAGCTTTAACTGTGTATGTGACACGGCAGAAAATGATTTAAAAAAAGATTTATAAAGGTTTATGATAAGATAAAAGGGTTCTACTATTGAGAAATAGTGGTGGTGAGCGCTATTGAGAACCCTGGGTGCAGGCTTTATCTGTTGGATTACAATAATAAAGTCTACAATAATTAAAGATTATAATTATACCTGATTATTTAGCCAAGAGTAAAACTTTTTTTGACATTTTACTACGTAGGTTATTCAAGAGCAGGATGAGGAAAGGTTTTTGGCTGTGAAAAAGCCCTCCTTTTATCCTGAAATTGAGGTGGAAAGGCTGCTAGACCTTTCCATGTAGAGGAAGTGAAGATTTTTCACTCTCCAGGACAGGCTTGTGGTTTGCAAACAGCCTGTAAACCCTGTATTGGGCTCAGATGTGGTTTTGAAACCACATCTGGGCAGTTTTCCCCAATACAGGGTGAAAATTTTCATCTGGGGACCTCACAGCCTGATTCTGACGTGTATGATGCGTAGAATGCTGTACAGAAACTGTATGGGACCCCATTATTGACTGACATATGAGGTATTGAAGTAAATACATGCTTCTTTGTCTATTTGACACCTCATATTCATGGTTATGGGATATTATCCCATGGTAAGGCTGTATCTGACAGCAGGTGGGATTTTGACCTTAAAATGGTCATAACTCTGTCAGTTTTTGAGATATCAAGCTCAAAGTTGGTTCATTGAATAGCCCTGTATGGGCTCTACACAATAGTACCCAACTTGACAAAGTTATCCCATGTACAAGTATTTTTGTACATTGGTGTGGTCTGGTCAAAAGCTGTATTAAGCTTGTTTGGCCAATAACTTCTGTTGTAGTTGCGTTATGAGGAAATGGATGGCACCATCAGATATCCCTGATTGTGCTCTTTCCAAAAAGACCCCACTTCAGGTATCTCACACTAAAACTGTAAAAGTTAGATGAGAGGTGAATGTTTTGTTCACCCTTATTTGGTCTGAATTTGACGATAACTCAAGTAATACTGGTGCTAGCTCAGTTTGGCTGGTACCATTGGATAGCCCTGGCTTAGAGCTTCATTTTGAGTACCCATTTGATGGGGTTAAGCCTCTCCTTCTAGATTTTAGATGAGAGGTGAAAATTAAGGTTTATGCTCAGCACTAACTTTGAGCAGGAATAACTTTGTTATTTCTTGTCCTATGGTGATGGGACTTATATTTTCAGGAAGAGGTGAGTTTCCTCTTCCTTTTGATACCTTATGAGCTAATTTGGCTCAGTTCCATGTTTTGGTGGTATTTTGGCTATACCATTGGTTTATGGTATTTTGGCTGTCATGCTTGTGCTCTGGTTTTGAGTCACAGGCTGACATACCCTCCCTCTAAAAAAGGCTCATCATTGATGAGACTGTTCAGTCCTCCTAGAGGCTCTGAATCTCCTTAAATGGAGGTTCCCATCTGGTATGGCATCCTCTGCCAACCATTTGTCTTTGTCAGCTGTCTGGTTCTTGAATCTGACTAGATATTGTCTCTGATCCTTCCCATTAAGTCTGATTTTTCTGGCCCTGATGATTTTACTCACAGGTCCAGGAGAGTCTTCTACTTCCACTATTTCTGGTGGAGTGGTGTTCTTCTTCCTGGAGGGGAATTTATCCTCCTCTGTTTGGAAGTATGGTTTGACCAGGCTTACTGGAAAGACTGGGTGTTTCGTAGAAATCTCCTCAGTGAGCTTGACCTCTACTGCATTCTTCCCTATCAACTTAATGATAATGAAGGGCCCTACAAATGAGTCTCTCATTTTCTTGGGTCCTTTGAGATTGTTAAAGTTCAGTGTAGACACTAACACCTGGTCCCCTTCCTTGAAGTCAGGTTCCATATGTGATTTGTCCCACCTTTGCTTATTATACTCTTTGGCCTCAGCTATGCATTTGGCAACAGTATCACAGGCTTTCTTCCACATATCATGGAAGTCTTTGGCTGTGGGGTGGATGGTCAGAAGATTTTTCTTCAAGTGATCCACAGGTAACAGGGGATTCCACCCTTTCTCTACCAATGCAGGTGTTTTTCCTGTGGTAGAGTGCTGGCTTGTATTATAAGCCAGTTGGACTGCTGGTAAGAGGGTGACCCAATCATGGGTATATCCCTCATGGTCCTTGTATTCCATGCCATAGGCACAGAACCTCCTGAGGATGTCCTCCATTGTTTGGATCATCCTCTCAGCTAGGCCATCTGTTTGTGGATGGTAAGCTGTGGAAAAAGCAAGCTTGGTGCCAAGCATGTCATATAAATTGGTCCAAAATTCAGATGTGAATTTTGGGTCCCTGTCACTAATTATGATCTTAGGGACTCCACAGGTGGATATGATGTTATTCCAAAATAACAGAGCAGTGTCCATGGCTGTGTCCTCTTTATGGCATGGTAGACATCTCATGCTCTTGCTGAACCTATCAACTATGATTAAGCAGGCATTGTAGTTTTCTTTGCCTCCTGGGACAAGTCCTGTGACCCAGTCCATTTTGATGGTTTCCCATGGGTGTTTGGGTTCTTCTATGTGTTGAAGCAACCCATATTTCTTCCCATGTTTTCTATTTTCCTTTTGGCATCTTTCACAAGTGTTGATGTATTCACTCAACTCTTGCTCCCACTTGGGCCACCAAGCTGTGCTTGCTACCCTCTCCTTAGTCCTGTCCTCACTCATGTGTCCCATATAGGGGCAGTCATGGCATTCCTGCAGGATTAAAGAGATGTGGTCTCTGCCTATTACTGTGAGTGCACTGGTGTGCTTTTCTCTGTGATAAATCAGGCCATCTATAAGGAAGAATTTATTGTCCTTATAGGCCCTCAACCAGGGTTCCTCCAGCTGGGTTTCCAGTTCTGGGCTCCTGTATTTTTGTTGAAGGAGCTGGAGTAGTATGCTACACTGTTTGTGTTTAGCATAAGATTTCAGTACTGCATTGAAAAATTCATTGTGCAGTTCTGAGGAACTTATTCCCAGTATGGGGGTTTCTGTCTCTTCTGAATCAGTGTTCCCACTGTCAAGGGTACCACTCCCTGGTGCCCATTCAGAGAATCTGAAGCTCTTCTTCCTATCTATTTCCATAAAATGGATAGGAATTTTTGCAGCAACTTCAGGGTCATAAGCTGGATTGCTTTTGACATTGTCTAGTGGCCATCTGCTAAGGCCATCTGCATTGGTATGGCTTTTACCTTCCTTGTATATGATGGTCATGTTCCCTTTATACTCCTGGATGGCTATTTGCCATCTCAGCATGTGTCTATTAGTAGTCTTCATGTTTAGTAAAGACTTCAAGGCTGTGCAGTCTGTATAGACTTCAAAGACTGCACCCTCCAATTAATAATGGAGTTTTTCCAGAGCCCAGACTAGACATAGACATTCTGTCTGGGTGGCCCCATACCTGGCTTCTGAATCTTTTAGCTGCCTGGAGATGTAACATATTACACCTTCTCTTGGTTCACCATCCACAATTTGTCTTTGGTGAAGGGCTGCTCCTAGGCCTTGACTGCATGCTGCATCTATATATAACTTGAATGGTAGTTCAAAGTCAGGTAAGATGAGCACAGGTTCATTAGTGAGTTCATGTTTGATCCTCTCATATGCATCCCTTCTTTCCTTGGTAATTTCAAAAACTACATCCTTTGAGCATAACTTGTATAAACTACTAGTTATGTGGGCAAAGTCTTTGATGTGGTTTCTATAGTAGCTGGCAAATTCAAGGAAAGATTGCATCTCTTTGATGTTCTTTGGTACTGGCTTTTGTAGTACTGCTGCTACTTTGTTCTGGTCAATTGCCAGACTAAGGCCTGAGACTTTGTGTCCTAGAGCTAGTAGCTCTTGTTGGCCAAAATTAAACTTTTTGAGTGAAATTTTCAGATTGATGGGTGTACATTTACTTAGCACTCTGTCTATGTATTGTACATGGTCCTCCCATGTCTCTGAGTATATAATGATATCATTAATATGTACTACCATCCAGCCTTCCATTATTTCTTCTTGAAATATGGTGTCCATCATCCTTTGGAAGTGGGCTGGTGCATTCTTGATGCCAAATGGCATCCTGGTGTACTCATATATGCCCATATGGCATATTATTCTGAGCAACTGCATGGAGTTTGGTTTAACTCCATTTTGGTGGAAGCCTTTCATACAATCCATCTTGGTTATGTATTTGGCTTTGGCTAGCTTATCCAAGGCATGAGGTATCCTTGGTATAGGGTACCTGTCTGCTTTTGTGTAGTTATTCAGGGCTCTGAAATCTCCACACAATCTAGACTTGCCATCATGCCAGGTGATTAGGACAGGAGTGGTGATTTCCACTATTTCATTATGTCCAATCTTCCTAATGACATCCATGTCCAGGGGTTCATTGATATGTTTCTCAATCTCTTTCCTGGTCTCCAGACTTGCTGGGTAAGGAGGTCTCCTTAACATGGGTGGATAAGGCCTTTCTACATCCAGATATAGTTCTATATCATGGCCTTTGATCTTGCCTAATGGTTCTTCACCAATGGCAAATGCTGGTCTATTCTTCCTCAGCATCTTCAGTAAACTTAGCTTCTGTTTACTGGTGAGGGTAGTGCTAAACTGTCCCTCTCTGAATTCTTTCAGAAGTTCTTCCAGTGGGTCCTGAGAAGATATCTGGTATATATCAAGAGAAAATTTCTTTTCCTTGTTAGTGCCAATAGTAATATGCCTATTTTTACTATTGTAAATATCTATGCCATACATCCTCTGGGAATCTGTTCCCAGTAAAATCCCTTGGATGTGGGCATCTTCAAGCACTACAAACTCTGGGTTGAGTCTGATATTACCTTTTCTGTGGGGTATAATTATCTCTTTGATAATTGTCCCAATAGAGGTCATCTTTCCAGATGCACTCTTAAAGTTCTTTGCCTTAGTGGGAAAGAGCTGTTTTTCCCAGTTTGGGAAGTGGCTATCCAGATAATTTCTGGCCACTATGGAGCAATGTGCTCCACTGTCAATGATCAGTGGGTGCTGAGCATTGTCAATACATACAGTCATTTTTGTGGCTGTTCCATGTATATATGCCATTCCTTTGGTTGGTGTAACCAGGAATGTTTGTGCATCTTGTGTGTGTTTGCACAAGTTCTTGTTGGCAGTATCCTGTGGCATGCCTGCTTCCAACTGTATATCCTGGATCTCCAATGGGGTTTCCTCTTGGTATTCCACTAGAAGTTCCTCTCTTGGGTCTTGATCATCATCTGATAGTTCTCTGATGGCATCTCCCATAGAGTCTGATTCAGAATCCTCTGTTGGAGGTTCTTCTTCAGGGACTTTTTCTATAGCATAGACTTTCTTCTTTGCTTTTGGACAGTTGTTGGCATAGTGGTCTGTTGAACCACAATTGTGACAAGAATTCTTCTTCTTTGCCACTTCTGCCACTCTTTCTCTGGGTTTGTCTTTAAACTCTACCCTGAAAGGTTGTTTCTCTTTGAAACTATTGCTTCTATATGGGGTGAATTTCCCTATATTTGTCCTTTTCCTTATGTCTTGTAAGGTATTGGCTATGTCATCTAGAGTGCAATTTTGGTTGCATCTGCATTTCAATGCATGCTCTAGTTCTCCTGGCAGTTGTGTCAGAATTTTGTGATTCCTCATCTGGATGTTCATCTGAGGATCAATGGCTTTAAATCTTTTAGACTGTCTGAGACACCACTCATATGGATCTTTGTCCACAGAGTATTTGTCATTTTCAAATGACATGGTCTTTTGCCATATCCAAGTTCCATTACTGTACTTTTGGATTATTTGACTCTTCCACCATGGCCAATTTCTTCTGCCATGGATTTCTTTCATTTCTGTGTACCATATACTTGCATGACCTTTAAATGCAGTATTCAGTCTAGCAGTAATCCAGTAATCTGGTATGCTGGGTACATCAATGAAGAGTCCATCAATATAATCTATGAGCTCCATATGATCATATTCTCCTGATCCAGAGAATTTGGGCCAGTTTGAGGCCTCAGGAAGCTGTTTCAAGGCTTCCTTCTCTGAATAAGACATGCCATCTCCATCCTGGTATTGTGATGGAGATCTTGCCTTATTCAACAACATGGCATCTGGTTTTATGTCATCTGGTTGATATGGATTCTCCATAGCTTGGCCTTGTGGTTGGGGCTTTAAGCTATGGTAGGCATCAAACAATTTGTTGATGTCTTGGTTCAGACACTCCTTGTCCCTGCTGCTATGGTGTTGTTCTTCAGAGACTTGATTCAGTCTCTTGTTGGTTTCTTCAAAGGCTTTGCTCAGTTGAGCATATCCTTCCTGAAGGTTTTTAACTATCTGCTCCAATGAGGCTTGAGTTTTTCTCATCCTCTCTTGGGCAGCTGCAAATTCTGCAGCCTGCTTTGCAGATTGCTCAGCATATTGGGACATTTGCAACCACAGTGTGTCACTGTTGATGTTTCTCTCAGATGTGATAATGTTATTTTCAGTCTGAGTGGGGGTAATGTTTCTATTACTAGGACTACTGATTCTAGAGTGGTTTACAACTACTTCTGGTTGTTGTGTACTTCTTTTACCAAATCTAACAGCTTCTGGATCATGGGGTCTGACTCTTTCCTCCTCTGGTTGAAGGAGGCTTTGTTCTTGCCCTTGTTGCCTTGTCTTCTCCTGGAAACTTCCTGGAATTGTGAAGAATGGTGACTCTTGGCCACTGATCTGCTGGTTTCTGAATGGTGTGGAGCCACTGGAGAGCTGATTTGGCTTGCTCCTTGTGAACCTGAAGGAATCTGAGTAGGCCCTGTCTGGGTTAACTGTTCTTCTATAGCTTGGATAGTGGCTTGGTTCTCCCTTATCCTCTGTTCCCTTGCCTCCAGGAGTCTGTGCTGCCTGGTAGGGTTCCAACCCTTGGTGATTACCATAAGGTCCTTGAAGTCTATCTCTTTGAGACAGATCTTCTGGCAACTTGATCCCAGTTCTGCCCAGTGAGTTGCTAGGTTGAACCTCTTGTTGTCCATGCTCCATTGAAACAAATCTTTGAGGAGTTGGTGGATTTGAAGAACTTGATCCATATCCTTCCAGTCCTCTGGTTTGAGGTTTCTGTTGAATTGGAGTGTGAATGGCAAGGTTGATATTATCTCCCTCATTGTTTTGCCATCCACCACTGTGTCCAATGTGTCTTCTGGTTCTAGACATTCCTGCTCTATCCTCTGGGTGGTTTCTTTGGAAGCCAAGGTCTCTGAGGTATGCAGGGGACATATCAGTGTTTGCAAGCAGTCAAAAACTTTATGTTCTTAGGGTATTTACCTTTGACTGTGCCTTGTACAAATTTGTTATCTGCTGATTTGGGCAGTTTGCCTTTGGAGGTTACAACTGGGTTAATAATTGTAATCTTCCCTGTACAAGTGGTTAAGGTTGGTTTACCTTGTATTGAAGCAGAGTTTCGTGGTTTTCTACTCCTCTGAGTGGCTATTGGTGTCCACTTCTTGGCTGTAATGAGGCCTTCACTAAGCCTTTTTCCTTTACCCTTGCTGCCCTCTGGTTCTGAGGGTGTCACTGGTGTGTTGGCCTGTGACTTGGTTTCAAGTGGGATGTAGTTTTCTTCCACTGAATCAAAACAGGAAAAAGAGGGCTTATGTCAGTTAAGACTTCTTAAAATGCTGGTTTTGCACGTTTAAGAATGGCCTCTGGGCTTGTATATTATTACAGTATGCCCTTGTATAATGACAGTGTAATTGAATTAAAAATTTCACGTCAAAAATACAGCTTATGGTGTCCTGTCACACTGTTTGTGTGTCAGTATCCCTCAGATACACTTGTGGTTTGCAAGTGTATTCTGTAAAAAGTGGTTTGTATACAAGTGTTATTGAATTAACAATACACTTGACCACGCCTCAACTGATGGTTTTTCAGTCAGAGGTGTCCTTATTCAGTCAAGAATACAGGACTTTATTAGTGGCTTATGTGTTTTTATATGCAAAACACGCCAAAAATAATAAATTACTGTGGGTGTTAACCACGTAAAAAATACTCTTATAATATGAGTATATAAAAAAAAAGGTAAAAATATATAAAATATATATTTTTAAATAGGAATTACGCCTAAAAAGGATAAAACAATAGTTAATAAGTCATAAAACAGAGAAAAGACTTACTTGTAAGGTCCAAAAAAAAGTCAAAAACACGGCCAGGCCCCCAAAATGTCAGGATGATACTATGATAAAGGTATAACTAGGCTAATTACAACTTTAACTGTGTATGTGACACGGCAGAAAATGATTTAAAAAAAGATTTATAAAGGTTTATAATAAGATACAAGGGTTCTACTATTGAGAAATAGTGGTGGTGAGTGCTATTGAGAACCCTGGGTGCAGGCTTTATCTGTTGGATTACAATAATAAAGTCTACAATAATTAAAGATTATAATTATACCTGATTATTTAACCAAGAGTAAAACTGTTTTTGACAGTTTACTACGTAGGTTATTCAAGAGCAGGATGAGGAAAGGTTTTTGGCTGTGAAAAAGCCCTCCTTTTATCCTGAAATTGAGGTGGAAAGGCTGCTAGACCTTTCCACATAGAGGAAGTGAAGATTTTTCACTCTCCAGGACAGGCTTGTGGTTTGCAAACAGCCTGTATACCCTGTATTGGGCTCAGATGTGGTTTTGAAACCACATCTGGGCAGTTTTCCCCAATACAGGGTGAAAATTTTCATCTGGGGACCTCACAGCCTGATTCTGACGTGTATGACGCGTAGAATGCTGTACAGAAACTGTATGGGACCCCATTATTGACTGACATATGAGGTATTGAAGTAAAAACATGCTTCTTAGTCTATTTGACACCTCATATTCATGGTTATGGGATATTATCCCATGGTAAGGCTGTATCTGACAGCAGGTGGGATTTTGACCTTAAAATGGTCATACCTCTGTCAGTTTTTGAGATATCAAGCTCAAAGTTGGTTCATTGAATAGCCCTGTATGGGCTCTACACAATGGTACCCAACTTGACATGGTTATCATTAAATATGACAAAGTTATCCCATGTACATGTATTTTTGTACATTGGCGTGGTCTGGTCAAAAGCTGTATTAAGCTTGTTTGGCCAATAACTTCTGTTGTAGTTGCGTTATGAGGAAATGGATGGCACCATCAGATAGCCCTGATTGTGCTCTTTCCAAAAAGACCCCACTTCAGGTATCTCACACTAAAACTGTAAAAGTTAGATGAGAGGTGAATGTTTTGTTCACCCTTATTTGGTCTGAATTTGACGATAACTCAAGTAATACTGGTGCTAGCTCAGTTTGGCTGGTACCATTGGATAGCCCTGGCTTAGAGCTTCATTTTGAGTACCCATTTGATGGGGTTAAGCCTCTCCTTCTAGATTTTAGATGAGAGGTGAAAATTAAGGTTTATGCTCAGCACTAACTTTGAGCAGGAATAACTTTGTTATTTCCTGTCCTATGGTGATGGGACTTATATTTTCAGGAAGAGGTGAGTTTCCTCTTCCTTTTGATACCTTTTGAGCTAATTTGGCTCAGCTCCATGTTCTGGTGGTATTTTGGCTATACCATTGGTTTATGGTATTTTGGCTGTCATGCTTGTGCTCTGGTTTTGAGTCACAGGCTGACAGAATAAATAAATGCCTGAACCAGATGCCATAAGGCCATCAAAAGGCATGGTAAAAGATATAAGCTGCTCTAAAACATATAGTATCCCAATCAACCTTTGGAAATCATAAATAGGGACTTGGTGAAAGGACTTGTCCCTGGAGGGAAATACTGTTTAAATGCATGTCTAGTAGTAGTATACAGGTATAGAAAGAGTGTCATATCCTCTTCCTGCCATAAAGATGATACAGGAAAAGAAACAATCTTTCTATTTTGTAATAATATCATAGCTTATTGTGGTGTTCCAAGAATTATGATAAGTCATAGCAACCCAAAATTCAAATCAGAATTTTGGACTAATCTTTATGAAATTTTGGGAACCAAACTAGCATTATCCACAGCCTACCTTTCACAAACAGATGGATTGGGAGAAAGTATCATCCAGACTTTGGAGGACATCACCAGAAGGTTCTGTGCCTATTGCATGGAATAAAAATACCTTGAGGGATACACCCATGACTGGGTAACCCTCCTACCAGCAGTGCAGCTGGCATAAAACACCATTGTGCACTCAGTAACAGAAAAAAGCCCTGCTACACTGCAGAAAGGATGTAATCCACTTCTACCAGTTGATTATTTGAAGAGGAACCTTCTTTAAGTGCATCCTACATCCAAAGACTTGCAAACAATGTGGAAGGAAGCTTGTGAGAAAACAGAAAAATGTATATTAGAAGCCAAACTATACAATAAACAGAGATAAGACAAGAGTCACCAAGAAATGTACTTCAAAGAAGGAGACCAAGTCCTGATCTGAACACTGAACTTAAAGAACTTGAAAGTTCCTCAGAAAATGAGACACTCTTTTGTAGGACCATTCACCATGATAAGACTAATAGGGAAGAATTGTAGAAGTCACATTAACTGAGGAGTTCTCTAGGAGACACCCAGTCTTCCAAATCATCCTGGTCAAACCATATAGTCAAAAAGTTGATGAAAAAATTCCCAGAAGGAAAAAAATAGTCACCCATGAGAAACTGGTGGAAGAAGATTATTCACCTTGACCAGTTAAGAAAATCATCAAAGCCAGAAAAATAAGAATGAATGGGAAATACAACAGAAAATATCTGTTTGTATTTAACAATCAACCAGCAGATCAAGATAAATGGCTATCTGAAAAAGAAATCCCAGATGGACAAATTCACCTTAGGGGATTCAGAGCCTCTAGTAGGACTGGAGAGTCTCATAAATGATGAGTCTGTTTTTGAGGGAGGGTATGTCAGCCTGTGAGTCCAAGAAGAGCATCAGCATGACATCCCACATACCATGAATAAGGGTATGAACACTATTTGACAAATATAACCAATACAGGTAAAATATAAAGAGTAAAACTCCTGAACTATGAATATACCAATCTTACCCAAATAGGATAAGTAAAGGCAAGGATAAGACCAAATAATCAAAAACCCTTATTTTCACCTCTCATCTAGCTTATGCATGTTTAATGAAAACCCCACCAAAATGGTATTTCTCTTAAGGCTCTCAGAGAGATATATCTAATGGTAGCATCCATTCTTTTGTAGCACTCCTACATCAGGAGATACCATCATACCACTTTTTTTACAAAGAACCCCCAGAAAGTCTAAGAGAGCTTATACGAAACTGTACAAAGGTACAACCAAACTAAATATCGAATTGAGAGCTCTAACTTGGGATACCTTAGACCCCTGTATCTTCAAAATTGGCAGAGGGATCTTGGTTCAAAGGTTTACTGCCTAAAATACTGGATTTCTGAAAATAGCAATATAAAGAAACCCCTGTATCTTTGGCATATATTCATAAATCTGTACTGTGTTTTATACAAAACTGTAGCTCTAATCAAGCCCTACACATATGTTTAATTTTAATACAGATATATTCTCAATTTGAGAAAATTCCTGGCTTATATGTTTTTGAAGCCACATACTGGTGTACAAGAAGAAATCAAAAAACTTGAAACCCTTATAACTTTTGGTAATTTTTGAGAAAAGAAAACATGAAGCATAACAAATTCAAGCTCTCATCAAGCCCTTAAATTCTATGCTCTGGTATTCTTGCTATATCAAAAACTGCCTGATATGTCTGGATTGGAAAGGGTTTGGCCAGTACTGGTCTGTACCAAACCTGTACTAACTGGTACTGGCTTAATACTTCAAATAATGGTATTTTCAAGCTTGATCCCACCCAGAATGACTAATATTAGTCATTCAAACACCGGGAAGACATGATAATAGTGCTTCCGTGGCCTGTTAAAAGGTCTTTCACCCTGTATTGATCCAGAATGATCATTCTTGGTCTAAAAACCACAATTCTGACTTTACTGACGTCATAATTAATGGTATAGAGCCACAATTCAGCCACCATATTTAAAATTGCACTCTGAGGACGTTTGAAGAGCTTAACAGCCCTTCAAAGTTCCCAAAAGATATAAAAGAGGGACTTTTCTCATTGAAAAACTTCATTGTATCTTGTTATTACTATTTTACATGACAAGCCTCTTATTAACCATTAGTATCCTTAGAATATCAGATATAATTAAAACACAATTCTTGTAATACTTCTTTATACTCAAAAGATATTGGAGTTTTTCAACCAAGGTCTTCAATACACTCATCACCACTGTTACCATGTGAACAGTAGGATGTTTATTATTAAAATTATTAATTTTTTACATGTCACAGTCATAATACTAGCTTGTATTTAGATTTTTTAACTACTATATAGAATAACCCTTAAATTGAGGGCTTATAAACAAGTACATTTTTGTGGGGTTTTTCCCTAAATATGCATAAACTGGATGAGAGGTGAAAATGAGGGTCTTTACTTATTTTCTTGCCTCTTTGTTTTTTCTTATCCCATTTGGATGAAGTTGGTATGTTTATATTTTTTGAATTTCCCTCTTTAAATTTATACCTGTATTGGATATTTTTGTCCAATACTTGCTATACCGTTACTTATGGTATTTGGATGTTAAGCTGGTGCTCTGTTTGGAGTCATAAGCTGAAACCAATCATCCAGGAGGTTTCCTTGGGTATTGGTAACTTTAATGAAAACCCAGGTGCTTTAGAGGGATTTACACATCCTGAGACAACTTCCAAGCCTAGAAAAAACAAAATAAAAAAATATTAAATCTTATCCTTTTTTCTCATTGTTTTTTTATTCCTTTGGCCCATCTTCATAATAAAGAGACCAAAATAATAATAATTATTAATATTGTGATAACAAGAAAGGGTTTTGTCTAAGAGTTCAATTTATTAAATAATATTTCAAATTTCTTCCCTCTTGAAGTCATAAATCCTTTGAAATTGATAATCATACTGATATATAATAGTAATTCTAACTATAGTATTCTTATTATTATGATTTCTATATTTTTAGAATAATAATATTATTATTTTTATTACCATTATTATGTTATTCAAATAATAAAATCATAAGGTAGCTTTTAGTTTTTGTTTATTTGATTTTTTCCCTTTTAGGTCCCTATTTTATCAAAAGAGGCCATGAAAAAAATAGAAGACAATATTAACTATCATGAAACTTGTTTTTTTGTTTTTAAGCATGAAAAATGTTTATATATCATCATTTAAATTTTTTCATGAGTGAATAATTGATACATGAGTGATATAATAGTTCATATGTAACTGATCTCCTTTTGAAGAATATGTTTATGAATCAAAGCCTTCTTATTTTACAAATTAGAAGCCCTAGTGAGGATAAATAAATCACAAAAGGGTCCAAAAACTCAAGAATAATTCAATTCTATCAAATAAGGAAAAAATCCTATCAAGGGAGTAAATTAAAAAATCTCAATGACAAATGTGATTTCAGGATTTCAATGATTTGTGATTTTCCATTATATTTGATATTTATCAAAAAATCTTAAATATTCCAATGACTTTCCTTCTAAATGTTTTCTCTTATATTGAGCGTTCATATAAACCCATTAGCTATAATGGAGCACTAGTTTAATAGAAAATATGCATAAAGAATTAAGTTAAACTTTTCACAAAACTCAATAAACCTCAAACCATACATATTTTTATAAAAATTATTTGTGGCTTATTTGTTTGATTTTTCATAATAAAATGAAGCAATTCCCTCAAAACAGAAAGTTTGTTTCAAATAGTCTTCATATGAATCAAGGTTGCCTAAAATATTCTTTTAAAATGCATGTTGAATAATTATGAATATATCACATCTATGTGGAGTAAAACTTCCTGGATAAAATGAACACTTCAGGTGCTAGCAAATACCAAAAATAGCTTCCATAAAAATAATCTTCCACAGAACAATTGACATTTTAATAAAATAATGTTCTTATACAAAATTGAATAAAAATTAGCATAAATTCAGATGAAGTGAAATCAAAGTTTAACAGGGCCTCAATATGCCCACAGGGTGAGGTCAGAGCCAAGTCAGACTGACAGTGGAATAAGGTTTTATTTCAAGGTTTAATTATTTAAACGTTAATCCAAGTTTTGGAAAAACTATAAAAATTGTTATCCTTTTATGCACTATTCTTCAAATCTCTTGAGAATACAAAGCTTATATTTCCTACTCAGTTTGATCCAATTCAATCATGTATCTTTAAATAACGTTTGGAATGAATCAATCAAATATCAAAGTTCTCATAAAACATTTCTGCATCACTTTCCTTACATAAAATTTAGTTTTAAGAAATGCATTCAACCAGACTATTTCTGAATTCTCAAGTAATAACGACCTTATTAATAATAGGATTTAAATACTCCTGAAAAAATACTTTACTGCCTCTCTTAGAACACATTTTCTTTGTCAATATGCAATTCATCATATAATTTTCATAAATTATGAAATATTCTTCCCAATAGTTTGTATTTTAGTAATAAAGAATTGAATTTTTTTATTTTAAGTGTTTCAGTTTTTCCTCCTTTTTAAGAAAGAAATTTTTTGGTTCTTTAAATCCAAAATCAAATTATTAGTTGATTTATTTTCAATTTCATTTTTAACCTAAACTATACTCTATAGATTTCCCTACAAACAAATATGAATTTATAGCTTATTCTGAGAATAATATGTGGCTTAATCATTATAATTCAAGTTAAACAGAATTTATTCAACAAAAGAAATTTGATAACAAACTCTTTTGGAAATTTTTATTAATAGTTTTCGATATTGGTATAATCATCAAATAAATGATTCTTCATCATTTGAGAAGGGATGAGATAACTTTGTACCAAGTTGGGCTTTCATGGAAGATGACACCTTTTGATTACTTAATCATTACAATTAAGTATTTTCATTTGCTTTTTTGAAACAATTATTAGTGGTTAGTTCATACCCTTCCTACATGAAATATCATATTTTATGTACTTTTCTAAAAGTATATACAAATTTTATCTTGTCAAATCTTCCTCAAAGAGAAAATAATATGAAAATATCTATATCAAATATTATGAAACCATTTTCAGTGAGAATTTGAAATACCAAACAATGTGTTTTCAATGTAACTTCCAGATAATAAAAAAAACTCAATATGATCTTATTTCAATTTAGATTTCAATTTTCATGTTTGAAAATTTGATTTGAATTTTTTCAACACAAAGTTCTTTTAAGAAAAAGAAGCTAAGAAGAACTTGATTTTGAATATAAATTGGGGAACTAAAAAGTCATTATATGCTCTTATAATCAAAATAGGGATATAGCACTTAGAAAGACAACAACGGTCAATGTGAGCTTATTGGACCATTAACAAAGATTGGATTGATAAAGTTTGTAACCTTTCATTTTTAGTTCTGTAGTTATTTTGTGTTCTTTCAGAAACTGATATTTCATGTTAGAAAAACAAAAAAGGAAGTAATTTTCAAAATTGGAATGCAACATTGGGGAAAAAAATTTAATTGAAAGAAAATCTTTCCATTAGGTCGTATTTTTGAAAGACTTTTTATCTCCAAATTTTCTCTGCTATTATACAAAGTGGATTTTCAAAAAATGGTGTCAACACGTTAAAAGCTATTAGAATTTATCTTATTTGAAATTAATATTCCCCATAATCATTTAAAAACATCAATTTAAAAAAAATGATGGAGAAAAAACAATTTGTTCAAGACACAAATATTTTTTTGATAAATGATTCAAATTAATAAGTAAAATGAAATACTAGTTATTTTTAATTTTATCAATTAACTTTCAATTCTCTATTGAGTAAATAATAAACTTAAAAACAAAATTGGACCTATAGCAAATTTTCTTATAGCTATCACTTGGAATAAAAGCAAGTTTGAAATGATAATTGCAATCCCAGTCAAAAGGATATTTTTTCTAAACACAAAACAATGTGAATTATGAAAGAACTTCAAGGCATTAGAAAAGCCTTTGTAAAATTGGATATGTAATTGGAATAATGAAAAAACTTCTAATTCCAAGATTTAATTTCAGAATTAATTTCTTTTTGGATTATTTTCAAGCAGAAACAAAAGAAAAGAAAATTGAGCAAAGAATTTCATTTCAAGAGATATACTACAAAGATATTTCTCTTCAAATTTTTTCCAAAACACTTTTGGTACTTTCTTTCAATTTTGAAGATTTTGTTTCAATTTTGTTGAAAAAATGAATTCATATTTTATTTGCATATTTTAATATTTTTCTTGAATAAATTTCAAGAGATTGAATGTACAACTCATATCCATTATGTTGCCAACTGGGGATATGGAAACAAGAATTTGATTAGGTATGTCAAACATAAAGAAAGCTTTCTTACAAAAGACTCAATAATTCAGCTCTCATATTAATAATTCAGGATCAGTTTTTTTATCTTTAAAATTCAAATAGATTCCAATTTAGTTGATTCAAGCTCTAAATGACCAAAGCTGTGAACTGTAATAAATTAAAAAACTTGCTACATTTGAGGGACAGGTTTAATGCAAGTTGAATCTGGGTTGGATTTTGATTCAACCTAGCCTATACGCTGAAAGTTCCTGCTTTTTTCTCACAGTGACTGGACTCACCTAAAATAAGAATATTGGAAAAGCACCAGTTGTATATTCAGATGAACATTGGGAAAATTTTCAAGCTACAAGATGATCTGTAACTGGATAGCCAATCAAACTCTATGACAATTTGATCATTTGAAAGACCAGGAAACAGCCAACAGTATCCTTGTCATCAGTCAAGGCTGAATACGAATACTTGACAAATGTAGGAAGTGAGATCATGTGGTTCAAGAAGTTCTACTAAGAAACCAATGTTTTTAGTAATGATGAACCAATTATGGTTCACGAAGACAATCAAGTATATATTTATACAGCAAACAATTACTGAGTAACAAATACCAAGCGAATGAAGCATATCAACATTTTATTCAAGAAAATGGAAGACAAGAAAATCAAATTAATCTACACACCCTCTGACAACATTCTTGCAGATTTGCTCACTAAATCTGTATGCCAAGCTGCTATTGAACAAGCTTTGAGAAGCCTAAGGCTTCTCATGAGGGAGGACAAAGGGGGTGTTAAAAGAAAAATTGACCCTTTACTAAGAATGCCACTCTTGAAATTATCTAAATTTTTCCGCGTACTTGAGTAGACTATTTCGACATATAAACAGAACTTTTTTAAGACAAACACAGTAACAATCACCTCTTTATTACTTTAGTACTTTGTAACTCATGACTTCATCAAGAAACTGACAATTCACGCTGTAGCCACACCTCTGATCTTTACAATAATGGTTTGTCTTGATTCTACTAATGACTAAATACAAGATGCTAACCTTTTTCTTTAGTGCATACTATTAATTCTCATCAGAAGGTTCTCTTCTAAATTCGTATTTAGTGTCAGACAGAATTACGTGTTGATAGGTTAGTGCTGTACCAATACCAGTATCATCTAATATCAACTGATGTTGTTATTATAATACATCCATAGAAGGCCATTGAATAGCTTTTTCTTGTTGTTCACCTTTAGGTACTTGCTTTTTACTTTGTGTCTTATTATGATTTTATGTTAATATATAACCTTTAGTCTTCTAAACAATTTGACAAGTCAAACCAAGACCGGCACAGATTCTATGTGAATATATTTACCAGTCTTTGAGGTTGAGCTTTTCAGAGCAAGCCTCTCACAAACTCTCGATAAGGTGGACTTGTAGGATTGATTTCAATAAGCTTATCTATCTATCTCAAGCTGATTTTTCCAGTACCTACTATTCAACGTCTTCACAAGAAAGGCTACTCAACGGCGCATCCATTTTTCAATACCTCCGATTTTCTCTCAAGTTTGAGATATCATACAATTGGTAAATCATTCCAAACCGCCTTTCAACAAGGAATTCTCAAGTACGATGCATGCAAAAATTTTCTGTAGCGTTAGAGATGCAGAGCGGATCAAAGCCGTATGTACTTCTGCTGCACCTTAATGTTTCAGGAGCGTGGCAAGGGGCTTCCCCAGAAAAACGTGCCTCGGTCCAGTCACTGGCGTCACCACCCGATGACGACCTTCACATAACAAGACACCTCTTGAGAGACCAGTTTGTTCCCACACATTCGTGCTAGACTAAACAGGGTGTACACTCTTTATATATTTTTTAGCATGGTTGCTTTAGTGCGGCATCTAAGCTCAATAGTTCTTCAAACTAAACAGTTTCCTGGGCGCTAGAGATATGGTAGGTCTTACTACTACTGCTTATTGGGTGCCATATTGTTCCATACTTCTCATAACTTTTCGCTAGCCAGCTTTTGCTGATCTTATATTGGTGCTGCATGCACTATAGTAAGAGCTACATCATGACACAAATAGTTCACAATGTCTTTCACAGTGCCAAAGACCAAAGCGAAAATTCATAAAAGGCTATAAATTGTGCAAGGGACATCATCAAATGGAAGATGAAATCATAACAACGTGTAAGAAACTTCATATCCGAAATAGCAAGTTGTCACAAAAATCCAACGCTGTTCATTTTGGAAGTATCCAGAAAGTTCGTAACCAAAAGATAACAATTTTGAAACCTCCGACGCTAGCATAGTTACTCAGATGGCCAAGTACTTGAGGGATCCGTTTTAAGATTTTAAAATAATTAAAAATAGATACCAAAACTTAACTGAAACAAATTCTAAGAGGTAGAAAGCTTAAGACCTTTCCGGTATCAGATGTTCACCACGCCTGAGAGCAGTCAAACATCGATTCCCTCATTATGGTACCACGATTGCTTCTATAAAGTGCTCCCCAGTTGACCACAAGCGTAAAAGACAATCTTGCGAGCATCCATCTGTTTTCTAGACTTTCAAAAAAATTCTAATAGAATGATGTTGAGATCATGGAGCATCATCAGCATTTTCATCTTATTCTCAGGAGATCTAGGGTTAATTTTCGAAACAATGGACGAAGTTGAAAAGAACTCAGATGGTCTTTCAAAGGATTCTCAACTTTTTAAAAAACGCAATAGATTTACAACGCCTTTTTACGAGCTTGATCAAGCGGGACCATCCAACTCTTACCATCACGAAAAAAAGGCCAAAATTGACCCAATATCGGGAAGAGTCAGCGAGGATCTTCAAGTAAAAATGGATTTCATACGAAAAGTTTTTCCCTTTCAATACTTCTCCGAATACCCAAAAGACAGCCCAAAGCAGAGTCAACCACTAAGGGGTAAGCAGCTAAGTAATTGCAACATTGAGTTCTTGAACAAAAACGACAGTGAGCCAGAGCTAGAAAACTAATTACATCCACTTTTACTCAGCCTTCAGCTTTTTTCCACAAGTTCCAGAACAATTAGGTGTAAGGACTACTCACTCGCCAGCTCTCGAGAGTTCAAATCCATTATTTCTTTCAAACGAACTCCTAGAAAAAAAACTCATCGACCTAACGAAACCTACGGTCTTTGAGCTTTCGCAGAACAATGAATTATTTTCAGTTTCTCCTTCCGAACAAGATGTTGCATGGATCTCAAGCATTCCTCGGAAATTTAAGTTGGGCCAAAATGGAAGACTCTGGGCTGAAAAGTTAGAGTTTTGCGCAACGAAGCTTAAGATATGGGACAAAGTGAACCCGTGGCATAAGGGGTTCGTGATAGCCTTGGAAAAGAATCTCTTAAAATCTCTTATGCGCAAAGTTTGGAATATGAATGCAAGAATTCATGAATACTTTTTCATTCTTCGACTTGATCGTAACATTTTGAAAGAGTCACAAATCGATCTTTTTCATTGGATTTACGAGGAAATGAAACTTTTGGCATCAAAAGACAAACAAGGCACTAGAAAGTTGAATTGGGCTCTTGCTCGGGAGATCTTCGCAAAAGCTTCAGCTCACGAGACGCCGAAAACAGCCTGGAAAGTCAATATGATAAAAATGGACAAAGGGCCAGACAGTCAGATGAAAATATTCTCACAACAGACCCTATTAGAAACACAAGCGGTAATTGGGATTATTGGCTCGTACTACAAGGCAAGAAATGGAGATAAATGGAAACGTCTTTTTCCACAAGATAAAAACTTTGTTGATAATTTGCTGAAGGAGATCCGGAGGAAATTGTACTCGGGACTAGCCATTGGGCCCATAACTAAAAGCTATCGTGCATCAATATCTCGGAGTATTTTCCCATGGTCACATGAAGTGCAACCACACCTGAAACCTCTGAGAGCTGCACCGAATTTGGCAAACAATATGGATGATTTTGTATACCAGATTGTTGTGAATCCAATACATGCACAAATCTCCTAGGCATCGAGCTGGGAATCACACCTATTATAATAAAAAGGAAATTGGATCAATATGCTTGAAATTTTGTGGTCTGTTTGTTCTTTCCTCACAAGCAAACTGTTAATAAACCAATATGGATGTCACCGATACTTCATTTCTAACATAATTATGAAAAACGTATGATAAACTTACTCTCACATGTCCAAGACCACCTCGCACGGGTACTTAGAGTCTTAAACCGTTCACATAGGGCCAGAACGTAGTTATTTTAGAAATTTACAGATACGCTTTATTTCAATACAGTGATACAACGCTAGTAGCAGTAATCCCTATTTATAGTGTGATCTTATAGCAGTTAATATGTAATACCTTTGGCTTGTTCTAGCAGCAGCCAAGCTTATCAAATACTAAGGAATTTTAACTGAAGTGGGTTTGACGATAAGCGCTGCTAGCCTAGTTAATGTAAAGTTTAACAAAAATAGTCTTGTAAAGGTGTTGATCTAGCTGATTCACTTCGTAGTACTTGGTGTTCAGATAAAATGAGATACAAGGGAGATATGAAATATTACGACGTCGATTTTTTTGGAAAGAAAAACAGAGAGAGTGGGAAGAATAAAGTGAGAATTGAGAACTTAAAGGGCACAATCTCCTTCTTTATTAATCAGTCAGAAGTATCTTAAATATGTTGGGCACTTCCAGTAAGTTGACTAAGGATCGACTTTGGTTAAGAACACCCACTGACGTCACAAAATGTACAACACCTTTTCAGTACTCTCAAGTGTCTTTCTCAAAAAAAGTAATTCTTTCCGACATTTAAAATGCAGGATCTATCTCAAATTCATTAAATTGCCTTGCTTTCCTTGAGACTTATTCTTGCAGCGAACACAATGTTAATGATCCAAAAACTACGTTGTCACAAGGAATCTTTGTAGTCATGTAGTTACAATACTTATATTTAATTTTGTTGTTATTAATGATCAAAGAGCTGATCTCTTAAGACCACGGAGCTGATTACTCTTGTATTTACTATATATATCTAGACAAGAACATGAGTAGCTGCTTGTCCTCCAGCTACTCATATTCTCTTCTCACCTTTTGTTTCCTGACCTCTTTACGTTTGAGCATCTTTCAGGTGTGCTCTCATTTTGAAATCCAGCTACTCATATTCTCTTCTCACCTTTTGTTTCCTGACCTCTTTACGTTGTTTGAGCATCTTTCACCCAAAACCCAGCAATGGCAGGTCCAGCCTGCCTAAAAGAAAATTAACTTATTATTGGCCTTTTAATTGAGCCGATAAATATATTAGCAGATGTAATTTTTTGTATTTTTAACATTCCTATGCTTTTAAGGCATCTATTTGAAATATTTTGTTTTTTTCATGGAGTACTGAAGGGGCAAATAAGCCCGAAAACCGGGGGCAGAAAACTCAAAAATAATATAACTCGTTTATTTATTCCTATGTAGTATTTGAAAAGAAAAATAGAATAACGGGTAAAAATTCAAACCTGATTTAATAGAAAAATTCCATTGGAGTAAGATAATAAATAGGCTCAATTTCTGAATAACATCACTAGGTGTTCTAAAAACAATTAAAATAGAGTATATACCGTCATTTTGACACAAAATGGGTTTAGTTGTCTAATTGAAGTGAATTCCTCCTTAAAAACTTAATCGATAATCTACTATAAATATTATAGATTTCAAACTAGAGATATTTTACGTAACAACACAACTTGGGTTTGAAATCTTACCAATTGTGGCAGAATCTCTGAGGAAGGTTCATTTTTCAATTTATACCAGCTTATGAAGTGAAAAAAAATCTATCAATTCAGTTGAGAAAATAGAAAAATGAAATTTTTTATTGGGAGTTCAAAAATTGGAATAAAAAAGAAATAGCCATACAGAAATAATGGAAGGCTATTGGTATCAGAAAAAAGGATCATTTGTATTTTCTACCAAGATATAAAATAATTTCATGAAATTTTATTATTAAACCATAAATAATCTCTTTTTTCAGAATCTATGAGTGGGATAAAACTTAATTTTCAACTTTTTATTATTGAATGAAATTCTCCACTTATCCAAAATAAGGTATTATTTTGCATTGGTAAAGATTTTTATCTCCTTGAAGCAAGTGGTAGCAGTATCCTTAGGTTCTCTATGTAGATTTTCTCTTTGAGAATCTCTCAAATAAATAATTGTTATCTGTAATATTGATTCAGTGGTGAACAATATTTTGTAAAAGAAGATTTCAATATAGCTTAGGGTATTAAAAAAAGACATACCACTACTTCAAATTATCGAAATATGTTTTAAAAGGTGATTTATACCAAATACTCTTTTTAGAGTACCAGATCCCTATATAAGCTCAAGAATCAATAAAATAATCAATACACCCTTTAAGAAAAACTCATTATTTGAACTCAATATTCAAAATTATGGAAAAAAAGAAATTTGATGAATGATTAATAGAAATTAGTGCCAATGATAGGTTTTTAGCTATTAATTCCTATGAGAGTTTGGGGAAAAATTGAAACTTGAACAAAAAATACTTCTATACAGAAATTAAAACTCCAATCATCAGTTTTGTTGATTCTAAATATGATTAAGTATTTAGAAAATATTTAGAAGAAATATCAATTCCGCTATTTGTTGAGTTACACTCAGATATCTAAGATTGTGTTTCAAACACAAGTAATATCACCCAAATATGATGTTGATTGTAAGGTTTGTCTATGAAACTCTTGATAATAGTAACAATATCAAGAGTACTATCATTGTCCTCCGTAGGAAAATATAATATAATAGGATATTATAACCACAAATTTAAATATAATTATTGAAAAAAATTATATAAAAAGATAAATTTAATTATTATTATATGAAAAAATAATAATAAAATATAATAATTATAATAAGTTATAATTATTCTATTATTGTTATAGTCACTGACAATTATAACGATAAGAAGTGTAAAGCTCTTAATGAGACAATTACACATGTAAAATATAAATATTTAACCACTTATAAATAATATATAAATGTAATTTATAGAAGAATTAAAACACACACTGTGCAGAAAAAATTCTTATAGAAAGATTCTATATAAAAAACTAATAATAGATAAAAAAAGATATAGAATTTTTAGAGAAAACTTACTTATAATATAAACTTAATACAGCAAGTCAAATACAACAGTTATTATATTAAATAATGATAACAAGTTAAAAACACACTGAAAATCAAAATTTCAAATGATAAAAAACCTTTTTATGATAAAAAATATGATTAAAGAGTTTTTGAGAGGAATTTGTGGATTTAAAAGATATTTTAAAGACAATAATTTTATAAAATAAAATATATTATAGGTGATTACAACAATAATATAATTTCTATGATTTCAATTCTTTAATTTAAGATTCATAAAGAATAGAATGCTTAAGACATACTTTAATAATAAGATTTTATATATAATAAAACTTTACCTGTTTAAATGTCTAATATAATTGGATTGATAATTGATGATGGAAAAAAACAGTGATGAAAAGACTCTTTTTATGTCTACAGAGCAGCTCTCATGATTCATGATGTATATAGAGGGCGTTCTCAGGTCAAAACTGAAAAACCATGCTTAAAAATAAGGTTCTTAAATCAAGGTAACTTATTTTTAATTGCAATTTAAAGTTACCAGTGTTATTCTTAACTCCAAGTAACTTTAATCCTCATTTAAGTTAATTACTTCAAGTTTCAATGTAAAATAAGTTTCTTTATATGAAGGTTCATTACATGAAAAACTTAAAAATATATTTCCAAGCAGAAATCTCTTAAACTCAATTTTTAATTAATTTTTAAAAAAATCTTAATTTTCTTTAAGTATAATTAAAAGACTAAATTTGAAGCTAATTACCCAAGAAATCTGTTTATAAAAGATAATTAAAGTTCAATTTATATATAGAGAAGATCAAATTGTAAGCTGTGTGAAAAATTCAAGCAAATCGATTGAGAATTGGATTTCTAATGAATTTTTGAAGTTATTGCTATTTTCCCACGTAAAATAGCAATACACACTAAACCTTAAATTGTGATAAGGATTTAATGCTTTTAACCTCAAAGGTTTAAGCTTATTTAAGCTTTTACAGGTCTCAAAACTTTAATTTCAAGCCTGCATATTGGGATTTACCCTTTGGCAGGTTGAAATTCTTGTCCAAATTGGGTTAAAACCAGTTTAAACTTTAAGGTTCGATCAAAGTCTAATATTAAAGTTTAAATAAGGTTGAAAATCCTCCAATACAGGTGGAAGACCTTAATTGAATCATTGAAGATCCAAAAAGTTGGGTACCCCAGCTCTGTTTGGTCTTTTTCCTTTGTCCCACCTTTTTGTGTGGATTTTGCCCTTTTATTTATTTAACGCCATACTATGGCCTTACACCCTTTTAAATTGAGCTCACACAGGATTCACATTCTGTATGGCAGATCCTTAGCCAATTCATTAAATATACAAAACACCTCAATTTTAACTAAAATTTTGGTAAGTTTGCATAAACCTTATGCAACTTTAAATTTAAGCTTATTTAAGCTTAAATTTAACAATTTAAAAAAATGTTAAAAAAGTTACATTAGTACTGTGAGATTTTTAAATCTTCCAATAACATAAGAAATAAGCCTTTTTGTCTATAACACCCTATGGGTGTACTCTAGGTCATTTTTGGTGTAGAATCCAAAAATGACATAATATTTATGACTTTGTTTATCCAAAAAAAATTTATACTTATTTTTTTTATTTTTGATTTTAAATTCAATTGAAAAGTCTATTTTAGACTGAATCAACTGTATATAAAGTCATTTGTGGCCTTATGGGTATGTTATACATACCTCACAGGCTCACATTGATGAAGAGTATATCTTGAAATTAATACATTTATATTATTCAAAAATAGTGAAAAATGCAGATAATCATTTTAATAGCTATTGATAAAAATATCATGAGCTCAGATAGAAGCTTGATTTATATGTAAAAGCAAGTGAAATTATACTCTTAATCTTGATTCAAGGAATCTTGAAGGTTGATAAAAGCTCTGGATACATCCTCAAGTGTTCGGATACCAAAATTGCCAAGGAATAAATGTAAATTCAAAAATAATAATTTCTGAATATCTATTTTCAGAATGAATCTTTCAAGTACAAAGTATTAGTTTGAAAATAAGATCTATGAGCTCAGGTATATAAGGCTGATATAGCTTTTGGCTCTATCAAAAACTCAACTATACCACATAGCATGTTTTAATATTACAGTATCTTTTTCAGGATGACTTTATGAATTAGCAGATATTATTGATATTTTGAGATAAAATTATGAGAGTTATACATTAAAATCACTTTAAAGAAATATAAAAAGCCTCTTATACAGACATAGAGTTGTGAGGAGCTCTTTGACATGTTTGGTTTCCATAATTATAAATGGGGTATCTCTGAGAACAATTACAATGCTTAATGTTTTGATTATATTGAGTGAATTACATAAAAGAAACTGTGTTGGAAATAGCTTTTCTACATTAAAATTTTATAAAAACTGATTTAATTTCATCCAAATTTAAACATTGCTATTCACACCCTCTTGAGATTCCTTGAAAATAATAGCAGGTTTTCATGCTTGAATTGATGAAATTATTCTTTGATTTCACCCAAATTTGATTTGAATTACCCAATAAAGGAAATTTTCCCTTTTATTTTGGTAAATATATGTTTAATAAATATTGAATTTTTCTTTACCTAATAGGGAGTGAAGAAACCTTGCTTACCCCCTTGAGTTGTGTTAAAAACTGATGGGCAGGGATTGAAGAATCTCAAAAATTTCTTCAGAAATCATTGTGTGAGACTGGAGAGGTTTTTCACATACCAATGAGGCCACAAATACTATCTTATACATTTGATTAAGTAAGGAATTGAATTTCTAAACGGATTTCAAACAAAAAATTGTGAAAAATGACTATGAATTTCTTTTTGTTAATCAAATTTATAATTCTTAAGTCATTTTTGGATTCTACATCAAAGATAACCTAGGGTAGAACCATAAGGTACTATACCTAAAAGTGGTTAGGGGACTCAACTTTTGGGATCCAAGAGTCCAAATAATGTTTTCCTGCTGCATTGAATGATTATAAACCTTATTGAAACTTGAATATTACACTATAATTGAAAAATTAAGCTTAAAGAGGTTTATTCCCAATTTGGACTGGAATGACAAGTGGCCACAGGATAAATCCCTTAAAGCTGAATTAAGTTTAAATATGCTTAAATAAGCTTTTAATCAAAGCTAAAATCTTTTACAACTTATCAAGAGTTAAGGTTTAGCTTATATTGGTATTTTCATGTGGAAAAGCTCAATAACTTCAAAATTTTATAGAAAATTCACTTTTTGATGGATTTTCTTGAACATTTCACACAAAATACAATTGACTTTTATGTTACTTTTATAAGTAGGATTTTTTGATATATATCCTTGAAAATATCTTTTTCAATTATTTTCGAGGGAAATTAAAATTTGTTGAAAAATTTATCAAAAATTCCATTTGGGCAATTTTTTCTTGAAAATTCATTTTATTACTCTCAAAATAGAGATCTTTGATTAAAATATAAACTCATGAAAGTAAAGTTATAATTCATATGTCACAGCCACTATTGGGGGTAGAGGGTATTTCTTATGACACATAGAATTCTTTCCAGAGCCTCTATGGGACCCCATTATTGAAAAAACTATGATTTATTGAAGGATAAACAGGCTCCTTCATCTAATTGACACCTCATATTCAAAGATCTGGGAAATAATCCCACAGTAAAGGTGTACTGCAACAACTGTGGGATTTCAACCTTAATGCTGCAATAACGTTATCATTTTTCAAGATATCAAGCTCAAATTTGGTTAATTGTGTAGCCCTAAATGGGTTCTACAAAATGGTACCTCATTTGATATGGGTAGCATTAAATATGGCAAAGTTATACCATGTTTAATTCCCATTATCTAAATATGGATGTTTCTCACATCCTGTATGAAGGTTATTTGCTTCATAGCTTTGTTTCTATATGGGCTATGGGGAAATTAATGGAAAAATCTGATATCCCTGATTGTGCTCTTTCCAAAATGACCCCATTTTAGGTGTCTCACACTGAAACTGTCAATACTACATGAGAGGTGAATATTTTTTCATCCTTATTTGGCTTATTTTTAGCCATAACCGCTTTGGTTTTTATGCTAGCTGAATTTGGCTACTACCATTAGATATCCCTGATAGAGAGCTTCAATTTGAACCCACATTGGATGGGGTTCAGCGTATTTCTCTGGAGTTTAGATGAGAGGTGAAGACTAAGTTTTATGCTCAGCAACTTCTTTGAGCCTGAATAACCTTGTTATTATTTTTCCTGTGATTATGAGACTTTCATATTTCAAAAGGGGTGAGTTCCCTATTAGCTTTGTTACTTTTTGAGCTGGTTTGGTAGTATTTTGCTCTACCATTGGTCTATGGTATCTTGGCTGTCATGCTTGTGCTCTAATTTTGAGTCACAGGATGACACTTTATTTACCCTAATTAATTTCTTCCTCTCATTAATTCTGAGCCCTCTGAAAGCAAGTCATAGCATACTTAGTGTCAGGTCCTCTTCACTCAAAAGAACCCCTGTGATATAATATTTATAAATGAGGATTAAAGCTGGTTGGAGTGAATATTAACACTGGTAACATTAAAATAACAATGAAAATGAGGGACCTTCAGTTAAGAAACTTATCTCTAAGTATGGTTTTTTTTGATATTAGAATTTCCACCATATCCATTATTGACAATGGGAGCTTCTCTGAAGGCATCAAAAAAGCCTTAACATGACTGTTTTTGTCCATCATCATCATAATTAATCAATAAGTCAATTTAATAAAGCTAATATCTTATTGAATATGAAATCTTATAAAATTAAGTAACTATGAAGTTGTTTTATTTGCTATAAATTGTAGATAAAGAATTCAGATAATATTCCTTTTAATTAACAATAATTCATTTTATGATATAAAATTGTTATCTGAAGCTTTTTTTTAGATCCAAAAATTTCATTTAAAACCTTTTGCATCTTATTTTATCATAATAATTGTTATAATTATTTCAAATATTGGTTTTGTGGTGTGTCTTTACCTCATAAGAATTCTTCAATACTATAACTCTTGTTGTTTGACTTTTTGTATTGAATAAATATCATAAGTAGGTTTTTTGCCAACTTCTATATTTTTTATCTATTATTGGGTTTTTTATATGGAATTTCTATTTAATATTTGCCTCTGCACAGTTTATGTGAATAATTCCTTTATGAGTAATATTTATATTATTCATGAGTGGTTATATATTATCATTTTCCATGTATAATTATCTCATTAGGAGTTCTATAATTCTTACTCCTGCAACTACCAGTCACTTTAACAATAATAATAGGAAAATTATAGTTCCTTATAGCTATCAAGAATTCTCTTATAATTGGAAATATCCCACGGTAATAATTTCCTCGTTTTTTATAGAATCCTTTTTAATAATTATATCAATTTGTGGCTTCAATGAATAATTCTATTATACTTTCTACTGAGGAAAGTCATAGTAGTACTGATTATTTTTAATATTATCAGGACATCCATAGCCAGACCTTACACATAGGAAGTACTCCATCTCATATTCTGGGAATTTCGCATATTTAATGCCCTCTTTGGAACTATGATCTCATCAACTATGCCTGAACCCAGTATATGGGCCAAAGTCTCTAAAGATTAATGACAGATGAGGTAAAGATGGCAGTGATTTTGAAAACATGCTAATGAACCTTTGATAAACTGAAGGATTATCAATTTCTACCACAGACCCTTTATAGAGTCATATATCAAATTCTATAGCAGTTATAGAAGGATACAGCATTTTTATATCCCATAGAAGGATGGTGATATTCCAGCTAATTTCTCCCTTCCAAATTTGGGGTTGCAGAGCTCAAAAAATTCTAGAAATTTTCATCTTTTCTCAAAATTTCAGGGAAAACTTTATGATTATCCCAAACCTCCACCCAGGATAAGTTTGTTAATTTCTTAGATATATCTCACCAATGTGGCCCAGATTCTATTCCTAGAACAGCTTTGCTAATCTATCATTTACAGAAATAATTATTATTTTAGTATCCCACATATGAAGTCCATTTTTTATTTTTTCCCTACAGTATTTTTAAGGTAAAATATTTCTAAATGAAATATACCATGAGTTTTTTGAATACAGGCCGCAAATAATTCAGACTAAATTTCTAATGGAGCCCTATAATTCGATAATTTCTTTAAGGATACTGTATTCTGTATTCCCTAGCTATATACACTGCAAAAATTATGGAGGAACCTTTATCCAGGTCCCTTACATGAATTTTCTCAGTATCTGAGATATATCTCATTCCTTGATGCTTATTTAATTGAGCTATATCCCATTATATATCCTAAGGTGTTTTCACAGGCAATCTTCCAAATAAAAATAAGCCTCAAGCTAATCAAAAGTGCCTACTTAGCTAGGTATAAAAGGATGCATACATGGGATCACTCAGAAAAATGAGAGAGAATATTGAGTGTGATAAGAGCCATATTGAAAAGTATTTCAGCTTGATAGCATTACAAAGCTCAAGAAAAGAAATAAGGATACAACCACAAAAGAATACATTATAAATTTTCCAAAAATTTCATAAAGAAAGGATGGAGTGATTATTATATGGAAGCCAAACATCTACTGAATTGGTAAGGGAAGGGAAATACTGATTTTAAGCTATTCAATATTTGTAAATATGAGTAAGAATAAGATATAATGCACACAAATATAAAATATCTTTGCTTATAAGGGGAAAAGCATCAGATTGATTGAGGGGGGATAGTATATTCGATGAAATAAATCCCTGAGTTTGTGTCCTGGAGACAGTGGATTTAGAATGCGCTAAACCTGAGGAAGTATTCAGCTTGAAGTGAGTTGGAACAAATTCTTAGCCTTTATTGGTGTATAAAATAAAGTATTTTTGTTTTTAGGGTATAAAGTATTTTCAACCTTTATTTACTCCAGTTCTGTATTTGGGAAAAATTTTATTTGAGATCTATCAGGGATACGGTGTGAATTTTCAATAAGGCCCCTTACTTATTAAGAGGAATGGAACTCGAATTATTCTAGCCAATCATTTATTGAACTCCCTTAACCCTATATTCAGGGCTTGACAGTATCCCCATTCCATAGGTGTTGAGCTCCTGAGCTCCATAAAAAGGTCATTATTGAAGTTTTTCATCCATGAACCTGTCCACCCCACTTTATTCTTTTATTATAGTCTCATCAGGATAAGCTTTTAGTACACTTTAGTGACTCCTGTCTTCTATTTTTTTGATCTATCCTCTTCGTGAACTTCTATTTTCATCTTTGGAAGTTCAAGTTAAAGTCCTGCAAATTATTCGGCTTTCCTCCCAAATTGTTTTCTTAGTCACATTGGTTGGTATCCATGTAATTAGCTCTTGATATTCAAACTTGATCTCGAATGGTCTGTTTCTCTTTTTTCTACAAGAAATTGAAAATATTGACTTCGTGTCAAATTTTGGATGGAGATTGGGCTATTTTTGAGGAAATCCAAGCATCCAACCATTTCCTGTGACAATATTGGGAGTATTTTCACCTTTCAATGGAAATAAAAATACTTCAAAGTAAGTGAATAAATCATAAAAATGCAGAAAAATATGCAAAATTTGTTAAAATATGTTTGATGTGTAAAAATTTGCAACAATTACTGAAAATTTGAAAAATGCACAATATTGCTTCCAGGGCCCTAATTATTCCATAATTGAAGTTTTTGGTGTTTTCCTTCGATAAATTGAATTCTTTTTAAAATGTTTGAAGTTCAAATTTAGTTTTATTTCTTTCAGCTTTCTGACATAGGAGTTTTTAATGAATTCTCTTCTTATATTTATGCCCCTGGATTTGAACTTCCTTTGAAGATGAGTTCAAGACTAACTTTTTTTATTGATATGATTACTATGATCCCCTTCCCTGTTTTATTTATGAATATTAATTGTTTTGATAGCTTGAGGAAGCTTTTTGAACACATTATGGCCCCTAGTGAGATTTATGAAAATAAGAAAATGTTTAAAGGTTTTGAATGTGTCAGAGTTACTTAAACACCTTGCACCAATTCCCAGAAGAGAGGGGCCCATAGCTTAAAGCTTCCACGTCCAGGTCCACGAGCTGTGAAGTTTGAAAACTAATCAAAAGAAACCTATCTGTATCAAACAATCATGTCCTAGAGACAGGAAATATATTTTGGATCAATATGGAAAATGGTGGAAGGGATCTAATTGATTAATGGTAAGGGTGATTATTACACCAGCCAAAATTGTTGTCTTTTGAATCTGAGTGACTGGCTTCAGTGTGAGAAGAGTACATAAATGGACCAATAACACAGGCTCTTAGGTAAATACTCAAGGATTCATCCCAGATCAAGAATATCCCATTGAAGTGGCCTCATAGGCTCCCATTTCAATGACCAGAAAGAATTGAATCATTTGAACTCTGAAGCTAAATAAAGTTTCTGCATACAAATATGAGTCTTAAGGTGAAGGAAGTGATTATGTGTTTGGTGGAGAAATTGAAATAGTAGGAAGTATACACAAGAATAGAGTACATCCCAGTTCAGTGTAACCTTATGAGTCCACTGAAATGGCTAGTTAATCTAGGTTTAATCTCCAATTGCCATAGCCATAAGTAAGATACCTACTGAGGCCCCTCTTTCTTCATTCTCAACCAATTTATTGAAAACACCAGTGGCCAGTAAATCTAGAGACTTCTTATCCTCAGAGCAAAAATGATTGTTTGAACTTTTTTCCCCCAGAATATTAATGAAAGTTTCTAGGACCAAAATAACAATAACAAGAAACCTGTAGCTCATTTTTTGAATAGGTGGAATCCTTGAGTGAGGAATTTTTTCAGAAAGCTATGGGGATTTATTTATCAGGGGAACACACAATAAATTTGGCTAAAGATGAAGTTGAAAATGAAAAATCTTGGGGTTGGATATATTTCAAGAGTTCTTGGAGGAAATCAGATTAATATTAAATTTAGGGGGTCTATAATATTAATTTCAGCTATTCTCAGATTTTTTCTAATTGAAGGGAACCTCAAAGTACAAGATATGGGATGGTATCAATGGTCATAAAATTGATAAATGAAGAACTGCCAATCACTTTATAAATAGAAACAGAAAAGAAGAGAAAAATAGATAAAAAATCAAAAACAAAAACAAAAAGGAAAAAATGGAGTGAGGTTTTGAGGAGTTTTCCTTTTCAAGGTGAATATGCTTTGTTAAGTCAGAAAAAATATTTGGAAAGGGAAAAAGAGAATTTTATTTCTCACAGAGTGACCAAGGTGTTTGTGAGCCTTGAGGTATATTTTACATACCTAAACAGGTCACAATTGTCTTAAAAGAAATTCAGAACTATGCATAACTCATAAGTCATTCATATATTCAAAATTCATCCTTTTTGATTTAAGAAAAGATGAATAACTTTTTATTGAATAGGTAAATCAATATATTTAAGGACAGATTTGGATTCTACACAAAATTTCACACAGGGTAGCTCCATAGAGTGAATAAGCTCAAATCAACTCTTTGAGGTGGTAATATGGAAAATACTTCAATACCACATCATCAATACCACATAAAAGATCTGTGAAAATTTTTGTTTTTCTCAATTTCACGCCAAAATGATGGGAATGTGAGAAATACCATGTTACATATACACTAAGAATAGTATTATGCATGTTTGTGGCACTTAGTATTATGGTATTCTTACATGCGCTTTTGGAACACCCATAGTGAATATCTTACTTGAAGCTTGAATTTCTATTTTGACGTGAAAAATAGTCAAGGGGGACAGAAGACATCAAAGAGAGCCAGGGTACCCAACTTCTGAGGCCTCTGAGGCATGGACAGCTCCAAAGCTTGGATCCATGGCTGATTGTAGCCAAATTATTAACCTGAAACCTTTTGGGAACTTGGTTACCATGTTACAACTTCAGTAAATCATAAGAAAATAGAAATTAACCTGCTATTTTGACGTGCCAAGGAGGTAACGAGCAACTTTGACTCCTGTAACCATGGAAATTCTTAATTACTTTCCATGGATAAACAGAAAATAAGTAATTAAAACCATTTTTGGAATAGTATCCATTGATTTACCTCATAGCAACCAGCCATATACTGCTATTTGCAATTCTATGTAGAAATGAGGTAAAAACTTCAAAAATTCATTAAAAATACAATTCTTAATTAATTGTTCTGAAAATCTCAGGACCAATTGAGAACTGTATAATTCATGTAAAAACCAAAAAAAGTATCCTTTTATATGTAAAATTCAAAGTTTTACTTACAGTCCATTTTTGAAGATTCCATGCGAAACATAGAATCTTTAAAAATTTACAGAAAATACATTCTGTAATTAAATGTTCAATAGCATTTATAACTTTGAGAAATCAATGATTATTCTTGAATAAAAGAAGATTTAAAGTTGTTACTCCTTTCATTCTTAACTATAAATGGGTTGGTAGTCATGTAAAAGCCTCAATTAAGTAATTATGATAATCTTATGTGACAATAGATGATGCAATCAATAATCCAAATTTTTTTATTGTTTTCTCACTAACTGGGCTTTTAGTTTGCTCCATGGAATGCCTCTGTGAGATTTCTTAGACTTAAAAGAGGCATCCTCTTGCTGTTTTTTCCAAATCATCACATTATTGAAATATACCTTTAGTACCAACAAGTAAGTATTAGTTAAAAATTTTCTTGAGTATTTTATTCTTTCAGAAATCAATCAGAAAGACGTGAAATCCTTGAAATCAACTATATATTTTTGTATTATTGTTATAAATCAATTTTGATCCATTAAATCCACAATTCTACCTCAAATCTCTCTACTATAATCTTCTAAAAGGTTCATTGGATCAATGGTGAGTGATTTATAATAATTCTTGAAGTTTTTCTCTATTAATATTTTTCTTCAAGAGTTATCTTTATAATTATTCTTGTAAAAGATAATTATATATTAAAATAATTTTATTAATAAATTCTTGTAGACAATTACTGTGTACTGTTATAATTACTAGTAGTGTATAACGCGCAAAAGACATAATTCTTTAGTTATTTAATTGTGGTTATAATAATTTTTATTATTATATTTCATAAGAACAGTCATAGTATTGTTGATTCATAGTAATATTATCAACAGCTTCATATACACATCTGACATTTGGGGGCCTCGCTGTTTTTGTGAACCTTGTACCCTTAATTAATATATTTCTAAGTTCTAGAATTTATTAATTTAATAATTTTTTTTCTTTCAATTTAAAGTTAAAATTAGTTTTATTTTTGAAATTTTCCTAAAATCTTTTTGATTGAGGAATTTCATTTAATTTTATACTGTTTTTACAAATGGCTTTTTCACATCAAAAAACTTATAAAATTATTCTTTGAATTCCTCTAAATTAATTTTGATTCAAAATCTTAAATTTGAATTTTTTTCCTTTAAAAAAAACATTTTTTTTTCAATATTAAAAAATAAAAATTTATAAAAAATCTTGGAATATCTTAAAAGTATAAAAAAATAATTTTTCTTTTATCAATTTTTCTCTAGTGTCTTTAATCAAATACTATGCAGCTGGTTACAGACTCAGTAAAAGATGAATTACCAGTCCAGAATGTTCAGAAGCAGAATCTGAACACAGTATTGAAGTACAAATTGCTAAAAGAGGCACTTTGTTTAAGACAGAACAATCCAAACAACCACCAAAAGGTGTGTGTTTTCTGTTTTCAATTCATATTTTATCTTGAATTTACGTGATAATGGTGCATACCAGAAATAGAAGCAACTATTCAGTCCAACCAGATGGATGTGGACAAGGAAGAGGCAAGACCAGATTCAGAAGTGTCAAATCTTCCTCAAGAAAGACAGATATGGAGGATTCCAGAGTTGCCCCCCATTCCCCAAGGTCTGTACCCACAAACTTTGACGTGAATTCTGAATCTGGAACGATTCATCATAATATTTTAAGGGCTGAACTACTTTCAAATGGCAGCAATAGAAAGTTATCAATGGCAGTTCAAAAATTGGTTCAGAGAAGCCAAAGAAGAGGAGTGGGAAATATGCCCAAGCCTTTGGCAGGGGGCCATGAAATCCTACTTACACATCAAGAGCTTTCTGGGTCAGGAGAAGACCATAGAACTCTTAGGAGGTTGGAGCCCATTGTCATGCAAAGACAAAGTCAAAAGGATAGAAAATTGGTTGAAGAACCAAAGTTTTTTATCCATAGACCAGAAGAAGCAGTTGGAAATGACTCCAGCTTTGGAGACAGAAGGCCCAGTGGTGTCTACCAGCTCCAAACAAGCTCCAGAAGTATCCAAAGACAAGCCCAAAGGACCTCAGAAGAAGTAGAAAGGTCCCAAGAACCATCAAGGCAAGGGCAAAGGCAAAGCCAATTGGCACAGACCTTACCCACAAGGGTACAGGATTCCCAAATTGGAGCCTTCATCCATGGACAGTGTCTTCAATATGGCCAGGACTCTTGTGGAATTCACAGCCAAGGAGAAGGAAAGGATGAACAGAACCTTTCCACAGAAATAATACAAGAAATAAATTCTGTTAAAACTAGTATTAATGTAGAAATTGGTAAAATTGATGCAAAGCTAACTAAAATGACTTTGGACATCAATGAATTGAGGAAGAATGACAAAAATTCTGCTGAAATGCATAAGTCTGCAATTGCCAAACTGCAATTACTTACCAATACATGTTACAGAATTGAGAGTAAATATCATGTCCAAGATTATGAAATGGAAGATTTTTCCACAAGAAACATCAATTACCAACTTAGAGTTCTGAAAGATTATGTTTTGGCAGTGGCTGAGAATACAAGTCAATTTGTCACACATTTGGCAAGAAGTGACAGTGAAAGGAAGAAATTAAAAGAGGAAATACTTGCACAAGTGGAGCAAATTCATCAGAATTATGAACCAAATCCACATGTGAAAAGACATTCCACACCTTTGACTGGAGAAAAGCTTTCTGTGAAAGAAAGTCTGACCCCTTTTCTAGGAGAAAATGTTATGTCTGCAAAAGATATTCCCAAATTGGAAGAATGGCCAACATTCTATGGTGAAGGAGAATACAATCATATTGAGTTAATCAGAACTATTAATATGTTGCAAGAAGATTTTTGCATACCTGATGAAATTATATTGGGAAAATTACACTCTCTGTTTACCAGAACTGCAAAGAAATGGTATTACAAGATGAGACAAGATAATGGAAAACATGATTGGTCCTGGTGGAAATCTGAAGTGATTACCAAATGGGCTAATAATTCTTGGAGGTTTAAAATGGAGAATGCTTTTGAAAGTGCCATTTATAACTCAGAAAAAGATAAACCACTTACTTGGTTCTTCAAAAAAAAGACAGATTATCTGCTGTACACCCAGATATGTCTGACACTATGATTAATATGAAAGTATTAAGAAACTGTGGAGGAGAACTGGAACATGCTATCAAGTGCAGATGTGTAGAACCCTGTTGAATAGAGGACTACATTAATGAAATTGAAGAAATAAATACTAGAACAAGAATTGGTAAAACTTGGACGAAAATCCCTATGGAGTCCCAAATGGTCCCAAAGATTTCCAGAGAGGACAGAAAACCTGAAAGACCTGTCTTGAAGTGTCATAAATGTGGAAGTACTTCAAATTTAACCAACACTTGCACCAAAAAGACAAAAATTAATGAAGCTCAATTCATTGAAGAAGTTCAGTGTACCAAAGAGAAAGAAGAATCTTACCTATATTCTGCAGTCTGTGAGGATACACCAGTAGAGGACTATCCCATTCAAAACATTACAGCTTTCTTTGAGGTCACAGAAGTCCATAATCACTTGCCACAATACAGTGAGGATTGTCATAGCCTGATCAATATCCAGTATTCCAGAATGTGTAAAAACAAACCTGCTAGAGGTAAAGGATACACTGCTGGATCATCTTGTATCACATCAATCCTTATGAATGATATTTTAGCCAAAGTAAATTTGGATACAGGGGCATTTTTTACTTGTGTAGGCAAAGATTATCTCCAAGCCATACTCCCTGGATGGAAAAATCATCTATTGCCAATAGAGGGTTTACAATTTAGTAGTTCCAGTAATAATATGTACCTTTTAGGTATATTGAACACTAATCTTGTATTTCCACACGCAGAAGGAAGTGTTAGAATGAAGACTGAGATTGAAGTAATGGACAATTGCACATCTCAGCATATCATCATTGGAAATGATTGCTTGAATATTTATGTTATTGACATCAATAACCATGAAGACAGATATTTCACAATTGGAGAAAACAACAGACAAAAATTTGCTTTTTCCAATATTCCAAAACAAATATCAATAGTATCTTCTAGAAAATATACTTATGAGGAAGAATTTGTGACTAATCAACTTGTTGAAGCACAAAGAAAACCATCATTGTCACCAAAGATGAGACATTAACTTATTGATGTGTTATAAACATATAATAATGCATTTGCCTCTGATAATGAGCTATTAGGCGCTATAAAAGGGCATGAAGTTGGTATTACTCTCAATATTGACAGACCATATCCTCCAGTACTTAGAAGACCAGCTTATCCAGCTAGTCCCAGAGCTAGAGAGGCCTTGGAAAAACATATCCAAGAGTTGATCCAGCTTGGTGTACTAAGGAAATTAGGCCGTAATGAAGAAGTTGAAGTCATAACACCTGTTATTATTGCTTGGCATAATGATAAATCAAGGATGGGTGGAGATTTTAGAGAATTGAATACCTACACAGTTCCAGATAGGTATCCAATTTCTAGAATTAAAGAAACCTTGACCCAATTATCTAAAGCCACGTATATAACATCAATGGATGCATTGAAAGGCTTTCACCAAAATGTTTTGATGCCTAAACCTAATAAATTACTTAGATTTATCACTCACTGTGGTATTTATGGGCATTTTGGAATGCCATTTGGTATGAAAAATGCATGATCTCATTATCAAAGAATGATGAATACCATCTTCCCCACAGAATTATCTGAAGGATGGCTTATCATTTATATTGATGATATCATCATATGTTCTGATTCATGGTCTTTTCACCTTTAAAGACTTGCAAGAGTGCTTCACAAAGCTTCAGAAGTGAATATGAAATTTTCACTCAAGAAATGCAATTTTGGTTTTGAAGAACTCAAAGCATTAGGACATATTGTTTCTGGTTTAAGCTTGGGTATTGACAAGAATAATGTGGCAGCAGTGTTACTTAAACCAATACCCTAGAATAAGAAAGCAATGATGTCTTTTCTAGGATTTTCCCCTTATTATAGGAAACACTTGAAAGACTTTTCAATCCTAGCCAAGTCACTCTATAGAATCTGTGATCAACAAACAGTATTTGAGATGACACAGGAGAGAATTAAAGCTTATGAGAAGATAAGGAAAGCTCTTACAGAAGCACCTTTACTCCTCATTCCTGACTGTAAAATAACTTTTAAATTGTAAATTGATTCATGTGGAGATGGATTAGGGGCAGCCCTACATCAAGTCCAGATTATCAATGACAAACCTACAGAAGGACCAGTTTGTTACATCTCTAGACAAATCAAACCAACAGAAGCCAGATATGGTGCAAGCCAGATGGAGTGTTTATGTTTGGTATGGGCACTTGAGAAATTGAACTATTACCCTGATGGCAGTGTTTTTGAAGTGATAACTGACTGTAATTCCATGAAATCACTTTTTGACAAGAAAACTCCCAACAGACATATGTTCAGATGGAAAATAGCCATTCCAGAATATAGAGGCAACATGACTATAGTTCATAAAGCAGGAAGCATTCACAAGAATACTGCTGGACTTAGCAGGTGGGAAGTAATCAATACTCCTGATAACCCAGCTTATGTACCTTTGGAAGCAGAACCACAGATTCCAATTGAAGGAATTAACATAACTGATATTGGGACTGAATTTGTTGAGGAAGTCAGAGAATCTCATAAGCAGGAAAATAATTGCCGTATCTTGAAGTCCTTAGTAGATAAATACTGCAAATATACATCTTTAGTCAATGCACTGGATGAAGTTTGGAAGAATTCCTATTTTAAAGGAATATTTCACTTGTTTGATGGGATTATTTACCACAGAACCAAAAATTCTTGTATAATGACATTATGTAGCAGACTGCTTATCAACACCATTCTTCATAAATCCTATGATAGCATCCACTCTGGACACCGGTCAGAAGATAGAACACTTGAAAAAGTAAAGAACTGTGCATGGTGGCCATCTTGGAGAAAAGAGACCATTGAATATTTCCATACCTGTGACAGATGCCAAAAAGCAAACAGGAGTACAGGCAAGAAATTTGGACTAATGATTGATATTCAAGAACCAAAATCCCCTTGGGAAGTTGTTCACATGGATTGGGTCACAGCACTTCCTCCAAGTGGTGACAAAAGCTATAATTCTTGTTTAGTCATTGTAGACATATATAGAAAAACTCCCATATTCTTACCATGTCATAAATATGACACTGCTATGGGTAAAGCTCTTCTTCTATGGAGTAGAGTTATTTCTCATACAGGATTATTTAAGAATATTAGAAGTGACAGAGATCCCAAATTCACATCTGCACTTTGGACCAATCTTCACAGATTGTTTGGGACCAAGTTATCATTCTCAACAGCATATCACCCTGAAACAGATGGATTGGAAGAAAGAATGATTCAAACTTTAGACAACATGATCAGGAGATTCTGTGCTTATGGGCTAGAATTAAAAGACTCAGATGGCTTTACCCATGACTGGTGCACTCTGATACCTCCATTATAATTGGCATATAAGACATCAGTCCATTCTTCCACAGGTCAAACTCCTGCTATGCTATAAAAAGGATGGAATCCAAGACTCCCAGAAGATACACTGAGGAAAGACTTGATTGACATTCATCCTACAGCTTCCAGATTCAAAATAATGCTTGATAAAGTGTAACATCATGCAAAGCAGAGCATGAATGATGCTTTTGATTATGCAAAGCAGAAGTGGGACAAGGGTCAAAAAGTACCAGACTTCAAAGTAGGGGACTCAGTTATAGTTTCAACCTTGAACTTTAATAATATCAAAGGCCCAAAGAAAGTTAAAGATTCCTATGTAGGACCTTTTGTTATTGTTTCCTTACATGGAACCAATGAAGTCCAAGTGGAATTGAGTGGTGAATTGGAAAATAAACACCCCACCTTTCCAGTCAGCTTGATAAAACCTTATCAACCAACTGACAAAGAATTGTTTCCTTTAAGGAACCCAACTCCTTTAACTGTACCACCAGTGGAAAAAAGTGAAGACAGAAAGATAAAGAAAGTCATAAAAGGAAGGAGATTTAGGGGTAATAATAAAAGAGAATATCTTGTCAGATAGAGAAATCCAGTACATGAAGATGAATGGCTGGCAGAATCCAAAATACCTGACTGAGATATATGTTTAAGAAGATTTAGACATTAAAGAAGGCCACAAGCGTGAATATGTCTATAAATGTGCTTTAAATTACTTGATTTAAATAATGTAAAGAGGTTGGAAAGTCGAAATTAACCCCCTTTGGGGCCTTTTTCTTGTTTATACCATTGATAAAATTGTAGTACAATTTTATTTTTTGTGGGGGGGAATGTGAGCCTTGAGGTATATTTTACATATCCAAATAGGCCAAAATTATCTTAAATATAAATTCTGAACTATGCATAACTCATAAGTCATGCATATTTTCAAAATTCATCCTCTTTGATTTCAGAAAAGATAAATAACGTTTCATTGAGTAAGTAAATACATGGATTTAAGGCCAGATTTGGATTCTGCACAAAATTTCACCTAAGGTATCTCCATAGAGTGAATAAGCTCAAATCAACTCTTTGAGGTGGTAATATGGAAAATATGTCAATACCACATCATCAATACCACATAAAAGATCTGTGAAAATTGCTTTTTTCTTAATTTCACACCAAAATAATGGGAATGTGAGAAATCCCATGTTACATATACATTAAGAATAGTGTTATGTATGCTTGTGGCACTTAAGATTGTGGTATTATTACATGCACTTTTGGTACACCCATAGTGGATATCTTACTTGAAGCTTGAATATCTATTTTGACGTGAAAAATAGTCAAGGGGGACAAAAGACATCAAAGAGAGCCAAGGTACCCAACTTCTGAGGCCTCTGAGGCGTGGAAAGCTCCAAAGCTTAGATATATGGCTGATCTTGGCCCAATTAGTAAGCTAAAACCTTTTGGGAACTTGGTTACCATGTTACAACTTCAGTAAATCATAAGAAAATAGCAATTAACCTGCTATTTTGATATGCCAAGGAGGTAAAGAGCAACTTTGACCTTTCTAACCATGGAAATTCTTAATACCTTTCCATGGATAAACCCCAAAATATTAATTAAAACCTTTTTTGGACTAGTATCCATTGAGTTACCTCATAGAAACCAGCCATATACTGCTATTTGCAATTCTACATAAAAATGAGGCAAAAACTTCAAAAATTCATTAAAAATATAATTCTTAATTAATATTTCTGAAACTTTCAGGACCAATTAGGAACTGTATATTTCATATAAAAACCAAAAATAATTATTATTTTCTATGTAAAGTTAAAAGTTTTACTTAAAGTTCATTTTTGAAGATTCCATGTGAAACACAAAAGCTTTAAAAATTCACAAAAAATACATTCTGTGATTAAATTTCAAATCACATTGATAACTTTGAGAAAGAAATGATTATTCTTTAATGAAAGAAGATTTAAAGTTGTTACTCCTTTTATTCTTAACCATAAATGGGTTGGTAGTCATGCAAAAGCCTCAATTAAGTAATTATGATAATCGTATGTGACAACAGATGATGCAATCAATAATCCAAAAGGGTTTATTGTTTTATCACTAACTGGGTTTTTAGTTTCCTCCATGGCATGCCCCTGTGAGCTTTCTTAGACTTAAAAGAGGCCACCTCTTGCTATTTTTTCCAAATCATCACATTATTCAAATATACCTTTAGTACCAACAAGTATTAGTTAACACTTTCATTAAGTATGTTATCCTTTCAGAAATCAATCAGAAAGACATTAAATCATAGAAATCAACTATATATTGCTGTATCATTGTTATAAATCAATTTTTATCCATTAAATCCACAATTCTATGTCACATCTCTCTACTATTATCTTCTAAAAGGTTCATTGGATTAATAGTGAGTGATTTATTATAATTCTTAAAGTTTTTCTCTAGTAATAGTTTTCTTCAAGAGTTATTTTTATAATTATTCTTGTAAAAGATAATGATATATCAAAATAATTTTATTATTTTAATAAAAGAAGTTTTTATTAATAAATTCTTCTTGTAATTGATTCTTGTAGACAATTACTGCTCACTGTTATAGTTCCTAGTAGTGTATAACAAGTAAAAGAAATAATTCTTTAATTATATAATTGTGGTTATAATAATATTTATTTTTTATTTCATAAGAACAGTCATAGTACTGTTGACTAATACTAATATTATCAACAGTTTCATAGACCCATCTTAAAGTGTTGTTTTTCAAGAAGGGGGAAAGCCTCATATATTAATACAGAAATATATAGCTTAATTAAATAGCATCCACTCCCCACTCAGAGCTATAAAAATAAAATTACTTGAAAATTATTGGGTGAAAGACAGAATGAAGGAAAACATTGTTGGAAAATTCCTCAATTGAAGAATTCCAAACTGATTTTACCCATGTTTAGAGGTTTCCCCAATCTTTATAAGAAAGTGAAAAGCTCTCACAATTAAGGGATGATGATGAATATGAGAAAAATGGTAAAATACCCTGTCAAATATGCATTCAATGTGAGGAACTTAATTTCATAAGATTCAATTCCCACCACTCCTAATAAATAAACTCCTCAACGTAATTTCACCAAGAGGTTTTTTATATAAAGATGAAAGTGCTTGAAAGGCTCTGGTAAGCTATTGGGGCTGTCTTCTGGTCTTCAAGTGGCTATTATAGATCTTCAATTACTTCTTTCCACTAGAAAATATTCCAAAATTCATCTCTCTTTCATGTTGAGTCCAGAACTTATTCCACTTCCCATTATTCCTGAGGTTGTGTGAATTTATGATTATTGTGTATGTTTGATTGCTCCATGGGTTCCAACACTGCGCAAGAAAAATGGGGTAAAAAAAACTCCATTTTTGGAGAAATTTGGGGGAATATGCATGGATTTAAACCATCTTGAGAGCTTCAGGATTACTCTATAATATGGTATGCGCAAGACTATAATTATGAGGGTGAAATGGAGGAAAATTGATGTAATAAGAATATTAACTTTTAAAATGAAGGGCTTTACTAAAAATATTGGTGGTTAGTGCTGCTGAAAGCCATGGGTGCAGTGATTGCAAATTGACTAATGATAACAATGACTGAAGTAAGTAAGAGTATAATTATACCTGGTTATCCTCCAAGATTATATTTATTTGGAAAAAAATTTTACTATTTAAAATGTAAGATCAGGATTGACATTCCTCTTTGGTACAGAGAAAGGGCCCTTTCATCCTGAAAAGGCATCAAGGTAGAATTTTCACCCTGTCTTGTAGAAGTAATGAATATTGTCACTCCAGAGGGTGGGCCTGTCCTTTTTACATCCCTTTATAACCTTTTTTGGGAAAAGATGTTGTTTTGTAGCCAAATCCTATCACCTTTTCCCAATACAGGGTGAGAACATTCTTCTGGGGTCCTCACAGGTTTGTTCTGACAGGCCATGAATACATAAAGCTGTACAGCACAAATCAGTGGACCCCACATTAGTCATAAAATGATGTTTTGGAGTATAAAAACACTTTTTTTGCTAGTTTTGACATCCCATATTCAATTTTATGGGATACTATCCCACATTTTTGGTTTTTTTTCCAGCTTTGTGGGATTTTTACCTTAAAACTGTCATAAAATTGTCAGTTTTAAAGATAGAGAGCTAGAAATTGGCTTTCTTTAGCCCTTCATGGGCTTTACACAATTGTTACTGATTTACTATTCCTGAAACCAAGTATGGAAAGCTTTGACAGGCTCTAAATTCCATTATTGTAATTTGGATTTTTTCTGAATCCCATATTAATAAATTATCCTTACTAACTTAAGTTTTTGCAGTGCTGAAGTTTTATGGATGGTAAATTCAAGAAGCTTGGGCTCTTCCATTTCTGAAAAGATCCCACTTCAGGTATCAAATACCAAAACTGTAGAGGTGAGACAAGAGGTGAATGTTTCAATCACCATGATTTGGCCTATGATTGGCTTTAACTTCCGTAGTTATGATTCTATCAAAATTTTGGTAGTTCCATTGAATATCTCTAATTCAGAGCTTTAAGTTGAACAGCCATTTCATGGGGTTCATCCTCTTTCTCTAGATTCTGTATGAGAGGTGAAAATTGAGGTTTGTGCTAGGTTATTTCTTTACTCTGGAATGACTTTTTTATTCCTTTTCCTATTTTTATGGGAATTATATATTTGAAATGAGGCAGTACACCTCTTTCCTTTTAGTTTTATTATAATCTATGTTAGCTCAGGTAGCCTTTAGTGGGGAATTTTCTCTACCATTGGTTTATGGTATTTTGATCTCATGCTTGCGCTCTGGCTTTGAGCCACAGGCTGATGTCCCACCATATTTCTGAGAGTATTTTGTTGTGATATTCTTTGAGGATAGCTATCCATTTTTACCAGTCTTGAAATCAGGTGTACTTGCACTATTTTAACCTGAATAATTATTGAAGTTCCTCAATTCTGATTCCAATTGTTCTTTGGCAGGTTTATTTATGAAGTGTAGCTTTGACAACAATTGTCTAGAAGAACGTTCCTGAGAACTATGTAATGTGTAAAAGCTTGTATTTCTTCCACAAATGGTGAACAAAGTGCATTTCTTTCCCAGTGGTGTTATGACATATCTCTATGGAAATAAGACAGGGGGGAAGGGTGTTCCAATAATCTTGATTTTGATCCTGTGAGGTATGTATGACATACCCATAAGGCCACAGAGAATATTTAACACACTTGGTTGAGTAATTAACACAATTTTAAAATGATTTTAACACAAAAGAAACGCAAGTTGCTTATAGATTTATTTTGGATGAACAAAGTTGAATATATTGGGTCATATTTAGAAGACGCTCCAAACATGATGTAGTTTAAATTCATATGAAAATATGAGCTAAAGTACCCTATTCAAGAGTCACAAAGGAACTAAAAATTCTTCCAAATGTTCAAATTGATATTCTTAACATATTGTAAGGTTCCACCATTTCTGGGTTATTGTCTAACTATAGTGTTAAAGTAAAAGTGTTTTATTTATTTGATGTATTGGCTAAGTATATTCCACACAGGAGGTAAATCAGGTGGGAGCTCAGTTTAAAAGATTTTAAAAACATTATTGTGGATTTATACAAAGAACAAAGCAAAACATTTCATTCCAGATGTAGGGAAAGGAAGAAAGTCAATATAGCCAAGGGTACCCAAAACTTGGGTCCTCAATTATTTGAATGACGTTTTCCTGTGTATAAACAAACTTTACACCTTCAAAACACTTTTGTCACAGCCACTAGTAGTGGTGAGGGGTATTTCATCTTATTCCCACTTAAACACATCAGAAAAGAAAATCAATTCTGTGTATGAGCATCTGGATTCAGAAATATTCTTTTGAAACACTCATAAATTTTTATTTCACCAAATACAGTCTCTAATTCCTTCTACCAGCTTTCTTAACCAAATGAAGTTTTTGATAAACCAATCTGGAATTTTGAAGTCACAAACCCTCAGCACACATCTTGTAAAAGCCCTGTGCACCCATACAGGTTTGTACTTCATGAATCAATTAGTGTCAAGAAAAGATTATATCTTTCTACCATGGGTGGTGGAGTTCCACATATACCAGCTGCTCTTCCTCCCAATGGAAAATTCTCTCCATTTACTTAATATGTTGAATTTATTATTAAAGATATTTTATTACTACCTATAGAATTGTCACAGGGGCTCTTGGACAGAAAACAAAGAGTGGGCTGGCACTCAGCAATCAGGGAACTCACTTGGAAGACTCCAAAAGAATAAGCAAAATGAAAAAAAGAATTGAATTTCTCTAAGAAGGATGCAAGTAAAAAGATTAGATGCAATAAGATAAATGAGAATCCAAATTTCCAAAGAGCCAACCAAATATATCCTTAATCACTGTTTCAACCTTCCAAAATGAACAATGGAATTAGTAAGGATATTACCACAAAATATCCATTGACAGGCAGAGAAGGAAAAGAAAAAAGGTGCTAAATGACTGACTTAATAATATCAGTATTAACTTAATAAAAATGGTAAGATAAATAAAGATAAAATAAAATAAAAATATATTAATTAACTGGGGGAAAAATCCACAGGGTCAAAGGAGGCTGGTATATGTGAAATGTTGAGGGCTTGATTACTTCAGGCTGACAGCTTCCCTGTATTGAGTACTTGAAGCTGGATTGATTGGCTGATGCAATGTATACCTTGCCAAATTGAGAAATGAACTGGGTTGAATGATCTTCCCATGTTGTATGAATGAAATACAGGTCTTGGTGAATCCAGACTGTATTGAATGAATGTGGTTGCCAAGGTGGATTGATGGAGCATTGTCCCTTGAAAGTTTTTTTTGGAACCGCCTCGTGAATATCCTTTGAGAATGAACTCCCAGTATTCCCTTGGGGGAATACTGTGAATGAGAATAACCAATTATTGCTTGATGGTGGAATTGGTATTTTAGTTTTGACACTTGCCCTTGAGCCTTGATTACTCCTCTGCATGATGTGCCTTTATCACCTGTTGAAAAGTGCAAATAACTATTTGATATTGGTGCCATTGGATTGCTGCTGAAAAAAGATGGATAATGGTGTATAACACCAGTTATGGCACTTTTGGCTATTGGAGGTTAAAAGTGACCAAAGGACTTCTGGAGTGATGCCAGGATGATTTAAGTGAAAATTGGGTTTGAGTGGCTTCAAAGGTGAGAAAGTGTCTTTTGGGTGATTTGGCCAAATACAGCTTATACAGCTTTCAAACTGTATTTGCGCAAAGTGCTCAAAACTGGCAATTAAGCTCCAAAAGGCCTGATATGGCCTTTTGGGCATATTTCCCATAATACATGGGAAAATGGCATATACAGCTGAATACAGAAAAAATGCGCAAAACTGTATTTAGAGCTTAAAAAGCCAAATACATGTTTTGGGATGTATTTTCCCTGTTGACTGGAAAATACCCAAGATTGCCCAAAAGCAGAAGCTGGTCAGAAAAAGCCTGGTGATGGTGAAGGGGCCAAGTAGGCCCCTGAAGATGAAATGAGCATAGATTCCATAAATAATGACAATGGCCAATTTGGACAATGATTCTGGATATGGCCAAATTGCTATATATTGGGTATGGCATGGATATTCCATATTGACGTCCAAGAGAATGAATTACCATGGTTGTGACAGTAACCCCACCTTGAAATGGTGAGCCCCTGGGCACCAATACAAGGTGAAGCCTGTTGAGGCTATTGGAAAGATTTTGAGAGAGGGATTCAAGAGGAATGATTAAGGTATAAATTTGAAAAGTGATATTAAGAATTTGACATATGATATGGGACTTGCTTGATCTTCTTTTGACATTGGCTATATTATTGACATAATTTTGAAAATGAATGATGGTTGTTCATGAATTTATTTTGACATAAATAAAGAAAAACTTGAAATAAAAATAAAATAAAAATAAAAGAATGAAAATAAGAAAAGAAAAGAAAGGAATGAAGAGAAATGAATCTTGAGGTGGTTCCAATCTTCATCACAGAGGTTGATAATTGATTTTGAAATTGGGCAAGGACCTGGAAAGAGAAATTTGATTCCAGGTGCTCACAAAGTGGCAAAGGTGATGCTTTGATTTAATTACCACTCCCGCCAGTGCCATAAAAAATAATTTCCTGAAGGAATGACTTGGAAAGAAATTAATTAAAGGAATGGTCCATTTTCCCAAGTGAAAATGACCATAATTTTTGGAATTGATGTTGAAATCCAGGCCAAAGATTCCACAGTGCTCACAGAGTGGCCAAGGGGATGCGTACAACAAAAAAGGGTAGGATACCTCTGAAGGTGCATACCAGGAGTGCGACTTATTTTTGGTCATTACTCTTCCCACCAAGCACCTTAAAAAATCAAGCTCTTCAATAATTGGGTCCTGGCTTGTCAGGATATAAAGAATGAATATCCTTGACCAGTTCAGGACAATTCTTGAGGTTTTCAGTTGGTTCCCAAGTGGATCTTTCTGAGTCTTGACTGAAGCCTTTCCATTCCACCAAATAACATAATTTGCTTCTCTTGAGCTTTGAGTCCAGTATTTGAGAGACTTCCCATTCCTCTTCTTCTTCAATGATGATTGGAGGTGGAGGCTCTTGATGCCTATTTGGGATTGTTGATGTCTTGAGTGGTTCTAAGAGTGAAATATGGAAGACTGGGTGGATGAAATTCCATTGAGATTGGAGATTGAGGTGGTAGGAATGAGTGCTGACTATCTTCAAGATTGGAAAAGGACCCAACCATCTTTCAGACAGTTTTTTGGTGGATCAGGTTGATATGATGTTCTTGGAAGAAAGACGTACCATGTCACCAGGATTGAAAACAGGTGGACTTGCTCTACTTTTATTTGCATACCTCTTAAACCTGTTGATGGCAACTTCAAGTTCTCTCTTGAAATCTTGCTGCACTGATTGGATTTTTGTTTATACCTTTCCAGCAGGAGTATCTTGAGTAATGTGAACTGAGTCAAAATGTGGATCTCTCCCATAAACAGTCAAAATGGTGATTTATTTTTTGAAGAGTGGTCAGAGCTATTGTAGGAAAATTCAGCCAGAGTGAGCCAGGTGTTCCAATGATCTTGATGATAACTGAAATACATCCAAATGTACTGCTCTAGTATCTGAGTCAACCTCTCTTTCTTGCAATCAGTTTCTGGATGGTAAGCAGTTGACAGATCTCTTGAAATGTTCAGCTGCTGACAAAGATTGGTCCAAAAGGAGGAGCCAAAAAGAGAACCTCTATCACTAACAATTTTTGAAGGAAGGACATGCTTTGAGAAGATATTATTGATGAATCAATGGACCAACTCTAATGAAGTTATTGAAGACATTGTTGGGATATAAACTGCCATTTTTGAAAATCTGTCCACTATGACAAGGATTGAGTCAAATGAGTTGGACAGTGGCAATTTAGTGATGAAATCTATTGAAAGACAAATTGAAGGACCATTTGCAATTGGAAGAGGTTTGAGGAATCCAAACTTCTTGTGATGAATATTTTTGTTTCTTGAACACTGTTGACAGGATGAGACATAATTCTTGATAACTTTAGTCATTCCAGACCAGTGGAAATCCTGCATTACAAGTTTGAGAGTCTTCTCTTGGCCAGGGTGTCCAGCTAGAGGAGAGTCATTCCTCTTTTGAAGTATGTGGAGTTGAATTGTGGGATCATTTGGAACCACCACCCAATATTTTAACAGGAGATGTTGGGAAGAGGAATCAAGAGAATAATCTTGGACAGATTTACCTTTACCCAAATCTTGAAGATTACTTCTATATTGAGAATCTTGCAATAATGCTTTCTGAATTGGGTCAATTAAGCTTGAAAATTATTCCACCTTGACTGAAAAGAAATTTTAGGCTTGAATTTCATCTTTCTTGATTATTTTTTGATAATTCATTGGATCCTTGCTGATGAAATCTTCCACCCTCTCTGGGTAAACGTTGCCCCAATCTGACAATGCATCTGGAAGGGTAGCCAAGCAGCCAGGGCAGTAAGTGATTGAAAAATGAAATTCAGAGAGAAATTCAGCCCAGAGGGCTTGACAGCAAGTGATAATATTGAATTTTATCAAATATTGAAGTGAAGAATGATTGGTGAGAACTTCAAAGGAGGAAGAAAGAGAAAGGAGAAAACCTGTCCAGCTCTTGAGAGCCCAGACTATTCCAAGGAGTTCCTTGTCATGAATCTCATAGTTGAGCTCTTCTGGAAGAAGCTTGCAATTAGAAAATGCAATGGGATGTTTTCCTGAGTCAGAGACCTGACTCAGTACAGCACCCAAGGCATAATCAGAAGCATCGGTCTCTAAAATGGTGGGTAGAGAAGGATTCAAGTGAGAAAGAATTGGAGCAATGGTGAATGCCTCTTTGAGCTGATGAAACTTTCTAAGAGCTTCCTCATTGAGGGGAAAATGGGAATCTCTCTTGAGGAAAGCTGTGAGTGAACTAATTTTCTTAGAATAATTCTTGATGAAACGGCAGTAAAAATTGGAAAAGACAAGGAATGATTGGAGATCCTGGAGGTTTCTTGGAGGTGGCCAATTGAGAATTTGCGGGACTTTTTCTTGGTCCATCTTGAGGTCTTCATCAGAAACAACATAACCCAAATATTCTACACTAGAAGTATCAAATAGGCACTTGGAGGGAATAACAAAGAGGGTATTGGCTCTTAGTCTGGCAAGAACAGTGGATACATGAGTGACATGTTCTTCTTCAGATTTAGAAAAGAACATAATGTCATCCAAATAAACCACAGAACAAATATCATGAAGATCATAAAATATCATTGACAAAGTTTTGAAAAGAGGCAGGAGCATTGGTGAGCCCAAATGGCATAACCAAATACTCATAGCTGCCATATTTAGTTCTAAACCATGTCAAATGTCCATCACCTTCCTTGATTCAAAGAAGGTTATATGCACCATGCAACTCAATCTTGGAGAAGATAGAAGAGCCATTAAAGACACTAAGAAGCTGATTCATAGGAGAAACAGGATACTTCTTCTTCCCAGTAACAGAATTGAGTTTGTGGTAATAAACACACAAAAGGAGCTCACCATCTTTCTTCTTGACAAAGAGGACAGGTGCTCCTGATGAATAGTGTAAGGTTTGTCTATGAAACTCTTGATAATAGTCACAATATCAAGAGTACTATGACTTTCCTCAGTAGAAAAATATAGTATAATAAAATATTATAACCACAAATTTAAATATAATTATTAAAAATACTTATATAAAAAAATAAATTGAATTATTATTATATAAGATAATAATAAAAAAAATATAATAATTATAATAAATTATAATTATTGTATTATTGTTATACTCACCGACAATTATAACAATAAGAAGTGTAAAGCTCTTAATGAGAGAATTACATGTGAAAAATATAAATATTTAACCACTTATAAATAATATAGAAATATTATTTATAAAAGAATTATGAAACAAACTGTGAAGCAATAATTCTTATAGAAAAATTCTATATAAAAAAACTAATAATAGATAAAAAAGCTATATAATTTTAGAGAAAAACTTACTTATAATATAAATTCAATACAACAAGTCAAATATGACAGTTATCATATTAAAAAACTATTATAAGCTAAAAACACGCCAAAAATCAATGCTTTAGATGATAAAACAACTTTATATGATAAGAAATATGATTAAAGAGTTTTTGAGAGGAATTTGTGGATTTTAAAAGATATTTTAAAGACAATAATTTTATAAAATAAAGTATATTATAGGTAATTACAAAAATAATCTAATTTCTATGATTTCAATTCTTTAATTCAATATTTATAAAGAATAAAATACTTAAGAAATATTTTAATAATAAGATTTAATATATAATGATACTTTACCTGTACAAATGTCTAATATGATTGGATTGATAATTGATGATGGACAAAAACAGTGATGAAAGACTCTTTTTATGTCTACAGAGCAGCTCTCATTATTTAGAATGGATATGGAGGGCGTTCTCAGGTCAAAAATGAAAAAACATGCTTAAAAATAAGGTTCTTAACTTAAGGTAACTTATTTTCAATTCAAATTTAAAGCCACCAGTTTTATTCTTAACTCCAAGCAATTTTAATCCTCATTAAAGTTACTTATTTCAAGTTTTAATATAGAAAAAGTTTATTTATCTTGAATTTCATCACATGAACAACTTAAAAATAGAGTTTCAAGCAGAAATCTCCTAAACTCAATTTTTAATTCATTTTTAAAGAAATGTTAATTTTCTTGAAGTAAAATTAAAAGAGTAAATTTCCAGCCTAATTACCCAGAAATTTGCTTATAAAAGATACTTAAAATTGAACTTATATATATATATAATATCAAATTTTAAGCTGTGTGAAATTTTCAAGCAAATCCATTAAGAATTGGATTTTCAATGAATTTTTGAAGTTATTACTATTTTTCCATGTAAAATAGCAATACACACTAAACCTTAACTTTTGATAAGGTTTTAATGCTTGTAGACTTAAAGATTTAAGCTTATTTAAGCTTTGACAGGTCTCAAAACTTTAATTTCAAGCCTGCATATTGGGATTTACCCTTTGGCAGCTTGAAATTGCTGTCCAAATTGGGAGAAAACCAGTTTAAACTTTAAGGTTGGATCAAATTCTAATCTCAAAGTTTAAATAAGGTTGAAAATCCTCCAATACAGGTGGAAGATCTTAATTGAATCCTTGCAGATCCAAAAATCTGGGTACCCCAGCTCTGTTTGGTCTTTTTCCTTTGTCCCACCTTTTTGTGTGGATTTTGCCCTGTTATTTATTTGAAGCCATACTATGGCCTTAAACACTTTTAAATTGAGCTCATGCAGGATTTACATTCTGTATGAAAAATCCTTAGCCAATTGGGTAAATATTCAAAACACCTCAATTTTAAGTAAAATTTTGGTAGGTTTGCATAAACCTTATGCAACTTTAAATTTAAGCTTATTTTAGCTTAAATCTAACAATTTTAAAAAAATGATAAAAAAGTTACAATAGTAGTGTGAGATTCTTAAATCTTCCAATAACATAATAAATAAGCCTTTTTGGGTAGAACACCCTATGGGTGTACCCTAGGTTATTTTTGGTGTAGAATCCAAAAATAACATAATACTTATAACTTTGTTTATCCAAAAAAAAGTTATACTTATTTTTTGTTATTTTTTATTTTAAATTCAATTGTAAAGTCTGTTGAATACTAAATCAGTTGTATATAAAATCATTTGTGGCCTTATTGGTATGTTATACATACCTCACAGGCTCACATTCCCTACCACCAAAAAAGAATTGTACCACAATTTTCTTTTAGTAGTATACCCCCAAGTTAGTTGGGGGGGTATCAGCCACTGTCCAACCTCTCTACTTATAAGCTCAAGTATTTAAAGCACACAATTCAGATGTTTTATTGAGGAATTAATCTTCTCTAATGTCTGAATCTTCTGAGAAACCTTTTGGAATCAGGTATCTTTTCTGCTAGAATCCATTCATCTTCATGTTGTGGATTTCTGTACCTGACCAAGTAATCTCTTTCATCTTTTCCACTAAGTCTTCTTTCTTTTAAGACTTTTATTACTTTTTTCTCTTCACTCTGATCAAGTGGAGGTACTTCTAAGGGTGTTTGATTTTTCAAAGGAAATAATGCCTTATAACTTGAAGTTTAATGCTTTACCAGACTAACAGGAAAAGCTGGATGTTTTTTTCCAAATATCTTCTAGAGAATTAGCCAAAGCTGCATATTTGCAATCTTTGTCAAGTAGAGAAGTAAGAATATGACAATACTTATCCAGCTTATAGATGTCTCTAACTTCTTCAAAGAATTCTGTTCCAACATCTGTGATGTTAATTCCTTCAATTGGAATTTGAGGTTCTTCACCTGTAGGAACATAGGCAGGATTGTCAGGTGTATTGGGTAATGCCCATCTACTTAAGCCATCAGCATTCTTGTGAATATTTCCAGCTTTATGTACTATGGTCATATTACCTCTATACTCCTGTATAGCAATCTGCCATCTTAACATGTGTCTGTTTGGAGTTTTCATGTTAAGAAGTGATTTTGCTGCATTAAAATCAGTAATTCCTTCAAACACAATACCATCAAGTTGGTAATGAAGTTTTTCCAGAGTGCAAACAAGGTAAAGGCACTCTATTTGGCTAGCTCCATATCTGGCGTCAGTAGGTTTGATTTGTCTTGAAATAAAACAAATTGGACCTTCATAAGGTTTGTCATTGACAATTTGAACTTGATGGAGAGCTGCAACTAGGCCCTCACCACATGCATCAATATACAGCTTGGAAGGAATTTTCCAATCTGGCATCAATAGTAATGGTACATTAGTCAAGGCATACTTGATTTTTTTCATATTCTTGAATTCTTTCCTGTGTCATTTCAAAGGAATTTTGTTGATCACAAGTTCTGTACAATGATCTGGCATGAATTGCAAAATCTTTAAGGTGTTGCCTGTAATAGCTGTCAAACCCTAAGAAAGACATCTTTTCTTTCTTGTTCTGGGGCATATGTTTCAGTAATAATGCAGCAACTTTGTTTTTATCAACACCAAGGCTCAGTCCTGAGACTACATGTCCTAGAGCCTTCAACTCATGAAACCCAAAACTATATTTTTTAAGAGATATTTTCATGTTCACTTGAAGAATTTTCTTAAGTAATAATGAAAGTCTCTCTAAATGAAATTGCCAGGTTTCAAACAAATGATAATGTCATCAATATAAATGATTAACCATCCCTCTGATAATTCATGTGGGAAAATGGTGTTCATCATTATTTGATAATGAGAGGGTGCATTTTTAATACCAAAAGGCATCCTCAAGTATTCATAAATACCACAATGAGAAATAATTCTCAATAATTTCCTAGCATGAGGTGTTAAAACATTCTGATGGAAACCTTTAAGAGCATCCATAGAAGTGATAAAATTTGCTTTAGATAATTGAGTCAAAGTCTCATGGATTCTAGGAATTGGATACCTATCTGTAATAGTGTAGGTATTCAATGCTCTAAAATCACCAATCATCCTTGATTTATCATTATGCCAAGTAATGATTACAGGAGTTGTAACTTCTACTTCTTCATGGTGTCCAAAATTTCTAAGAACTTCAAGTTTCATTAGCTTATTAATATGACTTTCTAATGCTTCTCTGGCCCTAGGGCTAGCTGGGTAAGCTGGTCTTCTTAAAAGTGGAGGGTAAGGCCTTTTGACATTAGGCATAATGTTCACTTCATGGCCTTTGATAGCCCCAAGTGGTTCATTATCAGAAGCAAAGGCTTTCCTGTATTGAAATAAAATTTCAATAAGTCCTTCCTTCCTTTCTGATGTTAATTCAGGACTAATTTGTGCTTCAATCAATTGTTTTGACACAAATTTCTCTTTATTAACATTTTTTACTTGTCTAATGACAGTGATTTCTCTTCTTTCTAGAGGAAAAGCAAGTTTTTGCCTTTTATTTTCCCCTATAGTGAGATACCTGTCTTTTTGATTATTAATATCAATACTATGAATATTGAGATAATCATCTCCAAGTATAAAGTATTGTGAAGTATAATTGTTCATAACACAAAATTCAACTTTTAATCTGATACTTCCTGCGGGATGAAGGATTATCATTGCTGCTTCAAATATACCTAAGGGGTGGATATTTTGGCTGGCACTGCTGAATTTTATACCTTCAATTGGAATTAACTTGTCTTGTAAATTGGTCTAAATATTATCAAGATAATCTTTTCCAACACAAGTACAAAAAAGAGCCTGAGTCAAGATGCATCTTGGCTTCTCTGTTGTTTGTCACAATATTAGTGATACAAGATGATCCAGCTGTACAACCATTATCTCTGTCTGGCTTGGTTTTCTGCACTTTAGCATCTTGTACATGTATGAGATCCATACATTAATCACTGTACTGTGGTAAGTGACTGTGCACTTCTGTGACTTCAAAGGAAGCATTAATATTTTTTATATTAAGTTCATCTGGTAATTCCTCCTCTTCAGAAGGCTCAGAATCACTTTCAGGTACAGGGACATCATTTGTTTCTTTTCTGTCATCTTTTTCAATTTCTATCTCAATGATTCTTATCTCTTTGGGACAATTATTAGCCATACAAGATGTACTTCCACACTTGTGACATCTCAAGGGAGCTTTGTCATGTGGTTTATTGGGTTTTGGAATTGGGTTCCCACTGGTCTTGTTGTCCATTGGGGGTTTATACCAATTTCTACCAATTTTTGTTCTAGTAGTCATTTCCTCCATAGCATTGATATAATCTTCTGTAGAGCAAGGCTCAACAAATCTTCTTCTTATAGCATGCTCAAGGTCACCACCACACTTTATTAATATCCTTTTATGTACCATTGTTTCAGACATATCAGGTTGAAGGGAATTTTTGTTTAAAAAACCAAGACATGGGCCTGTCCCTCTCAATATTCAAAATGGCTTCTTCGAAAGAATTCTCCTTTTAAATCTCCAGGAATCATTTTCCCATTTGGAAATAATTTTCTCTTTCCACCAAGGCCAAGAATGTTTACCATGGTCTTGTCTCATTTTGTAATACCATTTCTTTTCCGATTTGGTAAACAATGAGTGTAATCTGGCACTTATGTGTTCCTCTGGTATGTTAAAGTCTTTTCAAGCATATCAATTGTTTTCATAAATTCCATATGATTATATTCCCCTTCATCACTGAAGGTTGGCCATTCCTCTAATCTTGGAATGTCTTTAAAATTGCAAGCAGTTTCCACTTCTGCATTACTTGAAATTGTATGATGTAAGTCATTATTCAAGTTTAGCACATTTCTGTCAACAATTGGTGTATACTGTCTTGGAAAATCATTCTTCAGTGATATATTAGTAATACTTGATTGAATATCTTCTTTCAATTCAAGTATTTCTTTATCACTTTTTTCCATTTGTTCTTCGAAAATAGCTGCATTATGCTCAGTTGAGTTTTCCAAGTTTTGAACTTGTATTCTTAATTCTTTTAACTGTCTAGTTATAAAAGAAATTGAATTGTCATCTGGTTGCTTGAGTAAGGTAACCATAGACTCAATTCTTGCACAAATTTGCACCAAAGACAAAATATTGTCTTTATTAACATTTTCAAGGCCAATAATGGTCTTCTGTGACTCTTTCACTTGTAGTATTTCATTACCCAACTTTTGTTGGATATACTCACATTTTTTAAGCTTTGTTATAATTTGTTTATTACAAGTGTCAATTTGGTTTACAAGATTTACAAGGTTCACTTTTCTGGAAAAGATTGGTTCAATCTTTCCTCTTTGTTGTTTTTGAATAACATCAGAGTTCTTGCCATATTGAACACATTGTCCATGGCTGTCTTCTATTTCTTGGGAATGCTGTAATTCTTAAGGTAAGGCTTGTTCCACTTGGGCTTTGCCTTTCCCTTCTTGTTGGTCTTTGAGGTTTGTGTGGGCTTTTTTGGCACTTTTTGAGGCGGATTTTTGCTTGTGGAGGTTTGGGGAGCTTTGAATGGGCTGTTTTCCTTCCCTTGGGCCAAATTCTTCTTCTGGTCCTCTGATAACATGCTTTGGTTTTTCAACAAAGCTTTTATCTGTTTGACTTGTCCTTTGCAAGACATGGGTGTCCAACCCTTCAGAATGTCACAGGGGCTCTTCGAAGTGAAGAGGGCCTGGCACTCAGTAAACTGGGACTCACTTATGGAGGGCCCAAAGATAAGATAAGATGAGATACACTTAAGAGTGTTAAAGATGAATTACTAAAAGAATGAATATAAGAAAAACAGCAACAAAAGAAATAAGAATAAGAAATAGAAGAGCCAACCACAAACAAGTCCAAGTCCACTGTTTCAACCTGTCAGAATGGAAAGAGAAGGGTTAATAAGGATATGGCCACCCAACTCATACTGTACAGGCGAAGAAAGAAAAAAGGCAAAGACTAACTTAAGATTAAATAAATATAATACCCCAAAATATAAGGATAAGAATATTCAGATAATAATAAATCAACTAAATTAATTAACTGGGGAAAAGTCCCCAGGGGGGAGAAAGAGGGGCTGGTATATGTGAGAATCACCAGCCCTGATCCAGAGAAGAGTTTTCATGAGAATAATTGATTGTTGAATTGAGTCTGGCCAATACAGGTCCTGTACAGCTGTACAGGACCTGTACAAGAGGTGTGGTGTATTTGAGTGATCATACAGTTACATACTGGTGTATTGAAACTGTATTGGGTGAATCCATCCTGTACAAGTATTGACAGGCTGTATTAATGTACCAAACTGTATGCATGTTTCAGAATGAAGATTGCTGAAACTGACTGCTGATGCAGATACTGGATTATCTGATTTGAGGTGTTTGAGTGGGTGTATGAATGAATACCCTTACCCCTGATGGATGGTTGTTACAGTATCCCCCCCTTGAAACTGGTGGGCTCCTGAACACCATAATACCCTGCCACTGTTGAGTGGCATCTCAATATCCCCACATTTTTTTTTTCAAAAATTTTTCTTTTTTAATTTTCTTTCCTCTTGACCATTATCCTGAAAATCCTTCATTACTTCTTCCCTGCCAATTTCAATTGATTCCCCCCTTTCTTTTCAAGTTTGAGTGAGTATTCCTTCCAGAGTATGCAATTCTTTTCTTTTGATTCAATCAGCCATGTCTTGGGATGTGGCCTTGGGATATATCCCAGAATAAAGGCCATGGAGCACTTGTGCTCAAAAATTGGTGCCCAATGAGTATATGACTTGTACTCATTGGCCCAGACTTAATCCATTCAATGAACCTCCAAGGGGTCTTGTCCCCATGATCCAAGGAATTGGCCTCAGGAAGCCCTCCCAGTGGGTTTTGGACTGTGGCCTCCATCTTGAGTGATCTTGATGTATCTTGCTTTTTATGGCCTTTTTGGCCTTGCTGGGTGTTTTGGTGACTAGGGCAATTTTTGATTTTTCTGGGTTTTTTGGCCATAATAGGCTCTTTTGATGTTTTGGGATCCTACGGTCCGTGGTCCGTACGCCGCGGTCCGCGGTCCGTGGGGGCTATTGGAGGCCCCCAGGACCAAAATAGAGCCCCTGGGCCCAAATTTGCTGGGGACCCAGGGTGACCAAGGGGTCCAGAAATGGCCCTTACCCATTTTTTACCCTACATGGCCTGGACCCATTGATGGGGTCCAGGACCATCAAGATCCTGGCCTCCCCAAAGTTGCAGGGGAGGCCCTGGGTGATGAGTTCAGCCCCAAAGGGGTATGAACCTTCACCTTAGAGGCTTTGAGGTGGGGCATAATTGAGTTATGGCCCCAGTTCCTTGAGTCAAATTTCTTTTTCTTGATGTGGAGTGGATTGATTCTGACGTCTTGAATCTTCTGCTTGCACTTTCTTCAGTTATGAGTTCCAAACTGACTGAACTCACTGAATCTTCCCCTTCTGCACCGCCACCGTCTGTTCTTCATGGTTCTGGCGTCTTCAGTCGATTGTCTTCTCCCTCCATGGCGTCTTCTGGCCATTTCGACCCCTCCCAAACATATGATGGGTTCAGAGCAGTTGAAGTTCTTGATCCTGCCTGTACTGAGTGTTTGGCCAGGGGGAAGGATTGCTTTCAACATTACAATCCTCGATCGTCAAAATGCCATTTCTGCTTTATTGGGAAGAAGCCATGCCGCCGTACCGGATCAACCTTGTCCCGGGTCAAGAGGCACTTATGGAGTAAGAAGGATGGGCCTTATGGGCAGGAATTCCCCATTCTTGAGGAACCTACCCCTGATGCCACTTCTGGATTTTCTCAATGTGAGTGGTTTGCATTTCTTGGTTGAGTTGATGCTGATATTTTGATGTAGTGACTGGTTCCAGGCAGAGGGATGTGGCCAGGTGGACTAATGTTGGAGGGCCCATTCCGATTGGTGGTAGGCCCATCCACTACAGCTCAGAAATTCCCATTTCAAGGACCAATGCTGATGGAGTGGTGAAAGTAGTGAAGAAGCTAAGAAGAATCGTTGATTCCCCATCAGATCCAGATGCTGAAGGAAGTGATGAGTTGGATGGTGAAGAAGTTCAAGTTATTCCTCATTCAAGTGGCCATCCATCCAGCATTTCCTCTTCTCAACCTCTTGCCAACCCCAGATTCCAAAGCCAAGTGGTTCCCAGCACTCCAAGAACCTTCCAACCAATGCTTGCTTCAATTCCTACAACCCTTCCTCCTCCATCACCAACTACTTCCCACACCACCAGGCCTGCCTTGAATCCAGCAGTAAGACCATCTCCAGTTCAACAGCCCAGAAACTCACCCATAAACACCTCCCGTCAACTCCAACCTGTGGCCAGCTCCAGCAGAAGAAGAGATGGGATGTCCCCTTTGCCGTTTCCTGCCGCTCAAGTATTCCAAAGAAGAGAATGTTGGCCTATCCGGGTTACCAGAGAAGATCCCAACGCGGCTAGTGAAAATCAAGATGCTGTGGCCAGATTGTTCAGGAGAGTTGACAGAAATAGCAGAGAGGTGATTATGTATGCCAATGACAGGACGATTCCAGGTACTGCTTCTGAAGAAATGGCTGCAAAATTTGCCTGGTATGAAGATGAGTTGATAAATGATTTCCAGAGAACTTTTGATGACTTGGGTAGAGATAACTAGTTTCCTTTTCCTTGTTTGTGTTTGGCTTGCCTTCTATCCCCACTCTTATAAATACTAAAAAATGAAAAATAATGGAACCTCCCAATACATGATTTGAGGAGGGGATGTTGCTGCTTTAAAGAAATAAAAGAAGAAAATTATACAAGTAAAGAAAGAAAGAAAAAATGAAAGAATAAGAGAAAATGAGAGTAAAGAAAGAAATAAAGAAAAATTCCTGATGGCTGGTCCTTCTTGTGGTGAGTTGCTTGATTCTGGCCAAGAAGTGTCTGAAAAATGAAAACCAAGCATTTGATGCTCACAGAGTGGCCAAGGTGATGTTTTACAAGAAGTAGAACCCTCAGGGATGCATACCAGGAGATGGAACTTACTTTCATAACTTCCACTCCCCACCAAGAACCATAAGACTGAAATAAATTGCCATAAATGCCTTCTGAAATGAATTGCCATAAATGACTACTGAAATGAATTGCCGTAAATGACTTGAAGTAATGAATGTCTTGAATTATGATGATTGGCATAAAATGAAATGATAATAAAGAAAGAAAATGAAACATAAAGAAAGAAAGAAACTATTTGGCCATATCTTAATAAGGTCCAAATGGAGGGTATTGATGTTGTATGCTTCCTGAACCTGTCCAAAGAATTGACAAGTGCTCACAAAGTGGCCAAGGTGATGCTTACAACAACATATGGGTAGAATACCCCCTTAAAGGTGCATGCCAGGAGAGGAACTTACTTTCATAACTTCTTCTCCCCACCAAGCACCATAAAATCAAACTCTTGAGGTATTTGGACCAGGCTTGTCTGGATACAATGAGTGGCAATCCTTGACAAGGTCTGGTGAGTTGGTAAGGTTGGAAGCTGGTTTCCAAGTGGTTCTTTCTGGGTCTTCACTGAATCCTTTCCACTCTACAAGATACCATAAATTACCTCTTTTGAGTTTTGAGTCCAGAACCTGAGCCACTTCCCATTCTTCTTGCTCTTCCACTAAAACTGGTGGTGGCGGCAATTGATGACGATTTGGGATAGTTGAATGCTTGACTGGTTCTAATAAGGACACATGGAATACAGGGTGAACTGTCTTCCATTGCTGAGGCAACTTGAGGTGATATGCATGGCTGCCAATCTTCTTAAGAACTTCAAAGGGTCCCAACCATCTTTCTGATAATTTCTTGGTGGGTCTTGTTGTCTTGATGTTCTTGGAAGCTAGCCATACTTTGTCCCCAGGTTGGAAATCAGGTGGAATTGCCCTATTTCTATCTGCATACTTCTTGAATCTCCTTATTGCTGACTCTAATTCTTCTTTGACAACTTGCTGTACTGATTGGAGTTTTGTTGATAACTTTCCAGCAGGTGAGTCTTGAGAAATATGGATTGAGTCAAAGCTGGGATTTCTTCCATAAATAGTGAAAAAAGGTGATTGCTTGGTTGATGAATGTTCTGCATTATTATAGGCAAATTCAGCCAGAGGGAGCCAGGTGTACCAGTCATCTTGATGATAGCTGACATACATCCGAAGGTACTGTTCTAGTATCTGATTTACCCTCTCTGTCTGTCCATCTGTTTCAGGGTGAAAGGCAGTTGAAAGATCTCTTGATATCTTGAGCTGCTGACACAATTGAGTCCAGAATGATGAAACAAATAAGGATCCTCTATCACTGACAATACTGACTGGGAGTCCATGCTTGGAAAATACATGGCTAATGAATATTTGAGCTAAATCCAGAGCAGTGATTGTGCCATAAGTTGGAATGAAGATTGCCATTTTTGAGAATCTGTCCACAACTACTAAAATTGAATCAAAGTTGTTGGACAGTGGCAATTGAGTGATAAAGTCCATTGATAATGAATTCCAAGGACCAGATGGAATTGAAAGAGGCTTGAGTAATCCAAACTTCTTGTGATGAACGTTCTTGTTTCTTGAACATTGCTGACATGAGGACACATAGTCCTTGATGAATTGATTCATGCCAGCCCAATAAAAATCCCTCTTGATGAGCTTGAGGGTCTTCTCCTGGCCAGGATGGCCAGCCAATGGTGAGTCATGATGCTTTTGAAGAATATTGAGTTGAAGTTCTTCATTGATTGGGATTACCACTCTATCTTTGAATAATAATAACTTGGCTTGAGGTTCAAGAGAATAATCTGGAACTGATTCACCTCTTGCTAGTTGCTTGAGTATTTCTTTATAGTCTTTGTCTTGCCATACTTCTTCTTGAATCTTGTCAACTAAATCTGAGAAAATTTCCACTTTGATTGAGAAGAATCTTGACTCTTGAATTCCATCTTGCTTAAGTACTTGATGAAAATTCTGAGGATTCTTGATGATGAAGTCCACCCCCCTCTCTGGGTACACGTCGTCCCGACGTGACAAGGCATCTGGTAAAGTGGCCAGCCTGCCTGGGCGGTAAGTGATAGTGAAATGAAACTCAGAGAGAAACTCAGCCCAACGGGCCTGACGATGAGTAAGAACTTTGGAAGACATGAAATACTGCAAGGAAGAGTGGTCTGTCAAGACCTCAAAAGAATTGGAAAGAGAAAGAAGAAATGCTCTCCAGCGCTTGAGAGCCCAAACTATGCCAAGGAGTTCCTTGTCATGAATTTCATAGTTGAGTTCAGCTGGTAAGAGCTTGCGACTATCAAATGCAATGGGATGCTTTCCAGAGTCATTCACCTGACTCAGTACGGCGCCCAATGCATAATCAGAAGCATCAGTCTCTACTATAGTAGGTAGAGAAGGATTAAAATGAGATAAGATAGGAGCAGAGGTGAAAGCTTCTTTGAGTGCTTGAAACTGACTAAGAGCTTCCTCATTGAAGATAAAGGGAGAATCTTTTTTAAGGAGGGAAGTGAGAGAAGTGATTTTTTTAGAATAATTTTTAATGAAACGTCGATAAAAATTGGCAAAGCCAAGAAAAGATTGAAGAGCCTTGATGTTTCTGGGCTGAGGCCAATTGAGGATTTGCTGAACTTTTGAAGAATCCATCTTGAGGCCATCACTTGAAACAACATAGCCCAAGTATTCCACACTTGAGGCATGGAATACACACCTGGAGGCTTTGGCAAATAGATTATTGTCCCTCAGTCTTTGGAGGACAGAGGCCACATGTTTGACATGTTCCTCCTCAGAACTGGAAAAGACCATAATATCATCTAGATAAACCACAACAAACACATCCAAAAAATCTGCAAAGATATCATTTACCAGATTTTGGAAAGAAGCAGGAGCATTGGTCAAACCAAATGGCATGACCAAGTACTCATAACTGCCATATTTGGTTCTAAAGGCAGTTAAGTGCTCATCCCCCTCTTTGATTCTCAGAAGGTTATATGCACCACGCAAATCTATCTTGGAGAAGATAGTGGAACCATTGAATACGGTAAGAAGCTGGTTCATGGGAGGAACAGGGTATCTGTTCTTCCTAGTGACAGCATTGAGTTTGCGGTAGTCAACACACAAACGAAGACCTCCATCCTTTTTCTTGACAAAAAGGACAGGTGCTCCTGTTGAAGAGGAGCTTGGTCTAATGAAACCTTTCTCTACATTCTCTGAAATGTAGGCCCGCAGTGTTTCTGACTCTTGATTTGATAATGAGTAGATAACACCAATTGGAGGTAGAAGACCCTCCAATTCAATATGGTGATCACAGGCGCGGTGTGGAGGAAGTTTCTCTGCTTTCACCTTGGAGAATACATCCAAATATTGGTGATAAGCAGGAGGAACAACCCTCAGCACAGTTTCAATTTCTTCTGGCTCTTCCTCCTCATCCCACTGCTCCTCCAGGGATGCATGAAAAGATAAGGGAGGAAGGTCCATATCCCCTTGGAAGAGATGAAGTGAAGATATGGCAACATCTTCTCCAACATCCTTTATCTCTTTGAAGACTTCATCTCTTGATGGAAGTAATGACTGAGAGGGAATTATGGAAGGGATGGAAGGTGTCTTAAGTTCACCAGCCAGAGCAACACTGTTGACAGCAGTGGCTAAGTCATTACTAGTAGAAGGAATAATACCACTAGAATCCTTATGATTAGAATCATAGGTGATCAATCCATTTTTCCAATCAATAATGGGATTGAAATGGTAAAGGAAATCATAGCCCAATATCAGGTCTTCTCCTTTGGGTGAATCTATGATAAAGAAATCCCATTCAAAGCTTGGGAAGGAAGGCAAGTCAACTACCCACTTGGTATAATGGGTGATGAACAAAGCAGGGGATTCATTAGAATCCAAAATGAAAAGAGGAATCTTTTCAGGGAGCTCTGACAGAGTCAATGAGTACTTGAGAACAAAATTCTTTGCAATAAAAGAGTTTGTAGCACCAGAATCAATGAGAATACTATAAAAAATATCAGAGACAGAAGAGAAAATAAGAAATTTTAAAGATTTCTTGACACTAGTATTCAGAGTGCACAATTGTGCTCTTGAAGGAAATAAGTGAGAACCATTGAACACATCATGATTCCCACTCAGGCTTTTCCCTGCTTGCTAGGGAAGCCTCTTGATGATGACCCAGGCTTGTTCTGAGGTCTCTTGAAGCATTTTTCAATTGGGTGCTTTCCACCACAATAAGTACACAACCCCTCTTTAATCCTCCTCTCCTTTTCAGAACCGATTAGTTTATTGTCCTTATTGAGGAGAGCAGCATGGGGCTTGTCCTTTGAAGATTGGAATTGCTTGCCCTTCTTATTCTTCTTCTGGTGAGGCCTCTTTGAAGATGAGTTTTGAGGAAGCCTAGGCTGATTGGATCCAATGACTGGAGGCTTCTTCTCTTGATTGCCACCCTTTTCCTTTTGCCTCTCATGATATCTTGTGTCATATTCCAGAGTGACATCCATAAGTTCTTGAAGAGTATCAAAAGTTCCAGGGTGAGAAGCCAACTGATCCAATAATCTTGATGCCAAACCTCTTCTGTAAACATGGATATAAGCTCTTTCCCCCCAATCTCCAATTCTTGACATTAAGCTTCTGAAATCTGCTATGTACAAGGAAACATGACCACTTTCCTTCATCCTCAAATTGTCCAACTCTTGTTCAGCTTTCCTGACTTCATTGGGGTCACCAAACAGAGTGAATAATTGAGATTCAAACAATGGCCAATTATTGAGGAGGTAGGAAGGGTCTTCATTGGAAATATTTGAGAGGTAGGGTTCAATCCATTTGCCAGCTCTACCAGTAAGAAAAGAAGTTGAGTACAAAACCTTCTTCCTGTCAGAGAAGAAGTTTGCTGGATCATTATGGAAGATTAGTTGACAGGATTGGATAAATCCTCTCAACTTATGAGCTTGGGTACCATCAAAAGAATCAGGTGCCTTCATGGATGGAGTCTTGAAAGCAGGGGCTTTGGAATTGTCCCTGGGGGCAACTGCTTGAGTGAGCTGTCCCATGAATTGAGTCATCTGCTCCATCATCTTGAGGAGACTTGGATCAGTTTGAGAGACAAGAGGTTGACTAGAAAGGGCTAGATTAGAACCCTGAGGTACCTCTGGAGCATTTGCCAAGGCATCTGCCACTTCAGTTTCCCCAGAATCTTCCTCTTCCACAGACTCTTCCCCCTCTTCATCTTCAACTTCCCCTTGTCTTGCTCTTGCACCTTCAGACATGCCAGGGTAGCCACCCAAAAGTCCAGAGAAAGATCTTGATCTTCTAGATTTCATTCCACCTCTTCTTGAGGGTGCTGCTCCTTCCATTGGTGGTCCTCTGTCTAAATTTACACTCAGTTGATGAACTGATGGTGTGCGGTCAAGAGGAGCCCTTGCTGTAGGAGTGAGAACAGCTTGAATTCTTTGGGATCTAGTATTTTTGGCTGGGGGACTATGCTGAACTGGCATTTTGAAATAATGAAACAGAACTTGATGGTATTAAGAAGAATAATCAAATTTGGCCAAATCAATCACAATAAAATCTTGATGAATCTTGAGGAATCAATTCAAATCTTGAGGAATCAAATTCAATCAACAGTCAAATAAATTCAATCAATCAACAATCAAATCAAATCAAATATCAATAATCTTGAGGGAATCAATAATCAATCAATATTCAATCAATAATCAATCAATAAGTGTCTTCAATATGAAATCAAGTCTTGAGGAATCAATCAATCAGTTCAAAATCTTCAGCAATCAATTCAATATCTTAATGAGTCAAATCAAATCAATAATCAAAATCAATTCTTGAGGATCAATCAATATCTTGAGAGTTCAAAGTCAATAAATCCAATAAATCCTGAATCAATAACCCAAATGAATCCCAATGAGTAATCCAATCAATTAAACCAATCAATAATCCCTAGATAAAACCTGAATAAGACACAGAAAAAATTTGATTGATAAAAGTAAAATGAAGTGATGAAATGGTCAGCAATGATTAAGAAAGAAAAAGAATCAATTTTCATAAGAATGAAATGAATGAGATGAAAATTGATGAGAAAGAAAAAATCATAATCATTAAGATCATTAAATCATAAAAGGAATCATAATTGATGAATGAGAGAAATGAATATAATGAATGAAAAGAAAGAATCAAATATGAGTTAATTAATTTAATGTCACAGGGGCTCTTCGAAGTGAAGAGGGCCTGGCACTCAGTAAACTGGGACTCACTTATGGAGGGCTCAAAGATAAGATAAGATGAGATACACTTAAGAGTGTTAAAGATGAATTACTAAAAGAATGAATATAAGAAAAGCAGCAACAAAAGAAATAAGAATAAGAAATAGAAGAGCCAACCACAAACAAGTCCAAGTCCACTGTTTCAACCTGTCAGAATGGAAAGAGAAGGGTTAATAAGGATATGGCCACCCAACTCATACTGTACAGGCGAAGAAAGAAAAAAGGCAAAGACTAACTTAAGATTAAATAAATATAATACCCCAAAATATAAGGATAAGAATATTCAGATAATAATAAATCAACTAAATTAATTAACTGGGGAAAAGTCCCCAGGGGGGAGAAAGAGGGGCTGGTATATGTGAGAATCACCAGCCCTGATCCAGAGAAGAGTTTTCATGAGAATAATTGATTGTTGAATTGAGTCTGGCCAATACAGGTCCTGTACAGCTGTACAGGACCTGTACAAGAGGTGTGGTGTATTTGAGTGATCATACAGTTAGATACTGGTGTATTGAAACTGTATTGGGTGAATCCATCCTGTACAAGTATTGACAGGCTGTATTAATGTACCAAACTGTATGCATGTTTCAGAATGAAGATTGCTGAAACTGACTGCTGATGCAGATACTGGATTTGCTGATTTGAGGTGTTTGAGTGGGTGTATGAATGAATACCCTTACCCCTGATGGATGGTTGTTACACAGAAGTTCCTCTGCCTTTCCAGGCCCTGTGAGCTTCTTCACTTGAAGATATGAGTTCATGGTGCCTATCCAAAGACTTGGGAGAGGTTCCCGCTCTTGGTGTCTTCCTGCCATCAACCAGTTCTTTTACTGAGACTGGTATATCTCTTGTGAGCCTTAGAGGTAGTTTCATATACCCAAAAGACCACATATAACAAAATAAGATACAAATATAAATAAAAGCTAAAATATAAATACAAATTTATATACAAAAATAAAAATTCAATTATAATTTAAAATAAAAATTACATCAAAATTTTAAAATTATGAAAATGCGTTTTTACTTGAAAAAATTAAGTAAAAATGAATTTTCAACAAAATTGATGAAATTAAAATTTTTTTGGTAGAAGGTTACATAAAATATATTGTAGCTTTTTATCCAATGAATAAACTTAAGAAAATTACTTCACCATTGGATTCCTCATAAAAAAGATGGGGTCACCTCTGGGCAAAGTTTCTATAACTCAACTCTAGATAAGCTTAAATTGAGTTTTTAGTATTTTCTGTACAAAAGATGAAATTCCTCACACCCTTGATTTAATTCCTACCACATGTGGTGTTAAACATCAATTTTTGTGTTAAAATTGAGGTGTTGTGAGTATTTTAGAATCTATGAGGAATTGAAGTATTTTCAATTGAAATATCAAAATGTGCGCGTGTATTACATAATGAAGTGTAATTTACATATGAGGTATCAATTATCACAGTTGTGTACTGTAAAACTCAATTGAATTGTATGTGTAAATTACGAGTATATCGAATGATGAGGAATTAAAGAAAAAATAAGTTGGAAAGATTAATTCTGGGGGGAAAAGGTACTCTAGCTCCAAGGGGGAGCCAGACAACCAAATTCCTTGCTGAAAGGTGTGGGATGTCAAAATAAATGCAAATGTTCATCACTTTTGGCCTCGAATTGAGTCATATGGTCTGTGGCTCAATTGATGTTGAGGTTTTGACACCAACCAGGGCAGTTTTAACTGTTGCCAAGAGGGTAAAACTATCCTTAAGACAAAAAAATCTTAGTAAAAACAGTTTTAAATGGTTTCTACTGCTCTTACACACATTCTGATGTGCTTTGAAAGCTCTAGACCAGGTATGTGAGCCTTAGACGTATTTTTATATACACAAAAGACCACAAATGATAAATTAAAATACAAAGATAAATAAAATAAATTTATTTATAAGAAGAAAACTATAAATACAAATTTATATTTAAAAATCAAAATTTAATTATAATTTAAAAAGAAAATTACAATAAAATTTAAAATTATGAAAATTCATTTTTACTTGAAAAATTAAGTAAAAATGAATTTTTAATGAAAATTATGAAATCAAAATATTTTTGGTAAAAATTTATATAAAATATATTATAACTTTTTATCCAATAAATACACATATATGATTGGATTCACCATTTGATTCCTAATGAAAAAGTAGGTGGGGTCACCTCTGAGTGAAATTTTTGTAACTCAGCTCTAAATAAGCTTAAATTAAGTTTTCAGTATTTTCAATAAAAAATTGAAAATCCTCAAAACTTTAATTTAATTAACACCACATGTGGTGTTAACCATCAATTTTTGTGTTAAAATTGGGATGTTGTGTTGAGTTTGGAAGTTATGAGGAATTGAAGTATTTTCAATTGAATTCAATTGAAATGTCAAAATGTGCGCGTGTATTACATAAGTGAACTTTGATTTAAATATGAGGTATCAATTATTACTATATTGTACTGTACAATTCAATTGAATTACATATGTAAATTACAAATATATCACATGATGAGGAATTAAAGGAAAAAATAAATTGGAAAGATGAAAATTGGGGGGGAAAGGGAACCCTAGCTCTAAGGGGGAGCCAGACCCCCAAAATCCTTGCTAACAGGCGTGAGATGTCAAAATTCACGCAAAAGTTCATCACTTTTGGCCTTGAATTGAGTCACAGGGTCTGTGACTCAATTGATGATGAGGTTTTGATACCAACCAGGGCAGTTTTAACTGTTGCCAAGAGGGTAAAACTACCCTTAAGTTAAAACAATGTTAGTAAAAACAGCTTTAACCAATTTCTTTGCCTCTTACACACATTCTGACGTGCTCTGAAGGCTCTAGACCAGGTATTGCTATAGTAATGGCTGATTGAAGGGTCTAAAATGGCTAAAAATGGCTTAAACCAGGGTTCAATGATGCCATAATTGGCTTTTCTGTTGTCAGACTGTTTTTCACGACTGAAAAAAGTAAATTTTACTTTTGGAGTAATAAAATTGATGGCTATGAGAGAATGTTGTCTTTGCCCCACTTTTCTCTTCATGTTAGAATCTTCTCCTTGTATAATTAGTTTAAACACTGTTAAACCAATCAATCAGAGATTCCAACCAAAACACCAACTTTGAAAACATTTTGAACCTTTTAACCACGTGAAAAAATCATTATAATCATTTTTTGTAACTCTTATAATCATTTATACCCCCAAACCACCCCAAAAGTGAATTAAAGCATCTTTCATCACTGTTAACTTTGTCACTTTGTTTCCAAATTCACTCTGGTAACTTTTGGGCGCATTTTCTCTTTAAAAATCTTTTCAAAGACTTTTTTCTCTAATTAATTGCTTGCAGCTGTTTGCTCGATTAATTCCAATTGAAATTGCTTGTGAAGAAATTTCTTTTGTAGCGTTAAATATCTCTTGTAGAGTATTTTTGGGATATATTTTTGTTGTTGGTAAAACAATAAATCTTTAAAATATTATTTTTTTATACTAATAAAGCTATAAATAATAAGATTGGCATGTTTTCTCTTAAGAATAATATTTCTTACTATTTTTAATTGATTTTTACCTTATACAAATTTTGAGGACAGGAGATGTACTTGATTTTTAATCAAAGTTTCATATCCACACCTTACATTTGGGGGCCCAGCTGTGATATTTTACCTGTGACATATTTTTTTACTTTTTTTAAAACGTTTTCCTTATATTTAAAGATTTAAAAAACATATAAAAAATACTTATAATTCAAAAAACCCATAAAAAATAATTTTTTCATATTATAAGTGAGGCTTATATTTTTATTTCTTTTTTTGAAATAACCTTTTTTCTACTCAATTAATTGGCTTTTTCATTAATTTTATTGTCTGACAATGTGGTAAGACAAGAAAAAATAGAAACAGCCTCAGCAGTCAACAGCATTATTCCTTCCAGTACAGTTAATTCAGACCATAATAGTACTGTTATTGTGACTCAAAATAACCAACCTGAACCAATATCTTCTATTTTGATTAACCTGGATATAAGTAATACCGTTCAGAAAGTTAAGAATTTGGCCAATAGTAAGTTTTTGACATAAAAATACTATTTTAAGCCTTTTTAATCATAAAATATGCCTTCAACTAGATGAGGAGCCAGAATAACCCCCCAAGAAGCTCCCAGAAAGGTAATAGACGTGATTATGGCATATGCCAACCAGTTACAGAAGGAAAAGGGTCAGCTGATGACTTCCAAACAACTAAAATAGGCCATTCTGATGCTTATAATACCATTCTACCTTCACAAAGAGCTGACACCACCACAAGAAGCCTCAGTGGACATATACAAAGCCAGCCACAAAGCTTACAACAATGCCCTGCAGTACAAGGAGTACCAGATCCTTGCAGATATGTGGAAAAACTTCATGAATTCTTACCTGACTGTGAGCAAATTCCTGGGCCATCCCAATACTTGCAAATTGCTCAATGGATGGCATCCATTGATGGAGAAGAAAAACATGATGCTCTTGACACTAGAATGGAGGAAAAACAACCCTCCACCACCCAAGCAAGTGCCAAAAACAGCCCCAGTTGCCAGAGGCAGCAATTCCAACGTGAAAAAGCAGCCACAAGCTCCAAAAAAGGGAAAAGGAAAGGCACCAGCCACCAAACCTTACAGCCAGGGGTACAGGAGTCCAAAAATTCAACAGGATGCCATGGAAAATGTGTTTCAGATGGCCAGAAAAATGGTGGAATTACAAAAGAAATAGGAGGCCGGATTAAAATATCAGAAATGATTTATGATATTTTTGATTCTATTCCAGAGTTGTATGAAGCTATAACTGACGTAAAAAGTCATCTTTCTGATAAGAATACATCAATTTGTGACAATCTTAAAACACATAACTTGAGTCTGAGCCAAATCAATGAAACATTTAAATGTTTTGAAAAAGTTTTAAGAAAAATTAAAACTTCCAATAATGATAATTCTTTTGACAATAAGATGAATGAAAAATCTGCCATTATTAAAGGATTGACAGACAAATATTTTAAATTCAATATTGATGACATTATTGAAACAAGAATAAAACAAGCCATAAATACTATCAAAGAGGATAATAAGAAAGCTCTTGATGATATTTCAAAATCATTTACTGAAGTAAAAACACATATAATTGCCTTGAAAAAGTGTTTTGATACCTCAAAAGAGGAAATATCAAAATTAACAATAAATTTAAATGAGGTTATATCTGATAATACTAAACAAACAGAATTATGGCATGAGCTGACATATAAAGAGGATGATCATAAAAAAAATGTAATAACCTCTATACAAAGCTTACAACATGAATTAAGAAATTCACAAAGGGGTAACAAAAGTAAAATGAATGATTTTTAACAACTACTAAACACCTTACCAAGAATGTCTCCACCTCTGAATCAAAATGAGGGTACAGGGATTCCCAATCCACAAGTATTGGATATGAAAAATTATCAATTAAAGAATGAATTTTCTACTTTTTTTCATAACTAGGAACCATCAATTGGCCAAGCACTCTTGAAAGAAGTTCCGAAACTTAAGGAATGGCCTCACTTCAGTGGTGAAGGAGAATATGACCATATTGAATTCATCAGAGGAATTGACATTATTAAAGAATATTTTGAATTACCAGACAGATTGGTAACAGCCAGGTTTAACACCTTATTTACCAAATCAGCTCACAGATGGTATATCAAATTGAGACAAGCACATGGACACCAAATATGGACTTGGCGGAAAACCCAAATTATCAACAAATGGGCCAATGATGCTTGGAGGTTTAAAGTTGAAACAGCCTTTGAGTCTGCCAAATTTAATGCTGATAAAGACAAAGCTTTACCATGGTTCTTCCAACAAAAAGACAGATTAACAGCATTATATCCTGACATGTCAGAATTTATGATCCATAGAAAAATTCTGAGACAATGTAGAGGTGACTTAGAGCAGGCTGTCAAAAGCAGGACTACTGAACAATCTTCAGAAGAGGATATTATCAATATATTAGAAGAAGTAACCACCACAACCAAAATTGGTTCTAGTAGGGTGAATCTCAAAACAAGGTTTAATACACCTTGGAAAGATTCTGTGGACAAAAACCACAAAGAAAATTCTAAAAATGTTAAGTATAAATCTGCAGATACAGCCAGAAAGTGCCATATTTGTCAAAGCACCACCCATTTAGCCAATACATATCCAAAAAGGGGGAAAATCAATGAAATTGATATTGAAAAGGAACCTGATGTTGAAAAAGATGACATAATTGAAGACAATTCAGATGATAAATCATCCATATTTTTCTGAATCTTCAAAAGATATAGAAAATATTAATGCCACTTTTGACATCATGGAATCTTATTCCCACTTGCCACAATTGAGAAATGGTCAACTTGATTTATCAAATGTTCAAGATGCACAACTTATGAAAACCAAACCAAACAGAGGGAAAGGTTATACAGCTGGTTACCCCTGTATAACAGAAGTGGTAATTGACAACAAGCCCACTAAACCTTTGCTTGACCCAGGAGCCTTCTTCTCTTGTGTTGGTAAATCCTTTCTTAAAACTTGTGTACCAAACTTTGAAGATCAGTTGTTGCCAATTGATGACATAAAATTCAATAGTGCAAGTAACCCAATGAGAGCATTGGGAATATTTTAAACTAGTGTCATATTTCCACATATAAATGGAAATTTAAGAATCACTGTTGAATTTGTTTTTATGGAAAATTGGCCTAGTACCCATTTTATATTGGGAAATGACTATTTAATCATGAATGGAATAGATTTACATAACAACAAATACAGATACTTTACTATTGGAGACAATAAGCATCAGAAATTTGCCTTTTTACCATTCAAAAGACAAACTACAGTAAATAAAGTATCACCAGTCAACTTACAATTGGAAAAATTCAAATCTGAACAGTTGAAGGAGGCTGAAATAAGCCTTCATCTTACTGATAAACAAGAAAATGAACTTTCTTCCCTTTTGTATGACCACAGAGGAGCATTTTCTTCAGACAAAGAACCTCTAGGAGCAATTATTGGTCATGAAGTTGATATCATTCTTAATATTGAAAGACCTTATCCACTACTCTTGAGAAGACCTGCATACCCAGAAAGTCCCAAGTCAAGAGAAGCTCTGGAAACTCATATCAAAGAGCTTCTAGACCTTGGTGTAATAAGAAAAGTTGGCCATAATGAAGAAGTAGAAATAACTACACCAGTCATAGTGGCATGACATAATGGAAAATCCAGAATGGTTGGAGACTTTAGAGCTCTGAACACTTACACTGTTCCAGATAGGTACCCAATACCAAAACTCCAAATTGCCCTTACTCAAATATCTCAAGCAGTGTATATAACCACTATGGATGCCCTTAAAGTATTCCATCAAAATGTGGTGACACCAAGAGCAAGAAAATATTTGAGAATTATTGTTCATTGTGGAGTGTATGAATACTTAACAATGCCCTTTGGTATCAAAAATGCACCTTCACACTTCCAAAGAATGATGAATGAAATCTTCCCTGAAGACCTTTCAGAGGGATGGTTAATCATTTACATTGATGACACCATCGTCTGTTCCAAGACTTGGGAGGAGCACATGTACAGATTGTCCAGAGTTTTGACAAAAATTCAATCAGTAAACATGAAAATCTCCTTGAATAAATGCCATTTTGGATTTAAAGAACTTAAAGCACTAGCACATTTTGTATCTGGTTTGTCCTTTGGAATTGACAAAAACAAAGTTGCAGCAGTATTGCTAAAACCCGTGCCTCAGAACAAAAAGGAAATTCAGTCATTCTTAGGTTTTGCAGGATATTACAGGCAACACATTAAATATTTTGCATCCATAGCAAAACCACTTTACAAATTGTGTGACAAAGACACAGTATTTGAAATGACTGTTGACAGATTCAAAGCTTTCGGGTCTCTAAGAGAAGCCTTGACCACTGCTCCACTCTTACTGATGCCAGACTTTAAATTGTATATTGATACATCAGGGGATGGCCTGGATGCTGCACTTCACCAAGCTCAGATCATAAATGATAAACCTGTAGAAGGACCCATATGTTTCATATCCAGGCAAATAAAACCAACTGAAGCCAAATATGGATCAAGTCAAATGGAATGTTTATGCCTTGGCTGGGGCTTGGAAAAATTAAACTACTTCTTAGAGGGATGTGCTTTTGAGGTGATAACAGATTGTACAGCTGTCAAATCACTTTTAAACATAAAAACACCCAACAGAAATATGCTCAGATGGCAAATAGCCATACAAGAATACAGAGGCAATATGACTATTGTTCATAAGAATGGGAATATTCATAAGAATGCATATGAACTAAGCAGATGGCCATTACCAAATAATATTGACAATCCTGCTTATGTTCCAGAAAAAGCTTCACCACAGATCCCAATAGAAGGAATAAGTGTTACAGATTTGAACACCACCTTCTTTAAAGAAGCAAGACACAGTTACACTCAAGATAAGAAATGTAGCATCTTATTCCAATTACTTAACAAAGACTGTAAAGACAACTCTCCAATACATGCCTTGGATGAAGTATGGAAAAAATCTTATGATGAAGGAAGATTCCACCTACTGGATGGTATAATTTATCACAGGACCAAGCACACATGTGTCATGACAGCTGTGGACAGGTCATTAATCAATCTTGTACTGAAAGAATGCCATGACAGCCCCTTCTCAGGAGATCTGTCTGAAGACAGAACAATAGAAAAGGTAAAAACCTGTATATGGTGGCAAATGTGGCAGAAAGATGTTGCAGAGTATTGCAAAACCTGTGAAAGATGTCAAAAAGCAAATAAATCCACTGGAAAGAGACTTGGAAATATGATAAAAACCCAAGAACCAAGCAGACCTTGGGAAATTGTCCATATTGATTGGGTAACTGGCCTACCACCAGGAGGTGACAGAAGCTATAATGCTTGCCTAGTGATTGTGGACAGATTCATTAAAACTCCAATCTTTTTACCATGTCACAAGGATGATACAGCCATCAATACAGCTCTTATGATATAGAATAGAGTAGTGTCATGGACTGGAATATTTACAAATATCATTAGTGATAGGGATCCCAAACTAACTTCAGCATTATGGACAAATCTTCACCAATTATTTGGCACTAAGCTTTCTTTCTCTACAGCCTACCACCCACAAACTGATGGTCTGGCTGAAAGGATGATCCAAACCTTAGAGGACACGGTAAGAAGATTTTGTGCATATGGCCTTGAATTAAAAGATTGTGATGGATTTACCCATGATTGGTGTACTCTGTTTCCAGCACTGGAATTAGAATATAAAACATCAATCCATTCCAGTACCAATCAAACTCCTGCTATCCTAGAAACAGGATGGAACCCCAAACTACCCCAAGATTCCTTGAGAAAATATTTGATTGAAATTTATCCCACAGCTGCTAGCTTCAAGGGAATGCTAGACAAAGCTAGAAAGCATGCAGTAAGGTGCATGGAGGAATCTTTTGCATATGCTAAGGACAAATGGGATAAATCACATACAACTCCAGATTTCAAAGTGGGGGACTTAGTTCTTGTATCCACCACTAACTTCAATAACATCAAAAGATGTAAAAAGCTGAAAGACCCCTTTACAGGACCTTTTGTTATCAAGGCCCTCCATGGAGAAAATTCTGCTGAGCTAGAGTTATCTGAAGAACTTAGCAATAAGCATCCTACATTTCCAGTGAGCTTGATAAAGCCATATAAATCTAGTGATGCTGAAAAATTCCCCTTGAGGAATAAAATTCCCCAAGCTATACCTCCTGTTGAGCCATCTGGTAGTAAGAAAGTTACCAAAGTTCTCGAAGAAAGAAAGTTGAGAACCAACAAAGTAAGGGAATACCTTGTTAGGTACAGTGACCCAGTATGTGAAGATAAATGATTTCCAGAAAATGACATACCTTAATCTACTAAACTTCTCAGAAGTCTCAGAAGTAATAGAAATAACAATATTAAAAAGTAATATTCTTTTTTAGGGGGAGGGAATGTGAGCCTTAGAGGTATTTTTATATACCCAAAAGACCACAAATGATAGATTAAAATACAAATATATATAAAATAAATTTATTTTTAAAAATGAAAATATGAATACAAATTTATATTTAAAAATCAAAATTTAATTATAATTCAAAAATAAAATTACAATAAAATTTAAAATTATGAAAATTCATTCTAACTTGTAAAAATTGAGTAATAATGAATTTTTAATAAAAATTATGAAATTAAAATATTTTTGGGAAAAATTTATATAAAATATATTACAGCTTTTTATCCAGTAAATAAAAAGATAAAATTTATTTCACCATTTGATTCCTTATAAAAAATTAGGTGGGGTCACCTCTGAGTGAAATTTTTGTAACTCAGCTCTAAATAAGCTTAAATTAAGTTTTCAATATTTTCAATACAAAAATTGAAAATCCTCAAAACTTCAATTCAATGCACACCACATGTGGTGTTAAACATAAATTTTTGGGTTAAAATTGAGGTGTTGTGTTTACCTTAGAAGTTATGAGGAATTGAAGTATTTTCAATTGAATTCATTTGAAATGTTAAAATGTGCATGTGTATTACATAAGTGAACTTTGATTTACATATGAGGTATCAATTATTACAGTTGTGTACTGTGAAAACTCAATCTAATTGCATGTTTAAATTACAAGTGTATCACCTGATGAGGAATTCAAGAAAAAATGAATTGGAAAATAAATTCTGGGGGGAAAGGGAACCCTAGCTCTAAGGGGGAGCCAGACCCCCAAATTCCTTGCTGACAAGTGTGAGATGTCAAAATTCACGCAAAAGTTCATGACTTTTGGCCTGGAATTGAGTCACAGGGTCTGTGACCCAATTGATGATGAGGTTTTGATACCAACCAGGGCAGTTTTAACTGTTGCCAAGAGGGTAAAACTACCCTTAAGTTAAAACAATGTTAGTAAAAACAGCTTTAACTGATTTCTTCGCCTCTTACACACATTATGACGTGTTTTGAAGGCTCTAGACCAGGTCTTGCTATGGTAATGGCTGATTTAAGGGTCTAAAATGGCTAAAAATGGCAAAAAATGGCTTAAGCCAGCCATTTTTGGTCTGAACCAGGGTTCACTTATGCCATAATTGGCTTTTCTGTTTTCAGACTGTTTTTAACGACTGTCAAGAGGAAATTTTACTTTTTGAGTAAGAAAATGGATGGCTATAAAAGAATGTCTTCTTTGCTGCACTTTCCTCTTCATGTTAGAATCTTCTCCTTTTATAATTAGTTTAAACACTGTTAAACCAATCAATAGAAGATTCCAACCACCCTTTTTAAAAGTAATTTGAACCTTTTAACCATGTGAAAAAATCATTATAATCATTTTTTGTAACTCTTATAATCATCTTTACCCCTGAACCACCCCAAAAGTGATTTAAAGCATCTTTCATCACTGTAAACTTTGTAAATTTGTTTCCAAATTCACTCTGGTCACTTTTGTGCGTGTTTTCTCTTTAAACATCTTTGTAAGGACTTTGTTATTTAATTAATTTCTTGCAGCTCTTTGCTCAATTAATTACAGTTGAAATTGCTCTTGAAGAAATTTCTTTTGTAGCCTTAAATATCTCTTGTAGAGTGTTTTGGGATAAATTTTTATTGTTGGTAAAACAATAAATCTTTATAATATTATTGTTTTATACTAAGAAAGTTATAAACAATAAAGCTGGCGTGTTTTCTCTTAAGAACAATATTTCTTACTATTTTTGATTGATTTTTACCATATACAAATTTTTAGGACAGGAAAAGTACTTGATTTTTAATCAAAGTTTCATATTGAAAACTTACAAGGTATTACTATAGTAATGGCTGATTTAAGGGTCTAAAATGGCTAAAACAAGCCCTTTTTTGGTCTAAACCAGGGTTTAATGATGCCATAATTGGCTTTTCTGTGGTCAGAGTGTTTTCCACAACTGACAAGAGTAAATTTTACTTTTGGAGTAAGAAAATTTATGGCTATAAAGAATGTCTTCTTTGCCCCACTTTTCTCTTCATGTTAGAATCTTTTCCTCTTATAATTAGTTTAAACACTGTTGAACCAATCAATAAAATATTCCAGCCACCCTTTTCATATCATTTTAAGCCTTCTAACCACGTGAAAAAAATTATTATAATCATTCTTTGTAACCCTTATAATCATTTTTGCCCCTTGAACCACCCAAAAAGTGAATTAAAGTATCTTTCATCACTGTTAACTTTGTCACTTTGTTTTAAAATTCATTCTGGTCACTTTTGTCGCATTTTCTCTTCAAATATCTTTTTAAAGACTTTATTCTTTAATTAGTTGCTTGAAGTTCTTTGCTCAATTAATTCCAATTGAAATTGCCCTTGAAGAAATTTCTTTTTTAGCCTTAAATATCTCTTGTAGAGTATTTTTGGATAACTTTTTATTGTTGGTAAAACAATAAATCTTTATAATATTATTGTTTTATACTGATAAAGTTAGAAAAAATAAAATTGGCATGTTTTCTGTTGAAAATACTATTTCATACTATTTTTTTATTATACTTTACCTTATACAAATTTTGAGGACAGGAAAATTCCTTGATTTTTAATCAAAGTTTCATATCCACACTTTCAAAGTGTTTTCAAGAACTGAAAAGAGTATATTCTACTTTTGGAGTAAGAAAATTGATGGCTATAAAAGAATGTCTTCTTTGCCCCACTTTTCTCTTCATGTTAGAATCTTTTCCTTTTATAATTAGTTTAAACACTGTTAAACCAATTAGTAAAGGTTCTAACCACCTTTTCTTAATCATTTTAAATCTTTAAACCATGTGAAAAATCATTATAATCAATGTTTGTAACTATTATAAAGATTTTTACCCCGTGAGCCACCCCATAAGTTAATTGAAGCATCTTTCATCACTTTTAACTTTGTCACTTTGTTTCCAAATTCACTCTGGTCACTTTTGGGTGTGTTTTCTCTTTAAATATCTTTGAAAGAATTTTTTCTTTAATTAATTTCTTGAAGTTCTTTGCTCAATTAATTCCAATTGAAATTGCTCTTGAAGAAATTTCTTTTGTAGCCTTAAATATCTCTTGTAGAGTATTTTTGGATAAATTTTTATTGTTGGTAAAACAATAAATCTTTATAATATTATTGTTTTTTTCTTATAAGGTTAAAAACAACAAAATTGACATGTTTTGTCTTGAAAATACTATTTCATACTATCTTTTTTATTATATTTTACCTTATACAAATTTTGAGGAGAGGAAAAGTACTCAATTTTTAATCAAAGTTTCATATCCACACCTTACACTTGGGGGCCCAGCTGTGATATTTTACCTGTGACATAATTTTTACTCTTTTTGAATGTTTTTTTCTTATATTGAAAAATTTGAAAACATATAAAAAATACTTATAATTCAAAAAATACATAAAAAATAATCTTTACCATATTATAAGTGAGGCTCTATTTTTTTCATTTCTCTTTCGAAAAAATCTCTTTTTTCAATTAATCAATTGGCTTTTTCCTTAACTTTAGTGTCTGACAATGTTGTAAGACAGGAAAATATTGAAACAGCCTCAACAGTAACAAGCATTATTCCTGCAAGTACTGTGATTTCTGACCATAATAGTACAGCTATTATAGCTCAGAATAGTAAACCTGAACCAGTTTCCCCTGAATTAATTAAGTTGCATACAAGTAATACACTTCAGAAGGCAAAGAAGTTGGCCAATAGTAAGTTTTTTGACGTAAAAATACTATTTTTAAGCCTTTTAATCATAAAATATGCTTCCAACCAGATCAGAAGCCAGCTATAACCCCTCAAGCAGCTCCCAAAAAGGTCATAGACGGGATTATGGAAGAAGCCAATCAGTTACAGAAGGACAAGGGTCAGTTGATGACCTCCAAATCAATAAATTATGTCATTCTGAAGCTGATAATACTATTTTCCCTTCAAACAGAGATCACACTGCCACAAGAAGCCTCAGTAGAAATATACAAAGCCAGCCAGAAGGCTTACAAATTAGTTTAATAAATTCATTTTTTTTCAAAGTTCGAGTAGGAGAAACTATGTAGAGCTTGCTACTGTAAGCTGATTGAAGATTTCTGTCAGCCTGTTACTCAAAACCATAGCACAAGCATGATAGCCAAATAGCATAAAACCAATGGTAGAGCAAAATACCACCAAAACATGGCTCTGATCCAAACCAGCTCAAAAGGTATCAAACAAAAGAGGAAACTCACCTGTTTCCAAATATACAAACTCCATCATCATAGGACAAATAATAAGGAATTTCTTCCTGCTCAAAGAAGTTGCTGAGCATACACCTTAATTTTCACCTGTCATCTGAAATCAAGAGGAAGAGGCTTAATCCCATAGAATTAATTTTAAAATTGAAGCTCTAAGTCAGGGCTATCCAATGGTACTATCCAAACTGAGCTAGCACCAAAACTACAGAAGCTATGTCCAAAATAAGGTCAAATAAGGGTGAATAAAATATTCACCTCTCATCTAACTGCAACAGTTTTAGTGGGAGATACCTAAGGGGGGGTAATCTTGGAGTGAGTAAAGTCAGCTCTATCTGATGGTGCCATCCATTTCCCCATATCTCATCTAGAAAAAAAGTTATGGAGCAAACAAGTACCATACATATTTTGAAAGAATCATACATATGGATAACAAGAATTGAACATGGCATAACTTTGCCATATTTAATGTTACCCATACCAAATGAGGTACCATTGTGTAAATCCCATCCCGAGATACACAATGAATCAAATTTGAGCTCAATATATCAACAACCAACAAAGTCATAGCAGCTTTAAGGCTAAAATACCACAGTTTGGCCAATACACCTTTACTGTGACATACTATCCCATGACTATAATTATGAAGTGTCAAATAGACAAAGAATCTTGCTTATATTTAAATACCTCATAGTTCATTCAATACTGGGGTCCCACACAGGTTCTGTACAGCTTTTTACCCGTCATACACATCAGAAGAGGGCTGTGTGGTCCCCAGTTGAAAATTTTCACTCTGTATTGGGGAAGGCTTCCCAGATGGGGTTTCAAAACCACATCTGAGGCCAATACAGAGCATACAAGACTTGTTCAAACCACAAGCCAGCATTCTGAAGTGAAAAATCTTCACTTCCTCTACGTGGATTGTCTAGATGATCTCTCCACCCCACTTCAGGATAAAAGGAGGCCTTTTCTCTTGCAGAAAAGGAATTCCTATGTAGTACAACTGTCAAAAACATTTATACTTGAAATTAAGTATTGTAGTCTTTATTATATTGAACCAACTGATAAAACTACACCCAGTGCTTTCAGCAGTGCTCACCACCACTATTTACCAATAGTAAAGCCCTTTGATCATCATTAAACCCCTTTTTTATAGTAATCATCCATTTCTCATTCATAGGTAAAGCTGGAACTACAAATATTTCCACCTCATCATAGACTCAGCCTGACATTTTTGGGGCCTGGCCATCTTTTTTTGCACTACTTTTGGCATAAAAAGTGAGTAATTTCTTATTTTTATCACATTTTTCCCTTATAGCCCATATTTTCCATGTGATAACATGAATTAAAATACATAAGCTTTTCCAATGGTGTATAATTATTACCATTGTGTTTTTTTGCTTTATTAACATGGTTTGATCATAATTTAATCACCACTAGTAAAAATTGGGATGTTTGAGATATCCAAACAAAAAAAACCATATATTTTATTCTTTTTTTATGAAAAAGAACCCTGCACTGTGTCCATAAAATTGAATTGAAATCTAATAAATTGAATTAAATTTCTTTTATTTTTCAATTTCTCATAAATTGACAAACAAGAGTCATACAGGAATGTTCTGTATAGATTCGGGTGTTTCAGAAGCACCAGAACACACCTATCAACTCCATTGGTAAAGCCCTTCACCCTGTATAGGGTAAAAATGACAACCTGTGGCTCTAAAACCACCTTTCCACCCAATACCAGTCTGAATTGAGTGTGTAGAACCACAAACCATCCCATAGTAGTGAAAGGTTTCACTACTGTGGTCATGTGCAGAGGTAAACAACCTCCCACTACCCCAGAACAAGATAAAAGGAGGCCTTTCCTCACCAGAAGGCCAATCCATCATCCTTTTCTCAATATTCTTATGTCGTATAGCTTCTCAAAGAAGTGGTTCCCTTAGGATTAACCAGGCATAATTATAATTTTAATTATTGTTGGGTTTATTATTGTAAACCAATAGATAAACACTGCACCCAGGGCTATCAATAGCACTCACCACCACTAAATTCTTTTGGTATAGCCCCTTTAACTGTCTACTCCCTTAATTATCATCATTATTTTTGTTCCACACTCACAGTTATAGATTTTTATTATCATTGTACAGCTATATCATAGAATTACCCTGACATTCCTGCTCAAAGCAAGAGCTGAGCATACACGTTAAATTTCGTAGGAAAGCCAGAACCCCATCAAATTGTGTTCAAATTAATTCTCTCAATCAGGTCTATCCAATGGTACTAGTATAATGAAGCTAGCACCAAAACTACAGAATTTATTTCCAAAACAAAGCTAAATGAGGGTGCATAAAATATTCACCCCTCATCAAACTTCTACAGTTTGAGTGTGAGATACCCAAATAGGGGTCATTTTGGAAATATAAAAAGCAGGGCTATTTGAATTTTTCATATATTTCCTCATAGCTCATTGAGAACAGAAGTTATTGAGTGTAAGGTTTGTCTATCAAACTCTTGATAATAGCAGCAAATATCAAGAGTACTATCACTTTCCTCAGTAGCAAATATTATATAATGAAATATTATAACCACAAATTTGATATATTTATTAAAAACAATTATATAAAAAATGAGTTTGATTATTACTAATAAATAATTTAATAATGAAACAAACATTTGAAAATTATGATAAATTATAATTATTCTATTATTGTTATAGTCACTGACAAATATAGCATTAAGAGGTGTAAAGCTCTTGATGAGACAATTACACATTGTAAATAATGATATCTAACCACTTATAAATAATATATAGATATTATTTATAAAATAAATTATCACACACACTATGCAGAGATTATTCTTATGGAAAAATTCTATATAAAAAACTCATAATAGATAAAAGAAGATATATAATTTTAGAGAAAACTTACTTATAGTGTTTATTGAATACAACAAGTCAAAAGGCAACAGTTATTATATTGAATAGTTTTTATAAGTTAGCAAATGCCAAAAATCAATATTCAAAAGATAAAAACAACTTCTTTATGATAAAATAATATTTAAGACTTTTTAAGAGGAATTTGTGGATTTAAAAGATATGTAAGACAATAATTTTATGTAATGAGGGATATTATTGGTTATTACAAAAATTATCTGATTTCCATTATTTCAATTCTTTAAATTGAGATTAATAAATAATAAAATACTCAAGCAAATAATTCAATAATAAGATTTTGTAATTAATAAAATATCACTTGTTTAAAATTTCTAATTGATTGCAATGATTATTGTTTATTGGAAAAAACAGTGATTGGTAGGCTCTGTTGATTCCTTAAGTACAGCTCTCATTATTCATAATGGATATAGAGGGCCTGCTAAGCTTAAAACTGAAAAACCATGCTTATAAATGAGACTCTTAACTTAAGGTAATACATTTTTAATTCCAATTAGAAGTTACCAGTGTTATTCTTAACTCCAAGTAGCTTCAATCCTCTTTTGTATGAGTTATTGTAAGCTTAAATATAAAATAGGCTTATTTATGTTCAAGTTCATCATATAAAGAGCTTGAAAATAAAGTTACAAGCAAAAATCTCTTTAACTGAATTTTGAATTAATTTTTAAATAAATCTTGATTTTGTTTAAGAATAATAAAAATTGTTGATTTCAAGGCTAATGAGACGTTAAACCTGCTTAATAAATATACTTAAAATTTAACATACACAGATAACAATAATTTGTAAGCTGTGTGACATCTTCAAGCAAATCCATTAAAAATTGGAATTTCAATGAATTTTTGAAGTTATTGCTATTTTTCCATTTAAAATAGCAATACAAAACAAACCATCACTTTTGATAAGGTTTTGATACTTGTAACTTTGAAGCTATAAGCTTATTTAATCCTTGATTTCAAGCTTGCATATTGGGATTTACCCTTTGGCTGCTTTATATTCCTGTCCAGATTGGGATAAAACCAGTTCAAACTGTAAGGTTGGATCAAAGTCTAATCTTAAATTGTAAATAAGGCTTAAAATCCTCTAATACATGTGGAAAACCTTAATTGAATCCTTGAAGTTCCAAAATGTTGGGTACCCCACCTGTGTTTGGTCTTTTTCCTTTGTCCCACCTTTCTTCATGGATTTTTCCCTTGTATTTATTTAAAGCCATACTATGTCCTTAAACCCTTTTGAATTGAGCTCACACAGGATTTACATTCTGTATGGAAAACCCTTAGCAAATTCAGTAAATATACACAACACCTCAACTTTGACTAAACTTTTGGTCAGTTTAAATCAACCTTATGCAGCTTTAAATTTAAGCGTAAAGAAGCTTAAATTCAAGAATTTTGAAAAATGTTAAAAAGCTGCAATTAAACTGTGAGATTCTCAAATCTTCTAATAACATAAGAAATAACCGTCTTTTGGTATAACACCCTATGCATGTACCCTAGAGTATTTTTGGTGTAGAATCTAAAAACGACATAATAATTATAACTTTTCTTATCCAAAAGAATTTATGCTTATATTTTGTTATTTTTTATTTCAAATCCAATTGATAAGTCTTTACAAGACTAAATCAACTGCATCAAAGCTTATTTGTGGCCTTATGGGTATGTCATACATATCTCACAGGCTCACATGGAGAAAACAAACTCCATAAAGGATTTAATTAAATCCATAAGTGAGTAATGGAAATTAAAAAGAGGCATAAATTTTTCATATCAAATACTACCCATACCAAATGAGTTACAATTGTGTAGACCACATCCAGGGATACACAATTAGCAAACTCTGAACTGATTATCTTCAAAACTGCAAAGCTATGGCATTTTTAAGCTTAAGATACCATAGTCTGGCCAATACACCTTTACTGTGGGATAAGCTCCCATATCTTTGAATGAGATGTGTCAATTCTACAATGGAGCTAGTTTATCCTTCAATAACTCATGAGCAGTTTTCAGAGCAAGGGTATGTCAGCCTGTGACTCAAAACCAGAGCACAAGCATGACAGCCAAATACCATAAACCAATGGTAAAGCCAAGATACCACCAGAACATGGAGCTGAGCCAAATTAGCTCAAAAGGTATCAAAAAAAAGAGGAAACTAACCTCTTTCCAATTATACAAGTCCCATCATCATAGGACAAAGAATAACAAAGTTATTCCTGCTCAAAGATGTTGCTGAGCATAAACCTTAATTTTCACCTCCCATCGAGCATACAGAGTAAGAGGCTTAACCCCATGAAATAGGTATTCAAAATGAAGCTCCAAGTCAGGGCTATCCAATGGTACCAGCCAAATTGAGCTAGCACCAGTATTACAGAAGTTATGGCCAAATTCAGGCCAAATAAGGGTGAATAAAATATTCACCTCTCATCTAACTTCTACAGTTTTAGTGTGAGATACCTAAAGTGGGGTCTTTTGGGAAAGAGAACAATTAGGGCTATCTTATGGTTTCATTCATTTCCCAATATCCCATCTAGAACAAAAGCTATAAGGCAAACAAGTCCAATACAGCTTTTTGCCTAAAACATGCATATGTACAAAAATCTTGTACATTGCATAACTTTGCCATATCTGATGATAAATATATCAAATGGGGTGCCATTGTGTAGAAAACATACAGGGATACACAGTGAATCAATTCTGAATTTGTTATCTCAAAAGCTGACAAAGGTATGGCTGTTTCAAGGTCCAAATCCCACAGTTTGGCCAATAGAGCCTTACCATGGGATAATATCCCATAACCATGATTATGATGTGTAAAACAGACAAAGAAGCTTGTTTTTACTTCAATACCTCATATTTCATTCAATACTGAGGTCCCATTCAGGTTCTGTACAGCATTCTATGTGTCATACATGTCAGAATTAGGCTGTGTGGTCCCCAGATGAATGTTTTCACCCTGTATTGGTGAAAATGTCCAAGATGTGGTTTCAAAGCCACATCTGAGCCCAATACAGGCTATAAAGGCCTTTTGCAAACCACAAGCATGTCCTTGAGATTGAAAAATCTTCACTTCCTCTACGTGAAAAGGTCTAGCAGCCTTTTCACCCCATTTTAGGATAAAAGGAGGCCTTTTCACTGCCAGAAACGGAATCCCTATCCTGATCTTATATTCCTATGTAGTACAACTGTCAAAAACAGTTATACTCTTGGAAAATAACCAGGTTATACTTTAAACTTAAGTATTGTAGCTCTTATTATAGTAATCCAACTGGTAAGACTGCACCCTGGGCTTTCAGCGCACCTCACCACCACTATATCATTATAGTAAAGCCCTTATTATCTTATTTCAAACCCTTATTACAATCAAAAAATCTTTTGATTACCATTTTTACTGTGTCACAGTCATAGTTAAAGCTTGTAAATAAAATCAGACACCTTTATCATAGACTCAACCTGACATTTTGGGGGCCTGGCCTTGTTTTTTTAACTTTTTGGACCTTATAAGTGAGTTTTTTCTCTTATTTTCTCTATTCTGACAAAGTGTTTTACCTTTTTTTAGGAATAATTTTATAATAAGAATATATAAATAATATATATCTTATATATATATTTATAGTGGTATATGTCATATACCACTATTACTCATCTTCTTTAAATCAAATTGTGGCATGGTTGATTATAATTTAATCGCCAAAACAACCCTTATTTTTGTTTTTTTTGCATCTAAAAACACTTTAAGTCATTAATAAAGTCCTTTTTTCAATTAATATAAGGACACCTCTTACTGTAAAACCAACAGTTGAGGAATGGTTGAGTGTAGGGTTGATTCAATTACACTCTTACATACCGCTTTTATCATATTATACTTGCTAATTACAAGTTATTCTGTGAGATACTGGCATACAAACAGTGTACCAGATATCTGTAAGCTGTATTTCTGAAGTGAAATTGTTAATTCAATTACACTGTCATTATACAAGGGCATATTTTAGTAACACACAAGCCCAGAGGCCATTCTTAGATGTGAAAACAGCATCTTAAGAAGTCTTAACTGACATTAATACCTCTTTTCCTGTTTGATTCAGTGGAAGAAAACTACATACCACTAGAGACCCAGTCACAGGCCAACACACCAGTGACACCCCCAGAACCAGAGGGCAGCAAGGGCAAAGGAAAGAGGCACAGTGAAGGGCTAATTACAGCAAAGAATTGGACACCCATTTCCACTCAGAGGAATAGAAAACCACAAAACTCTGCTTCAATACAAGTAAACCAACCTTAACCACTTTCACAGGGAAGATTACCACAATTAAACCAGTTGTAACCTTTAAAGGTAAATTGCCAAAATCAGCTGGCAACAAATTTGTACAAGGCACAGTCAAAGGTAAATACCCCAAGAACATAAGGTTTTTGACTGCTTGCAAACACTGATATGTCACCTTTACACCTGAGAAACCTTGCCTTCCAAAGAAAGCAACCAGAGGACAGAGAAGGCTTGTCCAGAACCAGAAGACCTGGAAGAGGACACCTTGGACATGGTGGTGGATGGCAAGACACTGAGGAAAAATCATACCCACCCTGCCATTGACTTTCCGATTCAACAGGAACCTCAAGCCAGAGGACTATAAATACATGGATCAAGTTCTTCAGCTCCACCAACTCCTCAAAGATTTATTTCAATGGAGCATGGACAGCAAGATGTTCAACCTGGCATCCCACTGGGCAGAACTTGGAGAAAGTTTCCAGAAGATTTTTCTCAAAGAGATGGACTTTACAGACCTTATGGTAATCACCAAAGGTTGGAATCCCACCAGGAAGTTGAGACTCCTTGAGGTGAGGGAAAACAGGATAAGTGAGAATCACGCCACTATCGAAGCTATAGAAGAAAAGCTGACCCAGACAGGGAATACTCAGATTCCTTCAGGCTCACAAGGAGCAGGCCAAATCAGCTCTCCAATGGCTTCACACCATTCAGAAACAAAAATATCAGTGGCCAAGAGTCACCATTCTTCAAAATCCCTGGAGGTTTCCAGGAGAAGACAAGGATACAAGGGCAAAAACAACACCACCTTCAGCCAGAGGAAGAGAGAGTCAGAACCAATAATCCAGAAGCTGTTGGATTTGATGAAAGAAGTGCACAAGAACCAGAAGTAGTTGTAAATAGCTCTAGAATCAGTAGTCCCATTAATAAAAATATTACCCCCACTCAGATTGAAATAATGTTTTCACACCTGAGAGTAGCCTCAACAATGATGCACTGTGGTTACAAATTTCCCAATATGCTGAGAAAACTCAAAAGAATTTTGCATATTTTGAAGCAAGCTATGAGAGGATGAAAATATTAACAGACTCGATGGACAAAATTGTTAAAAACCTTCAAGAAGGACATGCTCAATTGAGCAAAGCCTCTTAAGAAACCAACAAAAGACTGAATCTAGTCCTTGGAGAATAACACCACAGAAAAAGGGACAGGTATTTTCTGGATCAAGAAATAAACAAAATGTTTAATGTGAGCCTTGAGGTATATTTTACATACCCAAATAGGCCACAATTATCTTAAAAAGAAATTTTGAATTATGCAAAACTCATAAGTCATGCATATATCCAAAATTCATCATTTTCAATTTCAGAAAAGATGAATAACTTTTTATTGAGTAAGTAAATCCATGGATTTAAGACCAGATTTGGATTCTACACAAAAATTCACCTAGGGTAGCTCCATAGAGTGAATAAGCTCAATTTAAGTATTTGAGGTGGTAAAATGGAAAATACTTCAATACCACATCATTAATACCACATAAAAGATCCGTGAAAATTTTTGTTTTTCTTGATTTTTAGCCAAAATAATTGGAAAGTGAGAAATCCCATGTTACATATACACTAAGAATAGTGTTATGCATGTTTTGAGCACTTAATATCATGGTATTCTTACATGGACTTTTGGTACACCCATAGTGGATATCTCACTTTAAGCTTAAATTACTATTTTGACGTAAAAATTAGGCAAGGGGGACAAAAGACATCAAAGAGAGCCAGGGTACCCAACTTCTGAGGCCTCAGAGGCGTGGATAGCTCCAGAGCATGGATCCATGGCTCATCTTGGCCCAATTGGTAAACTAAAACTCTTTGGGAACTTGGTTACCAAGTTACACCTACTGTAATCATAAGAAAAATAGCAAATAACCTGCTATTTTGACGTGCCAAGGAGGTAATAAGCTACTTAGACTCCTGTAACCACGTCAATTCTTGATGACTTTCCATGACTAGACCCTAAAAGAGTAATTAAACCCTTTTGGGATCCATATTCATTGATTTACCTCATAGCAACCAGCAAAATACTGCTATTTGCAATTCTACGTAGAAATAAGGTAAAAACTTCAAAAATTCATTAAAAATAAAATTCTTAATGAATCCTTCTGAAACTTTCAGGACCAATGGAGAACTGTATTATCTATGGTACAACCAAAAAGAATTATGGTTTTACTAGTAAAATTAAAAGTTTTACTTACAGTCCATTTTTGACCATTCTACGTGAAACACTGAATCTTCAAAAATTCACAGTAATTACAACCTGTGATGAAATTGGCAATAACATTGATAACTTTGAGAAATCAATGATTATTTTAGAATAAAAGAAGATTTAAAGATGTTACTCCTTTTATTCTTAACCATATTGGGGTTGGTAGTCACGTAAAAGCACCAATTAAGTAATTATGATAATCTTACGTGACAACAGATGATGCAATCATTAATCCAAAAGGGTTTATTGTTTTCTCACTCACTGGTTTTTCAGTTTGCTCCATGGCACGCCTCTGTGAGCTGTTGTTGACTTAAAAGAAGCCTCTTCTTGCTGTTTTTTCCGCATCATCATCTTATCAATTTATTAAATCATTATTACCAACAAGTAAGTATTAGTTAAAGCTATTCTTAAGTGTTTTAAATCTTTCAAAATCATCCTGAAAGACGTGAAATCATAGAATCCAACTATATATTGTTGTAATACTGTTATAAATCTTTTTGATCCCTTAAATCCACAATTCTACGTCAAATTTCTCTACTCTTATCTATCAATAAGTTCTTTGGAGTCTTAGTGAGTCATTTATTCTTAATTCTTAAAGTTTTTCTCTAGTAATAGTTTTCTTCAAGAATTATCTTTATAATTATTCTTGCAAAAGATAATTATATATTAAAATAATTTTATTATTTTAATAAAGAAGTTTTTATTATTAAATTCTTCTTGTAATTGATTCTTGTAGACAATTACTTGCTCACTGTTGAAATCACTAGTAGTGCTTAACACGTGAAAGAAATAATTTTTTAATTATTTAATTGTGGTTATAATAATATTTTATTATTATATTTCATAAGAACAGACATAGTACTGTTGATTAATAGTAATATTATCACCAGTTTCATAGTCACATCTTACATTTGGGGGCCTGGCCATGTTTTTTGAACCTTGTACCCTTAATTAATATATTTTTAAGCTCTAAAATATATTAATTGAATATTTTTTTCTTTCATTTTAAAGACAAAATAATTCTTATTTTTGAAATTGTTTTGGAAATCTTTTTCATTGAGGAATTTGGTTTAATTTTATATTGTTTTACACGTGGCTTTTTCACATCCAAAAACTTATAAAATTATTCTTTGAGTTACTCTGAATTAATTTTCATTCAAAATCTTAAATTTTAATTTTTTTTCTTTAAAAAGAATAATTTTTTTAATTTTAAAAAATAATCAAATTCATAAAAAATCTTTTAAAAATATCTTAAAACACAAAAATAATTTCTTTTATCATATTTTTTCTTTAAGTGTCTTTAATCAAATACTGTGCAGCTGGTAACAGACTCAGTAAAAGATACATCAATAGTCCAGAATCTGAAGACAGTATTGAGGTGCAGATTGCTAAAAGAGGCACCTTATTCAACTCAGAAAAAGCTGAATTACCACCAAAAGGTGTGTATTTTATCTTATATTTTTTCACCTTTTATCTTTAAATTGACGTGAAAATGGTGCATACCAGAAATGGAAGCAACTATTCAGTCCAACCAGATGGATGTGGACAAGGAAGAGGCAAGACCAAATCCAGAAGTGCCAAATCTTCCACAAGAAAGGCACATATGGAGGATGCCAGAGTTGCCCCCCATTCCCCAAGGTCTGTACCAACAGATTTTGACGTAAATTCTGAGCCTGAACTGATTTATGGTAATATTTCCAGGGCTGAATCACTTTCAGGTGGCAGCAATAGAAATATATCAATGCCAGTACAAAAACTGGTTCAGAGCAGCCAAGGAAGAGGAATGGGAAATCTGCCCAAGCCTTTGGCAGGGGGCCATGAACTCTTACTTACACATCAAGAGCTTTCTGGGTAAGGAGAAGACCATAGAACTCTTAGGAGGATGGAACCCCCTGTCTTGCAAAGACAAGGTCAAAAAGATAAAGAATTGGTTGAAGAACCAAAGTCTTTTATCCATAGACCAGAAGAAAGAGTTGGAAATGACTCCAGCTTTGGAGACAGAGGCACCAGTGGCGTCTACCAGCTCCAAACCAGCTCCAGAAGTGTCCAAGGACAAGCCCAAGGGACCTCAGAAGAAGCAGAAAGGTCCCAGGAACCATCAAGGCAAAGCCAATTGGCACAGACCCTACCCACAAGGGTACAGGATCCCCAAATTGGAGCCTTCAGCCGTGGACAGTGTCTTCAATATGGCCAGAACTCTGATGGAATTCACAGCCAAGGAGCAGGAAAGGATGAACAGAAACTTTCCACGCAAATAATTGGTGTACAAACTAGTATTCATGTAGAAATTGGTAAACTTGATAACAAGTTAACTAAAATTGCATCAGATATAGTTGAATTAAAGAAAAATGACAAGAAATACATTGAATTACACCAAGTGACAAATGCCAAACTTGACTTAATTACCAATTCTTGCATAAGAATTGAAAACATGTGCCAAGTTCAACATTAGGAGATGGAAGATCTTTTTAAAATGAATGATCAACTTAAGACTCTACAAGACCATGTCTTGAAGATAGTTGAAAACACCAATCAATTTGCTATACATTTAGCAAAAAGTGACAGTGAAAGGCAAAAGTTGAAGAATAAGATAATTGCACATGTGGAACAAATTCATAAGAATCATGAACCACATATGCCAAGACATTCTACACCTTTGACTGAAGAAAAACTCTCTGTTAAAGAAAGTCTTACACCATTCTTGGGAGAAAATGCCTACTCTGCAAGAGATATTCCAAAAATAGAAGAATGGCCAACATTCTCTGGTGAAGGAGAATACAACCATATTGAATTCATCAGGACTATTGATATGTTGTAAGAAGACTTCAATATACCTGATGAAATCATAGTGGGGAAATTACACTGTTTGTTTACCAGAACTGCAAAGAAACGGTATTACAAAATGAGGATTGATCATGGTAAACATGACTGGTCTTGGTGGAAATCTGAAGTGATTACCAAATGGGCTAATAATTCTTGGAGGTTTAAAATGGAGAATGCTTTTGAAAGTGCCATTTTTAACTCAGAAAAAGACAAACCACTTACTTGGTTCTTCAAACAAAAAGACAGATTATCTGCTTTACACCCAGATATGTCTGACACTATGATTAATATGAAAATATTAAGAAAGTGTGGAGGAGAACTGGAACATGCTATCAAAAGCAGATGTGTGGAACCCTGTTCAACAGAGGACTACATTAATGCTATGGAAGATATCATTACCAGGACAAGAATTGGTAAAACTTGGGTTAAAAACCCAATAGAGTCCAAAATAGTCTCAAAGATTCCTAGAGAAGAAAAAAGACCAGAAAGACCTGTCTTGAAGTGTCATAAATGTGGAAGTACTTCACATTTAGCCAACACTTGCCCTAAGAGGACAAAAATCAATGAAGTTCAAGTCATTGAAGAAATTCAGTGTACTGAGGAGAAAGAAGAGTCTGATCAAGATTCTGCAGTCTCTGAAGATACACCAGTGGAGGACTATCCCATTGAAAACATTTCAGCTTTCTTTGAGGTCACAGAAGTCCATACCCACTTGCCACAGTACAGTGAGGATTGCTGCAACCTGATCAATATCCAAGATGCCAGAATGTGTAAAACAAAACCTGCTAGAGGAAAGGGTTATACTGCTGGAGCATCCTGTATCACAACAGTTCTGATGAGTGATATTGAAGCCAAAGTAAATTTGGATACAGGGGCATTTTGCACTTGTGTGGGCAAAGATTATCTCCAAATTATACTTCCTGAATGGAAACACCATCTATTACCAATAGAAGGTGTACAATTCAGCAGTGCCAGTAACAATATGTACCCCTTGGGCATATTGGACACTAATATTGTATTCCCACATCCAGCAGGAAGTGTAAGAATGAAAACTGAGATTGTAGTAATGGATAATTGCACATCTCAGCACATCATTCTTGGAAATGATTACTTAAATATTTATGGTATTGATATAAATAACCATAAGGACAGATATTTCACAATTGGAGATAACAAAAGACAAAAATTTGCTTTCTCCAATATGCCAAAACAGATATCTGTAGTATCTTCTGTCAAAGATAATTACAAAGATGAATTTGTGTCTAAACAACTTGTTGAAGCACAAATTAATCCATCATTGTCACCAAAAATGAGGAATGAACTTATTGATGTATTATATACATACAATAATGCATTTGCATCTGATAATGAACCATTAGGCACTATAAGGGGACATGAAATTGATATTACTCTTAATATTGATAGACCATATCCTCCAGTACTTAGAAGACCAGCTTATCCAGCCAGTCCCAGAGCTAGAGAGGCCTTGGAAAAACATATCCAAGAGTTGATCCAACTTGGTGTGCTAAGGAAAGTAGGCCATAATGAGGAAGTTGAAGTGACAACACCTGTTATTATTGCATGGCATAATGATAAGTCAAGAATGGTTGGAGATTTTAGAGCTTTGAATACCTACACAGTTCCAGATAGGTATCCAATCCCTAGAATTCAAGAAACCTTGACTCAATTGTCTAAAGCCAAGTATATAACATCAATGGATGCATTAAAAGGCTTCCATCAAAATGTTTTGACGCCTAAAGCTAGGAAATTACTTAGAATTATCACTCACTGTGGCATTTTTGAGTATCTTAGAATGCCATTTGGCATTAAAAATGCTCCATCTCATTATCAAAGAATGATGAATACCATCTTCCCCACAGAATTGTCTGAAGGATGGCTTATCATTTATATTGATGATATTATTATATGTTCTGACTCATGGTCTTTGCACCTTGAAAGACTTGCAAGAGTACTTCATAAAGTTGCAGAAGTGAACATGAAAATTTCACTTAAGAAATGCAATTTTGGTTTTGAAGAACTCAAAGCATTAGGACATGTTGTTTCTGGTTTGAGCTTGGTTATTGACAAGAATAAAGTAGCAGCAGTGTTACTTAAGCCAATACCCCAGAATAAAAAAGAAATGATGTCTTTTCTTGGATTTGCTAGTTACTATAGGCAACACTTGAAAGATTTTGCAATTCTAGCCAAGTCACTTTATAGAATCTGTGATCAACAGACTGTATTTGAAATGACACAGGAAAGAATTAAAGCTTATGAGAAGATAAAGAAAGCCCTTACAGAAGCACCTTTACTCCTCATGCCTGACTGGAATATTCCTTTTAAATTGTACATTGATGCATGTGGAGATGGATTAGGGGCAGCCCTACACCAAGTCCAAATTATTGATGACAAACCTACAGAAGGACCAGTTTGTTATATCTCAAGACAAATCAAACCAACAGAAGCCAGATATGGTGCAAGCCAAATGGAGTGCTTATGTTTGGTATGGGCACTTGAGAAATTACACTATTACCTTGATGGCAGTGTTTTTGAAGTGATAACTGACTGTAATGCCGTGAAATCACTTCTTAACATGAAAACTCCCAACAGACATATGTTGAGATGGCAAATAGCCATTCAAGAATATAGAGGAAACATGACTATAGTTCATAAAGCAGGAAACATTCACAAAAATGCTGATGGACTTAGTAGATGGGCTTTAGCCAACACCCCTGATAACCCAGCTTATGTACCTTTGGAAGCTGAACCACAGATTCCAATTGAAGGGATTAACATAACTTATATTGGGACTGAATTCTTTGAAGAGGTCAGAGAGTCTTATAAACAAGACAAGAATTGCCATATCTTGACTTCTTTATTGGATAAAGACTGCAAAGACACATCTTTGGTTAATACACTAGATGAAGTTTGGAAAAATTCCTATTCTGAAGGAAGATTTCACTTGTTTGATGGAATTATTTACCATAGAACAAAAAATTCTTGTGTAATGACACTATGTAGTAGGTTGCTCATCAATACCATTCTTCATGAATGCCATGATAGCATTTACTCTAGACACCTATCAGAAGACAAAACACTTGAAAAGGTGAAGAACTGTGCATGGTGGCCATCTTGGAGAAAAGAAACCATTGAATATTGCCATACCTGTGATAGATGCCAAAAGGCAAACAGGAGTACAGGCAAGAAATTTGGATTGATGATCCATATTCAAGAACCAATATCCCCTTGGGAAGTTGTTCACATGGATTGGGTCACAGCACTTCCTCCAAGTGGTGACAAAAGTTATAATGCTTGTTTAGTCATTGTAGACAGATATAGCAAAACTCCCATATTCTTACCATGTCATAAAGATGACACTGCTATGGATACAGCTCTTCTTTTATGGAGTAGAGTTATTTCTCATACAGGGTTATTTAAGAATATCATAAGTGACAGAGACCCCAAGTTCACATCTGCACTTTGGACCAATCTTCATAGATTGTTTGGGACTAAGTTATCATTCTCTACAGCATATCACCCTCAAACAGATGGGCTAGCAGAGAGGATGATTCAAACTTTAAAAGACATGATCAGGAGATTTTGTGCTTATGGATTAGAATTTAAAGACTCAGATGGCTTTACCCATGACTGGTGCACTCTGATACCTGCATTAGAATTGGCATACAAGACATCAGTCCATTCTTCCACAGGACAAACTCCTGCTATGTTAGAAAAAGGATGGAATCCAAGACTCCCAGCAGACACACTGAGGAAAGACTTGATTGACATTCATCCTACAGCTTCCAGCTTCAAATTAATGCTTGATAAAGTAAAATACCATGCAAAACAGAGTATGGATGATGCTTTTGATTATGCAAAACAGAAGTGGGACAAAAGTCATAAAGTACCAGACTTCAAAGTAGGGGACTTAGTTCTAGTTTCAACCTTGAATTTTAATAATATCAAAGGCCCAAAGAAACTTAAGGATTCTTATGTAGGACCTTTTGTTATTGTTGCCTTACATGGAACCAATGCAGTTCAAGTGGAATTGAGTGGTGAATTGGAAAATAAACACCCCACATTTCCAGTCAGCTTGATAAAACCTTATCAACCAGCTGACAAATAATTGTTTCCTTTAAGGAACCCAACTCCTTTAACTGTGCCCCCTGTGGAACAGAATGAAGACAGAAAGATAAAGAAAGTCATTAAAGAAAGGAGACTTAGGGGTAAAAATCAAAGAGAATATCTTGTCAGATATAGAAATCCAGTACATGAAAATGAATGGATGGCAGAATCAGAAATACCTGACTCAGATAAACTCTCAAGGAGATTTAGACATGAAAGCCCACAAGCCTGAATATGTCTATAAATGTGCTTTAAATTACTTGATCTGAGTAATGTGAAGAGGTTGGACAGTGGACATTAACCCCCTTTTGGGGCCTTATTCTTTTATCACTAATAAAATTGTAGTGCAATTTTATTTTTTGGTGGGAGGGAATGTGAGCCTTGAGGTATATTTTACATACCCAAATAGGCCACAATTATCTTAAAAAGAAATTTTGAATTATGCAAAACTCATAAGTCATGCATATATCCAAAATTCATCATTTTCAATTTCAGAGAAGATGAATAACTTTTTATTGAGTAAGTAAATCCATGGATTTAAGACCAGATTTGGATTCTACACAAAAATTCACCTAGGGTAGCTCCATAGAGTGAATAAGCTCAATTTAAGTATTTGAGGTGGTAAAATGGAAAATACTTCAATACCACATCATTAATACCACATAAAAGATCCGTGAAAATTTTTGTTTTTCTTGATTTTTAGCCAAAATAATGGGAAAGTGAGAAATCCCATGTTACATATACACTAAGAATAGTGTTATGCATGTTTTGAGCACTTAATATCATGGTATTCTTACATGGACTTTTGGTACACCCATAGTGGATATCTCACTTTAAGCTTAAATTACTATTTTGACGTAAAAATTAGGCAAGGGGGACAAAAGACATCAAAGAGAGCCAGGGTACCCAACTTCTGAGGCCTCAGAGGCGTGGATAGCTCCAGAGCATGGATCCATGGCTCATCTTGGCCCAATTGGTAAACTAAAACTCTTTGGGAACTTGGTTACCAAGTTACACCTACTGTAATCATAAGAAAAATAGCAAATAACCTGCTATTTTGACGTGCCAAGGAGGTAATAAGCTACTTAGACTCCTGTAACCACGTCAATTCTTGATGACTTTCCATGACTAGACCCTGAAAGAGTAATTAAACCCTTTTGGGATCCATATTCATTGATTTACCTCATAGCAACCAGCAAAATACTGCTATTTGCAATTCTACGTAGAAATAAGGTAAAAACTTCAAAAATTCATTAAAAATACAATTCTTAATGAATCCTTCTGAAACTTTCAGGACCAATGGAGAACTGTATTATCTATGGTACAACCAAAAAGAATTATGGTTTTACTAGTAAAATTAAAAGTTTTACTTACAGTCCATTTTTGACCATTCTACGTGAAACACTGAATCTTCAAAAATTCACAGTAATTACAACCTGTGATGAAATTGGCAATAACATTGATAACTTTGAGAAATCAATGATTATTTTAGAATAAAAGAAGATTTACAGATGTTACTCCTTTTATTCTTAACCATATTGGGGTTGGTAGTCACGTAAAAGCATCAATTAAGTAATTATGATAATCTTACGTGACAACAGATGATGCAATCATTAATCCAAAAGGGTTTATTGTTTTCTCACTCACTGGTTTTTCAGTTTGCTCCATGGCACGCCTCTGTGAGCTGTTGTTGACTTAAAAGAAGCCTCTTCTTGCTGTTTTTTCCGCATCATCATCTTATCAATTTATTAAATCATTATTACCAACAAGTAAGTATTAGTTAAAGCTATTCTTAAGTGTTTTAAATCTTTCAAAATCATCCTGAAAGACGTGAAATCATAGAATCCAACTATATATTGTTGTAATACTGTTATAAGTCTTTTTTGATCCCTTAAATCCACAATTCTACATCAAATTTCTCTACTCTTATCTATCAATAAGTTCTTTGGAGTATTAGTGAGTCATTTATTCTTAATTCTTAAAGTTTTTCTCTAGTAATAGTTTTCTTCAAGAATTATCTTTATAATTATTCTTGCAAAAGATAATTATATATTAAAATAATTTTATTATTTTAATAAAGAAGTTTTTATTATTAAATTCTTCTTGTAATTTATTCTTGTAGACAATTACTTGCTCACTGTTGAAATCACTAGTAGTGCTTAACACGTGAAAGAAATAATTTTTTAATTATTTAATTGTGGTTATAATAATCTTTTATTATTATATTTCATAAGAACAGACATAGTACTGTTGATTAATAGTAATATTATCACCAGTTTCATAGTCACATCTTACATTTAATGTCTACCATAAAATGAAGCCCCAACCACAAGGCCATTTTACATCAAAACAGATGCCATGTTGATGAATACGGCATGATCTCCATCACAATACCAGGATGGAGATAATATGTCTTATTCGGAGAAGGAAGCCTTGAAACAGCTTCTTGAGGCCTCAAGCTGGCCCAAGTTCTCTGGAACTGGAGAATATGACCATGGGGAACTAATAAATTATATTGACGGACTCTTCATTGATGTACCAAGCATACAAGACTACTGGATCACTGATAGACTTAATACAGAATTCAAAGGACATGTTATTATATGGTACACAGAAATGAAAGAAATCCATGGAAGCAGAAACTGGCCATGGCAATAGAGTCAAATCATCCAAAGGTACAGCAATGGTACTTGGATATGGAAGGAGACCAGGTCATTTGCAAATGACAAATACTCTGTGGACAAAGATCCATATGAGTAGTGTCTCAGACAGTCTAAAAGACTTAAAGCCATTGATCCTCAAATGAAAATTCAGATGAGGAATCACAAACTCCTGACACGAATGCCAGGAGAGCCAGAGCATGCAGTGAAATGCAGATGCAACAACAATTGCACTCTAGATGACATTGCAAATACCTTACAAGATGTAAGGAAAACAACTAATATAGGGAAATACACCCCATATAAAACCAGTGGTTTCAAAGAGAAACAACCTTTCAGGGTGGAGTTTAAAGACAAACCCAGAGAAAGGGTGGCAGGAGTGGCAAAGAAGAAAAATTCTTGTCACAACTGTGGTTAAACAGACCACTATGCCAACAACTGTCCAATGGCACGAAAAAATTCAATGCCATTGAGAAATTCCCAGAGGAGGAAACCCCCACAGAGGATTCTGACTTAGACTCTATGGGTGAGGGCATCAGAGAACAATCTGATGATGACCAAGACCCAAGAAAAGAATTCCTAGTGGAATACCAAGAAGAAAGAACACTAGAAATCCAAGACATACAGTTGAAAGCAGGCATGCCAAAAGGTACTGCCAACAAAAACTTGTGCAAACACACACAGTACGCACAAATATTCCTGGTTACACCAACCAAAGAAATGGCATACATACATGGAACACCCACAAAAGTGACTGTTTGTATTTACAATTCTCAACATCCATTGATCATTGACAGTGGAGCACACTTCTCCATAGTAGCCAGAAATTATCTGAACAACCACTTCCCAAACTGGGAAACACAGCTCCTGCCCACCAAGCCAAAGAGCTTCAAGAGTGCATCAGGGAAGATGACTTCCATTGGGACAAATATCAATGAAATAATTATACCCCATAGGAAAGGTAACATCAGACTCAACCCAGAGTTTTTTTGCTTGATTATTCCCACATCCAAGTGTTTTTTCTGGAAACAGATTACCAGAGGATGTATTGCATAGATATTTACAATAGTAAAAACAGGCGCATTACCATTGGCACCAACAAGGAAAAGAAATTTTCACTTGATATATACCAAATATCTGCCCAAGATCCTCTTGAAGAACTACTGAATGAATTCAGAGAGGGAACGTTTAGCACTACCCTCACCTGTAAACAGAAACTAAGTTTACTGAAAACTCTGAGAAAGAATAGACCAGCATTTGCCATTGGTGAAGAACCATTAGGAAAGATTAGAGGCCATGATATAGCACTATATCTGGATGTGGAAAGACCTTATCCACCCATTCTCAGGAGACCTCCCTACCCAGAATTTTTGGAAACCAGGAAGGAAATTGAAAAACATATCAATGAACTCCTGGACATGGATGTCATCAGAAAGATTGGACACAATGAAATAGTGAAAATTACCACTCCTGTCCTGATCACCTGGAATGATGGCAAGTGTAGGCTGTGTGGAGATTTCAGAGCTCTAAATAACTCCACCAAGGCTGAAAGGTACCCTATACCCAGGATACCTCATGCCTGAGACAAACTGGAAAAAGCCAAATATATAACCAAAATGGATTGTATGAAAGGCTTCCACCAGAATGGAGTTAAACCAAACTCCATTAAATTACTCAGAATCATATGTCATATGGGCATATATGAGTACACCAGGATGCCATTTGGCATCAAAAATGCATCAGCCCACTGCCAAAGGATGATGGACACCATATTTCAAGAAGAGATATTGGAAGGCTGGATGGTAGTATATATTGATGACATCATTTAATACTCAGAGACATGGGAAGACCATTTGCAATACATAGACAGAGTACTAAGTAAATGCACACCCATAAATCTAAAAATTTCATTTAAAAAGTGCAATTTTGGCCAACAAGAGCTACTAGCTCTAGCACGTAAAGTCTCAGGTCTTAGTCTGGCAATTGACCAGAACAAAGTAGCAGCAGTACTGAAAAATCCAGTACCAAGAAACATGAAAGAGATGCAATCTTTCCTTGGGTTTGCTAGCTACCATAGAAACCACATCAAACCTTTTTCCCACATAATTAGTAGTTTATACAAATTATGTTCAAAATACGTAGTTTATAAAGTTACAAAGGAAAGAAGGGATGCATATGAGAGGATAAAATATTAACTCATAAATTCACCTGTGCTCATCTTTCCTGACTTTGAACTAACATTCAAGTTATACAAAGATGCAGCATGTAGCCAAGGCTTAGGAGCAGCCCTTCACCAGAGATAAATTGTAGATGGTGAACCAAGAGAGAGAGTAATATTTTTTATCTATAGGCAGCTGAAAGATTCAGAGGCCAGGTATGGGGCCACCAAGACTGAATGTCTATGCCTAGTCTGGGCTCTATAGAAACTCCATTATTATTTGGAGGGTGCATTCTTTGAAGTCTACACAGACCACACAGCCTTGAAGTCTTTACTAAACATGAAGACTGCAAATAGACACATGTTGTAAGGTTTGACTATGAAACAATAAGTAAAAATTACTAATATTTTACTTATTGTATTATGAATGTCCTTATAAATGAAAGAAATAAGATAAAAATAATTATAATAATAAAGAATTATTATAATTATGGCGTAAAAATGATTATATTATTAATAAAATATGATAATATAATTTATATTATAAAATATAATTTAATATAATAAATATATTAATATATTTAATAGCACTTTATTATTGTTACAAACAAATAATAAAGGCATAAAAAATTGTTTTTTATTAATAAAAAGCAATTAATAACAATAATATTACCAATATTAAAGTTATAAATTAATATAAATACTATTTATATTAATTAAAAAATTATTAAAAGAATAATATTGAGAAAATTATTATAATAAGAGAAAATAACCTACTTTTAACACTTAATATAATACTTTTGAGATATTTTACGCCAAAATAATGTAATACAACCTTTCTAAATTGTATTTAAAATAAAAAATAGAGAAAATTACAAATATTCTTGATTTTTACGTGGAAATGAGTTTTAGCGAGATTTTTAACAAAAACAATTAAACAAATGATTTAATCACATTGAAATTGATGATTATAATAAGATGATCTTTGGTCTTTAATAATATAAGAGTTTTATATATAAAGAATAAAGAAATTACCTTTTTAATTGTATTAATTTAATGTTTTTGATGCGTCTGAGGGGAAAACAGAGCAAAAAGACCTATATTTATAGTAAATACCTTCCTCCTAGAGTCCAACAGGCTTCTAGTAGACGTGTACTGATCATATCCACTGGAATTGATCAATATTTTAAGGTTTGGTGATGATTACATCATGATCAAACCTCATTACATCATTATTACGCCATTATTTAGAGTTATCACTATAACTCTAAGTTTGATGACGTCAAAGGCTTGGAAGAACCCCAAATTTCGTGGATTTTATTAGTTTTAATCATAAACTAATAGTATTCACCAATTGTATCACTTATATGACTGTTAAACTTAATTTAAGGTTACAGTGAGTGATCATAAATGATCAAATTAAGCTCAAACTTTGATCCTTAATAACTTTTAAGATTTACACGCTACAGCAATTCAGATAGTGAATTCTGATATCTTGGCATAACCCTATTATTCTGCCAAGAGAATTTCATTACATCATCAAAACTCTATTTTTGATGATTTTTCTTGTAACTCATCTTTTCTGTTGAAATTTAATATTTTAAACTTCAAACTATGATTTCAAGGGGTTATACCTTGACTATTACAATAAAAAATACATCATTCTTCACTAATGAACTAGTGGAATCCAACTGTCTTCTTTTTTTGTAAGTTTGGACCACTTTCACAACAAAGTAGTCAACAGCTCTGTTGATTTTAATCAATAATTCCTTACAGTTTTTAACCTTGTTTATAACTTGTGAAATAAACTTCATTTCTGTATTTCTACATTAATTGTGTGATGACTTTATTTTTGGTTCATCAATATATCATCCATAGTTCAAGAGATATTAGCTAAAATCCTTGAATATATGCGTTGACCAAAAAAGTGCATATATTCAGGTTAATTCCTTAAGTATTGATTTTGAAGCTTAGCTTATTAATTGGTTTATGTGTGGATTTCTATGGAGAATCCAATGGTACCATTTATTTCACATTTTGCTTCATTAGTTCTTTCAATAAATAAGGATTTGTGTTTTTTATAAGGTATTATTACTTATACCTTATTAAATATTGACTTTACAGATATGCCATAAAAATGGTATATGTGTATTTTACCATGGGGAATCCAATGGTATAATTTATTTTACATGTTTATTCATTGGAATTTAAGTTAAACCAAGTTTTATACCAATTTATGGTATTTTTGTAGTTCTAAGGTACTTATTTTTAATGTATAATTATATTAAATATTTCTTGTGACCTTTTTGGGTATGTGGTCATATCTCAAAGGTTCACATTCCCTACCACCAAAAAAGATTTTACCACAATCTGATATGTGTAATTAGGGTATCATCCACTGTCCTACCTCTTCAATAGACTTTGTTAGTCTTGAAGCTCAATAATGCTTAACTTTTCTATTTTTCAGGCTTTCTTTCATGTCTGAACCTTCTTAGTAGCTTATCAGCATTTGTTATATCTTTCTCAAGTAGCCATTCATCTTCTTGAGTTGAATTTCTATACCTTACAAGGTATTCCCTTTCTTTTTTGTTTCTTCTCCTTCTTTCTTTAAGGACTTTTACTATTTTCTTTTCCTCTCCTTCTTCCAAGGGGGGAATTTCAAGTGGGGGTTTATTTCTTAGTGGAAATAACTCCTTGTCACTTGAGCTGTAAGGTTTTATCAGACTTACAGGGAAATCTGGGTGTTTGTTCATTAGTTCACCTGTGAGTTCCAATTGCACAGCATTGGGTCCATGAAGCGCTTTTATCATAAATGGTCCTGCAAAGGAATCTTTCAATTTCTTTGGACCTTTTATGTTATTGAAATTAAGGGTTGATACTAGGACCAAGTCTCCTATTTTGAATTCAGGTGGCTTATGACTTTTATCCCATCTTTCTTTTGCATATTTCAAAGAGTCTTTCATAAATCTGTTTGCATGGTGTCTTGCTTTGTCAAGCATTATCTTAAAGCTGCTTGCTGTTGGATGTATATCCACTAAGTCCTTTTTGAGGGTGTCATAAGGAAGTCTTGGATTCCAACCTTTTTCTAGCATTGCTGGTGTTTTGCCAGTAGAAGAATGGATTGATTTCTTATATGCCAGTTCAAGAGCTGGTATTAGTGTACACCAATCATGGGTAAAACCATCAGAATCTTTGAATTCTAGCCCATAAGCACAGAATCTTCTGATCATGTCCTCTAGGGTCTGTATCATTCTTTCTGCTAAACCATCAGTTTGAGGATGGTAAGCTGTTGAGAATGATAACTTTGTCCCAAACAAGCTATGGAGATTTGTCCATAATGCTGAAGTGAACTTTGGGTCTCTGTCACTTATAATATTCTGGAATAAGCCTGTATGGCTAATAACTTTATTCCATATCATTATGGCTGTGTCCATAGCTGTGTCATCTTTATGACATGGTAGGAACATGGGATTTTTGCTATACCTGTCAACCAATACTAGGCATGCATTACAGCTCCTGTCTCCTCCTGGAGGTAATGCTGTTACCCAATCCATATTGACTATTTCCCAAGGGGATTTTGGTTCTTGGATTTGGATCATCATTCCAAATTTCTTTCCTGTGGCTCTGTTTGCTTTTTGACATCTGTCACAGGTTTGGCACTATTCTATAACATCATTCTTCCAATTTGGCCACCAAGAGCAGGTTTTCACCCTTTCTAGTGTTCTGTCTTCTGAAAGGTGTCCAGCTGCAACACTATCATGACACTCATGTAAAATAGTGTTTATCAGGGTTCTATCTGTTAAGGCCATAACACATGTATGTTTTGTTCTATGGTAAAGGATTCCATCAAGGAGATGGAATCTTCCTTCATCATATGCCTTTTTCCATATTTCATCTAGTTTTGATGAAAGTGATGGGTCTTTGCAGTCTTTCATTAGAAGTTGGCTTAAGATATAGCAATTTTTGTCTATCTTATAGCTTTCTTTAACTTGGTTAAAGAATTCTGTGCCAATGTCTGTAACACATATTCCTTCTGTATGGTGTTCTTCTTGTGGTACCCATGCTGGATTGTCAGTGGTATTTGCTAGAGCCCATCTGCTAAGACCATCTGCATTTTTGTGAATATTACCAGATTTATGAACAATAGTCATATTTCCTCTATATTCTTGGATAGCAATCTGCCATCTCAGCATATGTCTATTTGGAGTTTTCATATTCAATAGATATTTTACAGCATTACAGTCTGTAATCACATCAAATACTGTTCCATCCAAATAGTAATGTAATTTTTCTAAAGCCCACACTAAGCAGAGGCATTCCATTTGGCTTGCTCCATATCTTGCTTCTGTTGGCTTTATCTGTCTTGAAATAAAACAAATTGGTCTTTCCACTGGTTTATCATTGATGATTTGTGTCTGGTGTAGTGCAGCACCCAGTCCTTCTCCACAAGCATCAATGTAATGTTTGAAGGGTAGCTTCCAATCTGGCATTAGAAGAAATGGCTCATTTGTTAAGGAATTTTTCAATTCCTCATATGCCTTGACTCTTTCTTCTGTCATTTCATAGACTGTTTGTTGGTCACATAGCTTATACAAGGATTTAGCAATTTTTGCAAAGTCCTTTATATGCTGTCTATAGTAACCAGCAAATCCTAGAAATGATTGCATTTTTTTTTTGGTTTGAGGCATTGGTTTAAGTAGTACTGCTGCTACTTTATTCTTGTCTATGCCTAGACTAAGTTCAGATACAACATGTCCTAGTGCTTTTAGTTCACTGTATGCAAAATGACACTTTTTCAAGGAAATTTTCATATTCACTTGGACTATTTTCTGTAGTACCCTTTCTAGTCTTGTAAGGTGATTTTCCCAAGTTTCTGAGCAAACTATGATATCATCAATATAAATAATTAACCATCCTTCTGATAATTCTTCAGGAAATATGGTATTCATCATTCTTTGATAATGGGAAGGTGCATGTTTTATGCCAAATGGCATTCTTAAGTATTCAAAAATTCCACAGTGGACTATTATCCTCAGTAGTTTTTTGGCATCGTCTGTTAAGACATTTTGATGAAAACCCTTTAAGGCATCCATGGCTGTGATGAACTTAGCTTGTGACAATTGTGTCAATGTCTCATGGATCCTGAGTATTGGATACCTGTCTGGCATGGTATAGGCGTTCAGGGCTCTGAAGTCTCCTACCATCCTTGATTTTCCATTATGCCAAGTTATAATGACAGGTGTAGTCACTTCTACCTGTTCATTATGTCCTACCTTTCTTAATACTCCAACGTCCATTAATTCTTTAATGTGTACCTCTAAGGCTTCTCTAGCCCTTGGACTAGCTGGGTAAGCAGGTCTCCTTAGTAGAGGTGGGTAAGGTTTTTCCACATTAAGAATTATATCCACTTCATGTCCAATTATGGCACCTAGTGGCTCTTTGTCAGTTGCAAAGGCATCTTTACACTTAAATAAGAGGTCAATCAATTTTTCTTTCCTTTTTTCTGTTAATTATTGATTGAATTCTGCCTCTTTAAGTTGTTCAGATATAAAAAGTTCCTTTTTCTGGAATTTTTACTTCATTCTTAATAACTGTGATTTGTTTTTTGTTGTTTAAGAAGCCAAACCTTTGTCTTTTGTTGTCTCCTATGGTAAAATATCTATCTTTTTGGTTGGAGATATCTATACCATAAATTGATAAGTAATAATTTCCAAGTATGAAGTGATTACTAGTACAGTTGTCTGTTACTACAAACTCTACTTTGATTCTGACACATTTTGAGGGATGAGGAAAAATTAGAGTTAAATCAATTATTCCAAGGGGCTTCATGCTCTCACTTGCACTACTAAATTTGACACCTTGTATTGGCATAAGTTTTTCTTTCCAGTCTGGGACAATGGTTTTTAAATAACTTTTACCAACACAGATGCAATATGCTCCTGTATCTAAGTTAACTTTTCCTTCTTGGTTATCAACCATAAAAATACTTATACTTGATTTTCCAGCTGTATATCCCATTCCTCTTGCAGGTTTGGTCATATACATTTTGGCATCTTTTATTTTTGTCAGGTTTGTGTCAGATGTCCCAACTTGTGGTAAGTTTGAGTTAACATCCAGTACTTCATAAATCATATCAATATTATTAATTTGTGCATTAATAATATTGATTTCATCACTTTCAGAGCTTTCTGACTCTTCTGTCTCTTTTTCAGAGTCAGATTCCTCTTCTTTGTCATTGTGGTTTTCTGTTTCCACAATTTCATTAATCTTTGCCTTTTTAAGGCAATTATTGGCTAAGTGTCCAATACCTCCACATTTATGGCATTTTCTTTGCTCATTACTGTTGGATGTATTGGGCTTGAAGGATTCTTTTGATTTATCTTTTTTGATAAATGGTTTATTTGGGCTTTTAATGTCCAATTTCTTCCAAGTCCTGCCAATTTTTGTTCTTGTCACTATGTCTTCTAGTGCATGAATATACTCTTCTGTGGAGCATGGCTCTATACACCTGCTTCTTAGGGAATGTTCTAGCTCTCCTCCACATTTCTTGAGTATCTTCATATGCACCATTTTTTGTGACATTTCTGGGTACAATTCATTAAGTCTTTCAACTTGTTTCAAGAACCAAGTTAAAGGTTTGTCTTTGTCTGGGTCAAAGAAAGAATTTTCAAATGCATTTTCTATTTTGTACCTCCAGTCATTATTAGCCCACTTGGTGATTATTTCTTGTTTCCACCAAGACCAGGTATTTTTGCCATTTGTTTGCCTTATGCCATAATACCATCTTTTTGCAGATTTCTCAAACAATGAATGTAATCTTGCAGTGATCAATTCATCTGGTATAGCATAATCTTCTTGTAGCATGTCAATTGTCTTGATAAATGACATGTGGTCATATTCACTTTCTCCTGTGAATGCTGGCCATTCTTTTAATTGAGGTGCTTCCTTCATTAAGACTTGGTTATTGTCTTGGTGACTCAAGCCTGTTATGAATGGATTTGTTAATTCCTCTTTTGGTTTAACAGGGCTTCTTATGTGAGAAACTGGGGTTGATAACTTTGGCATATTTAGATTAGCCTCATTAATTTTATCCATTTTTTCAGTAATAAGCCTTATTTCACTTTGAATTTCATCTTTCAGATGCATTCTTGCTTCATCACTTTTTTCCACATGGTCCAAAAGTAATTTTTGGTGTGATGAAGTCTTTTCTTCAAATCTTTCTACAGAAATACTTAATTTTTTTAATTTTTCTGTAAGATTGTCAATACTCACATCATAATTGATTGTCAAGGTTTTTTCTTTGATATCACTTATGTATTTATACAACTCTTGTTGTCCTTGTATTAATTTCTGAGTATTGTCAATTAATACTTTTGGTTTATTGTTTTCAATCATAAATTTTATGTTATTAATTTCTTTCTTATTTTGTACAACAAGTTTTGTTAAAGATGATAAACTGTTATTTATTTCTTGGAAAGCTAATAAACTATTTTTAATGTCTTTAAGAGGTAAGATACTATTTTTAAGCTCTGTTAAAGTATTTACAACATCAGGAGACAAGGGTATTTCTTTGGGAAATGGGGTTGTCTCATTCTTTGTTCCTCTTTGTCTTTGAATTCCATCAAAGTTCTGGCCATGTTGAAGACATTGTCCATGGCATCTTTTTGGATCTTGGGGATCCTGTAGCTTGGGGAATATGGTTTTCTCCAATTCTTTTTCTTGTTCTTCTTCCCTTCTTGGGGAAGTGGGTTGACTTGGGGCTTGCTGGTAGAAGCTACTGGGGCTTCTTCCTTGGTTGCCTCCTTCTTTTTGGCATGATACTCCTTGATCTTTTTGATTTGAGGTTTGGATGATAGTGGACTCCATCCATTGGAGTATCTCACTATTTCCTCCTCTTTGAGGATCTTTTTTAGGATGTGCCAGGAGTTCATCACTCCTTGGTGTATTTGAGGCAACATTTCCCAATCTTTGTCCTTGTACACTGTGTAGTACTGTTTGTATTGGCTCATGTAAATGTCTATTTGAGCCCTCTGAATGTCATTTGTACCTGTTTGAGTTACTCATACTTAGTTCCAATTGAGGTTCAGATATCATGGGCATTTCTGGGACTTGCCTTTGGGATAAGGCACTTCCTTGTGTGGATTCTGTTCCACTGGGGATATTGCCCTTCCTTTTCCCTTTTGAGGAATCAATTCTACCTCTGAGTCCAGCTCCATCTGATTGGATGGAGTATTGGGAGCCTCTTCTGGTAGTCATATTATAAGAAAAATAAGAAATAAGAGGATTTCAGGACAGGAAATTTCTTATGGCAATTTTTAAATGAGGTACTCACCTTCAGAGTCCTGAATGGTGGGTCCTGGAAAGTACAATTTCTTGGCTTTCTTTCTTTTGGTAATTATTGGTGTTGGAGAACTTTGAAAAGTTTCTTCCACCAATCTTTCAACAGCGGTTTGGTTATCCTCTGTTGGGTTGTCTTCAAACACCAAAAAAGACAAATAAATATAATTATTTTATATAAAAGTGCTATTTTTGGTAAGATATGGCAATTTTCCACATAAAAATTGCTTTTATATCTTTTTTTATAGAAAAAAAATGAAAATAATTAAAGAAATGAAATTAAAAAGAATAAAATAACTTTTTTATTGGTTTTTAATATTTTTATTATTTCTTATGTTTTTATTTTTAAAGAATAAAATAAAAATGAATATGATTCTTTTTATAAAATTAATTTATAATCTAAAATTATTTTTAATTTGTAAAATATCTTTTTTAATCACTAGAGTCACTCAAAGAAAGTTTTTTCTAGTCTATGGATGTGAAAAACCACGTGTAAAACAGTACAATTGCTTTCCAAATGCCTCAATAGCTTTTAAGATCAATAAATATAACATTATTATATAATTTTATGATTATAAGTATAATTTATTATTGGATAAGCCCAATTAGAATCTCTTTTTAAAGGTCTTTTAGAGTAAATATCACGGCCAGGCCCCCAAATGTAAGGTTTGACTATGAAACAACAAGTAAAAATTACTAATATTTAACTTATTGTACTATGAGTGTCCTTATAAATGAAATAAATAAGATAAAAATAATTATAATAATAAAGAATTATTATAATTATGGCATAAAAATAATTATATTATTAATAAAATATGATAATAAAATAAAATAAATATATTAATCTAAAATAATTAATATGTTTAATAGCACTTTATTATTGTTACAAACAAATAATAAAGGCGTAAAAAATTGTTTTTTATTAATGAAAAACAATTAATAACAATAATATTACCAATATTAAAGTTATAAATTAATATAAATACTATTTATTTTAATTAAAGAATTATCAAAAGAATAATATAGAGAAAATTATTATAATAAGAGAAAATAACCTACTTTTAACACTTAATATAAAGATTTTGAGATATTTTACGCCAAAATAATGTAATACAACCTTTCTAAATTGTATTTACAATAAAAAATAGAGAAAATTACAAATATTCTTGATTTTTACGTGGAAATGAGTTTTAGAGAGATTTTTAACAAAAACAATTAAACAAATGATTTCATCACGTCGAAATTAATGATTATAATAAGATGATCTTTGGTCTTTAATGATATAAGAGTTTTATATATAAAAAATAAAGAAATTACCTTTTTAATTGTATTAATTTAATGTTTTTGATGCGTCTGAGGGGAAAACAGAGCAAAAAGAGCTCTATTTATAGTAAATACCTCCCTCCTAGAGTCCAACAGGCCTCTAGTAGACGTGTACTGAACATATCCACTGGAATTGATCAATATTTTAAGTTTTGGTGATGATTACATCATGATCAAACCTCATTACATCATTATTACGCCATTATTTAGAGTTATCACTATAACTCTAAGTTCGATGACGTCAAAGGCTTGGCAGAACCCCAAATTTCGTGTATTTTATTAGTTTTAATCATAAACTAACAGTATCCACCAATTTTATCACTCATATGACTGTTATACTTAATTTAAGGTTACAGTGAGTGATCACAAATGATCAAATTAAGTTCAAACTTTGATCCTTAATAACCTTCAAGATTTACACGCTACAGCAATTCAGAGAGTGAATTCTGATAGCTTGGCATAACCTTATTATTCTGCCAAGAGCATTGCATTACATCATTAAAACTCTATTTTTGATGATTTTTCTTGTAACTCATCTTTTCTGTCAAAATTTAATATTTTAAACTTCACACTATGATTTCAAGGGGTTATACCTTGAATATGACAATAACAAATACATCATTCTTCACGAATGAATTAGTAAAATCCAACTGTCTACTTTTTTTTAAGTTTGGACCACTTTCACAACAAAGTGGTCAACAGCTCTGTTGATTTCAATCAATAATTCCTTACAGTTTTTAACCTTGTTTATAACTTTTTAAATAAACTTCATTTCTGTATTCCTACAGTAAGTACGTGCTGACTTTATTTTTGGTTCATCACTCTATCATGCATAGTTCAAGAGATATTAGCTAAAATCCTTGAATATATGTGTTGACCAAAAAAGTGCATATATTCAGGTTAATTCCTTAAGTATTGATTTTGAGGCTTAGCTTATTAACTGTTTTATGTGTGGATTTTCATGGCAAAACCAATGGTACCATTTATTTTACATTTTGTTTCATTAGTTTCTGACATAAATAAGGATTTGTGTTTTTTATAAGGTATTATTACTTATAACTTATTAAATATTGACTTTACAGATATGCCATAAAAATTGTATATGTGTATTTTACCATGGGGAATCCAATGGTATAATTTCTTTCACATGTTTATTTATTGGTTCTTAAGTTAAACCAAGTTTTATACCAATTTATGGTATTTTTGTAGTTTTAAGGTACTTATTTTTAATGTATAATTATATTAAATATTTCTTGTGACCTTTTTGGGTATGTGGTCATATCTCAAAGGTTCACATATGTTAAGGTGGCAAATAGCCATCCAATAGTATAGAGGGAACATGACCATCATATACAAAGAAGTTAAAAGTCATACCAATGCAGATGGCCTCAAAAGATGGCCACTGGATAATGTCAAAAGCAACCCAGCTTATGACCCTGAAGTAGAAGCTAAAATTCCTATCCATTTCATGGAAATAGACAGGAAGAAAAACGTCACATTTTCTGAGTGGGCACCAGAAAGTGGTACCCCAGACAGTGGAAACACTGACTCAGAAGGAACAGAAACTCCCATATTGAGAATAGGCTCCTCAGAAATGCATAATGAATTCTTCAATGCAGTAATGAAGACATTTGCCAAACACAAACAATGTGGCATATTGTTGCAACTCCTTCAACAAAAGTACAGGAGCCCAGAACTGGAATCCAAGTTAGAGGAACCCTGGTCAAGGGACTATAAGGACAAGAAATGTTTCCTTATAGATGGCCTGCTCTACCATAGAGAGAAGCACACTAGTTCACTCACAATAATAGAAAGAGACCATATATCTTTGATCCTGCAGGAATGCCATGACTGCCCCTATATGGGACACATGAGTGAAAACAGGACTAAAGAAAGGGTAGCAAGAACTGCTTGGTGTCCCAAATGGGAACAAGAGCTGAGTGAACACATCAACACTTGTGAAAGATGCCAAAAGACAAATAGAAAAGATTCCGAGAAGTATGGGTTACTTCAACACATAGAAGAACCCAAACACCCATGGGAAACCATAAACATGGGCTTGGTTACAGGACTTTTCCCAAGAGGCAAAGAACATTTCAATGCCTTCCTAATCATAGTTGATAGCTTCAGCACGGGCATGAGGTGCCTACCATGTCACAAGGAGGACACAGTCATGGATACTGCTCTGTTATTCTGGAACAACATCATATCTACCTGTGGAGTCCCTAAGCTCATCATCAGTGATAGGGACCCAAAGTTTAAATTTGAATTTTGGACAAACTTGTATGACATTGTTGGCACCAAGCTTTCATTCTCCACAGCTTACCATCCAAAAACAGATGGATTAGCTGAAAGGATGATCCAGAAAATGTAGGGAATCCTTAGAAGAGTCTTGGCTTATGGCATGGAATATAAGGACCATGAAGGTCACATCCATGACTGGCTTACCCTTCTACCAGCAGTTCAACTGGCTTATGTCACAGGGGCTCTTATGGAAGCAAGAGGGCCTGGCACTCAGGAATCAAGAACTCACTTGGAGGGCTCCAAAAGGTGATAAGAAATACTATGGAATATATTTCTTAAGCAGGAAATAGAGAAAAGACAAATATGCCAAAGATAACAAAGGGTAAGAAGAATGAAGCCAGAGGCCAAAACAAAAGAAGCCAAAAGCCAAGAAGCCAACCAAGTGAATCCTCAATTCACTGTTTCAACCTGCCAGAAAGAACAATGGAATTAGTAAAGGATATGACCACCAATATCCACTGACAGGCGAAGAAAGAAAAGAAGAAGGTGCTAATGACTGACTTAAGATTATCAGTATTAACTTTAATAATGTAAAAGAAAATAAGGATAAAAATAAATCCAATATATTAATTAACTGGGGAAAAAGTCCCCAGGTGATGAAAGGTGGCCGGTATATGTGAAAAGCTGAAAGATTGATCCTGGAAGGTGGATCAATGACTGTATTGTCCGAATCAGGAAATACAGTTCTGGCCATCTTGAAATTTGAACTGTGTGATGGAATTCACACAGTGGAATAAGAAATGGCCCAATTGGGCCAAGGCCATACAGGTTGATTGAATAAGGCCTGTACGGATGAATTGGGTTGTCCAAGGAGTATTGAATACTTGATGTCTTGACAACTGATTTAAATGATGTAATACCTCTTGATAATTGACCTTAGAATAATCCTGAATGAATTGTACCAACCCAACTCCTGCAGATACAGGTGGTTGGGATCCTTGAATGATCTTCTGAATTGCCGCCATGGATTGCCAGACTGATGAGCTGAAAAGTCCTCCTTCGAAAAGGGTGTTGGAATTATGGACCTTGAAATGGAAAGGTGGAATTGGGTCCTGAAAACGTCACCATTGGATTGCTGAGCAAAAATGGTGCATAATGGTATATAATACCATATATGCACCACACCTGCAATCTTGGTTTCGGAGTGCATGAAGGAAAAGAAGAAATTCCCCTTAAGTTGAGGGGAAGGCTTTGCTGAGCTGATCTGGTGGCCTCTGGTGGTTGCCAGAGGCCATGATGGAAATATTGATCCATGGTGGTCCATGGCCAAAAATGGGTCCTACGGGATTTATGGCCAAAAAGGTGTCCAAGAGGGATTTGGTCATTTTTGGGTCCAAGGAAGTCATGGCCAAAATTGGCTCAGGTGGGCCTAGGTGGTTGGCCCCTTTGGCCTCATTGGATTAGGCCAAAAGGGGCCTAATTGGCCTACGGACCGCGGCCCGCGGCCCACGGTCCGTACGGACCGTAGAAGCCGTAGGGGGCCTAAATGGCCCAAAAAGGCCATTTAGGCCTAAACCCCCATAATGAAAGGGGTTGGCTAAGGGGTCCAGGACCCCCCAGGCCTGGGGGTTGGTGAGGTGGAATTTGGCCAAGAAGGCCAATGATGGCAGGATATGGCCTGAGGCCATAAATGATGGTTGAGAGGGGTTATGGCGTAAAAACCATAAAACACCCAAGGGGGCCAATTGGCCATAAAGGACATGACGTGACCAATTGGCCCCATCTGGGCTCCAGGTTGAATTGCCACAGCCATCAAGGAGGAGGGCCAAAACTCGTGGTTGTGACAGCTTATAACACAAGTCAGCACTCTGCCACAGGAAAAACACCTGCACTGGTAGAAAAAGGGTGGAATTCCTATTGCCTGTGGAGAAAAATATTCTGACAATGCACCCCACATCCAAAGATTTCTATGAAATGTGGAAGAGAGCTTGGACACAGCTTCCAAATGCATAGCTGAGGCAAAAGAATATAACAAGTGGAGGTGGCACAAACCACACATGGAACTTGACTTTAAAGAAGGGGACCAAGTGTTAGTGTCTACACTGAACTTTAATAATCTCAAAGGACTTAAGAAGATGATAGACTAATTTGTAGGGCCCTTCACTATCATTAAATTGATAGGGAAAAATGCAGTGGAAGTCAAACTCACAGAGGAATTTTCCAGGAAACACCCCCTCTTTCCAGTGAGTTTAGTCAAGCCATACTTCCAGAAAGAGGAGGGTAAATTACCCTCCAGGAAGAGAAACCCCACACCACCAGAAATAGTGGAAGTGAAAGATTGCCCTGGACCAGTGAAGAAAATAATGAAGGCCAGAAATATCAGAGTTAATGGTAAGGATCAGAGACAGTACTTAGTCAGATTCAAGAGCCAGACAGCTGATAAAGGCAAGTGGCTGGCAGAAGATGCCATACCAGATGGGAACCTTCATTTAAGGAAATTCAGAACCTCTAGGAGGACTGAACAGTCTCATCAATGATGAGCCTTTTTTAGAGAGAGGGTATGTCAGCCTGTGACTCAAAACCAGAGCACAAGCATGAAAGCCAAATACCATAAACCAATGGTAAAGCCAAGATACCACCAAAACATGGAGCTGAGCCAAATTAGCTCAAAAGGTATCAAACAAAAGAGGAAAATAACCTCTTTCCAACTATACAAGTCCCATTATCATAGGACAAAGAATAACAAAGTTATTCCTGCTCAAAGTTGTTGCTGAGCATAAACCTTAATTTTCACCTCCCATCGGAAATACAGAGTAGGAGGCTTAACCCCATCAAATACATATTCCAAATAAGGCTCCACATCAGGGCTATCCAATGGTACCAGCCAAACTGAGCTAGCCCCAGTATTACAGAAGTTATGGCCAAATTCAGGCCAAATAAGGGTGAATAAAATATTCACCTCTCATCTAACTTCTACAGTTTTAGTGTGAGATACCTAAAGTAGGGTATTTTTTGGAAATAGCACAATTAGGGCTATCTGAGGGTTCCATTCATTTACCAATATCCCATCCAGAACAAAAGCTATAAGGCAAATAAGCCCAATACAGCTTTTTGCCTAAAAATGCATATGTACAAAAATCTTGTACATGGCATAACTTTGCCATATTTAATGATAAATATATCAAATGAGGCTCCATTGTGTAGAAAACATACAGAGCTAAACAGTGAACCAATTCTTAAGTTGATATCTCAAAAACTGACAAAGGTATGGCTGTTTCAAGGTCCGAATCCCACAGTTTGGCCAATAGAGCCTTACCATGGGATAATATCCCATAACCATGATTATGAGGTGTAAAACAGACAAAGAAGCTTTTTTTGACTACAATACCTCATAGTTCATTCAGTACTGGGGTCCCATACAGGTTCTGTACAGCATTCTATGCGTCATACATGTCAGAATTAGGCTGTGTGGTCCCCAGATGAAAGTTTTCAACCTGTATTGGTGAAAACTTCCCAGATGTGGTTTCAAAACCTCATCTGAGCCCTATACAGGCTATAAAGGCCTTTTTCAAACCACAAGCCTGTCCTTGAGAGTGAAAAATCCTCACTTCCTCTACGTGAAAACGTCTAGCAGCTTTTCACCCCATTTTAGGATAAAAGGAGGCCTTTTCACTGCCAGAAACGGAATCCCTATCCTGCTCTTATATTCCTATGTAGTACAACTGTAAAAAACAGTTATACTATTGGAAAATAACCAGGTTATACTTCAAACTTAAGTATTGTAGCTCTTATTATAGTAATTCAACTGGTAAGACTGCACCCTGGGCTTTCAGCAACACTCGCCACCACTATATCATTATAGTAAAGCTGTGAGCCTTAGAGGTAATTTCATATACCCAAAAGACCACAAATATAAAAAATAACATATTAATATAAATAAAATAAATTTATTTATATTATTAAAATAAAAATCAAAATATAAATATAAAATTATATTAAAAATAAAAAATTAATTAGAATTTAAAAATAAAAAATACATTAACTTTTGTAAATATAAAATTACATTTATACTTGAAAAAATTAAGTAAAAATGAAATTTTAACAAAATTGTGAAAAAATAAATAAATTTGGAAAAAAGTTAAATAAAATTTATTATAACTTTTTATCCAATAAATAAACATATAAAATTTATTTCACCATTGGATTCCTCATAAAAAATCAGGTGGGGTCACCTCTGAGTGAAATTCTTGTAAATCAACTCTAAATAAGCTTAAATTAAGTTTTTAGTATTTTCAATACAAAAGTTGAAAATCCTCAAAACCTTAATTTAATTCACACCACATGTGGTGTTAACCATCAATTTTTGTGTTAAAATTGAGGTGTTGTGTTTAGTTTAGAAGTTATGAGGAATTGAAGTATTTTCAATTGAATTCAATTGAAATGTCAAAATGTGCGCGTGTATTACATAAGTGAACTTTGATTTACATATGAGGTGTCAATTATTACTGTATTGTACTGTACAATTGAATTGAATTACATATGTAAATTATAAGTATAATACATGATGAGGAATTAAAGGAAAAATAAATTGGAAAGATTAAATTTGGGGGGGAAAAGGAACTCCAGCTCTAAGGGGGAGCTAGACCCCCAAAATCCTTGCTGACAGGCGTTGGATGTCAAAATTCACGCAAAAGCTCATCACTTTTGGCCTGGAATTGAGTTACAGGGTCTGTGGACTCAATTGATGATGAGGTTTTGATACCAACTGGGGTAGTTTTAGCTGTTGCCAAGAGGGTAAAACTACCCTTAAGATAAAACAACCATAGTAAAAACAGTTTTAACTGGTTTCTACGCCTCTTACACACATTCTGACGTGTTTTGAGGGCTCTAGGCCTGGTATTGCTATAGTAATGGCTGATTTAAGGGTCTAAAATGGCTAAAAATGGCTTAAACCAGCCCTTTTTGGTCTAAACCAGGGTTCAATGATGCCATAATTGGCCTTTCTGTTGTCAGACTGTTTTTCACGACTGACAAGAGTAAATTTTACTTTTGGAGTAAGAGAATTGATAGCTATAAAAGAATGTCTTCTTTGCCCCACTTTTCTCTTCATGTTAGAATCTTTTCCTTTTATTAATTAGTTTAAAACTGCTAAACCAATCAATCAAAGATTCCAACCACCACTTTTAAATCATTTTAATCCTTTTAACCACGTGAAAAAATCATTATAATCATTGTTTGTAACTCTTATAATCATTTTTACCCCTGAACCACCCCAAAAGTGAATTAAAGCATCTTTCATCACTGTAAACTTTGTCACTTTGTTTCCAAATTCACTCTGGTCACTTTTGGGCGTGTTTTCTCTTTAATATTCTTTTTAAAGACTTTGTTCTTTAATTAATTGCTTGCAGTTCTTTGCTCAATTAATTCCAATTGAAATTGCTCTTGAAGAAATTTCTTTTGTAGCCTTAAAATATCTCTTGTAGAGTATTTTTTGGATAAATCTTTATTGTTGGTAAAACAATAAATTTTTATATTATTGTTTTATACTAATAAAGTTATAAACAATAAAATTGGCGTGTTTTCTCTTAAAAATAATATTTCATACTATTTTTAACTGAATTTTACCTTATACAAATTTTGAGGACAGGAAAAGTACTTGATTTTTAATCAAAGTTTCATATCCACACCTTACATTTGGGGGCCCAGCCGTGATATTTTACCTGTGACATATTTTGACTCTTTTTAAATCTTTTTTCTTATATTGAAAAATTTAAAAACATATAAAAAATACTTATAATTCAAAAAATCCATAAAAAATAATTTTTTTTTCATATTATAAGTGAGGCTTATATTTTTATTTCTTTTTTGAAATATCCTTTTTTTACTTAATTAATTGGCTTTTTCATTAATTTTAGTGTCTGACAACGTGGTAAGACAAGAAAACATTGAAACAGCCTCAACAGTAACCAGCATTATCCCTGCCAGTACTGTTAATTCTTATCATAATAGTACTGTTATTGTGACTCAAAATAACCAACCTGAACCAATATCTTCTGAATTAATTAACTTGGACATAAGTAATACCCTTCAGAAAGCTAAAAATTTGGCCAATATTAAGTTTTTTGACGTAAAAATACTATTTTAAGCCTTTTTAACCATAATTATGCCTTCAACCAGGTCAGGAGCCAGCTATAACCCCTCAAGCAGCTCCCAGAAAGGTAATAGACGTGATTATGGCAGAGGCCAACCAGGTACAGAAGGAAAAGGGTCAGTTGATGACTTCCAAACAACTAAATTGGGTCATTCTGAAGCTGATAATACTATTTTACCTTCAAAAAGAGCTGACACCACCACAACAAGCCTCTGTGGACATATACAAAGCCAGCCACAGTGCATACAACAATGCACTTCAATTCAAGGAGTACCAGATCCTTGCAGACCTGTGGAAGAACTGCATGAATTCTTACCTGACAGTAAGAAAGTTCTTGGGCCATCCCAACACTTGCAAATTGCTCAATGGATGGCATCCATTGATGGAGAAGAAAAACATGATGCTTTTGACACTAGAATGGATGAAAAACAACCCTCCACCACCCAAACCAGTGCCAAAAACAGCCCCAGTGGCCAGCAGCAGAAATTCCAACGTGAAAAAGCAGCCACAAACTCCAAACAAGGGCAAAGGGAAGGCACCAGCCCCAAAACCTTACAGCCAGGGCTACAGAATCCCAAATATTCAGCAGGATGCCATGGAAAATGTATTTCAGATGGCCAGAACCATGATGGAATTACAGAAGAAGGAGGAAGCCAGATTAAGGTTCCAGAAATGATTTCTGACATATTTGATTCCATCCCAGAGTTGTATAATGCTATAAATGACGTGAAAAAACATCCTTCTGATAAAAATGACACCATTTGTAACAACATTAAAACAAACAACCTGAGTCTGTGCCAAATTAATGAAACACTTATGTGTTTTGAAAAAGCTTTAAGAACAATTAAAAATTCTAATAATGACAATTCTTCTAACATTAAAATAAATGAACAATCTGCCATTATTAAAGAATTAACAGATAAATATTCTAAATTCAATATTGATGACATGATTGAAACAAGAATTAAACAAGCCATAAATATTATCAAAACAGATAACAAGAAAGTCCTTGATGACATTTCAAATTCATTTACTGAAGTAAAGACATATACCATTGCCTTGAAAAAGTGTTTTGATGCTTCACAAGAAGAAGTATCAAAATTATCAATGAAATTGAACCAAGTCACTTCTGATAATACAAGACAGACAGAGTTATGGCAAGAACTGACACATAAGGAAGACATGTATAAAATTGAAATAATAAATTTAATACAAAGCTTCCAACATGAATACAGAAATTCCCAAAGGTGTAGCAACAGTAAAATGAATGACATTGAACAAATACTGAACACCTTACCAAGAATGTCTACACCTCTAAATCAAAATGAGGGCACAAGAATTTCAAATCCACAAGTATTGGATCCTGATAATTCACAATCAAAAAATGAATTATCCACTTCTTTTCATAACTTGGAACCATCAATGGGCCAAGCACTCTTGAAAGAAGTTCCAAAACTTAAAGAATGGCCTCACTTCGGTGGTGAAGGAGAGTATGACCATATGGAATTCATTAGAGGTATTGACATGATCAAGGAAGATTTTGAATTACCAGACAGATTGGTAACAGCCAGGTTTAACACCTTGTTTACCAGATCAGCTCACAGATGGTACATCAAAATAAGACAAGCACATGGACACCAGAGTTGGACTTGGTGGAAAACCCAAATCATCAACAAATGGGCAAATGATGCTTGGAGGTTTAAAGTTGAAACAGCCTTTGAATCTGCCAAATTTAATGCTGATAAAGACAAAGCTTTACCATGGTTTTGCCAACAAAAGGACAGATTAACAGCATTATATCCTGACATGTCAGAATTTATGATCCATAGAAAAATTCTGAGACAATGTGGAGGTGACTTAGAGCATGCTGTCAAAAGCAGGACTACTGAACAATCTTCAGCAGAGGATATTATCAATATACTAGAAGAAGTAACCACCAGAACCAAAATTGGTTCTAGTAGGGTGAATCTTAAAACAAGGTTTAATACACCTTGGAAAGATTCTGTGGACAAAAACCCCAAAGAAAATTCTAGTAATATTAAATATAAATCTGCAGATACAGTCAGAAAATGCCATATTTGCCAAAGGACCACCCATTTAGCCAATACATGTCCAAAGAGGGGGAAAATCAATGAAATTGACATTGAAAAGGAACCAGATGTTGAAAAAGAAGACATAATTGAAGACAATTCAGATGATAAGTCATCCATATTTTCTGAATCTTCAAAAGATATAGAAAATATCAATGCCACTTTTGACATCATGGAATCTTATTCCCACTTACCACAATTGAGCAATGGTCAAGTTGATTTATCAAAAGTTCAAGATGCACAACTTATGAAGACAAAGCCAAACAGAGGAAAAGGTTATACAGCTGGTAACTCCTGTATAACAGAAGTGGTGATTGACAACAAGCCCACTAAACTTTTGCTTGACCCAGGAGCCTTCTGCTCTTGTGTTGGAAAATCTTTTCTTAAGACTTGTGTACCAAATTTTGAAGACCAATTGTTACCAATTGATGGTATAAAATTCAACAGTGCAAGTAACCCAATGAAAGCATTAGGAATCTTTGAGACCAATGTCATATTCCCACACATAAATGGGAATTTAAGGATCACGGTTGAATTTGTTGTTATGGAAAATTGCTCTAGTACCCATTTTATATTGGGAAATGACTATTTGATCATGTATGGGATAGATTTACATAATAACAACGACAGATACTTTACAATTGGGGACAATAAGCGCCAGAAATTTGCCTTTTTACCATTTAAAAGACAAATTACAGTAAACAAAGTATCACCAGTCAACTTAGAGTTAGAAAAATTCAAGTCTGAACAGTTAAATGAGGCTGAGATAAGCCTTCATCTGACTGATAAACAAGAAAATGAACTTTCTTCCCTTTTGTATGACCACAAAGGAGCATTTGCTACAGACAAAGAACCTCTGGGAGCAATTATTGGTCATGAAGTTGACATCATTCTTAACATTGAGAGACCTTATCCACCACTCTTAAGAAGACCTGCTTATCCAGCAAGTCCAAAATCAAGAGAAGCTCTATAAATTCATATCAAAGAACTTCTAGACCTTGGTGTAATAAGAAAAGTGGGCCACAATGAGGAAGTAGAAATAACTACACCAGTCATAGTGGCGTGGCATAATGGAAAATCCAGAATGGTTGGGGACTTTAGAGCTCTGAACACTTACACTGTTCCAGACAGATACCCAATACCAAAAATCCAAATTGCCCTTACTCAAATATCTCAAGCAGTGTATATAACCACTATGGATGCCCTGAAAGGATTCCATCAAAATGTGGTAACACCAAGAGCAAGAAAATACTTGAGAATTATTGTTCATTGTGGAGTGTATGAATACTTGAGGATGCCCTTTGGTATCAAAAATGCACCTTCACACTTCCAAAGAATGATGAATGAAATCTTCCCTGAAGAACTCTCAGAGGGATGGTTAATCATTTACATTGATGACATTATTATCTGTTCAAAGACTTGGGAGGAGCACATGTACAGATTATCAAGAGTTTTGACAAAAATCCAATCAGTAAACATGAAAATCTCCTTGAAGAAATGTCATTTTGGATTTAAAGAACTTAAGGCACTAGGACATGTTGTATCTGGTTTGTCCCTTGGAATTGATAAAAACAAAGTTGCAGCAGTATTGTTAAAACCCATGCCTCAGAATAAGAAGGAAATTCAGTCATTCTTAGGTTTTGCAGGATATTACAGGCAACACATTAAAGACTTTGCATCCATAGCAAGACCACTTTATAAGTTGTGTGACAAAGACACAGTATTTGAGATGACTGTTGACAGAGTCAAAGCTTTTGAATCTCTAAGAGAAGCATTGACCACTGCTCCACTCTTACTGATGCCAGACTTTAAATTGCCTTTCAAACTGTATATTGATGCATCAGGGGATGGACTAGGTGCTGCACTTCACCAAGTTCAGATCATAAATGACAAACCTGTAGAAGGACCAATATGTTTCATATCCAGGCAAATCAAACCAACTGAAGCCAGATATGGAGCAAGTCAAATGGAATGTCTATGCCTTGTCTGGGCCTTGGAGAAATTGAACTATTTCTTAGAGGGATGTGTTTTTGAAGTAATAACAGATTGTACAGCTGTGAAATCACTTTTGAACATGAAAACACCTAACAGGCACATGCTCAGATGGCAAATAGCCATACAAGAATACAGAGGCAATATGACTATTGTTCATAAGGATGGGAATATTCATAAGAATGCAGATGGACTAAGCAGATGGCCATTACCAAATAACATTGATAATCCTGCTTATGTTCCAGAAGAAGCTTCACCACAAATTCCAATAGAAGGAATAAGTGTTACAGACTTTAACACCACCTTCTTTGAAGAAGTCAGAAATAGTTACACTCAAGATAAGAATTGTAGCATCTTATGCCAATTACTCAACAAAGACTGTAAAGACAACTCTCTAATACATGCCTTGGATGAAGTATGGAGAAAATCTTATAATGAAGGAAGATTTCACCTACTGGATGGTATAATTTACCACAGAACCAAGCACACATGTGTCATGAAAGTTGTAGACAGGTCATTAATCAATCTTGTACTGAAAGAATGCCATGATAGTCCCTTTTCAGGACATCTTTCTGAAGACAGAACAAGAGAGAAAGTGAAGACCTGCATATGGTGGCCAATGTGGCAAAAAGATGTTGCAAAGTATTGCAAAACCTGTGACAGATGCCAAAAGGCAAATAAATCCACTGGCAAAAGACTTGGAAATATGATGAAAATCCAAGAACCAAACAGACCTTGGGAAATTGTCCATATGGATTGGGTAACTGGCCTACCACCAGGAGGTGACAGGAGCTATAATGCTTGCCTAGTAATTGTGGACAGATTCAGTAAAACTCCAATCTTTTTACCATGTCACAAGATGATACAGCCATGGATACAGCTCTTCTGATATGGAATAGAGTAGTGTCATGGACTGGGATATTTACAAATATCATCAGTGATAGAGATCCCAAATTCACTTCAGCACTATGGACAAATCTTCACCAATTATTTGGCACTAAACTGTCTTTCTCTACAGCCTACCACCCACAAACTGATGGCCTGGCTGAAAGAATGATCCAAACCTTAGAGGACATGGTGAGAAGATTTTGTGCATATGGCCTTGAATTCAAAGATTGTGATGGATTTACACATGATTGGTGTACTCTGTTACCAGCACTGGAATTAGCATATAAAACATCAATCCATGCTAGTACCAATCAGACTCCTGCTATTCTAGAAAAAGGATGGAACCCCAAGTTACCCCAAGACTCCTTGAGGAAAGACTTAATTGAAATACATCCCACAGCTGCTAGCTTCAAAGGAATGCTAGACAAAGCTAGAAAGCATGCAGTAAGATGCATGGAGGACTCTTTTGCATATGCTAAAGACAAATGGGATAAATCTCATGCAACTCCAGATTTCAAAGTGGGGGACCTAGTTCTTGTATCCACTACTAACTTCAATAACATCAAAGGATGTAAAAAGTTGAAAGACTCCTTTGCAGGACCTTTTGTGATTAAGGCCCTCCATGGAGAAAATGCTGTTGAAGTAGAGTTATCTGAAGAACTTAGCAATAAGCACCCTACATTTCCAGTGAGCTTGATAAAACCATATAAATCTAGTGATGCTGAGAAATTTCCCTTGAGGAATAAGGTTCCCCAAGTTATACCTCCTATTGAGACATCTGGTACTAAGAAAATAACCAAAGTTCTTAAAGAAAGGAAATTAAGAACCAAGAAAGTAAGGGAATACCTTGTTAGGTACAGTGACCCAACTTGTGAAGATGAATGGTTAGAAGAAAAAGATATACCAGAAACTACCAAACTCCTGAGGAGGTTCAGACACACTAGAAACACCAATATTACAAAGTAATATTCTTTTTTTAGGGGGAGGGAATGTGAGCCTTAGAGGTAATTTCATATACCCAAAAGACCACAAATATAAAAAATAACATATTAATATAAATAAAATAAATTTATTTATATTATTAAAATAAAAATCAAAATATAAATATAAAATTATATTAAAAATAAAAAATTAATTATAATTTAAAAATAAAAAATACATTAAATTTTGTAAATATAAAATTACATTTATACTTGAAAAAATTAAGTAAAAATGAAATTTTAACAAAATTGTGAAAAAATAAATAAATTTGGAAAAAAGTTAAATAAAATTTATTATAACTTTTTATCCAATAAATAAACATATAAAATTTATTTCACCATTGGATTCCTCATAAAAAATCAGGTGGGGTTACCTCTGAGTGAAATTCTTGTAACTCAACTCTAAATAAGCTTAAATTAAGTTTTTAGTATTTTCAATACAAAAGTTGAAAATCCTCAAAACTTTAATTGAATTCACACCACATGTGGTGTTAACCATCAATTTTTGTGTTAAAATTGAGGTGTTGTGTTTAGTTTAGAAGTTATGAGGAATTGAAGTATTTTCAATTGAATTCAATTGAAATGTCAAAATGTGTGCGTGTATTACATAAGTGAACTTTGATTTACATATGAGGTGTCAATTATTACTGTATTGTACTGTACAATTGAATTGAATTACATATGTAAATTATAAGTATAATACATGATGAGGAATTAAAGGAAAAATAAATTGGAAAGATTAAATTTGGGGGGGAAAAGGAACTCCAGCTCTAAGGGGGAGCTAGACCCCCAAAATCCTTGCTGACAGGCGTGGGCTGTCAAAATTCACGCAAAAGTTCATCACTTTTGGCCTGGAATTGAGTTACAGGGTCTGTGGACTCAATTGATGATGAGGTTTTGATACCAACTGGGGTAGTTTTAGCTGTTGCCAAGAGGGTAAAACTACCCTTAAGATAAAACAACCATAGTAAAAACAGTTTTAACTGGTTTCTACGCCTCTTACACACATTCTGACGTGTTTTGAGGGCTCTAGGCCTGGTATTGCTATAGTAATGGCTGATTTAAGGGTCTAAAATGGCTAAAAATGGCTTAAACCAGCCCTTTTTGGTCTAAACCAGGGTTCAATGATGCCATAATTGGCTTTTCTGTTGTCAGACTGTTTTTCACGACTGACAAGAGTAAATTTTACTTTTGGAGTAAGAGAATTGATAGCTATAAAAGAATGTCTTCTTTGCCCCACTTTTCTCTTCATGTTAGAATCTTTTCCTTTTATTAATTAGTTTAAAACTGTTAAACCAATCAATCAAAGATTCCAACCACCACTTTTAAATCATTTTAATCCTTTTAACCACGTGAAAAAATCATTATAATCATTGTTTGTAACTCTTATAATCATTTTTACCCCTGAACCACCCCAAAAGTGAATTAAAGCATCTTTCATCACTGTAAACTTTGTCACTTTGTTTCCAAATTCACTCTGGTCACTTTTGGGCGTGTTTTCTCTTTAATATTCTTTTTAAAGACTTTGTTCTTTAATTAATTGCTTGCAGTTCTTTGCTCAATTAATTCCAATTGAAATTGCTCTTGAAGAAATTTCTTTTGTAGCCTTAAAATATCTCTTGTAGAGTATTTTTTGGATAAATCTTTATTGTTGGTAAAACAATAAATTTTTATATTATTGTTTTATACTAATAAAGTTATAAACAATAAAATTGGCGTGTTTTCTCTTAAAAATAATATTTCATACTATTTTTAACTGAATTTTACCTTATACAAATTTTGAGGACAGGAAAAGTACTTGATTTTTAATCAAAGTTTCATATCCACACCTTACAAAAGCCCTTATTATCTTATTTTAAACCCTTATCACAATCAACAAATCTTTTCATTACCATTTTTACTGTGTCACAGTCATAGTTAAATCTTGTAAATAAAATCAGACACCTTTATCATAGAGTCACCCTGACAGTGGTTCCCAAAAGAAACCTTTCACCCTGAATTTGTGAAAACTGCCCAGATGTGGATTTCAACCCACATCTTAGCCCAATAAAATCTGTAAAGAAAGTTCAATAATCACAAGAAAGTCCTTGTAAGTGAAGGTTCTTCACTCTTCCTATGTAAACAGGTCCAGAGGCCCTTTCCACCCAATTTCAGGATAAAAAGGGACATTTTTTCTGCCAAAAAGAGAATCCCCATCCTTCTCTTGAATTCCTACATAGTACAAATGCCCAAAACAGTTCTACCCTTAGAAAATATACAGTTCATACTTGAAATTAAGTAATTTACTGATTATTATAGTTAGTAAATTGATAACAATTGCACCCAGGGCTTTCATCAGCACTCAACACCAATATCTCTTCATAGTAAAGCCCCAAATACTATTATTAAAAAACATTTATCACTAGTATCCATTTCACTGTCAGAGATTTAGTTCTAAATACCTCTTTATCACTACATCATAGACTCTCCCTGACAAAGAGTAAAAGAGATTTTTTGGATTTCTCTCATAATCAAATAATCAATTAGATAAATATGGCTTTTTGGCAATTGATGTTTTTTCAAAAGGAATATGCACATTGATATATGGATTGGTTTCAGAGAGGGAAACCTTAAACTTCTCAAAATTTAAAGGGCTAGACGTTTTACTTTTAAATTAGAAATAACTATTCTATTATCAAGCCATATTGTTTCTCTGAACCTCAGAATTATTCTGAATTTGGCCCTTGGGACTTGAGAAGAAAGAAAATGCTTTAAATTGTAGCTCAAAAAATATTCAAAAATATTCTTCAATCCAGTCTTTTACATATAGGTTTTAATTTGATAAGAGCTCTATACAGAAATTCTGAGGTTGGAATATTGCTGCTATCAATTTCATATGAGTAATATATTGGTATTCCTATCAGTAAAAAATGATTTGTTAGTTGAATTTGACGATTATTTCAATGTAAAATATCAATATCATTGCAAGAAGAGGAGAAAAATAAGGGATATACTTCATTTCTCAATAGATATTCTCGTAAGAGAAACTAAATTTATGGAAAGGTATCTCTTTCATCTTTCTTATATCTTCACTAATATCCTTAATCCTTTAATAGTTTTTTTACATGAAGAGCTCCTTACAAGCAACAAGATCTCAAAGTTTAATATTTCTAAGGTATTGATACCAAAAAATCAAGTAGGGAAAGATTCCTAGTCAGATTTTCATATCTATCAAAACATCTATATAGAACACCTAAAGTCCTTATATGGCTTTTCATCAAATAATTCTAATGAAAAGTTAAAATAAAATAGAATTTGGAGGGAAAGTTTTTCTTTTTATAATTGTTGTTTAATCAGTAGTCTTTTGAAATCCTGAACAAAGTTTTATGTTAAACCAATTACATTTAAAATTTGTGGTTTGCATAGTTGGCTTTAATTTATTCCAAAAATTCTATTTCTTGATTTTGTTTCTGTTCTATCTCCTATGTCAAATTCCAAATCCAACACCTGCTGAGATTTTTAGCCTCTTTGCTCATAGTTATGGTGCTATTTTTATAAGAGCTCTATTCAATCTGAAAATCTTCATAGATACCTTTGTTGATTATTTATAATTAGAAATGAATAAAGATGTTGGGTGATATGAAAAATGGCTTTTCTGTATGGGGGAATTCAAAAAAATATTTATTTCCTCAATTCAAAATATCTGTCTGCAATTCTAAATTGAATTTAATGATGACTTTGATTAACTTCATAAAACAATTTGGAATAAAATTGGCTACATTGCAAACCTTTAGTAGAATTCACTGCTTGCATTATTCCCTCACTAAGGTCAATTTGATGTCACATCACACATTCTTGGTTTAAGTTAAATCACATCTACTTGTTGATCTATTCCCTGTGTGATATTGAATTAAACTAGAGATATCTGATTAGATAAGATTTAATATATAGATTCCTGTATGTTTTATTCTTCATCAACCTGAGGTTGTTGATGTAATATTAACCATACGTTGAGGTAATATGCTCCATAGCTTGATCAAATATCAAAAATAGGTTGATTTAATATCATAAATGGGTTTATGTAATACTAAGAAGGTCTTGACTTGGAAAATCAATTCCTCATCATTAAGAATGAATTTTTCATCATGTGGTATCAATTACCCATCATGAGGAATCAACTGCTAATAATGTGGCAAGAGATCCTCATCACGTCAAATTGATTCCTCACATGTGGAATAAATTCCTCATCACGTTGAATCAACTTCTCATAATTTGGATTAAATTTCTCATTATGTGGAAACAATTCCTCATCATGTAGAATCAATTCCTTATCATGTGTAATCAATTCCTGATCATTTGGAGTAAATTCAAAATTTGATTTGTATTGAATCAACCTATGGTTTATGCAACATACCAATATTATATAAACCTATGTTTGATATTAAATCAGCCTATTGTTGATTTTACATCAACCTATTGTTGATTTTACATCAACCTATTGTTGATTTTATATTAACCTATTATTGATTTTATATCAACATATTGTTGATTTCATATCAACCAATGGTTGATTTTATATCAACATATTGTTGATTTTATATCAACCAATGGTTGATTTTATATCAACAAATGGTTGATTTTATATCAACATATTGTTGATTTTATATCAACATATTGTTGATTTTATATCAACATATTGTTGATTTTATATCAACATATTGTTGATTTTATATCAACATATTGTTGATTTTATATCAACCAATGGTTGATTGCATATCAACCAATGGTTCATTTTATATCAACCAATGGTTCATTTTATATCAACCAATGGTTGATTTGATATCAACCTATGATTGATTTTATATCAACCTATGGTGAATTTCATATCAACCTATGGCTGATTTTACTTCAAACTATGGGTGATTTTATATCAACCAATGGTTGATTTTATATCAACCAATGGTTGATTTTATATCAACCTATGGTTGATTTTATATCAACCTATGGTTGATTTTATATCAACCAATGGTTGATTTTATATCAACCTATGGTTGATTTTATATCAACCTATGGTTGATTTTATATCAACCTATGGTTGATTTTATATCAACCTATCGTTGATTTTATATCAACCTATGGTTGATTTTATATCAACCTATGATTGATTTTATATCAACCAATGGTTGATTTTATATCAACCTATGGTTGATTTTATATCAACCTATGATTGATTTTATATCAACCTATGGTGAATTTCATATCAACCTATGGCTGATTTTACTTCAACCTATGGGTGATATTACATCAACAACCTGAGGTTCATGGAACATAAACCATAACACAGTTTATGTAATAAAAAATATTTCATTAGATCTATCTAGGTTTATTTCAAATCACACAGGCAAGAGATCAACAAGGAGATGTGACTCAATATAAAGCAAGAATGTGTGATTTGACATCACATGGAGCTTAGTGATGGAACAATGCAGGAAATTAATCAAGTGAGATTTATCTAACTTAATGGAATATAAAAAAGGGAAAATAATCCTAAAGGTTCTGTAATGTTCCATTGGCTGATAATGGCTTGTAATCTCACCCAAAAATGAAACTCTGGAATAAAATCATTTCAGAATAAAGCTTCAACATATTTCCCAAAGGGAACACCTGCTTTCAGCTGTAGCCATTTTGCTCATGGTGAATATTGCTCAAAAAATCTCCAATCCAGATGTCTCAGTAAATATTTAGGTATCAGGAATCCAAGGGGACAGAACTGAAGGACCTATTAGCTCTTATAAATGGTATGATTTGGTTTTAAAATTCTCAAGAATAGAAGAATTTTTATAAGATTGAAGCTTTTTGATGTATTTTGGTACATCAATATGTGGCCCCAAAAACCTTCAAAGGAAGATATCACTGTTAATTTAGAATATATTATACTTCCAATGATATGCAATTGTATGGCTTGATGGGCTTCACAATTTGATCTATTTTCTAATACACTTGTATGAATATATAACAAAAACATATAGTACCATCTTAAGAAATAATGTGTTTTGTTCAAAGGCCTTTGAAATGAGACCTCTTGGCCAATTTTGTAGATAAAGTTGTTTCATATATCTAAAAACAAAGCTCTCACTCAGATCTTCAATTTGGCTGTCCTTTTTTACAGTTTTCTACAAGCCCTCTTAGACTTTCAAGGGGTTTTCTTTTGGTTAGAGGTATTGATATAGTATTTCTTGATATAGGGGATCTACTGGAAAATGGATAACACCATTGATAGCTCCCACTGAGGGCTTTGAGAATCAAACCATTTTCATTGGGTTTTTATTAAATATGAATAATCTAGATGACAGTTGAAAAGAAGGTTTTTGCTTATTTGGTATTCATCCAAGCTGAAACAAATTATATTTTTTCTAATTCTTACCCAATTTGTATAAGAATGGTAATTTACCAATCGGTTTATTTCCCTCTTCAGACTTATACTTGTGTGAACTGTATTTGTTCAGTATTATTTCTACTACTATTTATGTCATGTGGATGTCATGCTGGTGCTTTTTTTGGAGCCACAGGCTGACAAAAGATGAAAAATAGTCAAATAAATTTGCAACAGTCTCTCCTAGCTAAATAAATAGTAAACCAGTACCTTGGAATGGCCCACTACAAATCTGAACACTTTGATTGGGGGAGCCATTGTCAATAATATGGAATACTCACACTTGATCAGGTCACTCAGATGTCTTTCTAACAGCAGTAGTCCTGAAATAATGTTTACAATAAACCTTCCAGATAGGCACAAGCATAATTTAACTTGAGATTTCTGGTACCCCCTGGATCATCTAATCAGATATCTTAGTTGGTTTCCTGAGAAATTGCTACAAATGAAAGTAACCAGAGAAGAACTCATGCTGTGGATGGATACCAACTAGGGAGGGCTCAAGGAGAAATGGACAACTGGTACAGTCATTAAATTTCTTTAGAACCCCATTCAATGGTCATCAAAGCACCAAAAAAGTATCTGCAATGAATATATGCAAGGTGGAATATATGGCAATGGTAGATGGAGCATCACACCTGGTTTTTGTTATCAACCTAATTCAGGAACTCTATTTTACAGCACCTATCTCAATTCAGTATGAAAATCAAATGGCAATCTTAATAACATGCAACAACACCTCACAATAGTGTTAAAGGATAAAAAATCTCACAATCCTTGAAAAGCCCATGTCTTAATCTATCTAGTATTCAGAATTCCAAATCAAAAAGTGATTGACTAGCCATAGCATTAGGCTTCCAAGCATTGACACTTGCCAAGGTGGTAAGAGGTCATTGCCACTATAAGAAAACCTTTCTGAGGATTTCCTCATGAGAGACGAACTAAAATTTCTTCAACAAAATTGTTATTATTTCAAGCCCTAAATATCAGTCTCATGACTTCCTCACACATTAACGAAGAAATATGAGTGGTTTGTTGTTAAACTTGCTCACTGGAGATAAACATTTTCTTTTTATTAATCCTATTTTGTAGTGAGGTTGCTCTTGCCTTCCTAGCTCAGTGTTGCTTGGTGTTTGTTTACATAAGAACAATAGTCATAGTGCCAGCTAGGCGTTTCAAACCTTGCACTCCAGTTAAAGTATTTGCTGTTTGAGGCAGTTAGTTATGTTCAGTTCTTAGACTTACTCTTTTTAATGTTCCTCTGCCTAAAATTATAGATCTTTTTTGTTGTGGTGTTCACCCTCAGGTACATTTCACTTTCATTGTATCCTACTCTTATGATTGATCAGTGCATTGATATAAAACCTTAGTTGTTTGATTCTTTCAAATATAAGACCAGGCAACCCACTCAGGTGCTTTATTTTGTCAATGAGTTGGTCAGGGCACAGAATATTTCACTACCATGGATAAAATCTGTTGAACGGATTGCTACTTACCTCAATAAGCTTTATGGGATTGATAAGACCAATTTAGTATACACTAGAATAAATTGGTGTTCTTGGGAGGAAGTATAAGCATGAACACACATGTAGGACAAGACCACAAGTTAACAGCGGCGTAATATTTTATCTAGACTATAAATGCCCACTATATTGTTACAGCCAAGGCACAGCCAATACACCACTCACCTGCGCAACCACAAGTCTACCCTAATGTACATACTATATATTTGAACAAACTGAGCAATATACAATCGGCATTGCCTCATAGTTACACACAGGTTATGGGCCCTTAAAGAAGCTATCTCTCGCTTACTTCGAATTTTTCCTTTCCTCTCTTCACCTCTTCCCGTGTTATTTTTCCTATCAAACTCATCTCGATTTGTAACAAACTCATTTTTCTCTCTCCCTCCTCGTTCATGTCTTCAAACCCAGACAACAGCCGCTATCCGACCCGAAGCCAGCAAAAACTGACTTCGGAGCAACCGGACATCTCCTTACCTGAAGCTGTTCCCTCCGAATACGCCAAGGATGTTGGTCCGATCATCGATCGTGGTATCAATATGATCAAGCAAGAACACATCCTACGTGTGGATGGCTCAAATTTCCTCACCTGGGAAAGGCGACTTCGACTGATCTTCGATAACTACCTTCAAGATCCTATGTATTTGCAACGAGGACAACTAGGAGACGACAGAACTGAACGTATATGTCGTGCGATTTTACTCAGCTCTCTCCCTGATTGCATACAGGACAGGGCGATCACCTTACGACCCTGCTCGGCCATCTATGGCTGGTTGAAAAGCCACTACTTCATCGTCACTTGGTCTACTCAATGTGCTTCGTTCGACAAATTATTCTCAATCGAAATCAACAACGACGAACCCCCTTCGAGCCTGGTAATGAGGTTGAATGAGGCTTTGACTGAATTCAAAAACAGGGGAGGTGTATTCAATGACGACTACATTTTGGGACAGCTCCTCCAACGTGCAATCATCAAACGGCCAACAATTTACCGATCTGTCATGGACAAACTTGATGGCAATGCATTGTATGGCAAAATCATTTCCTTCGCGTCATGCATACTGACATTGGAGTCTTGTTTCCAGCGACCCGAAGCAATCAAACATCTCCCTAGACCCTTCTTCTGCTAGCCCTCACCCAACAGATGTAGCATCCCACACCGCCTTACGCACATCGATGAGTATCACCTGTCACCTTTGCCAACGACGCGGTCACATGGCAAAGGAGTGCCCCAATACCAAAGATGGCAATCGACTGCGACCACAAAACACGACACCATCGATGAACCCTATAATTATGCCTGCACAATATCAGGCTCATTATCCTATCATCACACCACCCACCCAGATCCCGTTTCACGCATCACAACAGACCTTCTCCAATACGTTCAAACAACAACGCTTTGCGGACCTATACCGACCTCGATACCCCTTACAGACACCACCGGCATTGAAGGCCAAATTCGCTGAAATAGGTCCTTCCGACTCTGTTGTGGAAGAGGTGACTATAGATGATATGGCACCCCCTGGTGACAGACGCTCTGTCTGTGATACTGGGGCAAGTCATTCACTCACCGGTGACTTGTCTTCTCTTTGTCGTTTTAAAAAGCTGACCTCCCCCATCCCTTTATGTGTAGCCACACGCACAACCCGACAAAGTTTCGTCACAGGCGTGGGCAGTCTAGTCTACCCAGGCTACAGGGGTAAGCACGTCGTCGTTAATGGCGTATTTTATTCTCCTGACGCCACTGGGACTTTGATATCTCCAGGCGCTCTGGTAAACGCCGGAGCTTCACTTGACTTCATTGGCGATGATATACTGATAAACACACGGGAGGATGGGCCCGTGCTACGTGTGGAGTACTCTGCTAGCGGTCGCAAATGGGAACTACCATTGTATAGTAGACTGCTAGCCCGTGCAATAGACTACTCTATTCCTCCAACCAAGTCCCCTACTGAGTCGATAGAGACGATCAGTGTGCCCACCTTCTCAGCGGTAACTATTGAGTCAAAAAAAATCGCCACTAAAGAAAACCGTGCAATAAGAACTGACCCTTTAGCTTTCAAAAACGAACTTTTCAAATGGCACTGCCTGTTTGGTCACACAGGACTCCGACAAATACGCCGTTTGTTAGGCGATTCGGCACCCGATTACCTACGATATTTGACGCACGACATACACAACTGCGACGAATGTCTGAAATCAAAAAGCCTGCGACACTCCGATCTACATTCTTTGAACCGTTCCCCCAGCCCACTCGAGATAGTTGTTGCTGACCTTATGGGTCCGTTTGATGTAGAAACGATCAATGGTGGAAGGTATGCCCTTAACATACGAGATGTAGCGTCGACATACGGCGAATGTCACATTCTGAAAAACAAATCAGACGCCACCTGTCGCCTTGAAGAGACGATCAACCGATGGCAGAGAGCGAGTGGTTATCCTGTGAAAATACTCCGTACCGACAATGGCGGAGAATTCAACAACGCAACGATGAACACATGGCTTCAACAACAGGGTATCACCCATGAACGCAGCCTGCCTTTCTTTCACCAACAGAATGGTGTTGCGGAGCGCTACAACCGTACGATAGCCGACATGGGCCGTACTATTCTTTTAGGTTCAAAGTTGCCCAAAGCCTTTTGGGGACACGCTTTCATGTGGGCCGCATACACTAACAACATATTACCAAACCTGCACACAGGGCGAAAGACTCCCACCGAGATACTTTTTAAGATCACACCCCAGATCGACCGTATGAGGATTTTTGGTGAGACGGCATTCATCCACATACCACAGGAGAAGCGTCGCAAACTCAATGACCGTGCTGTGAAAGGTGTAGTTGTAATGCACCTTCCGAATTCAAAGGGCTGGCTGTTTTACATCCCGGACCAGGCTAAGTTCATTTCATCTGCTTGGGCAACCTTCCCTGCGTCCGCTAGCTTAATAAAGACGCTTGTGCGGCCGGCGGTTCCAACGCGTAAGGGCGATGTAGCTTTCATAATGAACGAACTGACCCTAGGTGACTTCTCTGCAGAACGCACTGTCGAAGCGCAGGATCAGGCCTCTGGCTGTGTGGCAAACGAGTCCTTCCGACCACCAAAATCGTACGCGGAAGCTATGAAGCGGCCGGATAGCCTGGCATGGAGACGTGCCATCGATCAGGAGATCGAAAACATGAAGCAGCATGCTGTATTTGAGATTACACCCCTGCCGTCCAACATCAAACCAATTGGGGGTGGTTGGGTTTTCGTAAAAAAACCTGCATCCAAGGACTGCGAAGCCAGATACAAGGCTCGATACGTTGCGCGGGGCAATTCACAGCTAAGTGGCTGTGACTTTCATGAAACCTTTGCACCGACTGCAACTTTCACTTCTCTGAGATTACTACTGACCGCCGCTGCTCGCCAGAATTGGCACACGAGTAGTTTTGATTTTATCGCTGCTTACCTCAACGCGCCTATTGACGAGGAACTATGGATCAGGCCGCCTGAAGGTTTGACCATTCCCAAAGGTCACAGTTGTAAACTATGGAAAGCATTGTATGGTACACGCCAAGCTGGTTGATGTTGGTGGACTCACCTGCGCAAGTCCCTTGAAACGCGTGGTTATTCTCTCAGCAGCTACGACACCAGCGTCTTCTTCAACAAATCAACGAACATCATCATATGGTTACATGTGGACGACGGTGTCGTATTCGGAAAAAGCAAAGGTGATATCAATGACCTACACCTGTCCTTATCCGCGGAATTCGGTCTGAAATGGAGCCCTGAGCTGGGTTCTATTGTGGGGCTCGATATACATAGGGATGCTCATGGTTTCCATTTAAGCCAGGTACGTCTGATCCAGTCCATTCTTGCAGATCACTGGGATCGTAAAGCAGATTATGAGTCACCGCTCCCTGCCAAATGTGATCTACTTACCCTAACAGATCAGGACGAAACCGTGCGACAACAGGATTTTCTCTCAGCTGTGGGTGCTCTAAGCTATGCGGTAACCGGTACACGGCCAGATCTCGCATACGCCGTGAACTTGCTGGCAAGATACTCTTTGAGGCCTGGGGCCGCCCATTGGCGTTGTCTCCAACACCTTTTGGGTTACCTGAACAAAACCCAGCATTACTGTCTCTCCCTCAGCCCTAAGCCCGACAACTCTGAACTTGTGATATACTCCGATGCTAGCTGGGGTGGGGAGTTCTCAAGGTCATCCCACGGGTACGTAACCACATTTTCTGGGTCTCCTATTGCTTGGTGCGCAAAACGTCTCGTCACCGTTGCGTCATCTAGTTGCCATGCTGAATTTATGGCCCTGGCAATGGCGGCAAGACATGGACAATGGCTCCAACATCTGCTTCTCGACGTCCTAAGTCTAAAGTATGTTATCCAACTGAGATGTGACAATGCTTCCTGCATAAAGATTGCCAAGGACTGTTCTTCCAATAAACGCACACGACACTCTGATAGAGATTTTTTCTTCACTAACCAACTACTTTACAACGGTTCAGCTTCTATACAATGGGTACCTTCAAGTGAGATGCTAGCGGATGGGTTCACCAAACCGCTTGGCCCTTTGCTGCACAAATGATTACTACACCACTTCTTTAATAAGCCTTTTTTTTAGGGTCCCTCCTTTTTTTTGTTGTTTTTGTTGTTCTTTATTTCGATGCCTTGTGGGTTTCTCAGGCGAGGGGGCGGGTGTTACAGCCAAGGCACAGCCAATACACCACTCACCTGCGCAACCACAAGTCTACCCTAATGTACATACTATATATTCGAACAAACTGAGCAATATACAATCGGCATTGCCTCATAGTTACACACATATATTTCTTCTTCATCTAATTTTTATTCTTAGCGGACCCAACCCTTAAGCCATCGACTGGATGTCTTATATAAATTGACGGTCCAATTTGAAGTAGACTTTTACTTGATCACCTTCCCCTTTAATGCATAGTGGAATTTACAGATTGATTTAAGTTGAGGAGCACATGTTGATCAATATTTAGAGTCAAGAGTGTTTTTAAAATTTTTGGTGAGGGGTGCTCTGAGTTGAGTTGGAAAAACATCAAATGGTAAGACTGTTGGGTAGATAAAAGTTAGAAATCTATCAAACCAATAACGAAAACCATCAAAAACAAATCTTTTACCAAGATTTTTGATTTGAAAACAGAAATTTCGATCATGAAATTTTTCCAATAATTTAACTGAGCCAAATTGATTATGTTCTTAGAATTTTTTGTTTTTTAGCCCTGTTGATTGTAAGTTTCATCAATTCAATTTCATACAATTAATTCGAAGGCACCCTTAGTTAATCATTCATCTTCACGAGATCAAATCTCAATATTAATATCAACTAAACCTATCACTACAAAAATGACTCATTTCAAGTCATTTGTCAAAGAGTGGCAATCTGTGAAATGCCACAAAAGGTTTTTTGGTTACTCAATATCGTTGTGGGTACTAAAAAATTGTTGGCGGGCGGCTTCGCCGTGCTGTTGGCTAGTAATCGTTCCAAGCTTACCTGGTGAGATTAGCTGCAGGAAATTAGCAATCCACCGAGATTTTTAATTCATCGTGAACGAGATGGGGCATCTTCAAGCAATTGATCGAAAGTCGTAATCTGTGTAAAGATATCTTAACCTCTTCGGGAGTCATCAACACCAAATTTATAACATCAATCCTTCTTCAACACAACGAGATTGTTGTCAACTGTTCTATCTATCAGAAATCGATAATTCTACAAAGAAAGATAATCGACAATTATCGCAAGGGATGGTAGATTAGATCGGAGTGGTTGTTTTCAACGCAACCTCACTCGGCTGTCTTGAGCATCAGAATCGAAATAACTGATCAAGTCTTTCTTGATCTGCTCAGCTAGTGTTGATTGGATGATGCCGGTCAGTTAAGACTTGGAAGCTACTCAGCTATAACTTGCTCAATCGCCAGACAAGACAGTCTCAAGAATCGATTGGAGCTCTCAAATTAGTCTTCTATTGCTGATCTCCAACAATCTCAAGTTTTCAGCGTCCATCAAATTAGAGTCGTCATATGAGTCTCAATGGATGCACCTAGCAAGGCACCCCCAGAATCTTCATTTGGCGTGGCCACAAACAGACCGTTATATTTTGCTCAATACAGGAGTCCAGATTATCTAGAGCAGCGATCCTTCACAGATTAGAGATCTTAGTATCGCTCAAAGATTCAGTCTTGGTCGATGACTTGGCTAGTCTCTCAGCGATATGGATCGTCTGGGAGGAGCAAAGGCCATAGAGTTGCATCCACGCCTAACTCTAAAGCGATAGCCATGTCGATCTGGGCATGTCCCATCCTAAATTCGCTCAATGTCATTTCATTTCGAAGCACTTTCGTTCACAGGGGAATCATGTCGGCCATCTCTTGTTGGGGTCGCGCCCTGATGCTCAATCGGCTTCTGTCTGCTCCATATCCAAGATTTGGTTGGGCATCCGGTTCGGCTCACCCACGTTTGGTCTTCATTCGAGATTACCTACCTACTGCATTCAATCTCGTCCTGGCCGGTCGCCGCTCACACCCCTTTGTCAAGATAAACCCTGATGGATGGGAAGATGCATCGATCAAATGCACTCCTTGGTTCTGTCTAACTTGGTCATCGAGCTCACTTTGTCCAACGACCCAGCTGGTGAGGCTGATGTGTTCCCAATATAAACCTGGCCAACCTCATCTTAAAGCCACTTCCCCCTCTAGATTCACATCATTAATTCCCCCTTAACGCCTTTCGCTCCTTCCTTTTCATCTCAATCATCGACTTTCAGCCGTTGGCCAGTTGGGAATCTCATCAAACTACACTTGTCTGGCTTGAGTTTATCTCCGATCTCTGAGCAACCCTTCTCTTGTCTCATGACCTTCCCAAGCCAGCTTGCCAGTAGGTGGCCCGTCATCAGCCAAGGCGGTTTTATTACCAATAACTCAGCCGAAGCTCTCATTCAGCTTACTCCTTCCATCCAACCTGCCGCAAAGAACCTTCAACATGATTTTATCCTCGAAATCTTCACCTCGGATCGCTCCCAACTCTTTTTGTGTGAATTCGAATCAGTCGAAATCGTAATTCATCCAGTAGATTTGTCTAAAAGGCTAACAATAAAGCCGAAATTAACTCATCGGCCAAGGTAATATTATTTTTCACTTTTAAAATAGGTATCTCAAACTTGTAGCCCAAAGGATTTTCTTAAAAATAGAAAAAATGAAAACCTGGGGAATCAATTTTGCCTTTGAAAACGCTTTCAAGACATTTACTCTAATCTCAAGTTCCCGACTGATCTCACTTCTTTTTTTTGATGACTCGTATTTCTCATATTCTACATCCGCTAAATTGAATGAACTATTTGACACAATTCGGTGAGATATCTTTTATTGCCAAATCTCTATATTATCTTTAACGGACAAATCATTTCCGTGGTGAAACTACAAATAGCTCATATCACCTACGTCATTTCATATCAAAGGGTAAGAGTTTTAGGAACGTAGTCAAATTTAGCACGAAACAATTTCTTCGAGATCAACAAAAAACCTTCAGGCTCAGTGCCAAATTGACTTTGACGTCAAAGAACGTAGCGGTAAGCCATTTGTCTGTGAATCAACCTAAAAGGTAGACTCTCATCATCAAGACCGCAAGAAATGCTAAAAGTGTCCAGAAATTATGAAAAATTAAGTTGATCTTTCAATGCTGATTGGATGGTCATTTTTCGGCAATTAGGTTAAATGGAGATTGAAGGGGTCAGGTTTATTTTTGTTCCCTTGAATGCTTATCTAAGTGAACGTTGAAATCCAACTTCAATTTTAAACTAACTGGGCACAGTTTTTCAGGCAATAATCGGTGGTTACTAACAACCTGCTTTTCCTTTGACTATTTTTTATACCCATTCGATCTCCTTTAATCAATGTATCATATTTCTATAAACTATACACCCAAATACAGGCACTTGGCAAATGATCCGCAATCATCGACCGGAGGCTTGTTCAACCCAGTTGGTTCAGCCTGTTTACTTCAATGAGTCCAACGTCATCTGATCCAGCTGGCTGCAATGTTACTTGAATCATCTTTTTTTGCCCATGTCATTCTTTTTTCCCACTATCGGCCTCAGAACTGTAGACTTTATTTTTCTTGTTTTAACATACATATATCTGCTGTACCATTAAAAGCTCTAAACTGACGAGTGAGGGGTATTATGGTTAGTTTTGGTCTCTCAACCTTAATCCAAGAGTGCCAAGCACTAAGGAAGTCAAATTGCTGGAAGAAAAATCTTCAGGAGGCAGGACTGTGTCAGTCTTGGCCAAACAATAAGGAGACAGAAGAGACAACAGCAGTGAACTTTCAGGAGGCAGGATTGTGGTAGTCCTGGCCAAATGATAAGGGTACAGGAGAGATGACAGCAGCCAACCTATAAGGTATCAAAGAAGAAAACAGAACAAGATTGAATTCACAATATTATAACAAACAACAAAGGGACAAGCAGAAAATAACTTCTGGAGCAGGAATGTGAGGCTGTGAGGTATGTATGACATACCCATAAGGCCACAAATAATGTTTTAGACATTTGATTTAGTCATAAACTGAGTTGCCAAATGAATTTAAAACCAAAAATAACAAAATAAATATAACTTTATTTTTGTTAAAAAAAGTCATAAATATTATGTCATTTTTGGATTCTAAACCAAAAATATCCTAAGGTAGACCCATGTGGCGTTATACCCAAAAATGGCTGTTTTAGAAGCTATTGGAAGATTCAACAATCTCAAAGAACAATTGCAACATTTAAAAATTTTTACTAAATTTTTTAAATTATTAAATTTAAGCTTGAATTTGAAGTTGTACAAGGTTTATGCTAACTTGCAAAAATTCAGTTAAAATTGAGGTGTGGTGTATATTTACTGACGTGGCTAAGGATTTGCCATATATGAGGCAAATCTTGTATGGGCTCAATTTAAATTGCTTTAAAGCCATGGTATGGCTTTAAATAAATAAAAGGGCAAAATCCACTTAAAAAGATGGGACAAAGGAAAAATGACAAAAATTTCCAGGGTACCCAACTTTTGGGATCTGCAAGAGCTCAAATAAGGTTATTCACCTGTTTTGGAGGTTTTTCAGCCTTATCTAAGCTTTAAGATTAGAATTTGATGTAATATTAAAGTTGAAAATGGTTTATTCCAATTTGAATAGGAATCACAAGCTGCCAAAGGGGAAATACCCATATTCAGATTTGTAATCAAAGTTTCCAGAAATTTTAAATCCTCAAATTTGAAGTCTTAAGTTTTCAAACCTTATTAATAAGTTAAGGTTTAGTTTGAATTGTTATTTTACAAGGAAAAATAGCAAGAATTTCAAAAATTTATCAAAAATCCAATTCTTGATGGATTTTTTTGAACATGTCACACAGCTTACAAGTAAATGTTATCTGTGTATAAGTTAAATTTTGAGTTCTTTTTTAAACAGGATTATTGGTTGGTTAGACTTGAAATTAGCTGTTTAAATTATTCTCAAAGAAAATGCAGATTTGTTTTAAAAATTGATTCAAAATACAGTTTAAGAGATGTTAACTTGGAGCGTTTTTTAAGCTTTTCTTGTGATGAAACTTAATATAAATGAAATTATTTTAAATTTAAACTTTGAATAATTTACCCAAAAGAGGATTAAAGTTATGTGGAGCTAAGAATAACATGGGTACCTTAAAATTGAAATGAAAAGTAAGTTACCTTGAGTTGAGAACCTTATTTTTAAGCATTGTTTTTCAGTTTTCACCTGATAATGCCTTCTATTTTCATTATTAATCATGAGAGCTGCTCTGAAGGCATAAAATAAGCCTTTGCATCACTGTTTTTTTCCATCACAATAATCAAATAATAAATTAGCAATTTTAAACAGGTAATATTTCATTCCATATGAAATCTTATATTATTAAATTAATTATGAAGTTTTTTTCTTCTTTATTAATGGTAGATAAATAAGTTCAATAATATAATTTATATTATATTGTTTTAATCACCAATAATTGATTTCATTATATAAGTTTGTTGTCTTGAAATATCTTTTAAATCCAGAAATTTCCTCTAATAACTTTTAAATCATGTTTGATTACATAAGATTATTAGATTTATTTAAAATATTTATTTATTTGGTTTTTTTTAACTTATAAGCATTACTTAATACTATAAGTGTTGTTTTTTGAATTATTTTATGAAATAAATATTTTGAGTAAGTTTTCTCTGAATGTCTATATCCTTTTTATCTATAATTAGTTTTTTTATATACACTTTATCCATAAAATATATCTCTGCACAGTGTGCATGATATATCTTTTATAATTAATATTTGTATTATTTATAAGTTGCTAAATATTATTATTTTCCACATATAGTTGTTTCATTCATAGATTTTATATTTCTTATAATTATGAGCTTCAGGCACTATAATAATAATAAAATAATTATAATAGATTACAATTATTAATAATTTTTTTTTATAAAATTACTTAATAATAAATAATTCTTCTTTTTTTATATTGATTACTTTTATTGTATTTTCTACTGAGGAAAGTAATATTACTCTTGGTATTCATTACTAATATCTAGAGTTTCATACAAAAATCTCATATTTGATGGCCTGGTCATGAGTTTGACCAAATTTTGGGACACAAATCATATTATAGGACTTAAGCTACATTTTTGGACTTGAAATTGCTATATTTACTTCAACCTTTATTTTTGGGACTTATTGTCACAACCATGAATAATACCCCTTGGAGAGGTTTATGGCATATCAATGCCATATCCATTACTCTTGGCCAAATTGGCCAGTTTCACTTTTATGGCCTTCATTGTCATTTCATCATCTGGGGCAAGCTTTGCCCCTTCACCATCATCATGCTATTCATGGCTATCATCTGCATTTTAGAAATTCCCAGTCAATAGTGGAAATACAGCCCAAAAGCCTGTTTTCTTCTTTTTAAGCTTTAAACACAGTTTTTTGCAATTTGTGCACATTTTCACATTTAGCCATTTTAGAACATATTTCCTCTTAATATTGGAAATATTCCCAAATGGCTATCTCAGGCCATTTGGGGCTGAATTTCAATATTTTCCCATGTTGCACATTTTTGCACACTTTGAGCAAATACGGTTTTGAAGCCTTTTAGGCTTTTTTTAACCAAAAGCCCCAAAAATGGCCAAAATACCAAAACATTCCATAAAACACCTCTTAAATTACTTAAGCCACCCAAACTCCTTTTTCTCTCTTCAATCCTTCCATTATTTCAAAAGAGCTTTTACAGCTTTTCTGTCAGCCTGTGAGCCAAAACCATAGCGCAAGCATGACAGCCAAATATCATAAATCAATGGTATAGCCAAGATACCACCAAAACATGGAGCTGAACCAAATGAGCTCAAAAGGTATAAAAAGAAAGAGGAAACTCACCCCTTTCCAAATATACAAGTCCCATCATTGTAGGAAAAAGAATAACAAAGCTTTTCCTGCTCAAAGTTGTTGCTGAGCATAAACCTTAATTTCCACCTCTCATCAGAAATACAGAGTAAGGGGCTTAACCCCATTGAATAGGTATTCAAAATGAAGTTTCAAGTCAGGGATTTCAAATGGTACCAGCCAAACTGAGCTAGCACCAGTATTACAGAAGTTATGGCCAAATAAGGGTGAAGAAAATATTGACCTCTCATCTAACTTCTATAGCTTTAGTGTGAGATACCCAAATTGGGATCTTTTTTTAAAGAGCACAATCAGGGCTATCTGATGATGCAATATATTTCCCCATATCTCATATAGAACAAAAGTTATGGAGGAAACAAGCCCCATACAGTTTTTGAACAAATCATAACTGTGTATAAAAAACTTTAACATGGCATAACTTTGATATATTCAATGATAACCATATGAAATGAAGTACCATTGTGTAAAACACATCCAGGGATACACACTGAACCAATTATGAGGTTGATATCTCAAAAACTGACAAAGGTATGGCTGTTTAAAGGTCAAAATGCAACAGTTTGGCCATTACAGCCTTATAGTGGGATAATATCCCATAACCAGGATTATGAGGTTTTAAACAGACAAAGAAGCATATTTATACTTCAATACATCATAGTCCATTCAATAATGGGGTCCCATACAGGTTTTGTATAGAATTCTATGCATAATACACGTCAGAATCAGGCTATGTGGTCCCCAGATGAAAATCTTCACCCTGTATTGGTGAAAACTGCCCAGATGTGGTTTCAAAACCACATCTGAGCCCAATAGAGGGTATAAAGGATTTTCAAAAACCACAAGCCAGTACTTGGGAGTGAAAAATATTCACTTTTTCTATGTGGAAAGGTCTAGATTCCTGTTCACCCCATTTTAGGATAAAAAGGGGCCTTTTCACAGCCAGAAAAGGTTTCCTCATCCTGCTCTTGAAATCCTACATATCACAGCTGTCAAAAACAATTATACTCTTGGAAAGTAACCAGGTGATACTTTAAACTTCATTATTGTAGCTCTTATTATAGTAACCCAACTGATAAGACTGCACCCAGGGCTTTCAGAAGCCCTCACCACCACTATTATACAATAGTAAATCCCTTTTATCATCATTAACACCTTTTATTATTATAAATAAAACAATTTTTAAACTATTATCACAATGTCACAGTCATAGTTAAAGCTTGTAATTACTATTATACATCTTTATCATAGACTCAGCCTGACATTTTGGGGGCCTGGTCGTGTTTTTTTGACTTCTTTGGACCTTACAAGTGAGTTTTCACTTATTTTCTTGTATTCTGACATATTGTTTTATCTTTTTAGGCGTAATTTCTCAAAAAATATATTAAAAATATCTTATATATATATGTTTAGTGGTAAATGTTATATACCACTATCTTTTAACCTTTTTTAATGATATTTTTGTGTGGTTGATTATAGTTTAATCACCACAACAAACCTTATTTTTGGTGTGTTTTACATATAAAAACACTCCAAGCCATTAGTAAAGTCCTTTTTTAATTAAATAAGCACACCTTATAATGTAAAACCATTGGTTGAGGCATGGTTGGGTGTATTGTTAATTCAATTACCTTCTTACATACCACATTTCTTCAGATTATACTTGCTCATTACAAGTCAATCTGTGAGATATTGGTATACAAACAGTGTAACAGATATCTGTAAGCTGTAATTCTGATGTGGAATTGTTAATTCAATTACACTGTCATTATACAAGGTAATAATATAGAAATATATAAGCACAGATGCCATTCTTAGACGTGGAAACAGCAAATTAAGAAGTCTTCACTGAAATTAAGCCCTCTTTTCCTGTATTATTTCAGTGAAAGAAGACTACATCCCACCAGAGACCCAGTCACTGGCCAACATACTAGTGACACCCTCAGAACCAGAGGGAAGCAAGGGAAAAGGAAAGAGGCATAGTGAACCCCTCATAACAGAAAAAAAGTGGACACCCATTGCCACTAATAGGAATAGAAAAACACCAAGCTCTGCTTCAATACAAGGTAAGCCAACTTTAACAACCTTTACAGGGAAGATTGCCATAATTAACTTAGTTGTAACCTCTGAAGGAAAATTTCCAAAAGCAGCAGACCACAAATTTGTACAAGGCACAGTCAAAGTAAATACCCTAAGAAAATGAAGTTTTTGACTGCTTGCAAACACTGATATGTCGCCTGTACACCTCAGGAGCCTTGGCTTCCAAAGGAAGCAATCAGAGGACAGAGAAGGCCTGTCCAGAACCAGAGGACCTGGAAGAGGACACCTTGGACACAGTGGTGGATGGCAAGACACTGAGGGAAATCATACCCACCCTGCCATTCACTTTCCAATTCAACAGGAACCTCAAACCAGAGTACTAGAAGGACATGGATCAAGTTCTTCAGCTCCAACAACTGCTCAAATATTTATTTGAATGAAGCATGGACAACAAGAGGTTCAACCTGGCATCCCACTGGGCAGAACTTGGAGAAATCTTCCAGAAGACTTTTCTCAAATAGATAGACTTCAGAGACCTTATGTTAATCACCAAAGGTTGGAATACCACCAGTAAGTTCAGACTCCTGGAGGTGAGGGCAAACAGGATAAGGGAGAATCAAGCCACTATCCAAGCTATAGAAGAAAAGCTGACCCAGAAAGGGCATACTCAGATTCCTTCAGGCTCACAAGGAGCAGGCCAAATAAGCTCTCCAGTGGCTTCACACCATTCAGAAACAAACAGATCAGTGGCCAAGAGTCACCATTCTTCACAATCCCAGGAAGCTTCCAGGAGAAGACAAGGATACAAGGGCAAAAACAAGACCACCTTCAGCAAGAGGAAGAGAGATTCAGACCCAATGATCCAGAAGCTGTTGGATTTGCTGAAAGAAGTGCACAAGATCCAAAAGTGGTTGTAAATAACTTTGGAATCAGTAGTCCCATTAATAGAAATATTACCCCCACTCAGATTGGTCATAATTTTCTCACACCTGAGAGTAACCTAAACAGTGATTCACTGTGGTTACAAATGTCCCAATGTGCTGAGAAAGCTCAAAAGCAGTTTGCAGAACTTGAAGCAAGCCATGAGAGGACAAAAACATTAACAGCCTTCATGGAAAAAATTGTTCAATCCCTTCAAGAAGTATATTCTCAATTGAGCAAAGCCTCTGAAGAAACCAACAAAAGACTGAATCTAGTCTTTGAAAAACAACACCACAGCAAAAGGGACAAGGATTGTCTGGATCAAGACATAAACAAATTGCTTAATGTCTACCATAACTTGAAGCCCCAGCCACAAGGCCATGTTATGGATAATCCATATCACCAAGCTGACATCACACCAGATTCCATGTTGATAAATAAGGCAAGATCTCCTTCACAATACCAGGATAGATATAATATGTCTTATTCAGAGAAGGAAGCCTTGAAACAGCTTCCTGAGGCCTCACGCTGGCCCAAATTGTCTGGAACAGGAGAATATGATCATATGGAGCTCATAGATTATGTTGATGGACTCTTCATTGATGTACCAAGAATACAAGACTACTGGATCACTGCTAGATTTAATATAGCATTCAAAGGACATGTTAGTATATGGTAAACGGAAATGAAAGAAATCCATTGAGCAAGAAACTGGCCATGGTGTAGGAGTAAAATCATGCAAAAGCACAACAATGGTACTTGGATATAGACAACAGCCATGGCATTTGAAAATGACAAGTATTCAGTAGACAAAGATCTATATGAATGGTGTCTTAAGCAGTCTAAAAGACTTAAAGCCATTGATCCTCAAATATAAATTCAGATGAGGAATCACAAAGTTCTGACACAAATTCCAGGAGAACTAGAGAATGCAGTAAATTGCAGATGAAACCAAAATTTAACTCTAGATGACATTGCAAATACCTTACAAGATGTAAGGAAAAGAACTAATATAGGGAAATAAACCCCATATGCAAGCAGTGGTTTCAAAGGGAAACAACCTTTCAGGGTGGAGTTTAAAGACAAACCCAGGGAAAGGGTGGCAGAAGTGACCAAGAAGAAAAATTCTTGTCACAATTGTGGTTCAACAGACCACTATGCCAACAACTGTCCAAAGGCAAAGAAAAAAGTCTATGCCATTAAGAAAGTCCCAGAGGAAGAATCCCCAACAGAGGATTCTGAATCAGACTCTATGGGTGATGCCATCAGAGAACAATCTGATGATGAACAGGACCCAAGAGAAGAATTTATAGTGGAGTACCAAGAGGAAACCCCACTAGAAATTCAGGACATACAGTTGGAAGCGGGCATGCCACAGGACACTGCTAACAAGAGCTTGTGCAAACACACACAAGATGCACAAACATTCCTGGTTACACCAACCAAAGGAATGGCATATATACATGGGACAGCCACAAAAATGACTGTTTGTATTGACAATGCTCAGCATCCACTGATCATTGATAGTGGAGCACACTGCTCCATAGTGGCCAGAAACTATCTGGATACCAACTTCCCAAACTGGGAAAAACAGCTCTTGCCCACTAAGGCAGAGAACTTTAAAAGTGCATCAGGGAAGATGACTTCCATTGGGACAATTATCAAAGAGATAATTATACCCCACAGGAAGGGTAATATCAGACTCAACCCAGAGTTTGTAGTTCTTGATGATGCTCACATCCAAGGGTTCTTACTGGGAACAGACTACCAGGGGATTTATGGCATAGACATTTACAACAGTAAAAATAGGCACATTACCATTGGCACCAACAAGGAAAAGAAATTTTCACTTGATATATACCAAATATCTGCCCAAGGTCCTCTTGAAGAACTAATTAGTGAATTCAGAGAGGGAACCTTTAGCACTACCCTCACCTGTAAACAGAAACTAAGCTTAATGAAAATTCTGAGAAAGAATAGACCAGCATTTTCCATTGGTGAAGAACAATTAGGAAATATTAGAGGCCATGATATAGAACTATATCTGGATGTGGAAAGACCTTATCAACACATTCTCAGGAGACCTCCCTACCCAGAATTTTTGGAAACCAGGAAGGAAATTGAAAAACATATCAATGAACTCCTGGACATGGATTTCATCAGAAAGATTGGACACAATGAATTTTTTTTACTTCTGTCCTGATCACCTGGAATGATGGCAAGTGTAGGCTGTGTGGAGATTTCATAGCTCTAAATAACTCTACCAAGGCTGAAAGGTACCCTATACCTAGGATACCTCATGCCTTAGACAAACTGGAAAAAGCCAAATATATAACCAAAATGGATTGTATGAAAGGCTTCCACCAGAATGGAGTTAAACCAAACTCCATTAAATTACTCAGAATCATATGTCATATGGGCATATATGAGTACACCAGGATTTCATTTGGCATCAAAAATGCATCAGACCACTTCCAAAGGATGATGGACACCATATTTCAAGAAGAGATATTGGAAGGCTGGATGGTATTATATATTGATGACATCATTATATACGCAGAGACATGGGAATACCATGTGCAATACATAGACAAAGTACTAAGTAAATGCACACCCATAAATCTGAAAATTTCACCTAAAAAGTGCAATTTTGGCCAACAAGAGCTACTAGCTCTAGGACATAAAGTCTCAGGTCTTAGTCTGGCAATTGACCAGAACAAAGTAGCAGAAGTATTGAAAAATCCAGTACCAAGAAACATCAGAGAGATGAAATCTTTCCTTGGGTTTGCTAGCTACCAAAGAAACCACATCAAAACCTTTGCCCACATAATTAATAGTTTATACAAATTATGTTCAAAATACATAGTTTATAAAATTACAATGGAAAGAAGGGATGCATATGAGAGGATAAAATATGAACTCACAACCGCACCTGTGCTCATCTTTCCTGACTTTGAACTACCATTCAAGTTATACATAGATGCAGCATGTAGCCAAGGCTTAGGAGCAGCCCTTCACAAAAGACAAATTGTAGATTGTGAACCAAGAGAGGGAGTAATATGTTACATCTCTAGGAAACTGAAAGATTCGGAAGCCAGGTATGGCGCCACCCAGACTGAATTGCTATGCTTAGTCTGGGCTCTAGAGAAGCTCCATTATTATTTGTAGGGTGCAGTATTTTAATTCTACATAGACTTCCCAGCCTTGAAGTCTTTACTAAATAAGAAGACTACCAATAGACACATGTTGAGGAGGCAAATAGCCATCCAAGAGCATAGAGGAAACATGACTATCATATACAAAGAAGGTAAAAGTCATACCAAAAGCAATTCAGCTTATGACCATGAGGTAGCATCCAATATCCCTATCCATTTCATGGAAATAGATACAAGGAAAAACTTCAAATTTTCTGAATGGGCACCAGAAAGTGGTACCCCAGACAGTGGAAACACTGATTCAGAAGGAACAGAAACTTCCATGATGGTAATAACCTCCTCCAGACTGCACAATGAATTCTTCAATGCATTAATGAAGACACATGCCAAACACAAACAGTGTGGCATATTGTTGCAACTCCTTCAAAAAGGTACAGGAGCCCAGAACTGGAATCTCAGTTGGAGGAAACCTGTTTGAGGGACTATAAGGACAACACATCTTTGCTTATAGATGGCCTGATCTACCATAGAGAGAAGCACACTAGTGCACTCACAATAATAGACAGAGACCATATACCTTGATCCTACACGAATTCAATGACTGCCCCTATATGGGACACATGAGTGAAGACATGACCAAGGCAAGGGTAGCAAGAACCGCTTGCTGACCCAAATGGGAGCAGGAGTTGAGTGAATACATCAACACTTGTGAGAGATTCCAGAAGGAAAATAGGGAAAATAGGAATAAGTATGGGTTACTTCAACACATAGAAGAACCCAAAAACACATGAGAAACCATCAACATGGACTGGGTCACAGGACTTGTCCCAGGAGGCAAAGAGAACTTCAATTCCTGCTTTATCATAGTTGATAGGTTCAGCAAGAGTATAAGCTGCCTACCATGTCACAAGGAGGACACAGCCATGGATACTGATATGTCATTTTGGAATAATATAATATCTACCTTTGGAGTCCCAAAAATCATTATTAGTAATAGGGACCCAAAGTTCACATCTGAATTTTGGACGAACTTGTATGACATTCTTGGCACCAAGCTTGCATTTTCCACAGCTTACAATCCACAAACACATGGAATAGCTGAAAGGATGATCCCGGCAATGGAGTAAATCCTTAGAAGATTCTGTCGCTATGGCATGGAATACAAGGACCATGGGGGATACACACATGACTGAGTTACCCTTCTACCAGCAGTCCACCTGGCTCATAATACAAGTCAGAAATCTACCACAGGAATAACACCTGCACTGGTAGAGAAAGGGTGGAATCCCCTATTGCCTGTTGATCACTTGAAGAACAATCTTCTGAACATCCACCCAACAGCCAAATATTTCCATGAAATGTGGAGGAGGGATTGTGAAACAGCTGGAAAATTCATAGCTGAGGCAAACAAATATAATAAGCAGAGGTAGAACAAATCACACATGGAACCTGACTTTAGGGAAGGGGACCAAGTATAAGTGTCTACAATGAAATTTAATAATCTCAAAGGACCCAAGAAGATGAGAGACTCATTTGTAGGGCCCTTCACTATCATTAAATTTAGTGGGAAAAATTCAATGGAAGTCAAACTCACACAGGTATTTTCCAGGAAACACCCAGTCTTTCCAGTGAGTTTAGTCAAGCCATACTTCCAGACAGAGGAGTGAAAATTCCCCTCCAGGAAGAAGACCCCACCCCACCAGGAATAGTGGAAGTGGAGGATTCCCCTGGACCTGTGAAGAAAATCATCAAGGCCAGGAACATCAGACTTAATGGTAAGGATCAAAGACAGTACTTAGTCTAGACAACTGACAAAGACAAGTGGTTGGCAGAAGATGCCATACCAGATGGGAACCTTCATCTAAGGAGATTAAGGACCTCTAGGAGAACTGAGCAGTCTCATCAGTGAAGAGCCTTTTTCATGGGGAGGGTGTCAGCCTGTGACTCAAAACCAGAGCACAAGCATGACAGCCAAAATACCATAAACCAATGGTATAGCCAAAATACCACCAAAACATGGAACTGAGCCAAATTAGCTCAAAAGGTATCAGAAGAAAGAGGAAACTTACCTCTTTCTGAAAATATAAGTCCCATCACCATAGGACAAGAAACAACAAAGTTATTCCTGCTCAAAGTTATTGCTGAGCATAAACCTTAATTTTCACCTCTCATCTAAAATCTAGAAGGAGAGGCTTAACCCCATCAAATGGGTATTCAAAATGAAGCTCTAAGCCAGGGCTATCCAATGGTACCAGCCAAACTGAGCTAGCACCAGTATTACTGGAGTTATGGTCAAATTCAGACCAAATAAGGGTGAACAAAACATTCACCTCTCATCTAACTTTTACAGTTTTAGTGTGAGATACCTAAAGTGGGGTCTTTTTGGAAAGAGCACAATAAGGGCTATCTGATGGTGCCATCCATTTCCTCATAACTCAACTACAACAGAAGTTATTGGCCAAACAAGCTTAATACAGCTTTTGACCAGACCACGCCAATGTACAAAAATACTTGTACATGGGATAGCTTTGTCATATTTAATGATAACCATGTCAAGTTGGGTACCATTGTGTAGAGCCCATACAGGGCTATTCAATGAACCAACTTTGAGCTTGATATCTCAAAAACTGACAGAGTTATGACTATTTTAAGGTCAAAATCCCACCTGCTGTCAGATACAGCCTTGCCATGGGATAATATCCCATAAACATGAATATGAGGTGTCAAATAGACAAAGAAGCATGTTTTTACTTCAATACCTCATATGTCAGTCAATACTGGGGTCCCATACAGTTTCTGTACAGCATTCTACGCGTCATACACGTCAGAATCAGGCTGTGAGGTCCCCAGATGAAAATTTTCACCCTGTATTGGTGAAAACTGCCCAGATGTGGTTTCAAAACCACATCTGAGCCCAATACAGGGTATACAGGCTGTTTGCAAACCACAAGCCTGTCCAGGAGAGTGAAAAATCTTCACTTCCTCTACGTGGAAAGGTCTAGCAGCCTTTCCACCTCAATTTCAGGATAAAAGGAGGGCTTTTCACAGCCAAAAACCTTTCCTCATCCTGCTCTTGAATAACCTACGTAGTAAACTGTCAAAAACAGTTTTACTCTTGGTTAAATAATCAGGTATACTCTTAATTTAAAGTATTGTAGTCTTTATTATTGTAATCCAACAGGTAAAGCTGCACCCAGGGCTTTCAACAGCGCTCACCACCACTATATCTCTATAGTAAAGCCCTTTAAATCTTAAATTAAATCATTTATTATCAATCTTATCATCTTTTAAAACCATTTTTACCGTGTCACAGTCATAGTTAAAGCTTGTAAATACTCATATACACCTTTATCATAGACTCAGCCTGACATTTTGGGGGCCTGGCCGTATTTTTTTTAACTTTTTGGACCTTACAAGTAAGTCTTTTCTCTTTTTATGACTTATTAACACATTGTTTTATCTTTTTTTAGGCGTAATTTCCATTTAAATATATATATTTTATATATTTTTCATCTTTTTCATATACTCATATTATAAAAGAGTATTTTTCACGTGGCTAATACCCACTGAAAATAATTATTTTTGGCATGTATTATATATAAAAACACATAAGCCATCAAGAAGTCCTGTATTCTTGACTGAATAAGGACACCTCTGACTGAAAAACCATCAGTTGAGGCGTGGATTAAGTGTATTGTTGACTCAATAACACTTATACAAAACCACTTGTACAGAATACACTTGAAAACCACAAGTGTATCTGTGGGATACTGGCACACAAACAGTGTGACAGGGTACCAAAAGCTGTAATTCTGACGTGGAATTGTTGATTCAACCACACTGTCATTATACAGGGGCATACTGTAATAATATACAAGCCCAGAGGCCATTCTTAAACGTGCAAAACCAGCCTTGTAAGAAGTCTTAACTGACATAAGCCCTCTTTTTCCTGTCTTGATTCAGTGGAAGAAAACTACATCCCACTTGAAACCCAGTCACAGGCCAACACACCAGTGACACCCTCAGAACCAGAGGGCAGCAAGGGTAAAGGAAAAAGGCTTAGTGAAGGCCTCATTACAGCCAGAAAGTGGACACCAATAGCCACTCAGAGCAGTAGAAAACCACGAAACTCTGCTTCAATACAAGGTAAACCAACCTTAACCACTTGTACAGGGAAGATTACAATTATTAACCCAGTTGTAACCTCCAAAGGCAAACTGCCCAAATCAGCAGATAACAAATTTGTACAAGGCACAGTCAAAGGTAAATACCCTAAGAACATAAAGTTTTTGACTGCTTGCAAACACTGATATGTCCCCTGCATACCTCAGAGACCTTGGCTTCCAAAGGAACCAGCCAGAGGATAGAGCAGGAATGTCTAGAACCAGAAGACCTGAAAGAAGACACATTGGACACAGTGGTGGATGGAAAAACAATGAGGGAGATAATATCAACCTTGCCATTCACACTCCAATTCAACAGAAACCTCAAACCAGAGGACTGGAAGGATATGGATCAAGTTCTTCAAATCCACCAACTCCTCAAAGATTTGTTTCAATGGAGCATGGACAACAAGAGGTTCAACCTAGCAACTCACTGGGCAGAACTGGGATCAAGTTGCCAGAAGATCTGTCTCAAAGAGATAGACTTCAAGGACCTTATGGTAATCACCAAGGGTTGGAATCCTACCAGGCAGCACAGACTCCTGGAGGCAAGGGCACAGAGGATAAGGGAGAATCAAGCCACTATCCAAGCTATAGAAGAACAGTTAACCCAGACAGGGCCTACTCAGATTCCTTCAGGTTCACAAGGAGCATGCCAAATCAGCTCTCCAGTGGCTTCACACAATTCAGAAACCAGCAGATCAGTGGCCAAGAGTCACCATTCTTCACAATTCCAGGAAGTTTCCAGGAGAAGACAAGGCAACAAGGGCAAGAACAAAGCCTCCTTCAACCAGAGGAGGAAAGAGTCAGACCCCATGATCCAGAAGCTGTTAGATTTGGTAAAAGACGTACACAAGAACCAGAAGTAGTTGTAAACCACTCTAGAATCAGTAGTCCTAGTAATAGAAACATTACCCCCACTCAGACTGAAAATAACATTATCACATCTGAGAGTAACATCAACAGTGACACACTGTGGTTACAAATGTCCCAATATGCTGAGCAATCTGCAAAGCAGGCTACAGAATTTGCAGCTGCCCAAGAGAGGATGAGGAAAACTCAAGCCTCATTGGAGCAGATAGTTAAAAACCTTCAGGAAGGATATGCTCAACTGAGCAAAGCCTCTGAAGAAACCAACAAGAGACTGAATCAAGTCTCTGAAGAACAACACCATAGTAGCAGGGACAGGGAGTGTCTGAACCAAGACATCAACAAATTGTTTGATGCCTACCATAGCTTAAAGCCCCAACCACAAGGCCAAGCTATGGAGGATCCATATCAACCAGATGACATGTTGTTGAATAAGGCAAGATCTCCATCACAATACCAGGATGGAGATGGCATGTCTTATTCAGAGAAGGAAGCCTTGAAACAGCTTCCTGAGGCCTCAAACTGGCCCAAATTCTCTGGATCAGGAGAATATGATCATATGGAACTCATAGATTATATTGATGGACTCTTCATTGATGTACCAAGCATACCAGATTACTGGATTACTGCTAGACTGAATACTGCATTTAAAGGTCATGCAAGTATATGGTACACTGAAATGAAAGAAATCCATGGCAGAAGAAATTGGCCATGGTGGAAGAGTCAAATAATCCAAAAGTACAGTAATGGAACTTGGATATGGCAAAAGACCATGTCATTTGAAAATGACAAATACTCTGTGGACAAAGATCCATATGAGTGGTGTCTTAGACAGTCTAAAAGACTTAAAGCCATTGATCCCCAAATGAATATTCAAATGAGGAATCATAAACTTCTGACACAACTGCCAGGAGAACTAGAACATGCAGTAAAGTGCAGATGCAACCAAAATTGCACTCTAGATGATATAGCCAATACCTTACAAGACATAAGGAAAAGGACTAATATAGGGAAATTCACCCCATATAGAAGCAGTAGTTTCAAAGAGAAACAACCTTTCAGGGTGGAGTTTAAAGACAAACCCAGAGAAAGAGTGGCAGAAGTGGCAAAGAAGAAGAATTCTTGTCACAATTGTGGTTCAACAGACCACTATGCCAACAACTGTCCAAAAGCAAAGAAAAAAGTCTATGCTATAGAAAAAGTCCCTGAAGAAGAACCTCCAACAGAGGATTCTGAATCAGACTCTATGGGTGATGCCATTAGAGAACCATCTGATGAGGATCAAGACCCAAGAGAAGAATTTCTAGTGGAATACCAAGAGGAAACCCCACTAGAAATCCAGGATATACAGTTGGAAGCAGGCATGCCACAAGACACTGCCAACAAGAATTTGTGTAAACATACACAAGATGCACAAACATTCCTGGTTACACCAACCAAAGGAATGGCATACATATATGGAACAGCCACAAAAATGACTGTATGTATTGACAATGCTCAGCATCCACTGATCATTGACAGTGGAGCACACTGCTCCATAGTGGCCAGAAATTATCTGGATAACCACTTCCCAAACTGGGAAAAAGAACTCTTGCCCACCAGGGCAAAGAACTTTAAGAGTGCATCTGGAAAGATGACCTCTATTGGGACAATTATCAAAGAGATAATTATACCCCACAGAAAAGGTAATATCAGACTCAACCCAGAGTTTGTAGTGCTTGAAGATGCCCACATCAAAGGGTTTTTACTGGGAACAGATTACCAGAGGATGTATGGCATAGATATTTACAATAGTAAAAATAGGCATATTACCATTTGTACTAACAAGGAAAAGAAATTTTCTCTTGATATATACCAGATATCTTCTCAGGACCCACTGGAAGAACTTCTGAAAGAATTCAGAGAGGGACAGTTTAGCACTACCCTCACCAGTAAACAAAAGTTAAGTTTACTGAAGATGCTGAGGAAGAATAGACCAGCATTTGCCATTGGTGAAGAACCATTAGGCAAGATCAAAGGCCATGATATAGAACTATATCTGGATGTGGAAAGGCCTTATCCACCCATGTTAAGGAGACCTCCTTACCCAGCAAGTCTGGGGACCAGGAAAGAGATTGAGAAACATATCAATGAACTCCTGGACATGGATGTCATTAGGAAGATTGGACATAATGAAATAGTGGAAATCACCACTCCTGTCCTAATCACCTGGCATGATGGCAAGTCTAGATTGTGTGGAGATTTCAGAGCCCTGAATAACTACACAAAAGCAGACAGGTACCCTATACCAAGGATACCCCATGCCTTGGATAAGCTAGCCAAAGCCAAATACATAACCAAGATGGATTGTATGAAAGGCTTCCACCAAAATGGAGTTAAACCAAATTCCATGAAGTTGCTCAGAATAATATGCCATATGGGCATATATGAGTACACCAGGATGCCATTTGGCATCAAGAATGCACCAGCCCACTTCCAAAGGATGATGGACACCATATTTCAAGAAGAAATAATGGAAGGCTGGATGGTAGTGTATATTGATGATATCATTATATACTCAGAGACATGGGAAGGCCATGTACAATACATAGACAGAGTGCTAAGTAAATGTACACCCATCAATCTGAAAACTTCACTTAAAAAGTGTAATTTTGGCCAACAAGAGCTACTAGCTCTAGGACACAAAGTCTCAGGCCTTAGTCTGGCAATTGAACAGAACAAAGTAGCAGCAGTACTGCAAAAGCCAGTACCAAAGAACATCAAAGAGATGCAATCTTTCCTTGGATTTGCTAGCTACTATAGAAACCACATCAAAAACTTTGCTCACATAACTAGTAGTTTATACAAGTTATGCTCAAAGGATGTAGTTTTTGAAATAACCAAGGAACGGAGGGATGCATATGAGAGGATCAAATATGAACTCACAAATGCACCTGTGCTCATCTTGCCTGACTTTGAACTGCCATTCAAGTTATATATAGATGCAGCATGCAGCCAAGGCTTGGGAGCAGCCCTTCACCAAAGACAAATTGTGGATGGTGAACGAAGAGAAGGTGTAATATGTTACATCTCTAGGCAGCTGAAAGATTCAGAAGCCAGGTATGGGGCCACCCAGACAGAATGTCTATGTCTAGTCTGGGCTCTAGAAAAACTCCATTATTATTTGGAGGGTGCAGTGTTTGAAGTCTACACAGACTGCACAGCCTTGAAGTCTTTACTAAACATGAAGACTACTAATAGACACATGCTGAGATGGCAAATAGCCATCAAGGAGTATAGAGGGAACATGACCATCATATAAAAGGAAGGTAAAAGCCATACCAATGCAGATGGCCTTAGCAGATGGCCACTGGACAATGTCAAAAGCAATCCAGCTTATGACCCTGAAGTTGCTGCAAGAATTCCTATCCATTTTATGGAAATAAATAGGAAAAAGAACTTCAGATTCTCTGAATGGGCACCAGGGAGTGGTACCCTTGACAGTGGAAACACTGATTCAGAAGGGACAGAAACCCCCATACTGGGAATAAGTTCCTCAGAATTGCACAATGAATTTTTCAATGCAGTACTGGAATCCTATGCTAAACACAAACAGTTTAGCATACTACTCCAACTCCTTCAACAAAAATACAGGAGCCCAGAACTGGAAACCCAGCTGGAGGAACCCTGGTTGAGGGCCTATAAGGACAATAAATTCTTCCTTATAGATGGCCTGATTTATCACAGAGAAAAGCACACCAGTGCACTCACAGTGATAGACAGAGACCACATCTCCTTAATCCTGCAGGAATTCCATGACTGCCCCTACATGGGACACATGAGTGAGGACAGGACTAAAGAGAGGATAGCAAGCACAGCTTGGTGGCCCAAGTGGGAGCAAGAGTTGAGTGAATACATCAACACTTGTGAAAGATGCCAAAAGGCAAATAGAAAACATGGGAAAAAATATGGGTTGCTTCAACACATAGAAGAACCCAAACACCCATGGGAAACCATCAACATGGACTGGGTCACAGGACTTGTCCCAGGAGGCAAAGAAAACTACAATGCCTGCCTAATCATAGTAGATAGGTTCAGCAAGAGCATGAGATGTCTACCATGCCATAAAGAGGACACAGCCATGGACACTGCTCTGTTATTTTGGAATAACATCATATCCACCTGTGGAGTCCCTAAGATCATAATTAGTGACAGGGACCCAAAATTCACATCTGAATTTTGGACCAATTTATATGACATGCTAGGCACCAAGCTTGCTTTTTCCACAGCTTACCATCCACAAACAGATGGCCTAGCTGAGAGGATGATCCAAACAATGGAGGACATCCTCAGGAGGTTCTGTGCCTATGGCATGGAATACAAGGACCATGAGGGATATACCCATGATTGGGTCACCCTCTTACCAGCAGTCCAACTGGCTTATAATACAAGCCAGCACTCTACCACAGGAAAAACACCTGCACTGGTAGAGAAAGGGTGGAATCCCCTTTTACCTGTGGATCACTTGAAGAAAAATCTTCTGACCATCCACCCCACAGCCAAAGACTTCCATGATATGTGGAAGAAAGCCTGTGATACTGCTGCCAAATGCATAGCTGAGGCCAAAGAGTATAATAAGCAGAGGTGGGACAAATCACATATGGAACCTGACTTCAAGGAAGGGGACCAGGTGTTAGTGTCTACACTAAACTTTAACAATCTCAAAGGACCCAAGAAAATGAGAGACTCATTTGTAGGGCCCTTCACTATCATTAAGTTGATAGGGAAGAATGCAGTAGAGGTCAAGCTCACTGAGGAGTTTTCTAGGAAACACCCAGTCTTTCCAGTAAGCCTGGTCAAACCATACTTCCAAACAGAAGAGGATAAATTCCCCTCCAGGAAGAAAAACATCACTCCACCAGAAATAGTGGAAGTAAAAGACTCTCCTGGACCTGTGAGTAAAATCATCAGGGCCAGAAAAATCAGACTCAATGGGAAGGATCAGAGACAATATCTAGTCAGATTCAAGAACCAGACAGCTGACAAAGACAAATGGTTTGCAGAGGATGCCATACCAGATGGGAACCTCCATTTAAGGAGATTCAGAGACTCTAGGAGGACTGAACAGTCTCATCAATGATGAGCCTTGTTTAGAGGGAGGGTATGTCAGCCTGTGACTCAAAACCAGAGCACAAGCATGACAGCCAAAATACCATAAACCAATGGTATAGCCAAAATACCACCAAAACATGGAACTGAGCCAAATTAGCTCAAAAGGTATCAGAAGAAAGAGGAAACTTACCTCTTTCTGAAAATATAAGTCCCATCACCATAGGACAAGAAACAACAAAGTTATTCCTGCTCAAAGTTATTGCTGAGCATAAACCTTAATTTTCACCTCTCATCTAAAATATAGAAGGAGAGGCTTAACCCCATCAAATGGGTATTCAAAATGAAGCTCTAAGCCAGGGCTATCCAATGGTACCAGCCAAACTGAGCTAGCACCAGTATTACTTGAGTTATGGTCAAATTCAGACCAAATAAGGGTGAACAAAACATTCACCTCTCATCTAACTTTTACAGTTTTAGTGTGAGATACCTAAAGTGGGGTCCTTTTGGAAAGAGCACAATCAGGGCTATCTGATGGTGCCATCCATTTCCTCATAACTCAACTACAACAGAAGTTATTGGCCAAACAAGCTTAATACAGCTTTTGACCAGACCACGCCAATGTACAAAAATACTTGTACATGGGATAGCTTTGTCATATTTAATGATAACCATGTCAAGTTGGGTACCATTGTGTAGAGCCCATACAGGGCTATTCAATGAACCAACTTTGAGCTTGATATCTCAAAAACTGACAGAGTTATGACTATTTTAAGGTCAAAATCCCACCTGCTGTCAGATACAGCCTTGCCATGGGATAATATCCCATAAACATGAATATGAGGTGTCAAATAGACAAAGAAGCATGTTTTTACTTCAATACCTCATATGTCAGTCAATACTGGGGTCCCATACAGTTTCTGTACAGCATTCTACGCGTCATACACGTCAGAATCAGGCTGTGAGGTCCCCAGATGAAAATTTTCACCCTGTATTGGTGAAAACTGCCCAGATGTGGTTTCAAAACCACATCTGAGCCCAATACAGGGTATACAGGCTGTTTGCAAACCACAAGCCTGTCCAGGAGAGTGAAAAATCTTCACTTCCTCTACGTGGAAAGGTCTAGCAGCCTTTCCACCTCAATTTCAGGATAAAAGGAGGGCTTTTCACAGCCAAAAACCTTTCCTCATCCTGCTCTTGAATAACCTACGTAGTAAACTGTCAAAAACAGTTTTACTCTTGGTTAAATAATCAGGTATACTCTTAATTTAAAGTATTGTAGTCTTTATTATTGTAATCCAACAGGTAAAGCTGCACCCAGGGCTTTCAACAGCGCTCACCACCACTATATCTCTATAGTAAAGCCCTTTAAATCTTAAATTAAATCATTTATTATCAATCTTATCATCTTTTAAAACCATTTTTACCGTGTCACAGTCATAGTTAAAGCTTGTAAATACTCATATACACCTTTATCATAGACTCAGCCTGACAGAGGGTATGTCAGCCTGTGATTCAAAACCAGAGCAAAAGAATGACAGCCAAATAACATAAACCAATGGTATAGCCAAGATACCACCAAAACATGGAGCTGAGCCAAAAAAGCTCAAAAAGTATCACAAAAATAGGAATCTCACCTCTTTCCAAATATTCAAGTCCCATAATCATAGGAAAAAGAATAACAAAGTTGTTCCTGCTGTAAGTTGTTGCTGAGCATAAACCTTAATTTTCATCTCTCATCTGAAATATAGAGGAAGAGGCTTAACCACATCAAATGGGTATTCAAAATGAAGCTCTAAGTCAGGGATATTCAATGGTACTGGCCAAACTGAGCTAGCACCAGAATTACAGAAGTTATGACCAAAATAAGGTAAAATAAGGGTGATTAAAATATGCACCTCTCATCTAACTTCTATAGTTTTGGTGTGAGATACCTAAAGTGGGGTCTTTTTTGAAAGAGCACAATCAGGGCTATCTGATGATGAAACCCATTTCCCCATATCTCATATAGAACAAAAGATGTGGAGGAAACAAGCTCCATACAGTTTTTGGACAAATCATAAATGTGTATAAAAACTTGTACATGGCATAACTTTGCCATATTTAATGATAATCATACCAAATGAGGTATGATTGTGTAGGTAACATCCAGGGCTACACACTGAGCCAATTATGAGGCTTATATCTCAAAAACTGACAAAGGTATGGCTATTTAAAGGTCAAAATTCCACAGTTTGGACAATACAGCCTTAAAGTGGGATAATATCCCATAACCATGATTATGAGGTGTAAAACGCACAAAGAGGCATGTTTATACTTCAATACCTCATAGTTCATTCAATAATGGGGTCCCATACAGGTTCTGTACAGCATTCTACGTGTAATACATGTCAGAATCGGGCTATGTGGTCCCCAGATGAAAAATTTCACCCTGTATTAATGAAAACTGCCCAGATGTGGTTTCAAAACCACATCTGAGCCCAATAGAGGCTATAAAGGATTTGAAAAGACCACAAGCCAGTACTTGGGAATGAAAAATCTTCACTTCCTCTACGTGGAAAGGTCTAGATGCCTTTTCACCTCATTTTACAATAAAAAGGGGCCTCTTCACAGCCAGAAAAGGTTTCCTCATCCTGCTATTGAATTCCTACATATTACAACTGTCAAAAATAGTTATACTCTTGGAAAATAACCAGGTTATACTTCCAACTTAAGTATTGTAGCTCTTCTTATAGTAACCCAACTGGTAAGACTGCACCCAGGGCTTTCAGCAGCGCGCACCAACATTATTATACAATAGTAAAGCCCTTTTATCATCATTACAGCCTTTTATTATTATAAATCAAACTCTTTTTAAGATATTGTCACCATGTCACAGTCATAGTTAAAGCTTGTAAATACTATTATACACCTTCATCCTAGACTCAGCCTGACATTTTCACTTTCAATAAACAAAAGTGCCATAAATGGTGTTATACACCATTATGCACCTTTCTTCCCCAGAAATCCAATGATGCCGCTATCAAAAGGTTATTTCAACCTCTCATCACATCATAAAGGCACCATAACATCCAGAGGATTCATCAAGGCTCAAGTGAAAGTCTTATTCTAAAATATCAATCACACCTTCAAGCAGTCATTGGTTATTTTCAATCATGCAGTATTCCTCCAAGGGAAGAATTGAAGTTATTCTCAAGGGATATTCAAGAGTTAATTGAAAAACAATTTTCAAGGGTCAATTCTCCATCAGTCTACGTTGGAAACCACATTCATTTCCATACAATCTTCTTTCATTAAGACCTATATTTCAACAATACACCCTTGAGAGCTCATTCAAATAAGTGAATTCCCCAATTTGGAAAGGTATAGACTTCATCAAACAATCAATACAGCTTCACAGATTCAATACAGACCAGCTGTCAATCTGAAGGAGTAAAGCTCTCAGCCAATCATATATACAAGCCTCTCTTTTAGCCCTGGGTTTTTTTACCCAGTTAATTGCTATACTTTTATTTATTTCTATCTTTATTTTCTTTCATTTTGAAACTGAATACTGATATTCTTAAGTAAGTCATTTGCACCTTTTTCCTTGCTTGTTGGTGAATACTTGGTGGTCATATCCTTACTAATTCCATTTCTCATTCTGGCAGGTTGAAACAGTTATTAAAAAATTACTACGTTGGCTCTTTGGCCATTTGGCTTCATTTTCTCTTATTTCATCTCATATTTTACTTAATATACTCTTAGAGAAATTTATTATTCTTTTATTTTATCTTCTTTGAAATTTGGAGTCTTTTAAGTGAGTTCCCTGATTACTGAGTGCCAGGCCACTCTTTTTCTGCCCAAGAGCCCCTGTGAGATTATATTAATCTACTAATAATTTCTTTTCATTGTTTTCATTCATTCTTTTATCATTTGATTCACTAATTTAATAAGATTTATGACTCTTTGATTTTTATGTACTTAATTTTTCATTTTCAAATCTCAATTTTCTCCCATTCATCATTCATTCTTAAAATTGCAAAGCTGACCCTATTTATTTTTGATTTCTCGTTCAAATTCTTTATCCAATCATAATATTATTTAAATTGATAATAAAGGTGTAAATTTTCATTTGATTTGCAAATTGGTCATCAGAATTCATTCAGACACATTCTTCACATAAAGATTCATTTTGATTAATTCTTCAAGAATTTTTGGTTTTCCAGGAAGAATTAGCTTGGTTTGATTTGATTGATTCATTTTACAGAAAATTTATATTGAATTCAAGAAACTTTATTGACCTGAATATTTATTTATCCTGCTGATTTTCACATCAATATTATGACATAAATTGATTTTTCTCAAGAATTTATTTGATTGATTGATTTTTCTGCAAGATTTTGATTTTGCTTGATTTATTGAAGTTAAGATTTCATTTTACATTTGATTAAGTAACTTACCTGAAGATTTCAATTTGATTTATTGATTTTTCTTCAAGATTTTGATTTTGATTTTGACTTCAAGCGTTCTTTTTTGATTGACTAAAGTCCTCATGCTCAATTTTCTATTATTCTTCAAGTTTTATCTTTATTTAATTTTCAATATGCCTGTCCAATAATCACCTCCTACAAGGGAGAAAAATCTATTGAACACCTAAAAAATGTGACAATGGTTTAGATGCTAGTTCTGGAGATTCTTTATCCAATTCATCTTAATTACTCATGAATCCCAGAATGTTCACATTATTCTAAAATCTAAAGAATAAATTCCCAAATGCAATCGAGAAGAATATCACTTGGGTATCAAATGAATCCTGTGTTGTTCACAAAAGAAATTCCCATCTGCAGCCAAGAAGAAGCTCCTTCATTGTATCAAATAAATTCTTCAATGAAGCAAAAAAGGATTCATTCTTTGTAAAGAATGAATCCTGTTATCTTAATAAAATAAACTCCCAAATTCAGCCTAAAAGGATCCCTTATCCATATCAAATAAACCCCACATTTTTATCAAAAAAATTCCCTTAATGAAACAAAAAAATAATTCCTTTTGGTACTGAAGAAATAAATCCCACCTTCCTATGGTAATGACTCACCTGATTAAGCCCAAAAATTTCATAATGGTATCAAACCAATCCAACAGTCTTAACAAAAAGATTCTCTAATTCAAAAAAAGAATGCACATTGGTACTAAATAAATTCTTGATTTTCAAACAAATGCCCTTATGAATGGAGAAAATTCCAGAAAAGGCACTTTAAAATTTCTTCAGATTTCAGAATTCCTATGGGAAATAAATAAATCGAATTGAACAAGTATGGAATCAAAAGAGAAAGTATATATATAAATTACTAGATGGATGTTTTATTTGCTCTGAAATTTTGACTAAAACTGCACCCCTCAAGTATGAATTCGCCAGATTTTTTGTGTTAGAAATTGATGGTTACTGGATGCAAAAGAAAGCTTTTGAGAAATATAATGAAGTCACCTTGAAAATACCATGATAAGATCTAGCTATGAGAAATATGATTTCATGATAAAACTTTGTTCTAAAATAATAGCTGATGGTTTGCAAGTGTGTACTTAGAAGGCAAAAAAGGCCTTATCCCAAAAGAGAATTTGAATCAAAAATAATACAAATAATTTTGGTAATTTAAAAAAACAGTTTATTGAAATTTGGGGAGGTACTTGATTAATTATGTTTAAGATACTTCATAGGGGAGAGTGTATATACAGTGAAACAAGGGATCCAGAAATTTATTGGAAAATGGTAATCCATGAATTAGAAGATCATTTATATGATGAGTTGGAATTTAACTTTCCCATTTGTAATTATTTTGAGAATTTATTGACTTAAATCATTTAGAATACGCTTATGAAATTGAGTAATATCAAAAGAGTCTGGTACCTTAACTGTAAGGTTTGACTATAAAACAATAAGTAAAAATTACTAATATTTTACTTATTGTACTATGAATGTCCTTATAAATGAAATAAATAAGATAAAAAATAATTATAATAATAAAGAATTATTATAATTATGGCATAAAAATAATTATATTATTAATAAAATATAATAATATAATTTATATTATAAAATATAATATAATAAAATAAATATATTAATATAAAATAATTAATATATTTAAAAGCACTTTATTATTGTTACAAACAGATAATGAAGGCGTAAAAAATTGTTTTTTATTAATAAAAAACAATTAATAACAATAATATTACCAATGTTAAAGCTATAAATTAATATAAATACTATTTATATTAATTAAAGAATTATTAAAATAATAATAAAGAGAAAATTACCTACTTTTAACACTTAATATAATAATTTTGAAATATTTTACGCCAAAAAATATAAATACAACCTCTTCAAATTGTATTTACAATAAAAATAAAGAAAAATTACGAATATTCTTGATTTTTACGAGGAAATGAGTTTTTAGAGAGATTTTTAGCAAAAAAATTAAATAAATGATTTAATCACGTCAAAATAGATGATTATAACAAAGTGGTCTTTGGTATTTGATAATATAATAGTTTTATATATAAAGAATAAAGAAATTATGTTTGATTTAATTGATTTAATGTTTTTGATGCGTCTGAGGGGAAAATAGAGTAAAAAGAGCTCTATTTATAGTAAATACCTCCCTCATAGAGTCCAGCAGGCTTCTAGTAGACGTGTACTGATCATATCCACTGGAATTGATCAATATTTTAAGGTTTGGAGCTGATTACATCATGATCAAACCATATTGCATCATTATTACACCATTATTTAGAGTTATCACTATAACTCTAAAGTTGATGACATCAGAGGCTTGGCAGAACCCCAAATTTTGTGGACTTTATTAGTTTTAATCATAAACTAATAGTATTCACCAATTTTATCACTCATATGACTGTTAAACTTAATTTAAGGTTACAGTAGGTGATCATAACTGCTCAATTTAAGCTCAAGCTTTGATCTTTAAAAACTCTTAAGTTTTACACGCTACAGCAATTCAGAGAGTGAACTCTAATAGCCTGACATAACCTTATTATGATGCCAAGAGCTTTTCATTACATCATCAAAACTCTAATTTTGATGATTTTTCTTGTAACTCATCTTTTCTGTCAAAATTTAATATTTTAAACTTTAAATCATGATTTCAGGGGGTTATACCCTGAATTTAATAATAAAAATTACATCATTCTTCACTAATGAACTAGTAGAATCCAAGTGTGTACTTTATTTTAAGCTTGGACCACTTTCACAACAAAGTGGTCAACAGCTCTGTTGATTTTTATCAATATTTCATCATAGGTTTTAACCTTGTTTATAGATTGTATGATAAAGTTCATATCTGTGTTCTTACAGTAACTACGTGGTAACTTTATTTTTGGTTCATCACTCTATCTTGTATAGCTTAAGAGATATTAGCTATGATCCTTGAATATATGCATTGACCAAAAAAGTGCATATATTCAGGTTAATTCCTTAAGTATTGACTTTGGTAATTACCTCATTAATTGTTTTATGTGTGAATCTTCATGGGGAATCCAATGGTACAATTTATCTCACATGTTGTTTCATTGGTTCTTGAAATAAATAAGGATTTATGGTTTTTATAAGGTATTATTTCTTATAACTCATTAAATATTGGTTTTACAGATATGAAATAAAAATGGTATATGTGTATTTTACAATGAGGAATCCAATGGTATAATTTATTTCACATGTTGATTCATTGGTTTTTAAGTTAAACCAAGTTTTTTACCAATTTATGGTATTTTTTGTATTTTTAAAGTAATTATTTTTAATGTGTAATTATTCTAAGTGATTTTAATATAATTATCTTAAAGGTATAATTTCTCTAAGTATCTTTTGTGAACCTATTGGGTATGTGGTCATATCTCAAAGGCTCACATTAATAAATTTAGTATTGAAATCTGGGTATATGGAAATGTATCTTGGTTAGACTGCTTTAGTGAGCTCCCAAAAGAGTTGAATTGTCTGATGTATGAGTTTGAAATGAATTTTTTCAGCTCTTGAAACACAAGGTTTATTAGAAAGCTCTATATTTGGACCCTCAGCAGCTCTAGAGGCATCTTCCACACGCAGCTTCCCATTCAGTCTCCTCAGACTCTTCCTATTCCACAAACTCCACTTTCTCAAACTTTAGCATACCCTAATCTGCTACTAGGCTGTTAAGAAAGTCCATGATAGGAACCTCAAATGGTGGAGAATGACCTTGATCTTCTTTAAATCATACCTCCTCTTCTAGAAGTTTCTGATCTATCTATTTAGAGACCCCTGTTGATTAAGTGATGATTTATGGTGAAGAGGGACAATTGTTCTAGAATTGCAGTCGGTTTAGCTTTTTTGAACTGTATATTTTTGGTAAAAGGAGCCTTCTGAAAAGGAATTTCTAATAATTAACAGGCAAAAATGGATTATACTTGGGGATAGTCATTAAATGTAAAAGTCAAAATCTTGATGATAACTCAAGGAATAATTGAAAATCCTGAGGTGAAATAAATATGAGTACATCTTAAGAAAGTAGAGTGACAGAGTCAATTTCTCATGAAAAATAAAACTATTGAGGAATTTAAAATAAATTTCAATCAATGAATCAATAAATCAAGTCAATTCAGTTCAAGAGTTTTGAGCCTAAATAATAAATTAACATAAACTTCAACTACTTGGTGAGAAATTCAATGAAAGCATCAATATCTTGAAGATCAAGATAAAGTTTTGTTTAGAGCTCAAATCAATAAATAAATCAATTAAAGAACTACCCTAATGGGACCTTAACCTCACAAAAAGAGAAAAATCAATAATTGATGAAGAACTTGAAACATAGAGTAAAATGGTCAGCAGGGATTAAAGAATGAGAGAGAAATAAATTTTCAAATAAATAAAATGAGTTAGATGAAATTTGATGAGAGAATCATGAAATAAATGAGAATTATAAGAGTCATAATTCATGAATTATTGAATGGAAATTGACAACGAATGAATAAAGAAAGGAGAATTTATGAGTAAATTTATTCAATGATCTAGGTGATTTTGAAAGTGAAGAGGTTTCCAAAGAAATGAGGAATATGCTGGAGTGGCTTAAGAATACTTAAGAATACTAATAAGTAAGAAATTTAAAGTTTTACTGTAAAAGAAAAGCATAGTAAGAAATCAAATGGAAAGAGAGCCAACCAAAATCTTGTCTAAATCCACTGTTTAAACAAATAAGAAATATTAAAAGGCTTAAGACATACGTGGCCACTAAAACCTTACTTAAAGGGTGAGGAAAGGCCCAGGCCAAATTAATGATTGAAAATCACATATTATTGTCACAACCATGGAAATTCACTCTCTTGGACCTCAATATGGCATATCCATGCCATACCCAATATATAGCCATTTGGCCATATCCATAATATTTGGCCAAAGTGGCCATTTTCATTCTTTATGGCCTTTATGGTCATTCAATCATCAGGGGCCAACCTAGCCCCTTCACCATCACCAGGCCTTTCCTGGCCAGTTCCTGCTTTTGGGAAATCTTGGGTATTTTCCAGTCAACAGGAAAAATACAGCCCAAAAGCCTTTATTTGGCCTTTTAAGCTCTAAATACATTTAGCGCATTTCTGCACATTTTGCGCACTTTTTCTGTATTCACTTGTATATACCATTTTCCCCCGTATTATATGAAATATGCCCAAAAGCCCATATCAGGCTTTTTAGGGCCTAATTGCCAGTTTTCCTCATTTGTATCATTTCTGTGCATTTTGCCCATTGGTGCACACTTTGCAAAAATACAGTTTTAAAGCTGTACAAGCTGTATTTGGCCAAAAACCCGAAAATGGCCAAATAACCCAAAAGACACTTTCTCACCTTTGAAGCCACTCAAACCCAATTTTCAATTATATCCTCCTGGCATCACTCCAGAATACCTTTGGCCACTTTCAACTTCCAATAACCAAAAGTGCCATAACTGGTGTTATACACCATTATGCATCTTTTTAAGCAGCAATCCAATGGTGCCAATATAAAATGGTTATTTTCACTTTTCATCAGTTCATCAAGGCACGTCATCCAGAGGAGTATTCAAGGCTCACAGGCAAGTTTCAAAACTCAAATACCAATGATGCCATCAAGAAATCGTTGGTTATTCTCATTTGCTGTATTCCCCCAAGGGAATACTGGTAGTTCATTCTCAAGGGATATTAAAGAGGCAGTTCCAAAACAACCTGTCAAGGGCCAATGCTCCACCAATCCACCTTGGAAACCACATTAATTCAATACAGTCTGGATTCACCAAGACCTGTATTTCATTCATACAGCATGGGAAGATCATTCAACCCAGTTCATTTCTCAATTTGGAAAGGTATAAATTCCATCAGACAATCAGTACAGCTTCCAGTACTCAATAAAGGTCAGCTGCCAGCCTGAAGGAATCAAGCTCTCACCGTTTCACATATACCAGCCTCCTTTGACCCTGGGGGATTTTCCCCCAGTTAATTAATATCTTTTGATTTTATTTTATCTTCATTTATCTTACCATTTTTGTTAAGTGAATACTGATATTATCAAGTCAGTCATTTAGAGCCTTTTCTCTTTTCCTTCTTTGCCTGTCAATGCATATGTGGTGGTCATATCCTTACTAATTTCATTATTCATTTTGGCAGGTTGAATCAGTGATTAAGGACTTACTTTGTTGGCTCTTTGACCATTTGGATTCTTATTTCTCTTATTGCATCTCATCTTTGTACTTGCATTCTTCAAGAAATTCAATTCTTTATTTTTAATTTGTTTATTCTTTTGGAGTCTTCCAAGTGAGTTCCCTGATTGCTGAGTGCCAGGCCACTCTCACTTTTCTGTCCAAGAGCCCCTGTGACATTATATTAACTAACTCATAATTTCTTTTCATTCTGTTCATTCTTTATTTATAATTTCATTCACTCATTTCATAAAAATTATGACTCTTTAATGCTTATGAACTTTATTATTTATTGTCACCTGTCAATTTTCTCTCATTAATTCTTCATTTTGAAGATTGAAAGCTGACACAATTTTTATTTCGGCTGTCTCTTTTAAATTTTATCTCAAATCATCAATTCCATTCCATTGATAATTCAGGCACAATCTTAATTTTCATTTGATTTTCAAATTTTTTCATCAAGTTATTCAGACACATTTTTCACATAAAGATTCATATTTGATTCATTCTTCAAGAATTTTAATTTTTAAAGAAGAACCTACTTGGTTCTGTTTAGATTGATTAATTTGACACAAATTAATATTGACCTCAAGAAAATTGATTGACCTGAAGATTTCATTGATTTTTCTGATTTTTCACATGAATAATTTGACATAAATTGATTTTTACTCAATAATTCATTTGATTGACTGATTTTTCTGCAAGATTTTGATTTTGATTGATTTGAATTATTGATTCATTGACTTGGAGGTTTCATTTCAATATTGATTGATTTATTTACCTCAAGATTTCATTTTTGATTAATTGATTTTCCTCCAAGACATTGATTTTGAGTTTGATTTTGATTCAAACTTTCTGTTGATTTTCCTGAAGTTTCAAATCTTCAAACTTTTGAATTTTTATTTATTTTATTTCATCTTCATGCCTGAAATCATGTGTATTCAACATTAACCTCCTGCAAGACAGAAAAGATCTCAGGCCAGAGCTCAAGCTTTTCTGACTCCAACTCCAACGGCTCCTCTTGATGGAACCCCAGCAGTTCCTCAAATGAGGGCCAAATTGGACAGAGTAACCATTTTGGAAGTAGCATCACCATCCTGGAAGGAAGGAAGAGTGCCAATAAGATCAAGTTCATTCTCAGGGGTAGCTGGTAGATTTCCAGGCACTTCAAGCACCACTTTCAAAGGTCCTGGTGAAGATGGTGAAGAGGAGGAGGAGAATTCTGTGGAAGATGAAGATTCTGATGGTACTGGAGTTATTCCTGCTCCTGTGGGGCATCTCAAGATACTGGAGGGCCAACTCTATTGCAGTCTACTCAGCATGTCTGTCATCAATCCAAACCATCTTTATTGGCAATTATGCAGCAGATGTCTTGAATTATGGCAAATATTCAAGCAGATTCATCCTCTGCCACTTCAAGACTGCATCTATGAAGGCACCAGACTTCTTTGATGGGTCTCAACCCTTCAAAGTCAGGAGTTTCATTAAGTCCTGCTAGCTCATCTTTTATAATGATCAGGAAATTTTCTCTGAAGACAGGAAGAAATTTCTTTATTCCACCTCATTTCTCATTGGAAGGGCTGCAAAATGGATTGAGCCTTATCTTTCCAGTCTCAACAATCAAGGCACAACATAATTTCTCAATAATTGGGCATTATTTGAATCTAAACTCTCTACTTTATTTGGATACCTAAATGGAGTCAGAAAAGCTGAAGCAGATTTCAGTGCCTCAAGAATGAAAGAAGCTTGAAATTTATTTCTATAAATTGCTGATTTCAGAAGTCTAGTTTCAAGAATGGGGGATTGCCCTAAAGGGCTGTTATTCATCATTTCAGGAATGCATTGGCCTCCAGAATTCTGGACCAATTGGCCTGCCATCCTTCAAAATTGATTCTACTCAAGAATTAATGGACATTACCCTGCAGCTTGATACCAGGTACCATGAGAGGAAAAAGGGGAAAAAGCCTGAGCCTCAAAGTCAGTTTCTTCTCAACATCAGGATTCCCAAATTTCAACTAAAAAGAAGAATAATTTTTATTTTCAGAATAGGGACAAGCCCCATTTTTCTCTGCTGAATAAGGACTTCAAGTTGATGGGTTCTGAAAAAGAAAGAAGATTGAAGGAGGGCTTGTGTTCATTTTGTGGTAAGAAGCATAGTCTTGAAGATCATTTCAAAAGGCCTCAAAACAAGCCTACCCAACCACCAGGCATATTTTCTAGCCAGGGAAAATCCTGAGTGAAGATCATGTTGTGTTAAATGATATTCACTATTTTCCATCCAGAGAACAATTGTGCATTCTGAATGTTGGTGTCAAGAATTCTCTGATTTTTTTGGTTTTTGAATCACTTTCTGATATGTTTTACAGTATTCTCATTGATTCTCATACTAAAAACTCATTTATTGCAAATAGGTTAGCTCATAAGTATTCTTTGACCATGTCAGAAATCCCAGAGAATATTCCTCTTATTATCTTGGACTCCTCTGAGTCCCCTTCCTTATTTGTGACTCACCATACTGAATATATGGTTGAGCTCCCTTCCATCCCAAGCTTTGAATGGGACCTTTTAGTCATTGATACTACCAAGGAAGAAGACCTCATATTGGACTTTGAATTTCTCAAAAGTTTTAATCCCTCTTTTGATTGGAGGCAAGGGCTTATCACCTTTAATTCTGATAATCAGGAGTCTTATGGTCCTTCCAAATCTTCCAGTAATGAACTTTCTTCTTCCAAATCATCTGTAGCTCTGGTTGGTGATTCTAGAACACCATCATTTTCATCTTCTGTCCATATTGCTTCCTTTAATTCTCCAAATTCATTACCATCATCTAGAGATGAAGCCTTCAAAGAGATTCAAGATGTTGGAGAATATAATCATGTATCTTTACTTCATCTCTTCCTCCTTCAACTTATCATGAATTCCCAAAATATTGTTGGATGAAGAGGAATATCCAGAAGAAATAGAAACTGTGATGAAGGTTGTTCCCTCTGCTTATCACCATTATTTGAATGTATTCTCCAAGGTGAAAGCAGAGAAGATTTCTCCTCACTGTGCCTGTGATCATTGTATTGAGCTGGGGGGGTCTCCACCTCCAGTGGGGTTGATATACTCTTCATCAAACCAAGATTCAGAGACATTCAGGGCCTACATTTCAGAGAATGTAGAGAAAGTTTTCATCCAGCCAAGCTACTCTTCAAAGGGAGCACCTGTCCTATTTGTCAAAAAGAAAGATGTTGGCCTCCATTTGTGTGTTGATTATCACAAACTAAATTCTGCTACTAGAAATAACAAATATCTTGTTCCTACTATTAATCAACTTGTAACTGTTTTTAATGGTTCTTCTATCTTCTCCAAGATTGATTTGTGTGGTCCATATAGCTTTCTCAGAATAAATGAAGGTGATGAACATTCAACAGCTTTTAGAACTAAATATGGCAGTTATGAGTACTTGATTATGTCATTTAGGCTCACCAATGCTCCTGCCTATTTTCAAAATATTGTCAATGATATTTTCTCTGATATCCTAGATGTTTATATAGTTGTTTATTTAGATGATATTATGGGTTTTTCAAAGTCTGAGGAAGAACATGTCACTAATGTGTCCACTTTTCTTCCAGACTCAGAGCCAATAATTGTTTTGCAAAGGCATCCAGGTGCCTATTTTATGTCTCAATTGGGGAATATTTAGGTTATGTTGTTTCTTCTTAAGGCTTCAAGACAGACCAAGAAAAATTCCAGAAGATTCCCAATTGGCCTCCTTCAAGAACCCCCAAGGCACTTCAATCATTCCTTGATTTTGAAAAATTCTACCACCATTTCATCAAGAATTATTCAAACACTATGAGTTCACTCACAAAATTCCTCAAGAAAGGTTAATGTTTTCCCCTCAATAAGGAGGCTCTTGGACAGCTTCATCAACTAAAAGAGGCTTTCACCACTTCTCCAATCCTTCTTTAGCCACAACTGTAGAGACTGATGCATCAGATTATGCATTGGGTGCTCTACTGAGTCAGGATTCTGACTCAGGAAAACATCACACTTCATTTGATAGCCACAAGCATCTTCCAGTAGAGGTCAATTTTTAGATTTATTACAAGGAAATCCTTGGCATAGTCTGAGCTTTCAAGCACTAGAGAGTTTTTTTTCTTTCCCTTTCTTCTACTTTCAAAGTTCTCAAAGATCACTCTTCCCTTCAATACTTCATGCCCTCAAAGGTTTTCACTTGCTTTCAGGCCCACTGGGCTGAATGCCTTTTAGATTTCATTTCACAATCACCTACGGCCCTGGCGGCCTGGAAACCCTCCCACATGCTTTGTCACATCAGGACAGAATTTACCAAGAGAGGGAGCAGGATTTCATCACCAAGAATCCAATTAATTACCATAAAAAAATCCAGCAAGATGACATTTAATCCTCAAAATTCTTTGCAGTGAAGGTTGAATCATTTTCAAATTTGATTGAAGAAATTCAGAAGGCATTATGGAAAGATTCTCAATACAGAAGTATCCTTCAGGATTTGGGTAAAGGTAAATCTCCCCAAGATTATTCTCTTGATTCTTCTTCCCAGCTTCCTCTATTCAAAGATTGCATGTTAGTCCCAAATGACCCCACAATTCAGCTAAGTATTCTTTAAAAGTCTGATGACTCACCTCTAACTGTGAATCCTGGCCAAGAGGAGACTCTCAAGCTTGTCAAGTGGGATTTGCACAAGTCTGGCACTACTCACTTTATCAAGGATTATGTCTCATGCTGTCAACAGTGCTCAAAAAATAATAATATTCATCATAAGAGGTTTGGATTACTCAAGCCTCTTCCAATTACAAATTTTCCTTCGAGTTGTCTATGAATGGACTTCATCAGTCAATTTCCACTATTCAATTCCTGTGACTCAATTATTTTCAAAGTTGACAAATTCTCAAAAATGGAAGTTTCAATTCAAACAATGTCTTCAAAAACTTCATTGGATTTGAACCATTAATTCATCAAGAATATTTTCTCAAAGCATGTCCTTGCTTCAGACATTGTTAGTGATAGAGGTTCTTTTTTTGTTTCTTTTTTCTGGACCAATTTATGTCAGAAGCTCAATATTTCAAGAGATCTTTCAGCTGCTTATCATCCTGAAGCTGATGGATAGACAGAGAGGGCAAATCAGATACTATAACAGTATTTTAAGATGTATTTTAGTTATCATCAACATGATTGGCACACCTGGATCCATCTGGCTGAATTTTCTTAACATAACTCTGATCACTCTTCAACAAAACAATCACCATTTTTCCCTGTTTATGGAACAAATCCTCATTTTGACTCAGTTCATATTACTTTAGACACTCCTGCTGGAAAGTTATCAACAAAAATCCAATCAGTAAAGCAAGATGTCAAGAGAGAACTTGAAGTTGTCATAAACAGGTTTAAGAGCTATGCAGATAAAAGTAGAGAAAGTGCACCTGTTTTCCATCCTAGTGAAATGGTATGGCTTTCCTCCAAGAGCATAAAATAAACAATACCCACCAAAAAACTTCCAGAAAGATGGTTGGGTCCTTTTAAAATCACGAAGAAAGTCAGTAATCATGCCTACCACCTCAAGATTCCATCTCAATGGAGATCCATCCACCCAGTATTCCATATTTCCCTCCTTGAACCATTCAAGACATCAAAAATCCCAAATCCACATCAGGAGCCTCCTCCTCCAATAAGCATTTAAGAAGAAGAGGAATGGGAAGTCTCTTAAATACTGGATTACAAGATCAAGTGGGGAAAATTATGGTACTTGGTGGAATGGAAAGGTTTCAATCAAGAGCCTGAAAGATCCACTTGGGAACCAACTGAAAATCTCAGGAATTGTCCTGAACTGGTTAAGGATTTTCATTCTTTATATCCTGACAAGCAAGGGCCCAATTCTTCAATAGAGTTCTTTTTTATGGTGCTTGGTGGGGAGGGGAATTAAAAAAAGTAAGTCCCACTCCTGGTATGCACCTTTAGAGGTATTCTACCCCTTTTTGTTGTAAGAATCACCATGGCCACTTGGTGAGCACTTCTCAATTTGCTGCACACAGGACTCTGGCCAATATTTCAACATCCTTTCCAATCCTTATGGACATTTTTACTTGGGCAAATGGACAATTCACTGTTCAATTCAATTTCCAAGTCTTCTAAATTTCAATTCATTATTTCAGAACATTTGTCTTCTTTTTATGGCACTGGTGGGAGTGGTAATTACCAAAAGTAAGTTCCTCTCCTAGTGTAAACCTCACTGAGGGGTCTAAAATCTGTCAAAAGATTGTCTTGGCCACTCTGTGAGCACATGGAATCATATACTCTTTTCAAGGTCCTTGGCCAATTCAAATCAATCGTCAACTTCAGTGATCAATATTAGAACCTCATCAAAATTTATTTTGCTTTATTTTTTATTTCTTCATTTTCATTTCTTTCATTTAATTCTTTATTTTAACTCCTTTTCTCTATTTATGTCAAATACAATTCATGAAAAATAATCATTCATTTTTAAAATTACATCAATCATGAAGCCAATGTCAAAACAAGATCAAGAAGATCTCAAGTCATATGTCAAATTCTTAATATTAGTTTCAATTCTTTCTCTTAATTATGCCTCATGAATCCCTACCTCAAGCTATTTCCAATAGCCTTAACAGGCTCTACCTTGTTTTGGTGCTCAGGAGCTCACCATTAAAGGTGGTGGGTAATGTCAAAACCATGGATAAATACCCTTTGGAAAACTATATGCAATAGCAATGCCATATATCCTTCATGGAAATTTGGCCATGTCCATTCCTCTTGGCCAAATTGGCCAATTCAAACTTTTTGGCCTTTATGGTCATTTCATCATCTGGGGCCAACCTGGCCCCTCCACCACCATTATGCCATTCATGGCCATTCTCTGCCTTTTCCCACTTTTAGTAATTTCTGAGGAAATAGTGGAAATACAGTCCAAAATCCTATATTCTGTGTTTTAACCTTTAAGTAAGTTTTTGGGCCATTTTATGCCGTATTTCCTCTTGATATGGTAAATATACCCAAATTGCCATATCAGGCCATTTGGGGCTGAATTGAAATATTTGCACATTTTGTGCACTTTACAAGAATACAGCTTTGAAGCTTTTTAGGCTTGTTTTGGCCAAGACAACACAACTGTCCATAAAACACCTGTCAAAGGGGATCTTGGACAGAAAACCAAGAGTGTCCTGGAACTCAGAAATTAGGGAGCTCATTTAGAAGAATCCAAAAGAATAAAGAAGAGAAAAATAAAGAGTTGAATTTCTCTAAGAAGAATGCAATTACAAGGATGAGATGCAATAAGAGAAATGAGAAGCCAAATGGCCAAAGCACCAACCAAGGAGGTCCTTAATAACGGTTTCAACCTGCCAAAATGAACAATGGAATTAGTAAGGACATTAACACCAAATATCAATTGGAAGGTGAAGAAAGAAAAGAGAAAAGGTTCTAAATGACTGACTTGATAATATCAGTATTCACTTAACAAAAATGGTAAGATAAATAAAGATAAAATAAAATCAAAATATATTAATTAACTGGGGAAAAACCCCCAGGGTCAAAGGAGGCTGGTATATGTGAAACGTTGAGAGCTTGACTCCTTCAGGCTGACAGCCGGTCTGTATTGAATCCTTGAAGCTGTATTGACAGATTGATGGAGTGTATATGTTGCCAGATTGGGAAATGAACTGTGTTGAATGATTTTCCCATGATGTATGATTGAAATACAGGTCTTGATGAATCCAGACTGTATTGAAGTGAATGTGGTTGCCAAGTTGGATTGATGGAGCATTGACACTTGACAACTTGTTTGGAACTGCCTCTTGAATATTCCTTGGGAATGAATTGACAGTATTCCCTTGGAGGGAAGACTTGAAGTGAGAATAACCAATGAATTCCTGATGGCATCATTGGTCTTTGAGAAATTACACCTGCACTTGAGCCTTTATGGGTCCCTCCATGACATGACATTTTGGTGACTTATGGAATGTTGAATTACCCCTCTGATATTGACACCATTGAATTGCTGGTGAAAAAAGATGCAGAATGGTGTATAACACCATTTAAAACAATTTGAGTTGCTGAAGGGTGAAAGTGGCCAAAGGTCTTTGTGAGTTAAGTCAGGAGGATGAGAGTGAAAATTGGGTTTTTGGTGACTTTATAGGTGACAAGGTGTATCTGGGTGTATTGGCCAATTTTAGCTTTCTGGCCAAATACAGCTTATACAGATTTAAAACTGTATTTCCGCAAAGTGTGCAAAATGCACAAAACTGGCAATTAAGCCCGAAAAGGCCTGATATGGCCTTTTGGCCATATTTCCCAATATACATGGGAAAAAGGCATATACAGCTGAATACAGAAAAAATGTGAACAATGTGCAAAGTGCGCAAAAATGCGCAAAATGTAAAAAACAGTATTTAAAGCTTAAAAAACCAAATCCGGTTTTTGATCTGTATCTTGCCTGTTGACTGGAAAACACCTGAAAGTTCCCAAAAGTAGAGAATGGCCTGGGAAGGCCTGATGATAGTGAAGGGGCCATGTTGGCCCCATGAGTGAAACAACCATAAAAGGCCAGAAAAGATGAGAGGGCCAATTTGGACAGTGATTATTGATGTGGCCAAATTTAAAGAACATTGATATGGCACTGATATGCCATATGGAGTCCAGGAGGGTAATTGATGTGGTTGTGACAGTACCCCCCACCTTGGAATGGTGAGCTCCTGAGAACCAACACAAGGTGAAGTCTATTGAGGAAACTGGAAAGGATTTGAGACAGGGATTCAAGAGGAGTGATTAAGAGAAAAATAATTTGATATCGATATTGAAATGTTGGCATGTGATGTGGGACTTTCTTGATCTTCCTTTCACATTGGAATCAGAATTGATGTAAATTTGGAATGAATGACGTTGATTCATGAATTCATTTTTACGTAAGTAAAGAAAAATTTGAAATAAAGATTAAATGAAAATAAGAAAAGAAAAGAAAGAAATGAGTTTTGAGGAGGTTCCAATCTTCATCACAGAGGTTGATAATTGATGTCAAAATTGGCCAAGGACCTGGAAAGAGAAATTTGATGCAAGGAGCTCACAAAGTGGCCAAGGTGATTCTTTGAAAGATTGTAGACCCCTCAGGGAAGTGCACACCAGGAGAGGGACTTACTTTTGGTAATTACCACTCTCACCAGTGCCATAAAAGAAAATAAATTTGTTGAAGGAATGACTTGTAATTGGAAATACTTGGAAAGAAATTAATAAAAGGGATGGTCCATTTGACCAAGTGAAAATGGCCATGACTTTTGGAATTGATGTTGAAAGCCAGGCCAAAGGGCTGTGTCCAAAAATTGAAGAGTTCTCACAGAGTGGCCAAGGGGATGCTTACAACAAGAGAGGGTAAAATACCTCTAAAGGTGCATACCAGGAGTGGGACTTACTTTTGGTAATTCCTCTCCCCACGAAGCACCATAAAAATCAAGCTACTGAAGGATTGGGTCCTGGCTTCTCAGGATATAAAGAATGAAAATCATTAACAAGTTCAGGGGAATTCTTGAGGCTTTCAGTTGGTTCCAAAGTGGATATTTCTGGGTCTTGACCGAATCCTTTCCATTCCACCAAATACCATAATCTTCCTCTCTTAAGCTTTGAGTCCAGTATTTGAGAGAATTCCCATTCCTTTTCTTCTTCAATGATGATTGGAGGAGGAGGCTCTTGATGCCTATTTGGGATTGTTTATGTCTTGACTGGTTCTAAGAGTGAAATGTGGAAGACTGGGTGGATGGACTTCCATTGAGATGGGAGCTTGAGGTGGTAGGCTGGAGTGCTGACTTTCTTCAATATTGGAAAAGGACCCAAACATTTTTCATACAGTTTTTTGGTGGGTCTAGTTTATTTGATGTTCTTGGAAGAACCCCATTACATGTCACCAGGATTGAAAACAGGTGGACTTGCTCGAATTTTATCTGCATACCTCTTAAACCTGTTTATGGCAACTTCAAGTTCTCTTTTGAAATCTTGCTTTACTGATTGTATTTTTGTTGATACCCTTCCAGCAGGGGTATCTTGAGTAATGTGAGCTGAGTCAAAATGAGGATCTCTTCCATAAACAGTAAAAAACAGTGATTTTTTTGTTGAAGATTTGTCAGAGTTATTTTAGGCAAATTCAGCCAGAGGAATCCAGGTGTTCCAATCATCTTGATGATAACTGACATACATCCAAAGGTACTGTTCTAGTATCTTATTTACCCTCTCTGTCTGTCCATCAGTTTCTGGGTGGTAAGCAGTTGACAGATCTCTGGAAATCTTGAGCTTCTGACAAACTGACAAAGATTGCCCCAAAAGCAAGAAAAAAAAAGAGAACCTCTATCACTAACAATTCATGAAGGAAGGCCATGATTTTAGAAAATATTCTTGATGAATAAATGGACCCAATCCATTAAAGCTATTGAAGACATTGTTGGAATGAAAACTGCCATTTTTGAGAATCTGTCCACTATGACAAGGATTGAATAAAATGAATTGGACAGTGGAAATTGAGTGATGAAATCCATTGAAAGACAAATCCAAGGACCATTTGGAATTGGAAGAGGTTTGAGGAGTCCAAACTTCTTGTGATGAATATTTTTGTGTCTTGAACACTGTGGACAGGATGAGACATAATCCTTGATAAATTGAGTCATGCCAGACCAGTGAAGATCCTGCTTGACAAGCTTGAGAGTCTTCCCTTTTCCAGGGTGTCCAGCTACAGGAGAGTCATGCCTTGTTTGAAGTATGCTGAGCTGAATTGTGGGGTCATTTGGGACCACCACCCAATATTTGAACAGGAGAAGTTGGGAAGAGGAATCATGAGAGTAATATTGAACATATTTACCTTTACCCAAATGTGGAAGAATACTTCTATATTGAGATTCTTTCCATAATGATTTTGGTTACAGGAGTCTAAGTTGATATTTAATCCCTTGGCATGTCAAAATAGCAGGTTATTTGCTATTTTCTTATAAATTACTGAAGTTGTAACATGGCAACCAGGTTCCCAAAAGGTTTTAGTTTACCGATTGGGCCAAGATCCGCCATGGATCCAAGCTTTGGAGCTTTCCACGCCTCCGAGGCCTCAGAAGTTGGGTACCCTGGCTCTCTTTGATGTCTTTTGTCCCCTTGACTATTTTTTACGTCAAAAATAGAAATTCAAGCTTAAGGTAAGATATCCACTATGGGTCTAAGAAAAAGTGCATTTGAGAATACTATAATATTAAGTACCACAAACATGCATAACACTATTCTTAGTGTAAATGTAACATGGGATTTCTCACATTCCCATTATTTTGACATGAAATGGAGAAAAACAGTAATTTTCACGGATCTTCTCTGGGGTATTGATGATGTGGTATTGAAGTATTTTCCATATTACCACCTCAAAGAGTCAATTTGAGCTTATTCAATCTATGGAGCTACCCTAGGTGAAATTTTGTTTAGAATCCAAATCTGGCAATAAATCCATGAATTTACTTACCAAATAAAATGTTATCCATCTTTTCTGAAATCAAAAATGATGAATTTTGAGTATATGCATGACTTATGGGTTATGCATAGTTCAGAATTTATTTTTGAGATAATTGTGGCCTATTTGGGTATCTAAAATATACCTCAAGGCTCACATTCCCTCCCACCAAACAATAAAATTGTACTTCAATTTTATGAATGGTATAAAGAAAAAAAAGGCTGCCAAGGGGGTTAATGTCCACTGTCAAGCCTCTTTACATTACTTAGATCGAGTAATTGAAAGCATATTTATAGACATATTCAGGCTTGTGGCCTTCTTTCATGTCCACATCTTCTCAAGAGCTTATCTGAGTCCGGTATTTCTGATTCTGCCAGCCATTCATCTTCATGTACTGGTTTTCTATATCCGAAAAGATATTATATTTGATTTTTACCCCCAAGTCTTGTTTCTTTTATGACTTGCTTTATCTTTCTGTCTTCAATCTGTTTCACTGGTGGTACAATCAAAGGAGTTGGGTTCCTTAAAGGAAACAATTCTTTGTCAGTTGGTTGATAAGGTTTTATCAAGCTGACTGGAAAAGGTGGGTCTTTATTTTCCAATTGACCACTCAATTCCACATGAACTGAATTGGTTGCATGTGAGGCAACAATAACAAAAGGTCCTACATAACAATCTTTAAGTTTCTTTGGGCCTTTTATATTATTGAATTTCAATGTTGAAACTATAAATAAGTCCCCTACTTTGAAGTCTGGTACTTTGTGACTCTTGTGCCACTTCTGCTTTCCATATTCAAAAGCATCATTCATACTATGTTTTGCATGATGTTTCACTTTATCAAGAATTATTTTGAAGCTGGAAGCTGTAGGATGAATTTCAATCAAATCTTTCCTCAGTGTATCTGCTGGGAGTCTTGGATTCCATCCTTTTTTTAGCATAGCAGGAGTTTGACCTGTGGAAGGATGGACTGATGTCTTATATTCCAATTCTAAGGCAGGTATCAGAGTGCACCAGTCATGGGTAAAGCCATCTGAGTCTTTGAATTCTAACCCATAAGCACAGACTCTCCTGATCATGTCCTCTAAAGTTTGAATCATTCTTTCTGCCAACCCATCTGCTTGAGGGTGATATGCTGTTGAGAATGATAGCTTGGTCCCAAAAAGTCTGCAAATATTAGTCCAAAGTGAAGATGTAAATTTGGGATGTATGTCACTTATAATATTCTTAAATAACCTTGTATGAGAAATAACTCTAATCCATAGAAGAAGAGCTTTATCCATAGCAGTGTCATCTTTATGACATGGTAAGCATCTTGGAGTACTGCTCTATCTGTCTACAATGACTAAACAAGCATTCTAACTTTTATCACCACTTGGAGGAAGTGCTGTAACCCAATCCATGTGAACAACTTCCCAAGGGGATTTTGGTTCTTGAATATGGATCATAAGTCCAAATTTCTTTCCTGTACTCCTGTTTGCCTTTTGGAATCTGTCACAGGAATGGCAATATTCAATTGTCTCTTTTCTCCAAAATGGCCACCATGCACAGTTTTTTACTTTTTCAACTGTTCTGTCCTCTGACAGGTGTCCAGAGTAGATTATCTCATGGCATTGATGAAGAATGGTATTTATAAGCAGTCTACTAAACAATGTCATCACACAAGAATCTTTGGTTCTGTGGTAAGTTATTCCATCAAACAAGTAAAATCTTCCTTCAGGATAGGAATTTTTCCAAATCTCATCCAGTGCATTGACTAAAGATGTATCTTTGCAGTCTTTATCTAATAAGGAAGTCAAGATATGGTAATTATTGTCTTGCTTATAAGATTCTCTGACTTCTTCAAAGAATTCAGTCCAAATATCAGTTATGTTAATTCCTTCAATTGGAATCTGTAGTTCTGCTTCCAAAGGTGCATAAGCTGGGTTATCAGGAGTGTTGGCCAATGCCAATCTGCTAAGTCCATCGGAATTCTTGTGAATGTTTCCTGCTTCACCAACTATAGTCATGTTGCCTCTATATTCTTGAATGGCTATTTGCCATCTCAACATATGTCTGTTGAGAGTTTTCATGTTAAGAAGTGATTTCACTGCATAAAAGTCAGTTATCACTACAAAAACACTGCCATCAAGATAATAGTGTAATTTATCAAGTGCCCATACCAAAAATGAACACTCCATCTGGCTTCTGTTTGTTTTATTCGCCTTGAGTGTAACAGACTAGTCTTTTTGTAGGCTTGTCATCAATAATACGGACTTGATGTAGGGCTTCCCCTAATCCATCTCCACATGCATCAATGTACAGCTTAAAAGGTATTTTGCAGTCAGGCATGAAGGGTAAAGGTGCTTCTGTAAGAGATTTCCTTATCTTCTCATAAGCTTTAATTCTCTCCTGTGTCATTTCAAATACTGTTTTTTGATCACAGATTCTATAGATTGACTTGGCTATCATTGCAAAGTCTTTCAAGTGTTGCCTATAATAACTGGCAAATCCTAGAAATGACATCAATTCTTTTTTATTCTGAGGTATTGGCTTAAGTAACACTGCTTGCACTTTATTTTTGTCAATACCCAAGCTTAAACCAGAAACAATATGTCCTAATGCTTTGAGTTCTTCAAAGCCTAAATTGAATTTCTTGAGTGAAATGTTCATATTCACCACAAATCAGAACAGATGATGATATCATAAATATAAATGATAAGCCATCCTTCAGATAATTCTGTAGGGAAGATAGTATTCATCATTCTTTGATAATGATATGATTCATTTTTAATACCAAATGTCATTCTAAGATACTCATAAATACCACAGTGAGAAATAATTCTAAATAATTTCTTAGCTTTAGGTGTCAAAACATTTTGGTGAAAGCCTTTCAATGCATCCATTGATGTTATATACTTGGCTTTAGATAATTGGGTCAACGTTTCTTTAATTCTAGGACTTGGATACCTATCTGGAACTGTATAGGTATTCAATGCTCTAAAATCTCCAACCATCCTTGATTTATCATTATTCCAAGCAGTAATAACAGGTGTTGTGACTTCAACCTCTTCATTTTGGACTACCTTCCTTAGTAAACCAAGTTGGATCAACTCTTTGATATGTTTCTCCAAGGCTTCTGTAGCTCTGGGACGGGCTGGATAAGCTGGTCTTCCAATTACTCATAGATATGGTCTGTCAATATTAAGAGGAATATCAACTTCATGCCCTTTGATAGCTCCTAATGGTTCATTATCAGAAGCAAAGGCATTCTTATATATGTATAATACATCTATAAGATCATGCCTCATCTTTGGTGATAATGATGGATTAATTTGTGCTTCAACAAGTTGATTAGACACAAATTCTTCCTTATAAGTATCTTTAACAGAAGATATCACAGATATTTGATTTGGCATATTGGAAAAAGCAAATTTTTGTCTTTTGTTTTCTCCAATTGTGAGATATCTGTCTTTATAGTTATTGATGTCAATACCATAAATATTCAAATAATCATTTCCAAGAATGATGTGCTGAGATGTGCAACTGTCCATTACTAAAATATCAGTATTCATTCTAACACTTCCTTCTGGGTGTGGAAATAGAAGATTAGTGTCTAATATACCTAAAGGGTACATATTATTACTGGAACTACCAATTTGTACACCCTCTATTGGTAATAGATTATTTTTCCATCCAGGGAGTATGGCTTGACAATAATCTTTGCCTACACAAGTACAAAATGCCTCTGTATCCAAATTCACTTTGCCTTAAATATCATTCATCAGGATTGATGTGATACAAGATTCTCCAGCAGTGTATACTTTACCTCTAGCAGGTTTGGGTTTACACATTGTGGAATCCTGGATATTGATTATTTTATGACAATCCTCACTGTACTGTGGCCAGTGAGTATGGACTTTTGTGACCTCAAAAAAAGCTGTAATGTGGGCAATGGGATATTCCTCTACTGGTGTATCCTCAGAGACTGCAGAGTCTAGGTCAGATTCTTCTTTCTCTTCAGTACACTGAACTTCTTCAATGATTTGAATTTCATTGATTCCTATCTTTTTGGTGCAAGGTTTAGCTAGATGTGAAGTGCTTCCACATTTATGACACTTAAAGACAGGTCTTCCAGGTCTTCTGTCCTCTCTGGAAATATTTTAAACCATTTTGGACTCCAATAGCATTTCAGTCCAAGTTTTACCAATTTTTGTTCTGGTAATGATATCTTCAATTGCATTAATTTAGTCTTCTGTTGAACAGGGTTCTACACATCTGCACTTGATAGCATGTTCCAGTCCTCCTCCACATTTTCTTAATATTTTCATATTAATCATAGTGTCAGACATATCTGGGTGTAAAGCAGATAATCTGTCTTTTTGCTTGAAGAACCAAGTAAGTGGTTTATCTTTTTTAGAGTTAAAAATGGAACTTTCAAAAGCATTTTCCATTTTAAACCCCCAAGAATTATTGGCCCATTTGGTAATCATTTCAGATTTCCACCAAGACCAATCATGTTATCCATGATCTTGTCTCATCTTGCAATACCATTTCTTTGCAGTTTTGGTAAACAGAGAGTGTAATTTTCCCACTATAATTTCATCAGGTATATGAGAATCTTCTTGCAACATATCAATTGTTCTGATGAGCTCAATATGGTTTTATTCCCCTTCACCAGAGAATGTTGGCCATTCTTCCAATTTGGGGATATCTTTTGCAAAGAGAACACTTTCTCCTAAGAGTGGAGTCAAACTTCCTTTAACAGAAAGTCTTTCTTCAGTCAAAGGTGTAGAATGTCTTGGCATATGTGGTTCATAATTATTATGAATTTGGTCTACATTTTCAATGATTTCATTCTTTAACTTCTGCCTTTCACTGTCACTCTTTTCCAAATGTGTGGCATACTGATTGTTATTTTTAGTTATTTCCAAGACATGGTCTTTCAGAATTCTAAGTTGATCATTAATGTTTATAATGGAAAGATCTTCCATTTCATCATTTTGAACTTGACATTTACTCTCAATTGTGTCACATGTATTGGTAATTGAATCAAGTTTGACATTTGTCAACTGATACCATTCAATATACTTCTTGTCATTTCACTTCAATTCACTCATGTCCAATATTATTTTATTTAACTTTGCATCAAATTTTCCAAGTTCTAAATCAATACTAGATTTGATAAAGTGCATTTCATATATTATTTGCATGGAAAATTCCTGTTCATCCTTTCCTGCTCTGTGGCTGTGAATTCCATAAGAGTTCTGGCCATATTGAGGATACTGTTCATGGCTGAAGGCTCCAATTTGGGAATCCTGTACCCTTGTGGGTAAGGTCTGTGCCAATTGGTTTTGACTTTTCCCTTGCCTTGATGGTTCTTGGGACCTTTCTTCCTCTTCTGAGGTCCTTTGGGTTTGTCTTTGGACACTTCTAGAGCTAGTTTGGAGCTGGTAGACACCACTGGGCCTTCTGTCTCCAAAGCTGGAGTCATTTCCAACTCCCTCTTCTGGCCTATGGATGAAAGACTTTGGTTCTTTAACCAATTCTTTATCTTTTTGACTTTGTCTTTGAAAGAAAATGGGCTCCAACCTCCTAAGAGTTCTATGGTCTTCTTCTGACCCAGAAAGCTCTTGATGTGTAAGTAGGAGTTCATGGCCCCCTGCCAAAGGCTTGGGCATATTTCCCACCCCTCTTCTTTGGCTTCTCTGAACCAATTTTTGTATTGGCATTGATAAATTTCTATTTCTGCCACTTGAAAGTGGTTCTGGCCTTAAAATATTATCATGGATCAGTCCAGATTCAGATTTCAGGTCAACGTTTGTGGGTACAGACCTTGGGAAATGGGGGGAAACTCTGGAACCCTCCATATGTGTCTTTCTTGAGGAAGATTTGATACTTTTGGTCTTTGGTCTTTCCTCTTCCTTGTCCACATCCATCTGGCGGGAGTGAATAGCTGCTTCCATTTCTGGTATGCACCATTTTCATGTCAATTCAAGCTAAAATAAGGAGTGAAAACAGAAAACAAAAACCTTTTGGTGGTTGTTTGGATTGTTCTGTTTTAAATAAAGTGCCTGTTTTAGTTATTTGCACTTCAATACTGTCTTCAGATTCTGCTTCCGAAGAGTCTGGACTGGTAATGTATCTTTTACTGAGTCTGTTACCAGCTGCACAGTATTTGATTAAAGACACTAGCCAAGAAATGATAAAAGAAAAATTATTTTTATACTTTTAAGATATTTTTAAGATTCTTTATAAATATTTATTTTTTAATATTAAGAATATTATTATCTTTAAAGCAAAAAAAATATCAAAATTTAAGATTTTGAATTAAAATTAATCCAGAGTAACTCAAAGAATAATTTTATAAGTTTTTGGATAGGAAAAAGCCACATGTAAAAACAGTATAAAATTTAACCAAATTCCTCAATGAAAAATATTTTAACACAATTTCAAAAATAGAAATAATTTTAACTTTAAACTGAAAGAAAAAAATTATTTAATTAATATATTTTGGAACTTAAAATATATTAATTAAGGGTACAAGGGTCAAAAAACACGGCCAGGCCCCCAAATGTAAGATGTGTCTATGAAACTGTTGATAATATTACTATTAATCAACAGTACCATGACTGTTCTTATGAAATAGAATAATAAAGAGTTATTATAGCCACAATTAACTGATTAAATAACTATTCCTTTTACGCGTTATACACTACTAGTGATTATAACAGTAAGCAGTAGTTGTCTACAAGAATCAATTACAAGAAGAATTTAATAATAAAACCTTCTTTTATTAAAATAATAAAATTATTTTACTATATACTTATCTTTTACAAGAATAATTATAAAGATAACTTTTGAAGAAAACTATTACTAGAGAAACACTTCAATAATTAAGATAAATAACTCACTATTAATCCAATGAACCTTTTAGAAGATAATAGTGGAGAGATTCGGTGTAGAATTGTGGATTTAATGAATCAAAATTGATTTAGAAGAATAATAAAACAATAAATAGCTGATTTCTCGAATTTCACGTCTTTCTGATTGATTTCTGAAAGATCAAAACACTTAAGAAATGTTTCAACTGATACTTACTTGTTGGTACTAAAGGTATAATTGAATAATGTGATGATTTGGAAAAAACAGCAAGCGGAGGCCTCTTTTTAGTCCAAGACAGCTCACAGAGGCGTACCATGGAGCAAACTGAAAAACCAGTGAGTGAGAAAACAATAAACCATTTTTGGACTATTGATTGCATTGTCTGTTGTCACATAAGATTATCATAATTACTTAGTTGAGGCTTTTACGTGACTACCAACACTTTTATGGTTAAGAATAAAAGGAGTAACAACTGTAAGTCTTCTTTTATTTCAAAATAATCATTGATTTCTCAAATTTATCAATGTTATTGGAAATTTCATCACAGAATGTATTTTCTGTAAATTTTTAAAGATTCTGTGTTTCACATGGAATCATCAAAAGTGGACTGTAAGTAAAACGTTTAATTTTACATATAAAAGTATACTTTTTTTTGTTTTTTATATGAATTATACACTTCTCAATTTTTCCTGAAAGTTTTGGAAAAATTCATTGAGAATTGTATTTTTAATGAATTTTTGAAGTTTTTACCTCATTTCTACATAGAATTGCAAAGAGCAGTATATGGCTTGTTGCTATGAGGTAAATCAATGGATACTAGTGCAAAAAGGGTTTTAATTACTTTTTTGGGGTTTCTCCATTGAAAGTCATTAAGAATTGACATGGTTACAGGAGTGTAAGTTGCTCTTCACCTCTTTGGCACGTCAAAATAGCAGGTTATTTGCTATTTTCTTATAATTTACTGTAGTTGTAACATGGTAACCAAGTTCCCAAAATGTTTTAGTTTATTAATTGGGCCAAGATAAGCCATGGATCCAAGCTTTGGAGCTGTCCACGCCCCAGAGGCCTCAGAAGTTGGGTACCCTGGCTCTCTTTGATGTCTTTTGTCCCCCTTGACTATTTTTTACATCAAAAATAGAAATTCAAGCTTAAGGTAAGATATCCACTATGGTTGTACAAAATGTGCATGTAAGAATACCATAATATTAAGTGCCACAAACAGGCATAACACTATTTGTAGTGTATATGTAACATGGGATTTCTCACATTCCGATTATTTTGATGTGAAATTCAGAAGAACAAAAATTTTCACAGACCTTTTACGTGGTATTGATGATGTGGTATTGAAGTATTTTCCATATTACAACCTCAAAGAGTTGGCTTGAGCTTATTCACTCTATGGAGCTATCCTAGGTGAAATTTTGTGTAGAATCCAAATCTGGCCTTCAATCCATGGATTTACTTACTCAATAGAAAGTTATCCCTCTTTTCTGAAATAAAAAATGATGAATTTTGGATATATGCATACCTTATGGGTTATGCATAGTTCAGAATTTATTTTTAAGAAAATTATGGCCCATTTTGGTATGTAAAATATACCTCAACTCTCACAGTTATAGCATTTTTAAGGTTAATATTCCAAAATTGGGCCAATACACCTTTTCTGTGTGATACTATCACATAACTATGATTATGAGGTGTCAAATGGACAAAGAATAATATTTATACTTCAATACCTCACTTTTCATTCAATACTAATGTCCCATACAGTTGCTTTACAGCATTCTACACATCATACACATCAGAACAGGATTGTGTGGTCCTCAAATGAACATTTCCACCCTATATTGAGAAAACTCCCCAGATGCGGTTTCAAAGCTCCATCTGAGCTCAATACAGAGAATAAAGGCCGTTTAAAAACCACAAACCAGTATTATTAGGTGAAAACTCTTCACTTCCTCTATGTGGATGGTCTAGAAGGCCATCCCACCCCATTTCAGGATAAAAAGGGACCTTTTCTGTGCCAGAAAAGGAAACCCCATCCTTCTCTTGAATGTCTACATAGTAAAACTATCAAAAACATTTATACTCTTGGAAAATAATCAGGTATAATTATAATATTAATCATTTTAGACTTTCTCATAATAATCCAATTGGTAAAGCTGCACCCAGGGCTTTCAACAGTGCTCCCCACCACTAAATCCTTTTAGTAAAGCCCCTTATATCAATTAAAAAACCTTTTTTCTTATCATTTTATCCATGTCACAGTCATAGTAAAAGTTTTATATATTGTTATTATCACTTTATCATAGATTCAGCCTGTAAGCCTGAAAGCTACTATACCCCATAGTAAAGCCCCCAAAATCTAACCAAAACCTTTTTTATCACTTTTATCTATTCAAAATTCACATATAAAGCTTGTAGCTGCTTTAAACCTTACTTGTGATAGAGTCAGACTGATATTCACTTTCACTCTCATAAGCAGGTTCTTGAATAATACAACGCATAGCCTTTTGAAAACTAATACAAGAAATCAGTCCCAAGCCTAAACTTCCCTTATCCCAACACTTTTCAGATTTTAAAATTTTTTTTTCATTACCTTCAGCTTGCTCCTGTTGTTCAGGTAAGCATTGCCATCATATCCTAAAAATCTTTAAAAAGAATGATAATTGTAAGGTGTGGATATGAAACTTTGATTAAAAATCAAGTAATTTTCCTCTCCTCAAAATTTGTATAATGTAAAAATATGATTGAAATGTTAAAAATTAAGATTTTCAACAGTAAAAACACCGAATTTATTGGTTTAACACTATAAGTACAAAATAATAATATTATGAAGATTTATTATTTTACCAACAATAAGAATCTATCCAAAAATACTCTACAAGAGATATTTATGGCTACAAATGAAATTTCTTCAAGAGAAATTTTGATTGGAACTAATTGAGAAAAGGAATTTAGGAAATTCAAGTAAAAAGAAGTCTTTAAAAAGAATATCAAACAGAAAACAAACCCAAAAGTGACCAGGGTGAATTTGGAAACAAATTGACAAAGTTAACAGTGATGAAAGATGTTTTAATTCACTTATGGGGCGGTTCAAGGGTGAAAATGATTACAAGAGTTACAAACAATGATTATAATAGTTTTTTCACATGGGTAAAAGGTTTAAAATTATAGGAAAAGGGTTTTTGGAATCTTTTATTGATTGGTTTGACATTGTTTAAACTAATTATAAAGGAAAAGATTCTAACATGAAGAGAAAAGTGGGGCAAAGAAGACATTCTTTTAAAGCCACCAATTTTCTTACTCCAAAGAAAAAATTTACTCTTGTCAGTCTTGAGAGCACTCTGCCAACAGAGAAACCAATTATGGCATCATTGAACCCTGTTTTAGACCAAAAAAGGGCTGGTTTTAGCAATTTTTTGCTATTTTCAGCTGTTTTGGATGCTTAAATCAGCCATTGCTATAGTAATACCTGGTTTTAAGCCTTCAAAGCACGTCAGAATGTGTGTAAGAGATGTAAAACCGCTAGAACTGTTTTTTTCTATGATTTTTTTATCTTAAGGGTAGATTTACCCTCTTGGTAACAATTAAAACTGCCCTGGTTGGTATCAAAACCTCATCATCAATTGAGTCACAGACCCTATGACTCAATTCCAGGACAAAAGAAATGAACCTTTCCTTGGATCTTGAAATCTTATGCCTTTCAGGAAGAATTTTGGGCGTCTGGCTCCCTTGAAGCCAAGATTCCTTCTCCACCTTCAAAATTAATCTTTCCAATTTGTTTTTTCTTTAATTCCTCATAATGTAATATACTTGTCATTTGCAAATGCAATTCAATTGAGCTTTACAGCTACACAAATTTGATATTTGATACCTTATATCTAAACTACAGTTCACTCATGTAATACACATGCACATTTTGACATTTTGATTTGAAAATTCTTCAATTCCTCATAGCTTCTAAATACAAACCACACCTCAATTTCAACACAAAAATTGATGGTTAACACCACATTTGGTGTAAATTAAATTAAGTTTTTGATGATTTTCAATTTTTATACAGAAAATACTAAAAACTTAATTCAAGTTTATTTAGAGTTGAGTTACAGAAATTTCACCCAGAGCTGACCCCACCTTATTTTTTATGAGGGATCCAATGGTAAACCAATTTTCTTATGTTTATTTATTTGATAAAAAGTTCCAATTATTTTTATTTAGCCTTTTCCAAATGATATTTCAATCTCAGTAATTTTGTTAAAAATTTATTTTTACTTAATTTTTTCAAGTAAAAATGTGTTTTCAAAATTTAAAATTTTAATTTAATTTATTTTTAAGCTATAATTGAATTTTCATTTTTGTCTATAAATTTATATTTATATTTTCATTTTTCTTTTGATAATATAAATAAATTCATTTTATTTGTAATTGTATCTTGTTTTCTTATTTGTGGTCTTTTGGGTATATGAAAAATACCTCCAAGCCTCACAATAATACAAGTGTTCCAAATGCTCCTTGAAGAATTATGATAAAGATTCTTTACATTCTTGACAGACAGGAGGGATGGAGAACAATATTCGTGGTCATTTTGAAAAGGGGAAAGCTGATAGGACTGGTTGTGAAACTTTCAATCTTATAACCTTCTATACCTCTCCAATTGGATAAAATGCCAAAAATCAACAGAAACCTCTAAAGTGTTGCAAATCTTTTTAAATATTCTTCAGAAAAATTTAACAAAGGGGAGTTGAGACTTCTAAAAATGAACCTCAAAAGGATAGCTTCCAATCAAAATGAAAAATGACAGATAAATGGAGGATAAAGAAATTCTCAATAAACAAAATTCAAAGAAAAATAGTTGAATATTCAAGATATCAGTTGAGAAACACACACAAACTCTTCACTACTGAGAATGTAACTGGTGACCTATCCATGCTGGATGGTAGAAACAATTTTTAAGGAAAAGTGATTTTCAAGAAACTATTAGTATTGGAGAACATTTAATGTCAAAGGGATACATATCAAAAGCTCCAATGGTTAAATGAGCATGTTTTATACAAGAACCTGAAAAACTTGGTAGTTATTGAGAAAGGAAAGATATGCCAGAGATATGTAAGAATCAATTATTCAGCAAATATTTCAGGGATAGAAAGAGATGTGAGTTCCATTCTCAAGATAAACTTCAAGGTGAGAAACCTTTCACTTCTATATTTCAGAATAAAGCATTTCATACTGCAAAAAACCTCAGAATAAGGGATATTCAGGCATTTGTTAAATTTTTCTGATTTCAGATAGGCCTTGTATTGGAGTACAGAACTAAAATTTCACATGTGTTTTGAATTTACTCACAATTATATTCATCTTACCTGTTGAGGAGTTTCAAACTATTCCCAAAATTTTGAGAGAATTTGAAAGTCTTAGCTATTCAATGAGAGGGCTCTTCTGTTGGAATTCCATGCACCAATACTAAGTAAAGAAGTATTTCAGGGTTAGTCTATTTAGAAACTCTAGAAATTAAGTTAAAATCTTGATACCATGACTATTACATGGTGAAGATGGTTCCATTAAAATGAAAATGTCCTACTTTTTCGAAGTAAAAGTGGTTATGAGTATACTGAGAGCCTTTGTTGGGGTAATAAAATATCAATTGAAAATCTGTTAGCTACAATACTTAATTAACTTAATTGTAGCAAGAAAAGCTCAAATAATACTACTGATATAAGAAATTCTTACCATGTAAGAATACTAAGAACCATTTATTAGGTCCCTTTCTACTTACAAAAGGATGTATTTTATCCCTTTGGGGGACTTGAAGGGGCTGTTGAGCTCTTTAAACATCTTACAAGTGAATAATTGCGCCCTTAAGGCTGGATTTTGGCGCTGTACTGTGACTTATAATCTCATTATGGTCATAATTGTGGCATTATGGCCAGGCTTCATAGCCACTATTCAGGGGTAAGGTTATTCAATCTTAACCCCACTCAAACTCAGAAAACCAGTAATTTCTTTGTATAATCAGTTTCAGAAAATCTTTTTTCTGGAAAATGAATACAGTATGCTTCATTAATACAGCCTTTCAACATTTTTACAGGCTTTATTCACCAAATAAAGCTTTGATTTAACAAGTCTGAAACTGTATGATCACTCAACTCTATCACACCTCTTTTACAGACCCTGTAGGTCCATACAGTGGCTGTATTATCCAAATAAACTCAGATCAATATTGCTCTGAAGAAAATTCACTTGTTGGATCAGGAGTGGTAGATTCTCACTCACTCCAGACCCTCTTTCTCCCCCTGGAAAACTTTCCCCAATTAATTGATATATTTGATTTATTATTTAATAAATATTCTTTGTCAGGGTGACTCTATGATATAGGTTCAAAATGATAATAAAGGCTATAACTCCAATTGTTACATGAGAATAATCATGAGATGGTTCAAAGGGCTCTACTAATGAATTTAGTGATGGTGAGTGCTATTGATAGCCCTGGGTGCAGTGTTTACCTGTTGGTTTACAATAATAAACCCTACAATAATTACAATTATAATTATACCTGTTTAATTCTAAGGGTACCACTTCTTTAAGAAGCTATACAATGTAATAATACTAATAACACAATGATACATTGGCCTTCTGGAAAGGAAAGGCCTCCTTTCATCTTGTTCCGGGGAGTGGGAGGTTGTTTACCTCTGCACACAACCACAGAGTGAAACCTATCACCACTTTGGGCTGTTTTGTGGTTCTAAACAATCAATAAAGACATTTAATGGGTGGAAATGTGGTTTTAGAACCACAAGTTGTCATTTTTACCCTTTGCAGAGTGCTGATTTTCACCAATGGAGCTTACAGGTGTGTTCTGGTGCTTCTTATGTGTCAGAAGCTGTACATAAAATTCCTCTATAACTCTTATTTGTCAATTTATGAGAAATTAAAGAATAAACAGAATTTAATTCAACTGATGAGATGTTAATTCAATTATATGGACAGCTTTCCAACAGGAAGATCCCATATGGGCCAGTGTGGGATTACAATCTTAAAACCTGAATATCTTTGTTGGTTCTCCAGATAGATACCTTGTAAGTGGCTCATTTTGTAGCCCTTGATGAGATCTAAAAAATTGATACTCATTTTGTAAAGCTAACATATAAAATTGCAAAGATATACCAATTAAAAATTCAATTATCAATTGATAGCTTTATTATGTATCCTGTACTGATCTTGCGAGCCTTAGAGGTATTTTCATATACCCAAAAGACCACAAATGATAAGTTGTAATTAAGAACTCGATTGAATTACATAAGTAAACTATAATTGTATTACATGATGAGGAATTAAAGAAAAAATAAATTGGAAATATTAATTCTGGGGGGAAAGACACTCTAGCTCTAAGGGGGAGCTAGACCCACAAAATCCGTTCTGACTGGCGTGGGATGTCAAAATCCATGCAAAAGTTCATTACTTTTGGCCTGGAATTGAGTCACAGGGTCTGTGACTCAACTGATGATGAGGTTTTGATACCAACCAGGGTAGTTTTAACTGCTTCCAAGAGGGTAAAACTACCCTTAAGTTAAAAGAATGGTATTAAAAACAGCTCTAACTGGTTTATACCCCTTGTACACACATTATGACATGTTTTGAAGGATCTAGACCAGGTATTGCTATAGTAATGGCTGATTTAAAGGTCTAAAATGGCTAAAGATAGCAAAAAATGGCTTAAACCAGCCCTTTTTTGGTCTAAACCAGGGTTCAATGATGCCATAATTGCCTTTTCTGTTGTCTGACTGTTTTTCACGACTGACAAGAGTATATTCCACTTTTGAAGTAAGAAAATTGATGGCTATAGAAGAATGTCATCTTTGCCCCACTTTTCTCTTCATGTTAGAATCTTTTCCTTTTATAATTATTTTAAACACTGTTCAACCAATAAATAAAAAGACTCCAAACACCTTTTTTTAAAAAATTTGAACCTTTTAACCACGTGAAAAAATAATTATAATCATTGTTTGTAACTCTTATAATCATATTTTACTCCTGAACCACCCCAAAAGTGAATCAAAGCATCTTTCATCACTGTTAGCTTTGTCATTTTGTTTCCAAATTCACTCTGGTGACTTTTGGATGTGTTTTCTCTTTAAATATCTTTTGAAGAATTTGTTCTTTAATTAATTGCTTGCAGTTCTTTGCTCAATTAATTGCAATTGAAATTTCTCTTGAAGAAATTTCTTTTGTATCCTTAAATATCTCTTGTAGAGTATTTTTGGATAAATATTTATTGTTGGTAAAACAATAAATTTTTATTATATTATTTTTTTATACTTACAAAGTGAAAAGAAATAAAATTGGTGTGTTTTCTCTTTAAAAATACTATTTTTACTTTTTTTAAATAAATTTACCTTATACAAATTTTGAGGACAGGAAAAGTACTTGATATTTTATCAAAGTTTCATATCCACACCTTACAGATGTTGCTTTCTCCATAATGTTTGTTCTAGAAGAGATATGAGGAAATGGATGGTATCATCAGAAATATTTGATTGTTTTCTTTTCAAAGTGACCCGACTTTAGCTATCTCACACTAAAACTGTAGAAACTGGATGAGAGGTTAATATTTTATTAACCATTATTTGGCTCCATTTTGGCGATATCTTCTACAGTCTTGGTGCTATCTCAATTTGGCTCGTACCATTGGATAGCCCTAATTGAGATCCTTAATTTAAACACCCCTTTTGTTGGGTCAAGCCTCTGTTTCTGGAATTTAGATGAGAGGTGAAAATTAAGGTTTATTCTCAGCAATTGCTTTGAGCTTGAATAACTTTGTTAGTCTTTGCCCTATGATTATGGGACTTGAATATTTGCAAAGAGGTTAGTTTCCTGTTTTGTTTGAAACCTTTTGGGATTTTTTGGCTAAGCTCCATGTTTTGGTGGTATTTTGCTCTACCATTGGTTTATGGTACTCTGGAAGTCATGCTTGTGCTCTGATTTTGAGTCACAGGCCCCCATTCTTATTCTTATTTTTGAAATATAGTATTTATTGTTATTAAGTTGGTCTTTGAATTACCTCCCCTGTTGAGTAGAGCTGTGGTGGCCATATCCTTATTAAACCTTCTCTTTCCTTCTTACAGGTTGAAACAGTAGACTTGGACCTGTTTGTGGTAGGCTCTTTTATTCTTCACTCTTCTTCTCATTTTTTTCTGCTTTCTTATATTTACTTCCACTAGCAGTATCATTCTTATTACACTCTTAAGTGCGTTCATTTTTACTTCATCGGAGCCCTCCATGTGTGAGTTCCAGCTTACTGAGTTCCAGGCCCTATTAATTTAGAAGAGTCCCTTTGATACCAGGAATACTCTTTATGGATCAATACTGGGTGAATTAACTCTTCAAATGCCATTTGGACACTTTTATTACAAATGAACAGTGTTTTTTCAGCTAAAAAAAGGCATTCTGTGAGGTTTAAAATGTTAAAATACCATTAAATTGATATTTCAACCAGTATAAGATTGTCCAGGTTTGGTACAGACCAGTCTTGTTCAAAAGGCTTTCAAACCGGATATCTAAGTCAGTATTTTTAATATAAGGAATCCAAGGGAGCACATTTGAAGGGATTCCTTAGGCCTTCAATTTAGTATACTTCATTTTTATTCTTGCCTTAAAATAGCAGAAGCTATAAGGGTTTGAAGTTTGTCACTGTATTTATTTACATCATTATATAGCTTCAAAAACCTCTAAGCCAGATATTTCTGTCCATTAAACATAAATTAGAGCTCTTGTGAGCCTTGAGGTATATTTTAAATACCGAATTGGGCCAAAATTATCTTGAAAAGAAATTCTAAAGTGTTTATAACCCATAAGTCATGCATGTATTATGTATTCAACATTCATCTTTTCTGATTTCAGAAAAGATGAATAGCTTTTTTTGAGTATGTAAGTTCATGGATTTGAGGCCAGATTTGGATTTTACACAAAATTTTACCTGGGGTAGCTTCATAGAGTGAATAAGCTTAAATTAACTCTATGATGTGGTAAGATGGAAAATACTTCAATATAAAGATTTTTCTCAATTTCACACCAAAATAATGGGTATGTGAAAAATACCATGTTACATGCACACTCAGAATAGTGTTATTTATGTTTTTGGCACTTAATATCATGGTATTCGTACATACAGTTTTGATATACCCATAGTGGATATCAGTCTGTTAAGTCTTAATTTTCATTTTTGATGTAAAAATAGCTAAGGGGGACAAAAGACATCAAAGAGGGCCAGGTTACCCAGCTTCTGAGGCCTCTGAGGCGCGGGAAGATCTAAACCTTGGATCCATGGCTGATCATGGCCCAATTTAGTATACTAAAGCCTTTTGGCAACCTAGTTACCAAGTAAGAATCTCATTAAATCATAAGAAAATTGCAAATAAGCCACTACTTTGATGTGGAAGGGGGTGAAGAGCAACTTAGACTCCTGTAAACATGTCAATTTTTAATTATTCCCTATATATAAAGATTAAAAGAGTAAACAAAACCATTTGTGGGATACTATGAATTGCTTTACCTCATAGAAACCTGCCATACTGCGCTATTTGCAATTTTACATAGAAATGAGGTAAAAACTTCAAAAATTCATTCAAAATATAATTGTTACTTAATCTATCTGAAGCTTTAAAGAATAATGGAGAATAGTATGGCAAATAAAGAAAACAAATCAATTATGATTTCATAAGTAAAATTCAGGGTTTTCCTTACAGTCATTTTTTGATGATTCCGCATGAAATAGTGAATCTTCGAAAATTCACAGAAAATACAATCTGTGATTAAATTTCCAATAACATTGCTAACTTTCAGAATTTAATTTTTATTTTTAAATAAAATAACATTCAAATTTTTTACTCCTTTTATTCTTAACCATAAATTGGTTGGTAGTCATGTAAAAGCATTAATGAAGTAATTATGATAATCTTACATGACAACAACTCAGAAATCAATAATCTAAAAGGGATTATTTTTTTCTCACTCACTTTTTTTTCAGCTTGCTCCATTGCATTCCTCTGTGAGCTGTCTTTGACTTAAAAAAGGCCTCCTCTTGGTGTTTTTTTCAAAGCATCTTATTATCCAATTATATCTTTGTTACAAACAAGTAAGGATTAGTTAAAGCTCTTTCTTAAGTGTTTTATTCTTTCAAAATCAATAAAGAAGGACTTGAAATCATAGAAATCAACTATATATTGCTGTAATACTGTTATGAATCAATTTTGATACCATAAATCCACAATTTATCTGCCAAATCTCTCTACCATATTCTTTATAAAGGTTCATTGAATATTAGTGAGTCATTTATTATTAATTCTTGAAGTTTTTGTCCATTATTTTTTTTCTTCAAGAATTATATTTATAATTATCTTTTTAGAAGATAATTATATATTAAAGTAATTTTATTATTTCAAAAAAGAAGTTTTATGATTTAAATACTTCTTTTAATTGATTCTTGTAGAAAATTACTGCTTAATTTTATATTAACTAGTATTGTATAAAAAGCAGAAGAGATTATTAAATAGTTATTTTTTTAAATTTTGGTTATAATAACTTTATTATTATATTTCATAGGAACAGTCATAGTACTGTTTATTGATATTAATATTATCAACAATTTCATAGACACATCTTGAAGCTCTAATTATACCAAAATTTAGGGCTTGATGAAATCTCCTGTTTGATATCCTTTTCCATAGAGCTTTTTGAAAGATGGCAAAGGTACAAGGGTCCCTATGTGATACCTTTTTCATAAGTGTTATATTATTGTTAAAAGACCTTTGAGCCAATAAATATCAGGAAGTTTTTGTGATAAAGATTTCCAATTTATTCCAAATTAATTCTCCCACCTATATATTTACCTTGGTTATACTTTTATAAATATTTTTACAATCACTCTTAGACTTTTAAAGGATTTTGTTTAGTTCAAAGCTGTGATTATAGTATCTGGCAAATTAGTTGTGCTACTGGAAAATGGATGAGACCAGTGTATAGCTTCCGCTCAGAGTTAAAAGAATGATTTCATTTCTCAAAGTTTTTGATAAAATATGAATAGCTTAGATGAGAGGTGAAAGTAAGGTTTTGGCTTATTTGGTCTTCATCCAATCTGCAAGTGGCTATCAATTTCATAATTATTAAGCAATTTTTCTTGGAGTTTTATATTCTTTATTTAATAATTTCTCTCTCTTGAATTAGAATATAATCAGCTTTATTTGTATAGTAAGTTCTACCCTATTATTTATGGTATGTGAAGGTGATGCTGGTGCTCTATTTGGAGTGACAGGCTGACTAAGGAGGTGTACTAATTAAAAAATGCACATATCAATGGGTATATTCTTGATTTTAGTAAAATCTATTACTTATTAAGAGAAGAAATATACAACCCTTTGTATCTGTGTGCATCAAATCATTCCATCTTAGATATATGGGAAAAAATTGGAAATATAATGTCACAATATCTTTGAAGAGCTAAAAGAAATTAATTTGTATATAATTGAGTTTTATGACAGTAATGTGGTTCAAACCCATCCCTTTATAAATGAAAAAAATTGTTTCCATGAACATTTCTTTGAATTTCATAAGTAATAATAGAGACCAAAGTACTTATGATACAAATATTGTATTCAAACAAAGCTTGATTATCTTGAAAAGTACACAAATCAGATTATATCAACAATTGAGGATTATCATGCCCATAAATCAATAATATGAGCTTTGGATAGAGTTCATATAGTATCATCCAAGAAGTAATACATTTACATATTTAATGATGAGATTTCCAAATATTTGTTCAAGTTCTTTTTTCTTGCTGAATAAATCAAGACCAAGGCTATATTCATGATATTAAGAAAAAGTTGTTTTGGAATTTCACTTCATAAAACAGCCATATTTTATGATTCTATTATAGGTTAGAAACAAATGATTTTTACAAGCTGAAATTTTGACCTGAGGATGCTTCAAAACTTTGAGCGACCCAAAATTTATGAAAGAATAATTCTGAAGCAATGGGATAAGACATTTGTGATTCAATTCTATTGAAATCTTATAATGTTTAAATTCTTTCTTAAATATTTAAAAGAATGATTTAAAAATCTTGTGAAAAAATTAAATATTCCTGACTTGATGCCAGGATTTCTGAGAAACACAGATACATTATATTTTATCCTGTCAAACTATGCAGCTTTTGCAAATAATAATTGGAACATAAAACACCCAAAATGGAAACTTTTATCTTCCTCTCAAGAACCCAAAAGGTAAATAAGAGAAATGGGATACTCAAATGGGAATAAAAGCCCCTTTTCTTTTCAATAATAAAAAATTCCAAATACTTTCTCCAAAATCTTGCATACACAGAAGGCTTCTTAAAAAAGGAAGAAGATTTTTATTAAGAACATCCACTGTTATCCCATTTCCATATTAATAAACAAGGATACACATATGGATTTCATTGAAGAGGTTTTTCGATCTGTTCCTGTGAAATGAAACTGGATTTAAGGAAAATTTCTAAGATAATCCTTGATGGAGAAGGGAACATAATATAATTTTGAAATTTTAGACTTATATTCATCTCAAAACACGTAGTTGAAAGTTAACCTTTTGCATGAGAAAGAACTCGTTTTGGCACCTTCACAGAATTAAAAATTTCCCAGGGAAATAGTTTTTAAGCTTCTTTAAAGCTATATTGATCATTCCAACTGTTCAGACTATCATGTTTGATCAACTTATATATTGTATGACAAAATTAGCTCAACTAATAGATATATTTCTATAGAAAGTATGCTACATTGAATATCTCAAAATGAAATTCAGATAGGCTACCTCTTGTGAGATGAAAGGTGTGAAAAACCTCTAAAACATCATTATAAATTGAGGTAAGATTTGAAGAAGAACTTCATAATTCAAAGTTCTTCTAGAATATAGACCGATGTGATATTAATGAGTGTTTTTCTCAATATTTCTATATCAAGAGCTCAACATACATCAAAAGATGTGGCTCATGTTCATCCCTTCCCTTGAAATGCAAATCTCAATTCAAACTATGTGAAGTCATTAAAACAGAGTGGCCATTCTTATTAGCATATATGCAGAATATTTGTCATGGGTGGGACAGTCTAAAAAGGTTTATTCTTGCTCTTTGGCACTTTTCTTCCTTTGGATCATGTAGATGGCTCTGGAAATTGTGATTATTTTTATTAGGTAAGCTTGTAGGGGTCCATTGATCCAACCTTAGCATATTAATTTGAATTAATGTGTACAATGATAAAACACAGAATCAAACTTATCAATTTACCACTTTGCTGAGAATGAATTACTGCCCTTAGATACTTGAGATATATCTTGATGATTGTTGTTTTCCATAATGATATTTATAATAGAATAAAATATGCGTTATTTGATAAGTAGTATTCATTTAATGCAATTTTATGTACCATATGGAGAAGAAATTTCTTTTCAAAGGTGAAAATATCCTATAAGAATTGAATAAACACAATATATAACAAAAATAATTCAGCACATTGGAAAAATTTCAAGGAATGGTCAGATGATCTCAAGATTTATTTATAAGCGGCCCTTTGAAGCCTTCATTTACGAGGCTTGGAAATACAAACACAAATAATTCTTTCTATCTTTATTTTGATACATTGAAGTGAATGGCTTGAAAATATGTTTCTTACTTGTTTGGAAGTAATTCAAAATTCGTGGGTTGGCATGAATGTATGCTAGAAACTGTTGAATATTCAGAGTATCCGAATTGTGCTTGATTTCTTCGCTATTAAAGTAATATGATGATATTATTCAGCTCAAAGAATCTTTTCTTTATGTCTGATATGAATAAAGCTAAATATTTGTGGAATTTTTCCTTAATGTCAAGTATCAGGAATTTTTATTTCATTGATACCAATTTTGGGGAAATATTGAATTGAGACAAATGCTCCTGAATTGAACAGAGGTCTCAAAGTGATGATATTTTATAAATAAAATTAATACTCCCTTTCCATATGATACGTTACCTCTAGGGTGATGGGAAATTTTTGAAGGTGAAAAAAGATAATGGTGAATATCTTAGTCACCGCTGGAAGACTTTTTCAGGAATTCATATAATATTGAGTACTTTCCATTTATAATTTTCCAGGTCCTGAAATATGGTCCTAGATTTTTTTATTCAAAATATGAAAATTACAAATTAAATTAAGCTTCCTGGTATTGAGAATTACCCCATAAAAGCATATTTTTTCAAATTATAATAATAAGCGGTGAAATGAGGATAAATCAAATATATCAATATAAAAATTTACCTCAATCAGCCTATATATTTATGTATATATTTAATAATTAATCTTCCTCTGAAGAGGACTCTAGCCACGGCATACTTTCCCATATTGATTTAGGACTTTAAATACCATATCATGTAAATATCTTTCACCTTTTTTCTATGATACCAAAAAAATGTGTTTAGTAATTTTAAGTGAAGATGCCAAAATATTTGTAGAGCTTCCCACATACACTTGGAAAATGAGTGTTTGAATCATTCATTCTATGAAAAAGTAAATTTGATTTCAAAGCACAGAGAACAAAGATGAACCTTGTATGAATTTTCGCAACAAGCGCCTTGTAAGATTCTGTATTTTTTTTGAGAGTTGATATCAATAAGTCTTTCAAGGAAAGGCCTTGTTAAACATGAATTTAAATCAAGAATAAAGCAAAATCAAATTAAGCTGAAGCCATTACTCTTAGGATTTAGGGAACAATCCATTCCATCATTTGTCCAAACATATACACTTTCAGAAACTTTACTCTTAGAGTGATTAAACCTTAAAATCGAAGAATGATGATGAGCTTCGTATGCTATTATTTATAAAATAGCTAAAAGTCCTACGAGCTCTATCTATTTGGATTTTACTCTGCACAGTCCTGATAAAATCAATTCAATTTTCAAAATATCTTCAGAGTATCCTTCGTAATGACAAAAGAGTTGAAAAAACCTTCAAATACATATTAGAGAAGTACTTACCAGTTAGAATACATATTTATTATGTTGGTAGGATGTAAAAGTGGAGAGATTTAAGTTTTCTCTGAATCGATTTTTCTAATGGACTTGGATCTTACATGTACCTTGGAAATTGAATCTCTTCCTGGAATTTCAAGCTGAAATATACTTAATTTTATTTCAAAGCGGCTAACGAGGAAAATTTTGAAAACTTAAAATATGTATTAATTCTGGAATTAAACTAAATGATTTAGTTAATAATTATGAGATTTTGTACCATATTCTTTATATAAATATTGTTCATGTGAGAGTTTCTGTAAGGGATCCACGCCGATGCATTATGAAATAGAATCTAAATTTGTGCCAAATGATGAATAATAGCTCCAGAAGGTGGCTTGAGCCTTAATGAATTGTGGCGGAGAATATGAAAATATAATTCTACATTTGGACCCGTGTTGAACCCATTTTCCATTCAGAATGATACTCAAATTAGGACCTCTTTTGGTCCTGAGGCACATGCCCCAGGGTCTGCAGTCCATTTCACGGTATCTGACCATTCTCAAGTTCAAATTTTAAATAATATATTTTTGATATTTCATGGGAAACCATTAAATTTAAATTGTAGAAGTCTGAATCATTAATTATTATAACGTGTATTATTTATAATATCTGAAAAAAGCTCCTGATAAAATAACCTTTCCTTTAATAAAGTGAATAGAAATAAATGTCTTATAATTATTACAGAGAGCATGGAACTAATATCTGAAACGGAGGCTTAACATAGCCTTAATAGTACTCGAAGGCGTCTTGTAAGTCCTAAATTTGATCTCCAAAAACTTGGGTTATCTTTTTGAGAACAAAATATTGCATGATAAAGCTGAATATGAGCTAGGAATTAAGTCGAAGAAATTCGGTTCTGAATGATAAGATTTGAGTTATGAACAAAGTAATGAGATTAGTAATGAAATAGAAAAAGGAAATTATAGAGTTAAAAAAACATGATTTTCTTTTGTAAAATACAACTAGAAGCTCTTTTGTGTTATGATACAATTTCTCCGATAGTTTGATAGAAAAGCCTGAAAAATAGTCTTTTTCGATGAAAAGAAATGGCACTTATCCCCATTAATGCGCGTTATCTCAAGTAATATTCAAATTCTGTATGGACTTTCCTAATTTTTCCATATCACACAAATCCCAGGTTACAGTGCCAATATTGGATGAGAAGAAGGAACACTTACCTACCAGCTTCAATAAAGAAAATATTGCATTCAATTTCAGAATAATACATCATTCCAATTTGAAAAATCCTTTACAGGCACTGTAGCTCAGCTGGTAGAGCATGCGCCGTTCACGGTTTGGTCGGAGGTTCGAGTCCTTCTGGTGCCATTTTTTGTCCACTTTGCCTTTCAATTTTTCTCAGTATATTTTTCAAAACCAAGATAACAGATATATATCCTCTCCTCACAAAATTAAATTTATATTAAATTTATCAAAATGGATTGATACTTTCCAATACCAATCAAAAGTAATTTTAGGTGTTGATCTGATCAACAAAAATAGGAAAGATAAATAATTCTGAATAATAAGCTGACCCTAATCTCAATATCTACCTTCAGGGTGAAGAATGTGATTTAAAAAAAACTGTTAGGTTATTGGGAACCATAATGTATAATTATAGTTTTGGGATTGAAATATAATTCATTCTTTCTTTCAGTTTTTAGATCAACATGAATTGTGAAATATAAAGACTTACAAAAGGTATAGAAATAAGCCTATTATACCACCCAAGAATACTTTTATCATTAAGTAGTTCCTTTGAATGAAATTGAGATTTCGTGTCTAGTAAAATGAAAATTTTTAAGAATTTCTTCCTGTTCATATTTTTTTGTCTCTTATTTCTTTTCTAGATTGAATAAAGTTTATCCAATTTATGCCAAAATAATAGACTCAATTATAATATAAATTATGTATAGATACTAAAGTCTTTAGCTACTAAAAGGGGATTATGTTCATAATCTCATTAAAGTAACTCTTCCTGATCATCTGGTATCTTTATAAGTTACTATTTTCAGCAATAAGTGAGGGTACTTACTCAATATGATTTTTTCTCACGGGAGACAATTGCCAGTCGTGTGCAGTGCACACGTCACCCGGCCATATGCGCGGGGGCCCTCTTGTACACGACTTAAAAAAAAGTCCCACGCACACGACACCCCACCAAAATACGTCACTTTCTTTGTCCCGCATCTGATCATTACCACTCAATGTTGTCTGCATTGTTCTCTTTCCACTATGTTCTTTTTTTTCTGCACCTTATCAAGTCTTTGAATCACCAATCAACCATTTCTTTATTCTTCCAACTCACTACTTTTACATATAGGCTCAACACTTTCTCTTTTTTTCTTCATCACATTTTACTAATCAATTGTCAATTTGATTTAATTCTTTATTCTATTACATCACCACTTAATACTTCCTTTTTGTTTTCAAATCATTAACCAATCACTCTTTCACGTATACCAGTTGATTCAAACCACTCCATACTTTGCACGACCCTACTTTATTGCAACATGCCAGAAAATATTTGCCAGTGCCCTTGATGTATTAACAATACAATCACTTGTCCAGATGGCACCGAAATTCTCGGCAAATATCTCTCTGAACGCAACAAAAGAAAACATCAAATTGCTTTCAGGAATTCAGGTGAAGAGTTGTCAACTACAATATCCTCTGATTCTAAAGCCCCAAATCAAAGATCATCAAACATTTCAAACAAGATGGATGAAACTGCTTCAACCCTTCAAAAACCACCCAGTGTTGATGACTCAGTGACCGAACCTGCCAATGTTATTTGTAAGATTTTTTTTTCTACTGCCAAATTATATTGTGAATTTTTCTGACAATAAACGTTTTGGCAGTGATGATATCAATGTTAATTTACTGGCTCCATATCTTCTTTAGTTTAAGTCAAGAGCGTTGTTGTTTGGCATGAAATTTCATTCTTCAAATTGTTATAATTAGCCAGAATGCACTGACCACAAATTTCTATTTGGAAAAAGACCCTTGGACTCTCATCAAGAATACTTTACCTGATTTCAAGCTGCGTAAAATTTTTTATTGCACTCAGTGCTACACCTTGTATCCTACCACTGACATTCCATGGCAATGTACTTTCAAAGAAACCCCCCAATGTGCACCATGCAATAACAAAATATTCTGCAAGCAGTCAACCTTCCAATCAATACAGAGCAAGGGGCAGTAAAAGTTCTACCCTTATCGGATGAATGCAAATAATTTGGCCAAAGTTTTCATTCCAAGGGGATATTATATAACCCAGTCAATGTGCTCATGGATCCAGTGGTTCCTTGTGCTAGAAGGAATTGAGGATGCAATTGACTCATGGGCGCAAGACGTTCTTCAGGCCCAAAATGATAGTATTATAGATATCCAGAGTGGTCATGGGTGGAAGGAACTCTGGAATGATGCAAGTGAGGCTTGTGATACTCTCAGACTCTTGTTTTTGTTATTTGCGGACTGGTTCAACCCACGATACAACAACCTTTCAGGAAAGCAGGAGTCGATGGGCATAGTTGCCCTCTCATGTCTTAACTTACCACCTTCAATTTGTCACAAATTACCTCATCTATTCCTTTCTGGTATCATGCCTGGCCCACAAGTTGCAAACATGACACCAATTTCCCACCATCTAATGCCACTAGTAGATGATCTCCTGCATTTCAAAGATGCTGTGGAAATACCAACATTCCAAAGACCCAACGGCCGCATGATTCAGGTACGCCTCCTCACAATTGTCAGAGATAGTGGGGCTACCCACAAAGTGGGAGGCTTTGCAGCTCACTCAGCAACGTATTTCTGTACATGGTGCCTTATGACTGACAGCAAAATTTCCAAGTTCAAATGTGGTCAGCAACAAGAAGGGAGAAGAGTGGAAAATAGCTAGTAAGAACCAGAGAATTAATTTACTCAGACAATTGGGGCTGCATTATGTGGAGCTCAACAGGCTTGAGTATCAAAACCCTGTGAAGCATGTTTCATTGGGAATAATGCACAATTGGATGGAAGGCATTTTGGCTCACCACTTCTGCACACAATGGGGCTTTCAAGAAGTTGCTGCCAATGAGAGAAATCGGAAACGTGGACCGTTGGGGGTGGTTCAAGCTTGGTTTCAGAAGAAAAGAAAGGTGGAAGGGGTGGAATCAGTGGTGGAGGAAGCCTGGGAAAGTGGGAGTGAATAAAGTGGCGACAACAAGAGTGATACTGGAAGTGAAATGGTGCTGGATGGGGGAAAGACTGGGGGGGTTTTTACAGCAAGCTCAAGGGATTTATTTTGACAAAAATTGAAGGGGGTAGTTTTACCCAAGAAGATTCAAGGATTGCCTAAGGACCTTGGAAGTGCAAAGCATAGCAAGCTGAAGGCAATGAAATGGAATGAATTGTGGGTGTATGCCATTCCATTGATCATTATGGACCTATTCTTGGAGAGTGCAAACAACATTGAATGTCTGGAGAATAAGTACAATTTATTACAAAATACGGCTTTTCCAGTTTGATGTACTAACCTGATCACCAGTTGGCCTTTGAAGAAAACAGCACCGAACATTTTTCAAAAAACATATGATAAGTACAATAGCAGTGCAACAAAACTTTTTAAGAATTTGAAAATACTTCCAAATCACCACTATGCATTACATGTTGCAGAGCAGATGAGGTTGTGGGGGCCTATAGGAGGGGTGGCCGAATTTTGGGGCGGAAGACTTATTGGAGGGCTACAAAATGTGAAGACAAACAAAAAATTTGGGAAGCTCACATTATATTCAATGAAGAGGTTGTTTAAAGTTGATGAAACAAGTTGACAGGTGAGATGGAGCAAACAATGATGACAAAGGTGATTGCACAGCAAAGACTTCTTGTAATGGATGGAATTAAGGATGGTGGGTTTGTAGAAATGAAGATAGAGAGTCGTAACAGGCATCAAAAAATAGTTTTTGCTCAAAATGATTATGAGTTGATTTTGCAATTGGTAAGGGGGAAAACAAATTATGAGGCGGTGCGAGCCTGGTCAGACTTTCCACACCCTGTAGGATCAACGATCCTACCACAAGGAGGCTATTTATTACTCTCTTGTCATGGTCCCAAAGATCTCAAGATAACCCTTCTCCCTCCACATAACTGCATTAAATACAGACAAAATGGCCTACTCCATTATGGTATGGTCCAACAACTTTACAAATATCACCATCTAAATGAGCAGCCCCAAATTGCCATCACAATTTCCTCCATTCACAACTCTTTTGCTAAAGACCCAACAAGTCCCTCCAAGGTCTTTCAATTTATATGTTACTTAATGAAGCTTGTCATTGGTCAAAAACTCCCTGAACTCACCATCATCTCAACCAACCAAATTTCCAATCTCATGGCCTATTGATCTCTCAATTCTGGCGCTTTTGGGCTATAGAACAATCCCATTGCAATCGTTCCTTTTGATCATTGAGGATACCTTGCAATCAATGAGACTTCTAGTTCTTTGTTATTCTGAAATGCCTAACACAGCAAGATTCAACAATTATTATAGCTCAACTTTCTTCTTCACTCATCTTCCTCCATATCATTGTTTGAGTCACTCATTTATGCCTCTTCTTCTTCTTCTTCCTTCTCTGTTTCATCCTCCTCTTCTTCATCACCCCCCTCATCTTCACTTTTGCCATTATAATCCTTGTCATCCTGTTCATCATACACACAACTCCACTCCCCATCATCAAGATATCTTTTGGAATCATCCTTATCCTCACTCTCTTTTTCAAGGTCAATCAGGCCACCTTCTATTTCCTCCTCTTAATCCACAACTACCACCTTGGTTTCATTAAACCCACATTTCTCCCACACCACTCCAATGAACTTCTTATTAAATTTCCGATCTGCCCACTTCTCTATATAATCGTAATCCTTGTGATTTGGTGGAAACAAACATTTCGCTGGGTCTGGAAAGAATGCAACTGCATTTGCATCCACAGTAAGGCGCTGCTGTGGGAGTGGTAATGAATTCAGCAATTTTTACTTTAAAAATACAAAGGTAAGCCTGTTGGTGCTGTAGGGAAATCTGTCATTTGTGGCTCTCTTGGAAGGTTTCTGCATCTCGCCTTTGAAGTCACCTTCATTGCTTTCCCAGCTTCCTTCATTTGGTCATCCAGGCAATGGAAAAAAATGCTGGCTGACTTTGATCTGTAAGGAAGTATCTTGATCAGGAAATTCCCCTTATCATCTACCTCATAATCACTATGGGCATGAAGATCTGCAATGATCTTTTTGTATTATTTAGAGAAGTTATTCATCACTGCAAACTTCTCACGCCTATCCCGAAGCTGCCACTATCAAGCTGGTGAGCTCCCAAGCTTATGTTCCATAGCTTTTCTTCCACTTACTCTGTCCCAATTCTTCTGATTCCGGTTTGCCATCACAACCTTCTCATATTTTCCCTTCTCTTTGATCTCAGTCTTGAATTGCTCCTAAAGGAGAAAGTGGACATAATGGTTATAGGCCTGAATCAGCAACATAACATTATTGACATACCCATGGTTCAATGATGAATTCTGATTGACACCACTTGCAGCCATTTGGCAAAAGATATTAATTGCACTGGTCCGACATTCCAAGTTCCACAAATTTTCTGATGATTCATCAAGATTTGTTCCCCAACATTCAATTCCAAGCTTTCCCAGATACCCATGAATGTAGCAAATGTCACTGTCCTCCAATTGCAACATACCTTGCCCAAGCTTAACTCTGCCAGAATGACCAGAATTTAAAGTCTCTATTTCAGAATTGGCCACAAGTATGTTGGAATTCGGATTTGCCACATGTGATTCAAAATCTTGGAAAGTTGCAAAACAAGCTTGAAACTGCTTCAATACTTTTGGATCAGTGGGCTCTGGTACTGAGTTTTGCTCTAGTAGTCCCCAAAGTAATTTTATATGATTACAAAGTGCATCCTATGTTTCATATTAGTCATTAATAGTGAGTTTCTTTCATGTTGTCAAACTGCAAGAATTAACTCACCTTAACTCTCTTGAAATCAGTAGGAAAATAATCATTTTGAATTTGATTCTTCTTCTTCTTTCATGTTGGTGTAATATTATCTGGTTTGGAAAGCGGTTTTTTAATAGGGGTCTTTGGCTTCAAAGGTTTTTGACTTCTTTTTATATTTTGTTTGTTCTTGTTCTGTGAAGGTAGGGGCTCAGAATGTGCTCAATGCGCTTTGGTACCTTCAGCAATATACTGAGCCCTTTTGCTCACTTGGGTTACCTTTTTGGTAGACTTCACAGTCTTGATTTTGACATTGACGTTTGGCATTGATGGCTGAGGATTTTGTCTTTCGAAAGTTTTTTTTGAAGGTAAGTCCTTTTCTTCTTCCTTTTCCATTTTCCGTTTCTGAATAGTTTCTTGTAAGCGTTGAATCTTTGCATGATACATGCTGGATTGCTTCTGTAGGGCTAAGCTGACTTTTTCATCAATATTTTGTCTCTCTATATCACTAATTCCATTTGAAGTGCTTTGGGTGATCACTATCTCAGGATTGGTGGTGGGAAGGCTTCCATTTGTGCGTAGAGAAGAGGTATTGGGTTTGAATGGGTCGGGTGATAGTTTGTGAAAAAGCAATGAGTAAAGGTCTTTATAACAAAATTAGAAAGATGGGTGTGGTCTGTTTAGTTTGTGTGTTGGACTTATACATACATTTCACAAAGTCATAGAGGCGATTTTACTTGCAAAAAATATGATCTACCATACCAGTTAATTAAAAACCTGACACACTCAAAGATAAGTAAGTACACATGGTAAATCAGACCCAGAGGCTGCTACCAAGGGTTTTTTCAGGGTCTACCTGACTTTCCTCTTTTGTGAGCTGAATAATGGACAAGCACATAGTTACCTTGCCTTGATCTGTGTGACGTTGGTGACATATTTAGGTGGGGTGTCATGTGCATGGGACTTTTTTTTAAGTCGTGTACAAGAGGGCCCCCATGCATACGGCCGGGTGACGTTCTCACTGAACACGACTGGAAACTGTCTCCCATGTTGGCTGGTAGAGCATGCGCCGTTCACGGTTTGGTCGGAGGTTCGAGTCCTTCTGGTGCCATTTTTTGTCCACTTTGCCTTTCAATTTTTCTCAGTATATTTTTCAAAACCAAGATAACAGATATATATCCTCTCCTCACAAAATTAAATTTATATTAAATTTATCAAAATGGATTGATACTTTCCAATACCAATCAAAAGTAATTTTAGGTGTTGATCTGATCAACAAAAATAGGAAAGATAAATAATTCTGAATAATAAGCTGACCCTAATCTCAATATCTACCTTCAGGGTGAAGAATGTGATTTAAAAAAAACTGTTAGGTTATTGGGAACCATAATGTATAATTATAGTTTTGGGATTGAAATATAATTCATTCTTTCTTTCAGTTTTTAGATCAACATGAATTGTGAAATATAAAGACTTACAAAAGGTATAGAAATAAGCGTACTATAACACCCAAGAATACTTTTATCATTGAGTAGTTCCTTTGAATGAAATTGAGATTTTGTGTCTAGTAAAATGAGAATCTTTAAGAATTTCTTCCTGTTCATGTTTTTTTGTCTCTTATTTCTTTTCTAGATTGAGTAAAGCTTATCCCATTTATGCCAAAAGAATAAACTCAATTATAATATCAATTATGTATAGATACTAAAGTTTTTACCTACTAAAAGGGGTTTATGTTCATAATTCCATGAAAGTAACTCTTCCTGATCATCTGGTATCTTTATAAGCTACTATTTTCAGCCCAAAGCGAGGGTACTTATTCAATGTGATTTTTTCTCTCTATTATTTTTAGTATACTGCTTATTTTTTTCATACAGTTGGTTTTAATACTTCTTTCCATGTCATCTCTCTTGTGTATAGATGTTTTTATTCATTAATATTACCTGGTATGTGTAGGTACAACATTGTAAAATGTTCATGTACAAAAACGTGAAGTTATTTGATAATTAACTACCTCCATTGTTCTTGACGCTGTTCAAGCTTATATTTGCTTCAAACTCTCAGGTCTAGTTTTTCTCCCTCTATAGCTTCTTAATAAGTCTTATCATGTTCCTCGTGCATGTTGTTACCTATATTCACCTTAAAAACTGTCAATTAATTCCTGTTAAATTCAACACATAAACTAAAGGTTTTATTGCAGTAAGATGTAAGAGCTTTGAGGGACAAAGTGTAAGATGTGTCTATGAGAATTTTGATAATACCACTATTAATCAACAGTATTATGACTGTTCTTATGAAATATAATAATAAAAAATTATTATAACCACAATTAAATAATCAAAGAATTATTTCTTTTACATGTTATACACTACTAGTGATTATAACAGTAAGCAGTAATTGTCTAGAAGAATCAATTACAAAAAGATTTCATAATAAAAACATCTTTTATTAAAATAATAAGATTATTTTAATATATAATTATCTTTTACAAGAATAACTATAAAAATAATTCTTGAAGAAAGCTATTACTAGAGAAAAACTTTCATAATTGAGATAAATTACTCACTATTAATCCAATCAACCTTTTAGATGATAATAGTAGAGAAATTTGTCGTGAAATTATGGATTTAATGGATAAAAATTGATTTGAAACAGTATTACAACAAATTATAGTTGATTTCTATGATTTAAAGTCTTTCTGATTGATTTCTGAAAGAATAAAACACTTCAGAAATAGTTTTAACTAATACTTACTTGTTTGGTAATAAAGGTATAGTATAATAATGTGATGATTTGGAAAAAACAGCAATAGGAGGCCTCTTTTAAGTCTAAGAAAGATTAAATAGGTTAGCAACCGAGCAAACTGAAAAACCAGTGAGTGAGAAAACAATGAACCCTTTTGGATTACTGATTGAATCATTTGTTGTCATGTAAGATTATCATAATTACTTAATTGAGGCTTTTATGTGACTACCAACCCATTTATAGTTAAGAGAAAAAAGGGGTAACAACTGTGAATATTCTCTTATTCAAAAATAATAATTGGTTTCTCAAAGTTATAAATGTTATTGGAAACTTCATTGCAGAATGTGTTTTCTGTAAATTCTTAAAGATTCTGTGTTTCACATTGAATCATCAAAAATGGACTGGAAGTAAAGCGTTTAACTTTACATATAAAAGGATAGTTCTTTTTGGTTCATAAATAAACTATACAGTCCTTAATTGGTCCTGAAAGTTTCAGAAAGATTCATTAAAAATTGTATTTTCTAATGAATTTTTGAAGTTTTTACCTCAATTCTACAAAGAATTGCAAATAGCAGTGTATGGCTGGTTGCTATGAGTTAAATCAATGGATATTAGTCCAAAGAGGGTTTTAATTACTCTTTTGGGGCTTATCCATGGAGAATCATTGAGAATTGAAATATTTACAGGAGTCTAAGTTGTTCTTTACCTCGTTGGCACATCAAAATAACAGGTTGTGTGCTATTTTTTTATAATTTACTGTAGTTGTAACATGGTAACAAAGTTCCTAAAAGGTTTTAGTTTACTAATTGGGCCAAGATAAGCCATGGATCCAAGCTTTGGAGCTGTCCACGCCTCAGAGGCCTCACGAGTTGTGTACCCTGGCTCTCATTGATGTCTTTTGTCCCCCTTGCCTATTTTTTACATCAAAATAGAATTTTAAGCTTCAAGTGAGATATCCACTATGGGCATACCAAAAGTGCATGTAATAATACCATAATACTAAGTGCTGAAAACATGAACAACACTGTTTTTAGTGTGTATGCAACATGGGATTTCTCACATTCCCCTTATTTTGGTGTGAAATAGAGAATAACAAATGTTTTCACTGATCTTTTATGTGGTATCGATGATGTGGTATTGAAGTATTTTCCATATTACCACCTCAAAGAGTTGATTTGGACTTATTTACTCTATAGAGCTACCCTAGATGAAGTTTTTTGTAGAATTCAAATCTGGCCTTAAATCCATGGATTTACTTACCCAATAAAAGGTTCTTCATCTTTTCTGAAATAAGAAATGATGAATTTTGAATATATTCATGACTTGATGGTTATGCATAGTTCAGAGTTTATTTTGAAGAAAATTGTGGCCTATTTGGGTATGTAAAGTATACCTCAAGGCTCACATTCCCTCCCACCAAAAAATAAAACTGTACTACAATTTTATCAATGGTATAAAGAAGAAAAAGACCCCAGGGGGGTTAATTTCCACTTTCCAATCTCTCTTCATTACTCAGATCAAGTAATTAAAAGCACATTGATAGGCATATTCAGGCTTGTGGTCTTCTTTCATGTCTAAATCGTCTTAAGACTTTATCTGAGTCAGGTATTTCTGATTCTGCCAGCCATTCATCTTCATGCACTGGATTTCTATATCTGATTACATATTCTCTCTGATTTTTACCCCTGAATCTCCTTTCTTTAATGACTTTATTTATCTTTTTTGCTTCATCCTGTTCCACTGGTGGTACAGTAAAAGGAGTTGGGTTCCTTCAAGGAAACAATTCTTTGTCAGTTTGTTGATAAGGTTTTACCAGGCTGACTGGAAAAGTGGGGTGTTTATTTTGCAATTTACCACTTAATTCCACTTGAACTGCATTGGTTCCATGTAAGGCAACAATAACAAAAGGTCCTACATAATACTCTTTAAGTTTCTTTGGGCCTTTGATATTTTAAAAATTTAGGGTTGAACCTAGAACTAAGTCCCCTACTTTGAAGTCTGGTACTTTGTGACTCTTGTTCCACTTCTGTTTAGAATATTCAAAAGCATCATTAATACTTTGTTTTGCATCATGTTTCACTTTATCAAGCATTACTTTGAAGCTGAAAGCTGTAGGATTGCTGTCAATTAAGTCTTTCCTCAGTGTATCTGCTGGGAGTCTTGGATTCCATCCTTTCTCTAACATAGCAGGAGTTTGACCTGTGGGAGAATGGACTGATGTCTTATATGCCAATTATAATGCAGGTATAAGAGTGCACAAGTCATGGGCAAGCCATCTGAGTCTTTGAATTCTAACCCATAAACACAAAATCTCCTGATCATGTCTTCTAAAGTTTGAATCATTCTTTCTGCTAGCCCATCTGTTTGAGGGTGATATGCTGTAGAGAATGATAACTTAGTCCCAAGCAATCCATGAAGATTGGTCCAAAGTGCAGATGTGAACTTGGGATCTCTGTCACCTATGATATTCTCAAATAATCCTGTATGAGAAATAACTCTAATCAAAAGAAGAAGATCTGTATCCATAGCTGTGTCATCTTTATGACATGGTAAGAATACGGGAGTCTTGCTATATCTGTCCACAATGACTAAACAAGAATTATAGCTTTTGTCAGCACTTGGAGAAAGTGCTGTGAACCAATCCATGTGAACAACTTTCCAAGGGGATTTTGGTTCTTGAATATGGATAAAGAGTCCAAATTTCCTTCCTGTACTCCTGTTTGCTTTTTGACATCTGTCACAGATATGGAAATGTTCAATGGTCTCTCTTCTCCAAGAAGGCCACCATGCACAGTTATTCACTTTTTCAAGTGTTCTGTCCTCTCACAGGTGTCCAGAGTAGATGTTATCATGACATTCATGAAGAATGGTATTGATAAGCAATCTGCTACACAATTTCATTACACAAGAATGTTTGGTTCTGTGGTGAATGATCCCATCAAACAAGTGAAATCTTTCTTCAGAAGCAGAATTCTTCCAAACTTCATCCAGTGTCTTGACTAAAGATGTATCTTTTCAGGCTTTATCTAATAAGGAAGTCAAGATATGGCAATTCTTGTCATGCTTATAAGATTCCCTGACTTCTTCAAAGAATTCAGTCCCAATATCAGTTATGTTAATTCCCTCAATTGGAATTTTGGTTCTGCTTCCAAAGGTACATGAGCTGGATTATAAGGAATATTGTCTAATGCCCAGCTGCTAAGTCCATCAGCATTCTTGTGAGTGTTTCCTGCTTTATGAAATATAGTCATGTTTCCTCTATATTCTTGAATGGCTATTTGCCATCTCAACATATGTCTGTTGGCAGTTTTCATGTTAAGAATTGATTTTACAGCATTACAGTCAGTTATAACTTCAAAAACACTGCCATAAAGATAGTAGGGTAATTTCTCAAGTGCTCATACCAAACATAAGCACTCCATTTCGCTTGCACCATATCTGGCTTCTGTTGGTTTGATGTGTCTTGAGAGGTAACAAACTGGTCCTTTTGTAGGTTTGTCATCAATAATCTAAACTTGATGTAGGGCTTCCCCTAATCCATCTCCACATGCATCAATTTAAAATTTAAAATGCATATTCCAGTCAGGAATGAGGAGTAAAGGTGCTTCTGTAAGAGCTTTGCTTATCTTCTCATAAGCTTTAATTCTCTCTTGTGTTGTTTCAAATACTGTCTGTTGATCACAGATTCTATAGAGTGACTTGGCTAGAATTGCAAAGTATTTCAGGTTTTGCCTATAATATCTAGAAAATCATAGAAAAAACATCATTTCTTTCTTATTCTGGGGTATTGGCTTAAGTAACACTTCTGCCACTTTATTTTTTTCAATACCCACGCTTAAACCAGAAACAATATGTCCCAATGCTTTAAGCTCTTCAAAAAAAAACTTGAGTTCTTGAGTGAAATTTTCATATTCACTTCTGCAGCTTTGTGAAGTACTCTTGCAAGTCTTTCAAGGTGCAAATACCATGAATAAGAACATATGATAATATTATCAATATAAATGATAAGCCATCCTTCAGAGAATTCTGTGGGGAAGATAGTATTCATCATTCTTTGATGATGAGATGGTGCATTTTTAATACCAAATGGCATTCTAAGATACTCATAAGTACCACAGTGAGTGATAATTCTAAGTAGTTTTTTTAGCCTTAGGCATCAAAACATTTTGGTGAAAGCCTTTCAATGCATCCATTGATGTTATATACTTGGCTTGATAAAATTGGGTCAATGTTTCTTGAACTCTAGGCATTGGATACCTATCTGGAACTGTGTAGGTATTCAATGCTCTAAAATCTCCAGCCATCCTTGATTTATCATTATTCCAAGCAATGGTAACAGGTGTTGTCACTTAAACTTCTTTATTATGGTTTCCTTTCCTTAGTACACCAAGTTGGATCAACTCTTGGATATTTTTTTCCAAGGCTTCTCTAGCTCTGGGACTGGCTGGATAAACTGGTCTTCTAAGTACTGGAGGATATGGGCTGTCAATATTAAGAGTAATATCAACTTCATGTCCTTTTATAGCACCTAATTGTTCATTATCAGAGACAAATGCATTATTATATGTGTATAACACATCAATAAGCTCATGTCTCATCTTTGGTGACAATGATGGATTAATTTGTGATTCAACAAGTTGATTAGTCACAAATTCTTCTTTATAAGTATCTTTTTTAGAATATACCAGTGATATTTGTTTTAGAATATTGGAAAAAGCAAATTTTTGTCTCTTGTTTTCTCCAATTGTGAAATATCTATCCTTATGGTTATTGATGTCAATACAATAAATATTCAAGTAATCATTTCCAAGAATAATGTTCTGAGATGTGCAATTGTCCATTACTACAATCTCAGTCTTCATTATAATACTTCCTTCTGGGTGTGGAAATACAAGATTAGTGTCTTATATACCCAAAGGGTACATATTATTACTGGCACTACTAAATTCTACACACTCTATTGGTAATAGATTCATCTTCCATCCAGGGAGTACAGCTTGAAGATAATCCTTTCCTACACAAGTACAAAATGCCCCTGTATCCAAATTCACTTTGGCTTCAATATCATTCATCAGAACTGATGTGATACAAGATGCTCCAGAAGTGTATCTTTTACCTCTAGCAGGTTTGGTTTTACACATGTTATGGCATCTTGGATATTGATCACATTATGCCAGTCCTCATTATACTGTGGCAAGTGAGTATGGACCTCTGTGACCTCAAAGAAATCTGTAAAGATTTCAATGGGAAGGTCCTCTACTGGTGTATCTTCAAAGACTGCAGAATCCAGGTCAGATTCTTCTTTCTCTTCAGTGCACTGAGTCTTCATGTTAAGAAGTGATTTAACTGCATAAAAGTCAGTTATCACTTCAAAATCACTGCCATCAAGATAATAGTGTAATTTCTCAAGTGCCCATACCAAAAATGAACACTCCATCTGGCTTCTGTTTGTTTTATTTGCCTTGAGATGTAACATACTGGTCTTTCTGTAGGTTTGTCATCAATAATACGGACTTGATGTAGGGCTGCCCCTAATCCATCTCCACATGCATCAATGTACAACTTAAAAGGTATATTGCAGTCAGGAATGAAGAGGAAAGGTGCTTCTGTAAGAGATTTCCTTATCTTTTCATGAGCTTTAATTCTCTCCTGTGTCATTTCAAATACTGTTTTTTGATCACAGATTCTATAGATTGACTTGGCTATCATTGCAAAGTCTTTCAAGTGTTGCCTATAATAACTGGCAAATCCTAGAAATGACATCATTTCTTTTTTATTCTGAGGTATTGTCTTAAGTAACACTGCTCGCACTTCATTTTTGTCAATACCCAAGCTTAAACCAGAAACAATATGTCATAATGCTTTGAGCTCTTCAAAGCTTAAATTGCATTTCTTGAGTGAAATTTTCATATTCACCTCTGCAACTTTGTGAAGCACTATTGCAAGTCTTGCAAGGGGCAAAGACCATGAATCAGAACAGATGATGATATCATCAATATAAATGATAAGCCATCCTTCAGGTAATTCTGTAGGGAAGATAGTATTCATCATTCTTCAATAATGATATGGTGCATTTTTAATACCAAATGTCATTCTAAGATACTCATAAATACCACAGTGAGTGATAATTCTAAGTTATTTCTTAGCTTTAGGTGTCAAAACATTTTGGTGAAAGCCTTTCAATGCATCCATTGATGTTATATACTTGGCTTTAGATAATTGGGTCAACGTTTCTTTAATTCTAGGACTTGGATACCTATCTGGAACTGTGTAGGTATTCAATGCTCTAAAATCTCCAACCATCCTTGATTTATCATTATTCCAAGCAATAATAAGAGGTGTTGTGACTTCAACCTCTTCATTTTGGCCTACCTTCCTTAGTAAACAAAGTTGGATCAACTCTTTGATATGTTTTTCCAAGTCTTCTCTAGCTCTGGGACTGGCTGGATAAGCTGGTCCTCCAATTACTAAAGGATATGGTCTGTCAATATTAAGTGGAATATCAACTTCATGCCCTTTGATAGCTCCTAATGGTTCATTATCAGAAGCAACGGCATTCTTATATATGTATAATACATCTATAAGATGATGCCTCATCTTTGGTGATAATGATGGATTAATTTGCGCTTCAACAAGTTGATTAGACACAAATTCTTCCTTATCAGTATCTTTAACAGAAGATATCACAGATGTTTGATTTGGCATATTGTAAAAAGCAAATTTTTGTCTTTTTTTTTCTCCAATTGTGAGATATCTGTCTTTATAGTTATTGATGTCAATACCATAAATACTCAAATAATCATTTCCATGAATGATTTGCTGAGATGTGCAACTGTCCATTACTAGAATATCAGTATTCACTCTAACACCTCCTTCTGGGTGTGGAAATAGAAGATTAGTGTCTAATATACCTAAAGGGTACATATTATTACTGGAACTACCAAATTGTACACCCTCTATTGGTAATAGATTATTTTTCCATCCAGGGAGTATGGCTTGACAATAATCTTTGCCTACGCAAGTACAAAATGCCCCTGTATCCAAATTCACTTTGCCTCAAATATCATTTATGAGGATTGATGTGATACAAGATTCTCCAGAAGTGTATCCTTTACCTCTAGCAGGTTTGGGTTTACACATTTTGGAATCCTGGATATTGATTAGGTTATGACAATCCTCACTGTACTGTGGCAAGTGAGTATGGACCTCTGTGACCTCAAATAAAGCTGTAATGTTTTCAATGGGATAGTCCTCTACTGGTGTATCCTCAGAGACTGCAGAGTCTAGGTCAGATTCTTCTTTCTCTTCAGTACACTGAACTTCTTCAATGATTTGAAATTCATTGATTTCTATCTTTTTAGTGCAAGTGTTGGCTAAATGTGAAGTGCTTCCACATTCATGACACTTCAAGACAGGTTTTCCAGGTATTCTGTCCTCTCTGGAAATTGTTGGGACCATTTTGGACGCCATAGGGATTTTAGTCCAAGTTTTACCAATTTTTGTTCTGGTAATGATATCTTCAATTGCATTAATTTAGTCTTCCGTTGAACAGGGTTCTACACATCTGCACTTGATAGCATGTTCCAGTCCTCCTCCACATTTTCTTAATATTTTCGTATTAATCATGGTGTCAGACATATCTGGCTGTAAAGCAGATAATCTGTCTTTTTGCTTGAAGAACCAAGTAAGTGGTTTATCCTTTTCTGAGTTAAAAATGGCACTTTCAAGAGCATTCCCCATTTTAAACCTCCAAGAATTATTGGCCCAGTTGGTAATCATTTCAGATTTCCACCAAGACCAATCATGTTTTCCATGATCTTATCTTTTCTTGTAATACCATTTCTTTGCAGTTCTGGTAAGCAGATAGTGTAATCTTTGGACTATAATTTCATCAGTTATGTGAAAATTGTCTTTCAGCTTATCAATAGTTCTGATGAACTCAATATGGTTATATTCTCCTTCACCAGAGAGTGTTGGCCATTATTCCAATTTGGGAAAATGTTTTGCAGAGATAATATTTTATCCTAAGAATGGGGTCAAACTTCCTTTAACAGAAAGTTTTTCTTCCCTCAAAGGTGTAGAATGTATTGGCATACGTGGTTAATAATTCTTATGAATCTGTTCCACATTTGCAATGATTTCATCCTTTAACTTCTGCCTTTCACTGTCACTTTTTTCCAAATGTGTGGCAAACTGATTGGTATTTTTAGTTATTTCCAAGAAATGATATTTCAGAATTCTAAGTTCATCATTAATGTTCAAAATGGAAAGATCTTCCATTTCATCATTTTGAACTTGACATTTACTCTCAATTCTGTCACATGTATTGGTAATTGAATTAAGTCTGACATTTGTTAATCAATACCCTTCAATATACTTTTTGTCATTTATTTTCAATTAACTCATGTCCAATATGATTTTATTTAACTTTGCATCAAATTTGCAAATTCTTAAGTCAATACTAGATTTAAGAAAGTGTATTTCAGCTATTATTTGTGTGGAAAAGTCCCGTTCATCCTTTCCTGCTCTGTGGCTGTGAATTCCATAAGAGTTCTGGCCATATTGAGGATACTGTTCATGGCTGAAGGCTCCAATTTGGGAATCCTGTACCCTTGTGGGTAAGGTCTGTGCCAGTTGGCTTTTCCTTTGCCCTTGCCTTGATGGCTCTTGGGACCTTTCTGCTTCTTCTGAGGTCCTTTGGGCTTGTCGTTGTACACTTCTGGAGCTGGTTTGGAGCTGGTAGATGCCACTGGGCCTTCTGTCTCCAAAGCTGGAGTCATTTCCAACTCCTTCTTCTGGTCTATGGATAAAAGACTTTGGTTCTTCAGCCAATTCTTTATCTTTTTGACTTTGTCTTTGTAAGACAATGGGCTCCAACCACCTAAGAGCTCTATGGTCTTGTACTGACCCAAAGATCTCTTGATTTGTAAGTAGGAGTTCATGGGCCCCTGACAAAGGCTTGGGCATATTTCCCACTCCTCTTCTTTGGCTGCTCTGAACCAATTTTTGTATTGGAGGTGATACATTTCTATTCCTACCACTTGAAAGTGGTTCAGCCCTTGAAGTATTAGCATGAATCAGTCCAAATTCAGAATTCACATCAAAATTTGTGGGTACATACCTTGGGGAATGGGGGGAAACTCTGGCATCCTCCATATGTGTCTTTCTTGAGGAAGATTTGACACTTCTGAATTTGGTCTTGCCTCTTCCTTGTCCACATCAATCTGGTTGGAATGAATAGTTGCTTCCATTTCAATATAAAACAAGAATTGGAAACAAAAAAACACACATCTCTTGGTGGTTGTTTCTATGAAACTGTTGCTAATATTACTATTAATCAACAGTACTATGACTTTTCTCATGAAATATAATAATAAAAAATTATTTTAACCACAATTAAATAATTAAATAATTATTTCTTTTACATGTTATACACTACTAGTGAGTATAATAGTAAGCAGTAATTGTCTATAAGAATCAATTACAAGAAGAATTTAATAATAAAAACTTCTTTGATTAAAATAATAAAATCATTTTAATATATAATTATCTTTTACAAGAATAATTTTAAAGATAATTCTTGAAGAAAACTATTACTAGAGAGAAAATTTAAGAATTGAGATAAATTACTCACTATTAATCCAATGAACCTTTTAGATGATAATAGTAGAGAAATTTGACGTGAAATTGTGGATTTAATGGATGAAAATTTATTTATAACAGTATTACAGCAAATTATAGTTGATTTCTATGATTTCACGTCTTTCTGATTGATTTCTGAAAGAATAAAACACTTAAGAAATAGTTTTAACTAATACTTACTTGTTTGGTAATAAAGGTATATTATAATAATGTGATGATTTGGAAAAAACAGCAAGAGGAGGCCTCTTTTAAGTCTAAGACAGCTCACAGAGGCGTTCCATTGAGCAAAGTGAAAAACCAGTGAGTGAGAAAACAATGAACCTTTTTGGATTATTCATTGCATTGTCTGTTGTCACATAAGATTATCATAACTACTTAATTGAGGCTTTACGTGACTACCAACCCATTTATGCTTAAAAATAAAAGGAGTAACAACTTTAAATCTTCTTTTATTGCAAAATAATTATTGATTTCTAAAAGGTATCACTTTTATTGGAAATATCATAACAGAATGTATTTTCTGTAAATTTTTAAAGATTCTGTGTTTCGCATGAAATCATCAAAAATGGACTGTAAGTAAAACTTTCAATTTTACATATAAAAGTATAGTTTGTTTTGGTTTTTATATGAATTATACAGTTCTTAATTGGTACTGAAAGTTTCAGAAAGATTAATTAAGAATTGTATTTTTAATGTATTTTTCAAGTTTTTACCTCAATTTTACATAGAATTGCAAATAGCAGTGTATGGCTGGTTGCTATGAGGTAAATCAATGGATACAAGTCCAAAAAGGGTTTTGATTACTCTTTTGGGGCTTATCCATGCTAAGTAATTAATAATTGACATGGTGACAGGAGTCTAAGCTGTTCTTTACCTCCTTGGCACGTCAAAATAGCAGGTTATTTGCTATTTTCTTATAATTTACTCTAGTTGTAACATGATAACCAAGTTGCCAAAAGGTTTTAGTTCATCAATTGGGCCAATATCAGCCATGGAACCAAGCTTTGGAGCTTTCCATGCCTCAGAGGCCTCAGAAGTTGGGTACCCTGGCTCTCTTTGATCTCATTTGTCCCCCCTTGCCTATTTTTTATGTCAAAATAGAATTTTACGCTTCAAGTGAGATATCCACTATGGGTGTACCAAAAGTGCATGTGAGAATACCATAATATTAAGTTCTCAAAAATGCATAACACTATTCTTATTGTGTATTTAACATGGGATCTCTCACATTCCCATTATCTTGGCATGAAATTGAGAAAAACAAAAATTTTCATTGAAGTATTTTCCAAATTACCACCTCAAAGAGTTGATTTGAGCTTATTCCCTGTATGGAGCTACCCTAGGTGACCTTTTGTGTAGAATCCAAATATGGCCTTAAATCCATGGATCCACCCACTCAATGAAAAGTTATTCATCTTTTCTGAAATCAAAAATGTTGAATTTTGAATATATGCATGACTTATGGGTTATGCATAGTTCAGAATTTCTTTTTGGGATAATTGTGGCCTATTTGGGTATGTAAAATATACCTCAAGGCTCACACAAAGAATAAGTAATCTACCTAAAAAATGCAACACAATATAACTAATAATAACTAGTATAACAACAATGTCCATAATTTAACACTGATTGTAACTTAAATAAGAAGAGTAAGTCATATACTCAATTTATTAAGTAGAGATAATGATCTTACCAGCTAATAGTTAATAAAACTTGGAAACATGGATAAAAATGGGAAAATATTAAGAGAGAGAGTAATAATAGAGTGAGAGGAAAAATTAACAAATAAAAGAGACAATGTTCTTGAGATGTTTCTTTGTAAAAAGAAGACATGAGTTATATAAGAATGAGATTACAAAAATAGCTGCATTTCAAGCCCTTGGTTTCATGGGTTCATGGTAGCTCATCTGATTTTCTCGGATATCATTTAAATGTCCATTTATGTTACTAATTTGTCTTCTAATCTTTTACCTGTCTTCTTCTTGATTGCAAACGGTAACGCATGCAAACAACACTGGATGAGAAAAAAGAAATATCATTCAAGGTTTAGGTAGCTCCTAAAATGTCAAGCTGAGTCTCTGATGAAGCTTATTAATGACTAGTTACAAGCTTTAAATGCGACTGTGACACAGTAAAAATAATAATAAAAGGTTTATTGTATGACAATAAGGGTTCTATAAGAGAGTATTAAGGGCTGTGCTATTGAGAAATAGTGGTGGTGAGTGCTGTTGAAAGCCCTTGGTGCAGCTTTACCTGTTGGGTTACAATAATAAAGACTAAAATAATCAAAATTAGAACTATACCTCATTATTTTCCAAGAGTATAACTGTCTTTTACAGTTGTACTACATTGGAATTCAAGAGCAGGATGAGGAAACTTTCATGGTGGCGAAAACATCCCTTTTTATCCCAAAATTTGGTGAAAAAGGCTACTAGACCTTTCCACATAGAGGAAGTGAAGAATTTTCGCTTCCAAGGACTGGCTTGTGGTTTTCACAAGGGCTGTATAGCCTGTATTGGGATCAGATGTGGTTTTGAAACCACATCTGGGTAGGTTTTACCAATACAGGGTGAAAATTTTCATCTGGGACCACATAGCCCACTTCTCATGTGTATGATGTGTAGAATGCTGTACAGAAGATTCACAGGACCCCAGTATTTACCCAACTATGAGGGAGTGAAGTATAAGCTGGCTTCTTTGTCTGTTTGAAACCTCATAATCATAGTTATGGGAGAATATCCCACAGTAAGCCTGTATTAGCCTAACTGTAAAAATTTAGCCTTAAAACTGCAATAACTCTGTCAATTTTTGAGATATCAAGCCCACATTTGGCTCATTGTGAAGCCCTGGAAATTCTCTACACAATCGTACTTCATTTGATATGGTTATCATTAAATATGGCAAAGTTACGCCATGTACAAGACTTTTTGTACATATGTATTATTTGCTTAAAATCTGTATGGAAATTGTTTGCCAAATACCTTTTGTTCTAGACAAGATATGGGGAAATGAATGGAGCCATCAGATAGCCCTGAATGTGCTCTTTCCCCAAGACATCACTTTAGGTATCTCATACTAAAACTGTAGAAGTTAGATGAGAGGTGAATATTTTATTCACCCTTATTTGACCTTATTTTGGTCATAACTTCTGTAATTCTGGTGCTAGCTAAATTTTGATGTAACCATCGGTTATCCCTGACTTGGAGTGTCATTTTGAATACCCATTTGATGGGGTTAATCTTCTTGCTTTAGATTTCAGATGAGAGGTGAAAATTAAGGTTTATGCTCACAACAGCTTTGAGCAGGATTAACCTTGTTATTCTTTCTCCTATGATCGTGGGATTTGTGTATTTTGAAAGTCGTGGGTTTCCTCTTTCATTTGATACCTTTTGAGCTTATTTTCCTTAGCTCCATGTTTTGGTTGTATCTTGGCTTTACCATTAGTTTATTGTATTTGGCTGTCATGATTGGGCTCTGGTTTTGAGTCACAGGCTGACATACACTCCCTCTAAAAAAGGCACATCATTTTTGAGACTGTTCAGTCCTCCTAGAGGCCCTGAATCTCCTTGTATGAAGGTTCCCATCTGGTATGGCATCCTCTGCCATCCATTTGTCTTTATCTGCTGTCTGGCTTTTAAATCTGACCAAGTATGGCCTTTGGTCTTTACCATTCAGTCTGATCTTCCTGGCATTGATTATTTTCTTCTCAGGGCTAGGGGAGTCTTCAACTTCCACAATTTCTGGAGGACTGGGATTCTTCTTCCTGGAGGGGAACTCCTCCTCCTCTGTCCAGAAGTATGGCTTCACCAAACTCACTGGGAATACTGGGTGTTTCCAGGAAAATTCCTCTGTGAGTTCGACCTTCACTTCATTTTTCCCTATCAGCTTAATGGTAGTGAAGGGCACTACAAATGAGTCTCTCATCTTCTTTGGTCCCTTAAGACTGTTGAAATTAAGTTTAGACACTAGCACTTGTCCCCCTTCTTTAAAGTCAGGTTCCATGTGTGATTTGTCCCACCTCTGTTTGTTGTATTCTTTTGCCTCAGCTATGCATTTGGCAGCTGTGTCACAAGCCTTCTTGCACATATCATGGAATCCTTGGCTGTGGGGTGGATAGTTAGAAGATTCTTCTTCAAGTGGTTCACAGGCAATAGCTTCCTGATGACATCTATTTCTAGGAGTTCATTGATGTGTTTCTCAATTTCGTCCCCAGTTTCCAGACTTTCGGGGTATGGCGGTCTTCTTGGCATGGGTGGATAGGGCCTTTCCACATCCAGATATAATTCTATATCATGGCCTCTGATATTGCCTAACAGTTCTTCACCAATGGAAAATGCTGGTCTATTTTTCTTGCATCTTCAGTAAACTAAGTTTCTGTTTACTGGTGAGGGTAGTGCTGAATTGGCCCTCCCTGAACTTATTCAGTAATTCTTCTACAGGCTCATGGGAAGATATATGGTATATTTCAAGTGAGGATTTCTTTTCCTTGTTTGTACCAATAGTAATATTCCTATTTTTATGGATTTATATATCAATTCCATACATCCTCTGGTAGTCTGTTCCCAGTAAAGACTCTTGGATGTGGGCATCTTTAAGTACAACAAACTCTGGATTGAGTCTGATATTACTTTACCTGCGGTGTATAATCATCTCTTTGATAATTGTCCCACTGGATTTCGTCTTCCCTCATTCACTTTTGAAGCTATTTGCGTTGGTTGGTGTGAGGATGAGTCTATGATGAAGTGGTAATAAAGCTATTTACAACTAAGACTATGACTGTGACACGTAGAAAATAGTTTAAAAATGATTTGTAAAGGTTTAAGATGGATTTGATTTAAAATAAAAGGGCTTTACTATAATGAATATAGTGGTGGTGAGCGCTGTTGAAAGCCCTGGGTGCAGTTTTACCTGTTGGGTTACAATAATAAAGACTACAATACTTTAATTTAAGATTATGCCTGATTATTAACCAAGAGTAAAACTGTTTTTGACAGTTTACTACGTAGGTTATTCAAGAGCAGGATGAGGAAAGCTATTCTGGCTGTGAAAAGCCTCCTTTTTATCCTGAAATGGGGTGGAAAGGGTGCTAGACCTTTCCACGTAGAGGAAGTGAAGAATTTTTCACTTTCTAGTACTGGCTTGTGGTTTGCAAATAGCCTGTATAACCTGTATTGGGCTCAGATGTGGTTTTGAAACCACATCTGGGCAGTTTTCACCAATACAGGGTGAAAATTTTCATCTGGGGACCTCACAGCCTGATTCTGACGTGTATGACGCGTAGAATTCTGTACAGAAACTGTATGGGAGCCCAGTATTGACTGACATATGAGGTATTGAAGTGAAAACATGCTTCTTTGTCTATTTGACACCTCATATTCATGGTTATGGGATATTATCCCATGGTAAGGCTGTATATGACAGCAGGTGGGATTTTGACCTTAAAACAGCCATAACTTTGTCAATTCTTGAGATATCAACCTAAACATTGGTTCAGTGTGTAGCCCTGTATGTGCTCTACACAATGGTACCTCATTTGATATGGGTATCATTAAATATGGAAAAGTTATCCCATGTACAAGAGTTTTGTACATTTGTGTGTTTTGGGCAAAAAGCTGTATTGAGCTTGTTTGCCCCACAACCTTTGCTCTTGTTGAGCTATGGGGAAATGGATGGCACCATCAGATAGCCCTGATTGTGCTCTTCCCAAAAATACCCCACTTCAGGTATCCCACACTAAAACTGTAGACGTTAGATGAGAGGTGAATGTTTTGTTCGCCCTTATTTGGCCTGAAATTGACCATAACTCCAGTAATATTGGTGCTAGCTCAGTTTGGCTGGTTCCATTGGATGGCCCTGGCTTAGAGCTTCATTTTGAATACCAATTTGATGAGGTTAAGCCTCTCCTTCTAGATTTTAGATGAGAGGTGAAAATTAAGGTTTATGCTCAGCAATAACTTTGAGCAGGAATAACTTTGTTATTTCTTGTCCTATGGTGATGGGACTTATATTTTCAGAAAGAGGTGAGTTTCCTCTTTCTTTTGATACCAATTGAGCTTATTTGGCTCAGCTCCATGTTTTGGTGGTATCTTGGCTATACCATTGATTTATGGTATTTTGGCTTTCATGCTTGTGCTCTGGTTTTGAGTCACTGGCTGACAGTTGGCAAGAGTTGAATTTCCCAACTTGGGAAGTGATGATCCAGATATTTTCTGGCAACTATTGAGCAGTGTGCTCCACTGTCAATGTTCAATGGGTGTTGAGCATTGTCTATGCAAACACTCATCTTTGTGGCTGTCTCATGTATGTATTCCATTCCTTTACTTGGTGTAACTAGGAATGTTTGTGCATCTTGTGTGTGTTTACACAAGTTTTTTTCTGCAGAGTCTTGTGGCATGCCTGCTTCTAACTGTATGTCCTGAATTTCTAGTGGTGATTCCTCTGGGTACTCCACTGAAAATTCCTCTCTTGGGTCTTGTTCTTCATCAGATTGTTCTCTGATGGCATCACCAATAGAGTCTGATTCAGAATCCTCTGTGGGGATTCATCCTCTGGGACTTTCTCAATGGCATAAACGTTTTTCTTTGCCTGGAGACAGTTATTTCCATAATGGTCTTTTGATCCACAATTGTGACAAGAATTGTTCTTCTTAGTCACTTCCGCCACTCTTTCTATGGGTTTGTCTTTAAACTCCACCCTGAAAGGTTTTTTCTCTCTGAAACTACTGTTTTCTATGGGCAATATTTCCCTATATTTTTCCTTAGCCCTACATCTTTTAAGGTGTTTGAAATGTCATCTATAGTGCAACATTAGTTGCATCTGCATTTTCCTGCATGCTCTAGTTCTCCTGGGATTTGTGTCAGAAGTTTGTGATTCCTAATCTGAATATTCAATTGAGGATCAATGGCTTTAAGTCTTTTAGACTGTCTGAGACACCACCAATATGGATCTTTTTCCACAGGGTATTTGTCATTTTCAAATGACATGGTCTTCTACCATATCCAAGGACCATGTGTGCACTTTTGGATGATTTGGCTCTCCCACCATGTCAAGTTTCCTCTGCCATGGATTTCTTTCCTCTCTGTTTACCAAATACTAGCATATCCTTTGAATGCTGTATTGAGTCTAGCAGTAATCCAGTAGTCTGGTATTCTTGGTAAATCAATGCAGAGTCCATTAATATAGTCAATGAGCTCCATATGATCATATTCTCCTGTTCCAGAGAATTTGGGCCAGATTGAGGCCTCTGGAAGCTGTTTCAATGCTTCCTTCTCAGAATAAGACATGTTCTCTCGATCTTGGTATTGAGATTGAGACCTTTCCTTATCTCCAAAAGGGCATATGGTTTGATGTCTTCTTGGTGATAAGGATTATCCATAACATGGCCTTGAGGTTGGGGCTTCTTGTTATGGTAGACATTAAACAGTTTCTTTATTTCTTGATCCAGACAATCCCTGTCCCTTTTGCTGTGGTTTTGTTCTTCAAAGACTTGATTCAGTCTTTTTTGGTCTTTTCAGAGGTTTTGCTCTATTGGGAATGTCCCTCTTGAAGAGTTTTGACAATTTTGTCCATGGAGGTTGTTAATGTTTTCATCCTCTCATGGCTTGCTTGGAGTTCAGCCAACTGGTTTTGAGTTTTCTCATAAAATTGGTACATTTGGAATCACAGTACATCACTATTTAAGTTACTCTCAGTTGTAACAAGATTGTGTTCAATCTGAGTGCGGGTAATATTTCCATTAATGGGACTACTGATCCTAGAAGTATTTACAACTATTTCTGGTTCTTTTGTACTTCTTTCACCAAGTCCAAAAGCTTATGGATCATTGGGTCTGACTCACTCTGCCTTTGGTTGAAAGAGGGCTTGTTTTTTCCCTTGTATTCTTGTCTCCTCCTGGAATGTCAGCCTGTGACTCAAAACCAGAGCACAAGCATGACAGCCAAAATATCATAACCCAATGGTATAGCCAAGATACCACCAAAACATGAAGCTGAGCAAAATTAGCTCAAAAGGTGTAAAAAGAAAGGGAAAACTCACATCTTTCCAAATATACAACTCCCATCATCATAGGACAAAGAATAACAAAGTTGTTGCTGAGCATAAACCTTAATTTTCACCTCTCATCCGAAATACAGAGTAAGAGGCTTAGCCCCATCAAATGGTATGCAAAACGAAGCCATAAGTCAGGGCTATTCAATGGTACCAGCCAAACTGAGCTAGCCCCAGTATTACAGAAGCTATGGTCAAATTCAGGCCAAATAAGGGTGAACAAAACATTCACCTCTCATCTAACCTCTACAGTTTTAGTGTGAGAGACCGAAAGTGGTGTCTTTTTGGAAAGGGCAGAATCAGGGCTATCTGATGGTGTTATCCATTTCCTCATATCCCAACTAGAACAAAGGTTGTGGGGCAAACAAGCCCAATACAGCTTTTGCCTCAAACGCGCCTATGTACAAAATATCTTGTACATGGGATACCTTTGCCATATTTAATGATAACCATCTCAAATAGCGTACAATTGGTAGAAAATATACAGGGCTACACACTGAACCAACTTTGAGGTTGTTATCTCAAGAACTGACAAAGTTATGGCTGTTTTAAGGTCAAAATCCCACATTCTGGCCAAAACAGCCTTACTGTGGGATAATATCCCATAACCATGATTATGAGGTGTCAAACAGACAAAGAAGCATGTTTATACTTCAATACTGGGGTCCCATACAGTTTCTGTACAGCATTCTATGTGTCATACATGTCAGAAGAAAGCTATGTGGTCCCCAGATGAAAATTCTCACCCTTTATTGGTGAAAACTGCCCAGATGCGGTTTTGAAACCACATCTGAGCCCAATACAGACTATAAAGGCTTTTTCAAACCACAAGTCTGTCTCAGAGAGTGAAAGAATCTTCACTTCCTCTATGTGGAAAGGTTTAACAGCCTTTCCACCCCATTTCAGGATAAAAGGAGGGCTTTTCACAGCCTGAAAAGCTTTCCACATCCTGCTCTTAAATTCCTATGTAGTACAACTGTCAAAAACAGTTAAAACCTTGGAAAATAAACAGGTATAATTATAACATTAATTATTGTCATCCACCAGGTAAAGCTGCACCCAGGGATTTCAACAGTGCTCACCACCACTATTTTATAATACTAAAGCCCTTTAAATCTCATTATAAATCCTTATTATAAATCAATGACTTCATTTTTAATCTTTTATCATGTGTCACAGTCACAGTTAAAGCTGTAAATAGCCTAATTACTACTTCTACATAGACTCAACCTGACATGGAAGCTTCCTGGGATTTTGAGAAATGGTGACTTTTGGCCACTGAGATGTTGGTTCCTGAATTGTATGAAGCTACTGGATAGCTGGTTTGGCCTACTCCTTGTGAGCCTGAAGGAATCTGAGTATAGACAGTCTGGGTCAGCTGTTCTTTTATAGCTTGGATAGTGGCTTGATTCTACCTTATCCGGTTTTCCCTCACCTCCAGGAGTCTGAAATGCCTGGTGGGATTCCAACCTTTGGTGATTACCATAAGGCCTTTGAAGTCTGTCTCTTTGAGACATATCTTCTGGCAACTTGATCCAAGTTCTTCCCAGTGGGATGCTAGGTTGAACCTCTTGTTGTCCATGCTCCATTGGAAAATGTCATTGAGGACTTGGTGGAGCTGAAGAACTTCATCCATATCCTTCCAATCCTCTGGTTTTTGGTTTCTGTTCAATTGGAAGGTGAATGGCAGAGTGGGTATGATTTCCCTTAATTTCTTGCCATCCACCACTGTGTCCAAGGGGTCCTCCTCCAGGTCTTCTGTTTCTGGACAAGCCTTCTCTATCCTCTGGCCAGTTCCTTTGGAAGCCAAGATTTCTGAGGTGTACAGGTGACATATCAGGGTTTGCAAGAAGTCAAAAACCTAATGTTCTTAAGGTATTTACCTTTGACTGTGCCTGGTACAAATTTGCTGTCTACTGCTTTTGAAAATTTGCCTTTAGAGTTTACAACTGGGTTAATGATTGTAATCTTCCCTGTACAAGTTTTCAAGGTGGATTTAACTTGTATTGATGCAGAGATTTGTGGTTTTCTATTCCTCTGAGTGGCAATTGGTGTTCACCTTCTAGCTGTGATAAGGCCTTCACTGTTCCTCTTCCCTTTGCCCTTGCTGCCCTCTGGCTCTGAGGGTGTCACTGGTGTGTTGGCCTGTTATTGGCTCTCAAGTGGGATGAAGTTTTCTTCCACTGAATCAAACACGAGAAAGAGGGCTTAATGTGAGTTATGATGCCTTAAAAGGCTTTTTGCATGTCTTAGAATGGCCTCTGGGCAATATATTTCTATATTATGCCCTTGTATTGTGATAGTGCAATTGAAATTAACAATTACACATCAGAAATACAGCTTTTTGATATCTGTTACACTGTTTTTATGCCAGTATCTCACAGATAAACTTGCAATTAGCAAGGATAATCCAAAGAGTGGTTCTATAAAGGGTAATTGAAATTAGCAATATACCCAGCCAAACCTCTAATACTGTTGGTTTTGAAGTAAGAGGTGTCCTTTTTCATTGAAAAAATGGACAGTATTGATGGCTGAAAGTGTTTTAATATGTAAAAAACAGCAAAAATGAAGGTTTTGTGGTGATCAAATTATGAGCAACCACACAACAAGGTAATTAAAAAACAAAAAACACAGTGGTATATAACATATATCACTCAAAAAATAAATATGAGATATATATTATAATTAATTTTTTAATGAAATTACGCCTTCAAAAAAAGAAAAAATATGTCAGAAATAAAAGTGAGGTAAGAAAAACTCGCTTTTATTCATAAAAAGGTCCAAAAATTCAAAAAAACATGGCCAGTCCCCCAAAATTTCAGGCTGAGTCTATGATGAAGCTTATTAATGACTAGTTACAAGCTCTAACTATGACTGTTACAAGGTTAAAATAGTAATAAAAAGATTTATTTAAGATAATAAGGGTTTATAAAAGAATATTCGGGGATTTACTATAGAGAAATAGTGGTAGTGAGCACTGTTGAAAGCCCTGAGTGCAGTTTTACCTGTTGGGTTACAATAATAAAGAATAAAATAATTAAAATTATAATTATACCTGATTATTTTCCAGGAGTATAACTCTTTTTTGACAGTTGTACTATGTAGAAATTCAATAGCAGGATTAGGAAACCTTTTCTGGTGGAGAAAACGTCCCTTTTTGTCCTGAAATTGGGTGAAAAAGGCTACTAGACCTTTCCATGTAGAGCAAGTGAAGAATTTTCACTTCCAAGGACTTCCTTGTGGCTTTCAAAAGGCCTGTATAGCCTTTGTTGGGCTCAGATGTGGTTTTGAAACCACAACTGGGAAGTTTTTACCAATTCAGGGTGAAGATTATCATCTTGGGACCACATAGCCCTCTTCTGATGTGTATGACATGTAGAATGCTGTACAGAACCTGTACAGGACCACATTATTTACCAAACTATGAGGTATTGAAGTATAAAAAGCCTTCTTTTTCTGTTTGAAACTTCATAATCATAGTTATGGGAGAATATCCCACAGTAAGCCTGTATTGGCCTAACTGTGCAATTTTGGCCTTAAACCTGCCATACCTCTGTCAGTATTTGAGATATAAAGGCTACATTTGGTTCATTGTGTAGCCCCAGATGTGGTCTACCCAATGGTACCTCATTTGATATGGCTATCATTAAATATGTCAGAGTTATGCCATGTACAAGATTTTTTGTACATATGTATAATTTGCTTAAAATATGTATGGACCTTGTTTTCCCCAAAACCTTTGTTCTAGATGTCATATGGGGAAATTTATGGCATCATCAGATCTCCCTGATTTTGCTCTTTCCAAAAAGACCACACTTTAGGTATCTCATACTAAAACTGTAGAAGTTAGATGGGAGGTGAATATTGTATTCACCCTCATTTGACCTTGTTTTGGTCATAACTTCTGTAATTGTGGGGCTATATGAATTTAGATAGTACCATTGGTTAGCCCTGACATAGAGCTTCATTTTGAATACCCATTTGATGGGGTTAAGCCTCTTCCTCTGGATTTCAGATTAGAGGTTAAAATTAAGGTTTATGCTCAGAAACACCTTTGAGCAGGATTAAATTTGTTATTCTTTGTCCTATGATGGTGGGACTTGTTCATTGGTAAAGTGGTGGGCTTCCTCTTTCTTTTAATACCTTTTGAGCTGATTTGGCTCAGCTCCATGTTTTCTTGTATCTTGGCTTTATCATTGGTTTATAGTATTTGGCAGTCATGCTTGTGCTGTGGTTTTGAGTCACAGGCTCACACCTTAAGACATTTTATTCTTCTTATCATTATAGCTTTCAGGAGCTATGATAATAATAAAATGATTATAGCTCAATCTAATTATTCATATTTCTCATTATTAAATTATTCATTGAAAATTAATTCTTTTTTTACACAAGTATTTTTAATAATTATATCAATTTGTGGTTATAATATTTAATTATATATTTTTTTCTACTGCGGGAAGTCATATTACTCTTGATATTTGTTACTATTATCAACATTTTCATAGAAAAACCTTACAGTAGCCCAAGCACCCATGGGATATCATCAAAATGGACTGGGTGACAAATTTCTGAGAAGGATCAGGATTTCTCTTTTGGGAAGAGAAAGGTCCTTTTTCTCCTGAAATTGAGTGAAACGCTCCTCTAGACCCTTTCACATAGAGCAAGTGAAGATTTTTCACTTCGATGCCTGGCTTATGGCCTTCATCAAGCCTGTATAGCCTATATTGGGATCAGGTGTGGTTATGAAACCACATACGGGAATTTTCACCAATAAAGGGTGGAAATATTCATCTGGGAACCACAAAACCCTTTTCTGACATATATGAGGCATAAAATGCTGTACAGAACCTGTATGGACCCCTGTATTAACCAGGCTATGAAGTGGTTAAGGATAAACAAGTTTTTTTGTAAAATTGACACCTCATATTCAAGGACATGTGAAGGTATCCCACAGTGATGGTGTATTGGTCCAAATGTCGGATTTTAAACTTGAAACCGCCATACCTTTGTCAGTTTTAAACATATTTCTCTAATAGCTGCCTTGTTGTGTATCCCTGGATGTTTTCTACACAATGAAACCTCATTTGGTATGGGTAACATTAAATATGGAAAAGATATATCACTTTTAATTTCCATCATTGATATATGGCTTTTTCTTAAATACTGCATGGTGTTATTTTGCTTAATAAATTTGGTTCTAGATGATTTGTGAGGGAACTGATGGCACTATCAGATAGCCCCAATTGTGCTCTTCTCAAAAAAAACACTTTTGTAATCCCATACTAAAACTTTAGAGGTTATACAAGAGATGAATATTTGCTTCACCCTTACTTGGCTTTGGTTTGGCCATAAATTCTGTAGTTTTTATTCTAGCTCAATTTGGCTAGTACAATTGGATAGCCCTGAGTGAGAGCTTCAATTTAATCACCCATTTGATGGGGTTCAGACTCCTTCTATGTATTTCAGATGAGAGGTGAAAATTAAGGTTTATGCTAAAAAACTTCTCTGGGACTGAATAACTTTGTTATTCTTTGTCCTATGATTATGGGAGTTTTATATTTGTAATTACTTTATTTTCCTTTCTCTTTAGATACCTTTTGAGCTTTCTGTGCGCAGCTCCATTTTTGGGTGGTATTTTTACTCTACCATTGGTTTATAGTCTTTTGGCTTTCATGATTGTGCTCTAGGTTTGAGTCACAGGAAGACAATAAAGTCAACACTTCACAGGACATAGTGGAAGTAGAAGACCCCCCTGCCCCAGTGAAGAATATTCTCAAGGCCAGGAAAATAAGACTCAATTGGAAAGACCATAAACAGTACCTTGCTAGATTCAAAAACCAGACAGCTGATAAGGACAAATGGTTAGCAGAAGATTCAATACCAGATGATGACCTTCACCTGAGAATATTAAGAGCCTGTAGAAGTCCTGAAAAGTCTCATGAATTAGGATGCTTTTTTAGAGGGAGGGTATGCAATCCTGTGACTCAAAACTGGAGCACAAGTATGTCAGAACAATACCATAAACCAATCATCATGATAAAATTGAAAAAACCTGTAAATAGGTGTTGCATTTGGAAAATACCCTTGAAACAGCTGTTTCTGAGCTTTTACCTGTACCTTGAACTGAGCTGAACCCAGAATTTCAATTTTGGTGATATTGCAAGAGGTTCCAAGCCACTGGAATATTAGAGAACCATTTTCTCACTGCGTCTGATCTTTTGGTTTGGTTGGATATAATATAATGTGATCTATATTTTATTGGATATTTGGGATAGATGTGTAAGATGTGTCCATGACACTGTTGATAATCTGACTATTAATCAACAGTACTATGACTGTTCTTATGAAATATAATAATGAATATTATTATAACCACAATTCATTCATTAATTAATTAATTCTTTTACTTTTTATACACTACTAGTGATTATAACAGTAAGAATTAATTGTCTACAAGAATCAATTACAAAAAGTATTCAATAATAAAACTTCTTTATTAGAAGTATGAAATTATTTCAATATATAATTATCTATTAAAGAAATGACTAGAAAGATAATTCTTGAGGAAAACTATTACTTAGAAAAAAACTTTAATATTTAATAATAAATCACTCACTAATACTCCAATGAACCTAGGAAGAGTTTGGTAGAGAGATGTGATTGATAAATTGGAGATTTGGGGGATCCAAATTGATTTATACCAATATGACAAAACAATAAAGAAGATTTCTATGATTTCAAGTATTTCTGATTGATTCTGAAAGAATTAGAACACTTAAGAAAAGCTGTAACCCATACTTATTTGTTGGTAATAATGGTATAATTGAATAATAATATGATTTGCAAAAAACATAAAGAGGAGGCCTCTTTTAAGTCAACAACAGCTAAAAGGGGCATGCAATGGAGCAAACTGAAAAACAGTGAATGAGAAAAAAATATTCCTTTTTTGATTAATAATTGCATCATCTGTTGGCATGTAAGAATATCATAATTACTTAATTGAGGCTTTTACATGACTACCAACCCAAATATGGTTAAGATTAAAAGGATTAACAACTATAAATACTCTTTTATTTCAAAAAGAAATCAATTTCTCAAATTTCTCAATGTTATTGGAAATTTCATCCAAGGTTACATTTTCTGTGAATTTTTGAAGATTCAGTGTTTCAAATGGAATTATCAAAAATGGACTGCAAGTATAACTTTTAATTTTACTTATGAAAACATGATTCTTTTTTGTTTCTTTGTGGATCATACTTCTCTCCATTGGTCCTGAAGGTTTCAGAAATATTCATTAAGAATTACATCTTAAATGCACTTTTGAAGTTTTTACCTCATTTCCATGTAGAATTGCAAATATCACCATATGACAGGTTTCTATGAGGTAAATCAATGGATAATAGTTCAAAAAGGGTCTTAGTGACTCTTCTAAGGCTTATCAATTGAGAATTATGCATAAATGACATTGGTACAGGAGTCTAAGTTGCTCTTTACCTCTCTGAAACATCAAAATAGTAGCTTATTTGGAATTTTCTTATGATTTAATGAGATTTTTACTTGGTAACTAGGTCCCCAAAAGTTTTTAATATACTAATTGGGTCAATATCAGCCATTCATCCAATCTTTATAGTTATCCACACCTCAGAGGCCTCAGAATTTGGTTACCCTGGCTCTCTTTGATGTCTTTTGTCCCCCTTAGCAATTTTTATATCAAAAATGGAAATTTGGGCTTAAAGACTGATATCCACTATTGGTGTATCAGAGCTGTATATAGGAATACCATAATATCAAGTGCCACAAACATGCATAAGACTATTCTTAGTTTATATGTAGCATTGGATTTCTCACACTCCCATTAGTTTGGCATAAAATTAAAAAAAATTGACAATTATTTTATGTGGTATTGAATTATTTCCATCTTACCACCTCATAGAGTTAATTTAACCTTTTTCACTCTATGGAGATACCCTAGGTTAATTTTGTGTATAATACAAATATGGCCTTACCTCCATGGATTCACATACTCACAAAGATGTTATTTGTCTTTTCTTAAATAAAAAATTATTAATTTTGAATATATTCATGACTTATGGGTTATGCATAGCTTAAAATTATTTTTAAAGATAATTGTGGCCTATTTGTATATGTAAAATATACCTCAAGGCTCATAAGATGACAAATAGACCTAACTTGTCTTCTAAGATTAACAAAAACTTAAATTGCTATTAATGTATGATTTTTGGGCTATATATTTAATGAAATGAGAATTTCTGTATGATAAATCTTTTCATGAATAAAATCCCTGCTTTTATATGAATGAGGGCTTATCTCTACTTCTCATGCTGTATTACTAAGAAAAGGATTTCAAAAACTAGATAATTCACAAAACAACTCATAGAAAGAGAATATTTTAGTGAATCTCTCACATGGAGTCACATGTTTTAGATTTCCTACACCTTTTATACAAATTTTCATAATATTCAAAAAGACAACAGAAATGCAACCAATTCTTTTGTCTCAAAAAAACCCTTCGAAAACACATAAATATGTTACACTTTCCATTTATTAAATCATATCTTTTACTTTAAACGCCTTTAATTTTAACTCATAGTTTCTTACTGTCTTCCAGAATTTTGAGCTGCAGCCATTTTGTTCTTATCATGATTTTTCTTTCTTAATTTTATTCTGACTTTAATTTTAATTATGGTATTTTTATATTTAATTTTTATTATTTCTGTGATTAATGAATATTATGAAATTGTTTTAGTTTCTTTTTCGTGTTTTATTTCTTAAAATACAGTAGCAGCGCTGTAAGGTCTGCTTAATTAATTTTGTTGACAATCGTCAAACATTTTACCATGGTAGACTGTGCAGAGCTACTGCTGTTAGTTTTCAAACAGAAAATACAAAAATCAAATAAAATAATTCAGATTGAGTCCAATTGTTTTTTTTAGTTCATATCAATAAAAAAATACAAAAAACCCCTCATACTGAAAATGAGGAAAAATGAGTGAAATGAATGAAATCATGGTTATGTAAAAAATTATTATTATTACTGACAGATTATTGGTTTCATAAGACGCCCCTCATTCACTCTGATGTTTTTGAATAAGTAATACAGAGAGTATGTAGAAATGAAAAGTACAGAAAGAAGTATCTCAAAGTCACGCATAAAAAATCATTATTTCAATGAGGGAGATATACATCTCCTTTTTTTAAAATTCGTGTTTGAATCCTATATGTTTATTTTGTAATGGATGTTATTATATTTGATTTTATTAAGAGAAAAAAGTCTTTCAATATATTGTCTTTTTTTGTGACCTTGTGACCTATAATCCAATCAAAAATATATATTAAAAATATAGATGTACAAAAAAAATCAAAGTTGTTGAGAGGGCTATTGGAAAGTAAAATTTTATAATTGAATGAGTTTTGAAGATGTATGCTTTGATTTTGTGCTTAAGAGTATCAGTTCAAGTAGAAATGACTCAAAATCTAGGAGTTTTTTCTTCTATTTCAAAACAGCTGTCCCAAAAGATGTACTAAAAATGGGCTTGTATCATGGGGAAAGCAGGATGAAGAGATATTTGGAAATTTTGAATTACTTAATTCAGGTTGAAAGAAAATATGAGTCTTTACAAAAGAATATTACTGCAAAGTCCAAATTTCTTTCCTCACCCAAGAGCACAAACATTTCTTAAAATATCCTGAATATGAATTAGAAATAAATTATCTTCAATTGGAGTTTTTGAGCTTTGGAAAGAAGGATATCTAAAAAACTCATTTTGAGTAGAATATGATTTTTTGAAATCTTTTTTTATCTTAAAAAATTCAGGCTGTAAGCTCTGGAAAAAAATGTTGATTATATGTTCAAACGATTTGGAAATGTCTGTGAGCGGATATATCTATCACTTTGAAATTGGTTCCAAATCATTTGAAACACACTTCTGCTTCTTATCCTAGATTAAGAGATTTATATTGAAAGTTACTTCGTAAAAATCAGCTATATCATATTCTTAAACTAGATAAATGAGGTGGAAATATAATTTAAGAAAGCATGGTCTATAAAGAGTGTATGATACTTGCTAAGCTCTTCTTCCTCAATTATATATGGCTAAAAAAACCACAACAATCAATAAAACTACAAATAATAATTATGCATAAACTTTGATAAACAAAAAAAATTGGAATTACATACCTTTTTACCATTTCTTTTCGAAGGCCACTGAAATATTCAATAATTTGAAAGGGTAAAAGGGGAATCCCATTTTTTCCAAAAGGAGGTAGTCATTATTTCTTACTAATCTCTATCTAATATTAACAGTTCTTTAGGCTGTGCATGTATGTAAATTAGTCTCCCTACTAGTTTTAAGAATTTTCATGTAAGTAAAATACTCATATTATATTCTTCAAGTTTTTTGATTGTTTGAGATTCCTAATTTTGTAATACTTCTGAGAAAATAAAATTCTGTTTCAATTCAAATTATGGAATGATTATGAAAACCAAATCTCTTCAGATTATACCACATATAGTAGCTTTATTTTGTATTTCTTTTTAAATATATATTTCCAAAGTAATGAAGCTAATCATCATAAAATAATGAAAAATTCTAATATAGCACAAAAATGAAAATTTAGGAATAAATTATTTAGACAGAAGCTATAAAAACTAATATGAATATATATCTTGATTTAATAAAAAATAATATTCAGCGCAGTAAGCAATTAAAATAAGATGGGTGAAACTTTCACGTTTTTACTCATCTGGTTTGATAGATAAGATTTAAAGTTACGCTATCAGAGATAAAGAATTCTTGGTGAAGTAGCTATTCCCACTAAATTGCTTAAGATATGATATCACAAAAGTAAAATGATCAAATATATAAGTTTTGGCTTTGTTTATAACTAAACATAAAAACATGTACTGACGAAATTAATTTTCAGAGAAAAACTATATCAAGAGGCATAGAAAACATGGATTGTGATGAGAACCTCTCTATATGTAAAAAAAGGAAAATAAATATATTAATTATTGTCTTGAGGAATATTTATGCTATTATACAGAAAGTTTTCATTCCTTAACTTACTTTTACAGCTCAATCGTGTAAAAGCCAAATAATTGAATTGAGAAATATAAATCAGATATTTGTTTCTGGATTTAATATGCAAGTGATATAAGCCACAAGTATTAATCTTCATAGGTTTCATTCAAATTCTCTTGTGTTATACACCACGAATATACGTTTTTTCAAAAAATATCTGGGTAAAATGATTCTTCTTGATTCAAATTCAATTAATTCCTGTGTTCTTTTTAGGTGGAACTTCTTCATATAATGAGAGATCAAGGGGGATGTAAGCCTGTGAGGTATGTATAACATACCCATGAGGCCACAAATAATTTTATATACAGCTGATTTAGTCTTCAACAGGATTTTCAAGTGAATTTAAAATAAAAAAGAACAAAAAAAAAGTATAACTTTATTTTGGATAAACAAATTTATGAATATTATTTCATTTTTGGATTCTACACCAACAATAACCTAGGGTATGCTCACAGAGTGTTATACCAAAAAATGCTTCTTTCTTACATTATTGGACGATTTAAGAATCCCACAGTACTAATGTAGCTTTTTTAACATTTTTTTAAAATGGTTAAATTTCAGCTTAAATAAACTTAGCCAAAATTTTAGTTAAAATTGATGTGTTGTGTATATTTACTGAATTGGCTGAGGATTTGCCATACAGAATGTAAATCCTGCCTGAGCTCAATTTAAAAGTGTTTAAGGCCATAGTATGGCTTTAAATAAATAAAAGGGCTAAATTCATGAAAAAAGGTGGGACAAAGGAAAAAGACCAAACAGAGCTGGGGTACCCACCTTTTGGGATCTTCAAGGATTCAATTAAGGTTATCCACCTGTATTGGAGCATTTTAAACCTTATTTAAACTTTAATATTAGACTTTGATCCAACCTTAAAGTTTAAACTGGTTTTATGCCAACTTCAACAGGAATTTCAAGTGGCCAAAGGGTAAATTCCAATATGCAGGCTTGAAATTGAGATTTTCAAAGCTTTCAAAATTTAATTAAGCTTAAAAAGCTTAAAGAAGCTTAGAAATTTAATGTTAAAAGCATTAAAACCTCATCAAAAGTTAAGGTTTAGTGTGTAATGTTATTTTACAGGGAAAAATAGTAATAACTTCAAAAATTCATTAAAAACCAATTCTAAATGCATTTGCTTGGAAATCTCACACAGTTTACAATTTAATATTATGTATATATGAATGAAATTTTAAGGCTCTTTTATAAACGGATTTCCTGGGTAATTAGCCTGAAAATTTACTCTTTTAATTATACTTAAAGAAAATTAAGATTTTACAAAAACTAATTCAAAATTTAGTTTAAGAGATTTCTGTTTGAAACACTATCTTCAAGTTGTTCATGTGTTTAACTTTAATATAAATAAGCTTATTTTATATCAAAACTTAAAATAATTAACTTAAATGAGAATTAAAGTTACTTGGAGTTAAGAATGACACTGGTAACCTTAAATTGGATTTAAAAACAAGTTACCTCAACTTAAGAACCTTATTTTTAAACATGGTTTTTCAGTTTTGACCTGAGAACGCTCTCTAAATACATTTTCAATCATGAGTGCTGCTCTGTAGAAATAAAAAGAGTCTTTTCATCACTCTTTTTGTCCATCATCAATTATCAATCCACTCATATTAGACATTTAAACAGGTAAAGGTTTATTATATATAAAATCTTATTATCAAAATATTACTTAAGTATTTTATTCTTTATAAATCTTAAATTAAAGAATTGGATTAATAGAAATTAGATTATTGTTGTAATCATCAATAATATATTTTCTTTTATAAAATTATTGTCTTAAAATATCTTTTAAAAATCCACAAATTCCTCTCAAAAATTGTTTAATCATCATTTTTATTATAAAAAGCTGTTCTATCTTTGAAAATATTTTTTTGGTGTGTTTTTAACGTATAATTATGATTTAATATAATAACTGTTGTTGTTAGACTTGTTGTATTAAATAAATATTATAAGTAAGTTTTCTCCAAAATTCTATAATTCTTTTGGTCTGTTATTAGTTTTTTTATATAGAATTCTTCTTTAAGAATTATTTCTGCCCAGTGTGTGTTATAATTCTTTTATAAGTAATACTTATATATTATTTATAAGTGGTTAAACATTCATATTTTCCATGTGTAATTGTCTCATTAAGAGCTTTACACTTCTTATTGTTATACTTGTCAGTGACCATAACAATAATAGAATAATGATAATTTGTTATAATTATTATCTTTTTTTATTATTCTTTTATATAATAATAATCAAATCTATTTCTTTATATAATTATATATAAATTTGTGGTTATAATATTTTATTATATTATATTTTTCTACTCAGGACAGTCATAGTACTCTTGATATTGTTACTATTATCATGATTTTCAGAGACAAACCTTACATTTAGGGGCCTGGCCATGATTGTAACCACTTTTTGGGACATAAATCATATTCTAGACCTTATTTTACTGTTTTTTGACGTAAATTTGCCATATTTACTATAATATTTTCTTTTTGGGACTTATCCCTTATAAATAATCTTTACAATATTAATAAATTCATTTTCTCTTAAGAATATTGTTTGAAACATTATACTATTGAGTGAATTGGAATAAATTTCTTTTTTCTAACTAAAATATTTTTCATATCACAGACTTGAAATTTATTCTTTGAGTTATTCTAGTATAAAGTGCATAATAATACAATTTTAATTAATAACTTATTAATTGCATAATTTTTATTTCCTTAAAGAAAATATAAAATCAAATAAAAGATTTAAAAATTAAAAATCTTTACTAAAGATGTTTTTTCTTTAATCTTAGACATAATTTGCCATAAATTACATTAAAACAACCTGATCCAATAAGTTGAGTTTATAAGTTATTTTTATTGTTTGATAAAATAACTTATATTTTTTTCTCTCTAGTGTCATCCATCAGAGAAAGCTCTCCAGACTCTGAATCCTCAAGGTCTAGTATTGAAATTCAAACTAGCCCAGCACCAAGGGGTTTAATTACCAAAGAACCCTTTAAAGGTCCAGCAGGAAAATTCAATCTATTTCTTAGTATTAATTGCTTCATATTGACGTGAAATGACTCCTGCTAGAAGTGGAAGTAACTACTCAATCCAATCAAATGGATCTGGATCAGGACATTCAAGTCATAAATCCAAAAGACAATAATGTCAGCCCAGAGGAGAGGCAAAATTGAGGATGCCAGAACTTCCACCAGTTCCCAAAGGTTAGCTGACACCTTTGACACTCTTATTCAGACTCCAGAAGATGACATAACTGCAATTTCTGTTGTTAGACCTGAATCACTTTCAACAGGCAACAATAGAGATATACAAGTCTCAGTACAAAAACTGGTTGATGGCAGCAAAACAGCAAGAGTGGGAACCTTATGGAATTGATATTAATAATCATGAAGACAGATATTTCACTATAGGGGAAATTAAAAGGCAAAAAAATGGCTTTTCCTTGAGAAAAAAGAGAAATAACTGTCATTAGATAAGTAAAGAATGTTAATTAAGAAAAATTTGTGTTAGATCAGTTGATTGAAGCACTAATTAGTACTGAATTAACATTGTAAATGAAGGAAGGAAGAACTTATTGTAATTTTATTTCAATACAGAGAGGCCTTTGCTTCTGATAATGAACCACTTGAGGCTATCAACAGCCATGAAGTGGAAATTCTGCTTAATGTGAAAAGACCTTACCCTCCACATTTAAGATGACCAGCTTACCCAGCTAGCCCTAGGGCCAGACAAACATTAGAAAGCAATATTAATGAACTATTGAAACTGGTAGTTTTTAGAAAAGTTGGACACAATGAAGAAGTAGAAGTCAAAACTCCTGTAATCATTACTTGGCATAATGATAAATCAAGGATGGTTGGAGATTTTAAAGCATTGAACACCTACACTCTTCCAGATAGGTATCCAATTCCTAGAATTCATGAGGCTTTGACTCAACTATCCAAAGCAGAGTTTATCACTTCTATGGATGCTTTTAAAGGCTTCCATCAGAATGTTTTGACACCTCATGCTACGCAATTATTGAGAATAATGACTCATTGTGGCATCTATGAATACTTGAGGAGGCCTTTTGGTATTAAAAATGAACCCTCTGACTATCAAAGAATGATGAACACCATTTTCCCACATGAACTTTCAGAAGGATGGTTAATCATTTAAATTCATGACATTATCATTTGTTCAGAAGCCTGGAAATTGCATTTAGAGAGGCCTTCATTGGTACTTAAGAAAATTCTTCAACTGAACATGAAAATATCTTTTAAAAAATGTAATTTTGGGTTTCATGAGCTGAAAGCTTGAGGACATGTAGTGTCAGGACTGAGCCTTGGTGTTGATGAAAACAAGGTGGCCACAGTGTTAGTGAAACAAATGCCCCAGAACAAGAAAGAAATGATGTCTTACTCAGGGTTTGCCCGTTATTACAGGAAACACCTTAAAGATTATACCATCCATGCCAGATCATTGTACAGGATTTTTGATCAACAAACTGTCTTTGAAATGACACAGGAGAGGATTCAAGCATATGAAAAGATGATATATGCCTTGACCAATGCACCATTATTACTGATGCTAGACTGGAAACTTCCTTTTTCTTCAAGCTGTATATTAATGCATGTGATGAGGGCCTAGGTGCAGCTCTTCATCAAGCTCAAATTGTCATTGACAAACCTTATGAAGTTCAAATTTGTTTTATTTCAAGACAAATCAAACCTACTGAGGCCAGATATGCAGATAGCCAAATGGAGTGCCTTTGCCTTGTTTGGGCTCTGGAAAAACTTCATTACTATCTTGATGGTAGTGTTTTTGAAGTAATTACTGATTGTAATGCAGTAATATCACTTTTTAACATGAAAACTTCAAACAGAGACATGTTAAGATGGCATATTGCTATACAGGAGTATAGAGGTAATATGACTTTAGTACATAAAGCTGGAAATATTCACAAGAATTCTGATGGATTAAGTAGATGGGCATTAACCAATACACCTGAAAATCCTGCCTATGTTCCCACAGGTTCGGAAACTCAAATTCCAATTGAAGGAACTAACATCACAGATTTTGGAACAGAATTCTTTGAAGAAGTTAAATATAGCTATACAGTTGATAATAATTCTCATATTCTTACTTCTCTACTTGACAAAGACTGCATAGATGCAGCTTTGGCTAACTCTCTGGATTATATTTGGAAAACATCTTATGACAATGGAAGATTCCATTTAATTGAAGGTATCTTATATCCTAGATCTAAACACACATGTGTCATGGTTTTATGTAGTAGAATTTTGATCAACACAATACTACTAGAATGCCATGATAACATTTATTATGGAAATCTGTCTGAAGACCAAACAATGGAAAGAATTAAGACATGTGCCTGGTGGCCATCTTGGAGAAAAGATGTCCTTGAGTACTTTCATAGTTTTCATAGATGCCAAAAAGCCAATAAAGCTACTACTGAAAGATTTGGATTAATGATTCATATCCAAGAACCAAGTACCCCATGGGGAGTGGTTCATATGGATTGGGTAACTTCCTTACCACCTGAAGGTGATAAAAGTTACAGTTCATGTCTTGTCATTGTTGACAGATATAGCAAAACCCCAATCTTTTTACCATGTCATAATGATGACATAGCTATGGAAACAACCCTTTTGATTTGTAATAGATTCATCTCCCATACTGGTCTCTTTAAAAGTATCATTAGTGATAGAGACCCAAAATTCAAATCAGCCTTATAGACTAATTTACATAAGCGTTTGGGTACAAAATTGTAATTCTCAACTGCATATCATGCACAAACAGATGGGTTAGCAGAAAGAATGATACAAACCATTGAGGACATGATCAGAAGATTTTGTGCTTATGGCCTGAAATTTGAATATTCTGATGGCTTTACCCATGATTGGTGTACTCTTATACCAGAATTAGAATTAGCCTACTGTGGTATTCCATACCATTTTTTTCACCAGGCTCAAGCTCATAGTACCCCATAACAGCAGTAAATCCAGCCTACATGCAGACTTACACTCAAATTTTACACCACAAAGGTCAATTTTACAGCAAGAAGCTGGATTTAACTCATAAAACCATGGCACAGGCACCAAAGGGCAGTGTATGTGTTTAAATGAATTATTCAATTTCATTATGCATATGTAAAAATCGAGTTACCTATAGCAAACTAGTTACAACAAAAAAGGTACCACCCTTTAAATTACACCCCCTTACAGCCACAGGACTCATGCAGCAAAAAAATTACACATGCATTAGCTACACAGCCAACTTGCATTCAAAGTCACATGATGCAAAGCTCAACTCCATGGAATTCCTGCAAGTCATTTACAACACAGCCACAGGAGTACCTTAGTTTACATCCTCAGTAACCCCACTTGAAACCTTAAAACAGAATCAAATTTATTTATACCACTCATCACCTCATGAAAACCAAAGCTAGTTACAACAAGCTGCATGCAGTACACACCTTCAATTAAATCTCAACCACATGACTATGCACAGCATGTGTCAAAATCAGAAATCACATCATCTCATAAAAAACAGTAAATTCACCAGTGCAAGAAATTATCACCTGACTTCATTTTAAAGTTCAAAAAGAAGAAAAACAACCATGACACCTGCATAGAATTACACAGCCACTTCTACCAAACCTAAAATAGGACATATGCAAAGGAATTACAAGGTAATCATGTGATACTGCATCCACCAACAGCATATCATGTGACAGAAAAGAGGCTGTGCACAACAAAAATCCTCAGCCAAAATGAAATAACCTCATTTATGCAAGGAAAATCAAAGAATATCACATCATAATTAGTTCACCAAAAGACCATCATGTGATGAATGGAGGCTGTGCAGAGAAAAAATCATCACCCAACCTTAAATCACCTGACCCATGCAAGAAAGGTCCTCACCAAAAATGGAGTCACATGATGAAATCAAGAGGAATTAAAGTGGAAAAAGACAGCCCCCATGGAGAGCCCCCTGGGCTCCCAAAAGGTATAAATAGAGGGGCTCTCTCCCCCCAAATTTCAAATTCCCCCCATGCAAATTATATCCCATGCACATTATATCCACTTCAAAGTAGGAGCATAGGAATAATTCATCCCTCACCTGGGAGGTAGTCCAGAAGATTATAGTTAATTTACTTGCCCAGTAGCTAAAGCTCAGTGGAATTATAGTGTTGAAGATTACCCAGTAGCTAAGCTCAGTGGAATATTATTATTAATAAAATAAAAATAAAAATTATCCAGTACCCAATATTAGGGTTACTACTCTATTGAAATACTTTATCCAGTAAAATTAACACCATTATCAAGACTTAAAAAATAACTTACCCCTTTAAAAAATTCAATATCAAAGAACCTTACCTCTTAAATTTAACAAATACAATTTTATATCATTATTAAACACTCTTAAAAAAATAACAAACCTTTCAAAAATTATTTTACTCTATTATAACTATACCTTAATAAAATTACCTTTATCAACACCAATCAAATTTTCCAGAAAACCTTAAATAACCCATCCTACCAAGGAATTATCATCAAGGAGAAACAACTCACCTCAATTCAATCAAAAATATTAAAATTAAACAGACAAGTATTTCATTAAAATCTAAAAATTAACCAGATTACTGACATTATTTTTCAAATTATATATTCAATAGGTCTTATCTGAGACTGCTGAATTTTTTCTTCTGCAGTTGTAAAGCCACTTACTAATTTTATTTTGGTTTGTGAGCTCCAAGGAAGATTTTGTTCAGTATTTTAGGAGGGGCAGGCAATACACCCTTGCCACCCTTGGTTACAGGAGTTATTAGCAATTCAAAACTAGTTACCTGTGATTTCCCCCTCCAGGTACTGCCTCACTTTAATCCCACACAAGGGGAGTTCCCACACTACAAGACCTCCATCCATGATTCAACAGGCAGAACTACTGCAATGTTGGAAAAAGGATGGAACCCTAAACTTCCACTTGATACTTCAAAGAAAAATTTAGTAGATATTAATCCAATTGCTTCAAGCTTTAAGTTATTACTTGATAAAGTAAGGCATAATGCAAATCAAATCATGAATGATGCCTTTGAATATGCTAAACAGAAATGGGATAAAGGTCATAAAACCCCAGAATTCAAATTAGGGGACTTAATACTTGTTTCAACCTCAAACTTTAATAATATTAAAGGCCCAAAGAAATTCAAAGATTCCTTTGCAGGACCATTTATTATTAAAGCCTTTCATGGGGAAAAAACAGTACAAGTAGAACTATCAGGATAATTGGAAAATAAACATCCAACTTTTCCTTTGAGCCTAGTAGAGAATTATACTTCAAGTGATAAGGGATTATTTCCTTTAAGAAATGAAACACCCTTAGAAGTACCTCCACTTGATCAGATTGAACAGAAAAAAGTACTAAGAGTCTTGAAAGAAAGAAGACTTAGGGGAAAATATGAAGGAGAATACATGGTCAGGTACAGAAATCCACAACATGAAGATGAATGGATTGTAGCAGAGAAGATACCTGATTCCCAAAAGCTTCACAGAAGATTCAGACATGAGAGAAGGCCAATTCCTCAATGAAAAATCTCAATTGTGTGCTTTAAAAACTTGAATGTATAGTAGAGAGGTTGGACAGTGGATGATACCCCCCCAATTAACCTGGGGGTATACTAGTAAAAGGAAATTGTGTTACTATCTTTTTTTGGTGGTAGGGAATGTGAGCCTGTGAGGTATGTATAGCATAGCCATAAGGCCACAAATGATTTTATAGACATATTATTTGGTCTTGAACAGACTGTTTAATTGAATTGAAAATAAAAAATAACATAAAATAAGTATGACTTTTTTTGGGATAAACAAAGTTATAAATATTATGTCATTTTTGAAATTTACACCAAAAATAACCTGGGGTACACTCACAGGGTGTTATACCAAAAAACGTTTTTTTGTTATGTTATTGGAAGATTTAAGAATCTCACAGTACTAATGTAACTTTTTCAACATTTTTTCAAGATTTTTAAATTCAAGCTTAAATAAGCTTAAATTTAAAGCTGCATAAGGTTTATGTAAACTTACCAAAATTTTAGTGGAATTTGATGTGTTGTGTATATTTACTGAATTGGCTAAGGCTTTGCCATACAGAATGTAAGTCCTGCGTGAGCTGAATTCAAAAGTGTTCAAGGCTATAGTATGGCTTTAAATACATAAAAGGGAAAAATCCACACAAAAGGGTGGGACAAAGTAAAAAGACCAAACAGAGCTGGGGTACCCAACTTTTTGGATCTGCAAGGATTCAATTAAGGTTGTCCACCTGTATTGGAGCATTTTAAACCTTATTAAACTTTAATATTAGACTTTGATCCAACCTTAAAGCTTAAGCTGGTTTTATCCCCATTTGGACAGGAATTTCCAAGCTGCCAAAGGGTAAATCCCAATATGCAGGCTTGAAATTAAGGTTTTAAAAACTTTGAAAACTCAATTAATCCTGAAAGTTTAAGGTTAAACGCCATAAAACATTATCAAAAGTTGAGTTTAAGTGTTTATTACTATTGTAGATGGTAAAATAGCAATAATTTCAAAAATTCATTAAAAATCCAATTCTTAATAGATTTTCTTGAAATTTTCACACAGCTTACAAGTTAATACTATATATATATAAATTAAATAAAAGGTTAATTTTATAATAGGATTTCCTGGGTAATTAGCCTGGAAATTTACTCTTTTAATTATACTTAAAGAAAATTAAGATTTCTTTAAAAATTAATTCAAAATTGAGTTTAGGATATTTCTGCTTGAAACTGTATTTTGAAGTTTTTCATATGATGAACTTTAATATAAATAAACTTATTTTATATTAAAACTCAAAATAATCAATTTTAATGAGGATTAAAGTTACTTGGAGCTAATAACACTGGTAACTTTCAATTGGATTTAAAAATAAGTTACCTTAAGTTAAGAACCTTATTTTTAAGCATGGTTTTTCAGTTTTGACCTGAGAACGCCCTCTATATCCATTATTATAATTATTATATTTATTATTATTATTTTATATAATAATAATTGAATTTATTTTTTATATATAATTATTTTTACTAATTATATTTAAATTTGTGGTTATAATATTTTATCATATTATATTTTTCTACTGAGGACATTCATGGTACTCTTTATATTTTTACTATTATCAAGAGTTTCATAGACAAACCTTACAGGGGAGCTCTAAGATTCAACATTGAATTCATATTTTTAAAGATAAAATCTATATGTGAAGCAAAATATTCAATCATACATAGTGCCCTTCTAAAAAACTCTCTTAGTACTCAGGATTTCCCCTTTCAGTCAGTTTTATTTCAAAGAAATTCAGGAAGGATATTATTCACTAATTATATTTGTGAAAGTCAAATGAATGGAAAGTCTGTGCTAAGCTGTACCACCTATGTAAAATTTCAAATTTTTTAGTAAATAATATGAGATAAGATACAAAAATAATATCTATAATTAATTGAGAGTTCCTTTTCCTGATTAAAGGTGAAGGCTTTGAAATCTTGAGGTCAAATTGTTACTGAGGCAATCAAATTGAGACTGTGTGGCTTGCATCTGTAACTTAAGTTTCTTCCAAAGATTGTGTTTTATGATTTCATTTCCATTTTATCTACTAACATGTATAAAATCTATCTCCTCTTCCACTCACAAAATGCAACACCTGCTGTCAGGTGCAGTAATTTTGCTCATGGTGAATCATAGGGAAAAATACTACCAGAATTGAACTAACCCAGAAAAGCTCATAAATAGGATTTCAATCAAGGGGAAAGTCATCTCTTTCCAAATATTCAACTCCCATAACCATTAAGGAAAGAAGAACATATTGATTCAAGCTCAAAGTCAATTCGGAGCATAACCCTTAATTCTCACCTTGCATCTGAGATACAGAGAAAAGGGGAGAACCCTATCAGTGATTTTTAAAACTCAAATTCTCAGTCAGGGATATCCAATAGTACTACCCAAATTGGGCTATGAGAAAAGAATTAGATGTTATGTCCAAATAAAGACCAAATAATGGAAAATAAAATCTTCACCTCCATCTCATATCTACAGTTTTAGTGTGAGATGCCCAAAGTGGCTTCTTTTTTGGGAGAGAACCTTCAGGGACCTTTCAATGTGCCCCTTCTCCCCTTATCTCATCTAGAACAAAGGTTATTTGGCAAATAAGCTCAATTTTGGATTCATAATGAATGAATAAGTCAACAATGGAATTTGAAATTGGTATAACTTTTCCACATTGAATGTCAGCCATACCAGATGAGTAGCCATTGTTTAGAACACATGAAGGGCGAAGACATAAGCCATTTTTGAGCTCTCTATCTTCAAAACTGAAAAGGTTATGGCAGCTTTAAGGTTGAAATCTGCCAATATTGGGTCAAATCTCATATTATGGCATATTATCCCACAATATTGGATAAAATCTAATACTGTGGCAAGGTATCCCACAATTACAAATATGAGTTTCCAAAACCACAAAAAAGTGTGTTCATACTCCAATACCTCATAATGGGACCAATACAGGGTCCAGTGACACATGCTGTACAGAATTCTATGCATCTTACCTTTTTAAGGACCTCAAATATAAATTTTCACCCTGTATTGGGGAAAACTGACCATATGTAGTTTGGAAACCACATCCAAGCCCAATAAAGAAAATACAGGCTGTTTATTAACTGTAAGCCTGCCCTTGAAAGTGCGAAATCATCACTTTTTCTTTGTGGGCAGGACCTGAGGTCCTCTTCCGGCATTTTCAGGGTAAAAAGTGACCTTTCTCTTCTCAAAAAAGGAACCCACATCCTGAATTTGGATCCCCATGTATCATAACTTTCTAAAACAATTATAATATTGGAAAATAATCAGGTATACTGTTAGTCCTCAGTATTTTATTCATTATTATAGTTGATCAATTGATAATAAGTGTACCCAGGGCTTTCAAAAGTGCTCACCACCACTATTGCTACATAGTAAAGCTCTAAAGAAAAATCTGGATCCTTTTGTATCAATATAAAACCTTTTCAAAATCATATTTCAAGCTGTAAAACATTTCAAATAGCTTTATCATAGCCTCATACTGACAGACAATTTGGTGTAAAAATTTAATGTAAGTTTGCCTGTGGTTGTAATTCATATCTCTTATGGGGTACTATGAGCTTGATCATGGCAAAAAATGCAACAGAATTCCAAATCCCTGTCTTCGTTTAATTCTGTCACCATAAGTCCAGCTGAAAGCACCCTATTCTTCATCTGATTTTGTGGTCTCCTCCAATAACTCTTCCTCATTTATGGATTAATATTCTTCACTTTCTTTTTATTCTGTGTTCTGTTTCTCCTATCTTTCCTTTTGAATAAAACTTCTTTAATTGAGAGGCTGAAAGTCTTATTGATGATTTTTTTCTATCCAGGCACTAAAACTCATATGGTCCATTGTTGATGGTTATTACTACTCTTTATGGTCTATTCCATTTTCTTTTGAACCATAGTCCACAATTGTTTTCTATTTTCTTGTTTTAAAGAAAACAAAACCTTCTGGATTAAGCTCATATCTTGGTTGGTGTGCCAGTTTTCTTTCCCAATTATTGATAAAGTGTTCTGTTTATTTCTTGAGTTTCTCTGAGGTTTATTTTGGATTCTCCTTCAATATTCACAGTTCCTATTTTATGAAATATTATTCTGGTTGTTTTAGTTTCTTTCCTTAATTGATGGCTGGAGACTTCACTTTGTGCATTGTGGCCAATTTGATAATTATAAATTCTTTTTAAACCCCTTTTCAACGTTACACAAGGGAGAATTTCTTTCAATTCTAAGAGAAGAACATTCCTTAAGCACTTATCATTTCTACAATCACCTTATGATTATTGCTTTTTTTATGAAGCTCCCTTCCCAGGTCTACAGGGGAAGAAATTGAGTGCCATTTTGAGGACCTCCTCAGTCTTCAAGCTTATTTTAAAGCACAAGGTCAATCTCAGTTGAGTTTCTTACAACATTGCACTGGGCCATCATTTCAAGTGGGCCCTGAGTGCATAATGAATCCAGTGGATTCATCATGAAGTCTTCAAATATTGACCAGTCATTCTTGAATTCCTAGTGAGTTTGAATCACTAATCCAAGGAATGGACAAATTCTTTTGTTTTCTAAAGGTCCATCCATATGGAACTCTTGCATTTTTAATAAATAATCCACATCTTAAGTATTTTTCATAATTATTTCTCTTGATAAATTTCTATATAATTTGCTTTATATTTCTTCAAAGTCCTTTATGTCTTTTCATTCCCTTTAATTCCTCAAACATCCTACTTATTTAATATAAGATTTACAAATGATTATAGGAAGATGTTTTCAAATTTTATTTTAAAATTAATAATTTCATTTATTCTTGTTTCTGATATCAATTATTTTCTTTTGGATGAGGGCCCCTCTACCCATTTGAAAATCTTGAGTTGGTTTCCAAATTTTTAAGAGGATATACCCTCATTCCCACAAAACTTTCACTTTGAGGGATAGTTTAAGAAATAAGTTTACCCACACCTTATTTATGATATTAATTTATTTAAGAAAAGATAATAATAATCTCAAGTCACATAGCCTCCTTTTAAATTTGATTCAATCAGAATAATCACTAATAACTATATCTTTTTGTTTTAATTTGAGTATAACATAGCCAAGAATTGAGATATCTAAGTAACAATCACAATTTGAAGGAAGTAACCTATTTCAAAATTAAGATCTTGGAACTGTTTTGTTATACGTGGTAGTTTGTGCCAATCAGAAAATTGTTGGTTCTCTTGGGATAATTTCTCATTAATTTGATATGATTAAATGATCATAATTTGAGACATTTTTCATATAATGACCCTTATTATTCCACAACTCTTGCCTTTGGGAATCATCATTGTGACTCAGACTTGATTTCACGTCCATTCTCGTGATGTTTCATATTTTCTGTTATACATAGGTGCATTTGAATTGTTAGAAAACCCATAAAAAGTGAGATTTCAAACTTTTACTGTTAGGAAGTTCCAATCAACTTCTTGCAATTCAAAAAGTAATTCCAATTAATTGCTAATTTTAACCAAATTACTTGTTGTAGAGTGTTTTTTTCAAAACAAAAATAATTTTGAGTAAAAAATCAAAGCCAATTCAATAGCTCTTGGTCTGATAGTCAGAAAGATATAATAGTTATATTACATCAAAATAGTATTTTTTGAGCCCTTGAATGGGATATGCCCCTTTTCCTGAGGATAAAACCAATTTGGGATAAGAACTGAGATATTTTCAAGCAGTCAAGGTCACTAATTCTTTATTGTTTTTTTGTTCATAATCAGATATAATAAGGAAATAAAAATGAAATAAAAGCTTAGGTAGTTTATAGTATTTTCTGGGACTTCACAATATTGAAAACCCTGTTTATCTTCACTAATACATGTTCAATTTTAAACAAGAAGATAATGGTCTTGCCAAGGACTGTTGGTTACTTTTTTTCTTAGTCCTTGTTGATATTCTTAGTGCATAGTTCATCGTCCTGCCAAGGACAAATTCTTGTAAACAAAAAAGTATTTTCAATAAACTTTGCATTCCATGGTATTTGATTCATCCGCAAAGACAAGTTTTATAACTAATTCAAACATTTAAGAGTCTTATTTAAGACTACTTTTCATTTTGAAAGAAATTTTTAAGCTTATTAAATCAGAGAAAAACTTCCAATCATTTCTATCTTTTGTTAAATCCTCCTTATTTCATGAAGAGTTGATATATATATTCTGTTTTTTTTCTTGTTTCAAATTATACCTGCATCTAATTCAAAAGAGGATGTTAGCATTAATAGAGGAAAGTAGAACAAAAAATAGGAAATAAAACCAGGCAGTCTCAAGCCATGAGGAGGGAATTTCTTTCTTTGATTTTCCAAAGACCTTTAGCAATTGATAATAAGAAGCTTCAGACCAATATAATCATAAAAAATATAAGATATAAAGGAAACATCAGTTAAAATCCTTGATGAGGGCTTATTTCCCTTTATCTTTAAGCCCTTTTATTTATTTTATAGTTTTTTTATGTTTTTAATTATATATATATTTGTTTGATTTCAAAGCCCTGTACCTTCTTTTGTGGTTTGAATACTAAAAATATATATATGCAAGTAAAATGTTGTGTGGTAATATTCTTGATGAAAATAAAGAAAAAACCAACAATTTGAAGTCATGTTCAGTAAATTTAATCTTGTTTTATTTTTCAAAGCACTGTAAAAACTAATGATAAGAAATTTCATACAAACATAATCATAACAAATAAACATAAAATAAAAAGAAACCATCATTTGAAAGTTTGATGAGGGCTTAGTGTTCTTTTTGTTTTTCTAGGGTATTTGACTCAATTAGGAAAAAACGATAAGACATTAGTAGATCAAATACATGATAATTTGACAAGTAGACATAGAAAGAAGATTGAGCAGTTTAATTGCTTCTCATGGAATTTAATTGTGGGTTATACCCTGTAGCATATAATCTGAAATATTAATACAAAAAACTAATTAAGATAAACAAAAATCCCAGAAGCTCGATGCTATTCAGAGGTCTTTTCGAACTTATTTTAGATCTCTGGAAAAAGAAAATATATAGTTTTTAGTAATATCAACAGACTCAAAAATAACCATAATAAACAATACAGAATAAACAAAAAAGCTTTGAGCCATGCTGAGGGATATGTGTTTTTTGTCTATATGTTTCCATACATACCCTGTTTGAATTATTTTATTGTAATTTCACTAAAAAAAATAAGTATCAATTAGAAAATAAAAAATTATCAAAAATTATTCTGATAAAACATAGAAACAAAATTTTAAAAATTCTAGAGTCTTTTCAAGGACTTTTTTTGATTATTTATTTTATGACATAAAAAAATCATTATTACTTAAATGATAAACTTATTGATAGGAAAACAAAAAACACACAAGTTATTTAGATATTTATATCTTTATTATTATCATATATAAAAATATATATTTTTTTATTATATTTTTACTATTTTTATTTAGTCCCTTTAATTATCATCAGAATCAGGCTCAAGGAGCTACATTCATCTTTTTAACCCTTGAGAAGCACTTTACTGTTCTATAAGATACTTTTGGTGTTCAACCTGTGATCAATTGTTTATTTAAACCCCTTACTTTGATGAAAGATTATATTTTATGGTGTTTATAGGGATCTCATGGACTGGATAAGGCCTTCCTTGTTCTCTAAACAGCTTCTGGTGACCTTTTTCCTATAAAACTGTGCTCAAATACCCCTCAGAATGCTGAAATTTGATACAAGTGCAGTAGACATAGCTTATTTCAATCTACTGAAGCCCATGATTTTGTAAGATGTGTCTATGAAACTGCTAACAATATTACCCTTAATCAAAACTCCTATGACGTTCTCATGAAAATGATTATGACCACAATTGAATAATTAATTAATTACTCCTTTTATTTGCTATATGCTACTAGTGATTATAACATTAAACAGTAATTGTCTACAAGAAGAAATTGCAAGAAGTATTGAACAATAAAACTTCATTTAGTAAAATAATATAGTTATTCTGATTTATAATTATCTTTTTCAAGGAGAACTGTAAATATAATGCTTGAAGAAAACCAATAATAGATAAAAACTTCAAGGTTTAATTGAAATCACTACATAATACTCCAATAAAAGCTTGAAAAAAATCAGTAGAGGTATTTGATGGATAGATTGTGGATTTAAAGCATGAAAATTGATTTAAAACAGTATCAAAACAAATTATACTTTATTTCAATGATTCAAATTCATTCTTATTGATTCTGAAAGATTGAAGAACTTAAAAAGAGATTCTAACTAATACTTAATTGTTGGCAATAAGTGTATAATTGTATAATAAGATCATTTGGAAAAAACAGGACGAGGAAGCACCTTTTAAGTCAAAAAAAGCTAACAGAGGCGTTCCATGGAGAAAATTGAAAACCAGTGAGTGAGAAAGCAATTATCCTTTTTGGATCATTGATGACATTATCTGTTGTCACGTAAGATTATTATGTTACTTAATTAAGGCTTTTACATGGCTACCAACCCATTTATGGTTAAAGATAAAAGGAGTAACAACTGCAAATCTTCTTTTAGTTAAAAATAAAAATTGATTTCCCAAAGCTATAGATGTTATTGGAAATCTCATCACATGTTGTATTTTTTGTGAATTTTTGAGGATTCAGAGTTTCATGGGGAGTTGTCAGATATGGACTGTAAGTAAACTCTTAATTTAATTTATTAAAATATAACTCTTTTTAGTTTCTTTATTGATCATACAATCCTTCATTGGCCCTGAAAAATTAAGAAAGATTAATTAAGAGCTGTATTTTTGATGAATTTTTGAAGGTTATATATTACTTCTATATAGGATTGCAAATGGCACAGTATAGCTGGTTGCTATGAGGTAAATCAATGGCTACTAGTCCAAAAAGGGCCTTAATTACTCTTTTAAGGCTTAAAAATGGAAAATAATTAAGAACTGAGATGGTTACAGGAGTCTAATCTGCTCTTTACCTTATTGTCACATCAAAATAGCAGATTATTTGAATTTTTCTTATGTTTTGATGAGAGTTTAACTTGGTAAGAAAGTTCCCAAGATTTTTGGTATACTAATTGGGCCATGATCAGTCATGGATAAAAGCGTTTGGTCTATCCATGCCGCAGAGGCCTCAGAAGTTGGGTACCCTGGCCTTCCTTGATATTTTTTGCCCCCCTTAGCTATTTTCATGTCAAAAACAGGAATTCAGGCTTAAAGACTGATATCAACTATGGTTGTGCCAAGCCTTTATGTAGGTATACTATCTTTTCAAGTTCCAAAAACATGCATCACACTGATTGTAGTGTATATGAAACATTTTATTTCTCACATTCCCATTATGTTGGCATGAAATAGAGAAAAACAGAAATTTTCTCAATTATTTTATCTGGTATTGAGGTAATTTTCATATTACCACCTCATAGAGTTAGCTTAAGCTTATTCACTCTATAGAGCTACCCTAGGTGAAGCTCTCTGTATAATACAAATATGGCCTTAATCCCATGTATTTAATTACTCACAAAAAGGTTATCTATCTTTTCTCAAATCAAAAATGATTAATTATGGATATGCGCATGACTCATGGGTTATGCATAGCTCAGAATTTCTTTTGATATTAATTTTAGCCTATTTGGTTATGTAAAATATACCTCAAGGCTCACATTCCCTTCACCAAAAGATAAAATTGTATACAATTTTATTAAGGATATTTTGAATAAAATGGCCCCAAAATGGGTTAATTTCTACTGTCAAGCCTTGCAATATTCCTCAGATCAAGTAATTCAAAGCACATTTATAGACATATTCAGGGTTGTGACCTTCTTTCATTTCTAATTCTTCTCAAAGATTTATCTAATTCAAGTATATCTGATTCTTCCAGCCATTCATTTTCATGTACTGGATTTCTATATCTGACAAGATATTCTCTTTGATTTCTACCCCTGAGTCTCCTTTCTTTAATGATTTTCTTTATCTTTTTGTCTTCATTCTGTTCCCTTAGTGGTACAATTAAAGGAGGGGTTTCCTTGTAAGAAAATATTCTTTATTAGCTGGTTGAAAAGGAATTATCAAGCTGAATGGGAAGGTAGGATTTGTTGTTCCAATTCACCACTCAATTGTACTTGGACTGAATTTGTTACATGTAAGGCAATAATAACAAAAGGTTCTAAATAAGGATCTTTAAGTTTCTTTGGGCCTTTGATGTTATTAAAATTAAAGGTTGAAACTAGAACTAATTCCTCTACTCTCAAGTCTGGTACTCTATGGCTCTTGTCCCACTTCTGTTTCACATAGTCAAAAGCATCATTGATTATTTGTTTTGCATAGTGTTTCACTTTATCAAGCATAAGCTTGAAACTGGAAGCTGAAATATTGAAATCAATTAAGTCTTTCCTCAGTGTCACTGCTGGGATGCTTGCATCCCATCCTTTTTCTAATATAGCAGGAGTTGGACCTGTGGAAGAATGAACTGATGTATTCTATTCCAGTTCTAATGCAGATATTAGAGTGCACCAGAAATGTGTAACTCCACCTGAGTCTTTGAATTATAATCCATAGGCACAGAACCTCCTTATCATTTCCTATAAAGTTTAAATCCTTAGCTCTGCTAGCTAATGTGATTTAGGGTGGTATGCTGTAGAAAATGATAGCTTTGTCCCAAACAAACTATGAAGATTGGTCCAAGGTGCATATATGAGCTTGGGGTCTCTGTTACTTATTATATTCTTAAATATCCCTGTATGAGAATCAACTTTATTCAAAATCAGGAGAGCTATATCCAAGCAGTGTCGTCCTTATGACATTGTAAGAATATGGGAGCTTTTTTTATCTGTCTACAACAACTAAGCAATTATCATAACTTCTCTCAAACCTTTGAGTAAGTGCTGTGACCCATTTCATGTGAAAAACTTCCCAAGCCAATTCTGGTTCTTTAATATGGATCACAAGTCCAAATTTCTCGCCTGAACTCCTGTTTGCTTTTTGGAATCTGTCACAGTTATTTCAGTATTCAATGGTCTCTTTTCTCCAAGATGGCTATCATGCACAGCTTTTCACTTTTTCAAGTGTTCTGTCTTCTTACAGGTTTCCAGAATAGATACTATCATGGCAGTCATTAATAATTGTATTGCTAAGAGATCTACTTCATAATTACATTACACAAGAATGTTTGGTTCTGTGGTAAATCATGCTGTCAAATAAGTGAAATCTGTCTTCAGAATAGGAATTCTTCCATATTTCATCCAGTGAATTAAGCAGAGCTGTGTATTTGAAGTTTTTATTTAGTAAGGCTGTCAAGATATGGAAATTACTGTACTGTTTATAAGACTCTCTGACTTCTCCAAAGGATTGAGTCCCAATATCAGTTATGTTAATGCCTTCAATTGGAATCTGTGGTTCTGCTTCTAAAGGAACATAAACTGGGTTATCAGGAGCATTGGCTAATGCTTCTCTACAAATTCCATCATAATTCCTATGAATATTTCCTGCTTCATGAACTATAGTCATTTTACCTTTATATTCTTGAATTGCTATCTACCATCTCAACATATTTCTGTTGGGTGTTTTCATGTTAAGAAGTGATTTTACAGCCTTAAAGTCAGTTATTCCCTTCAAAACACTTGCATCAAGATAGTAGTTTAATTTCTCAAGTGCCTATATCAAAAATAAGCATCCCATTTGGCTTGCTTCATATCTGGCTTCTGTTGGTTTCATTTTCCTTGAGATATAAGTAACTGGCCCTCCTGTAGGTTTTTCATCAATAATCTGGACTTTATTTAGGTCTGCCCCTAATCCATCTCCACATGCATCAATGTACAATTTGAAAGGTATATTCCGGTCTGCCATAAGCAGTAAGGGTGTTTCTGTAATAGCTTTTTGTATATTCTCATAATATTCAATTCCTTCCTGCATCATCTCAAATACTGCTTGTTGATGACAGATTCTATAGAGTGACTTGAATAGAATTGCAATCTCTTTCAGGTGCTGCCTGTAATAGCTGGAAAATCCAAGAACTGACGTCATCTCTTTCTTATTTTGTGGTATTCACTTAAGTAACACTCCTGCTACTTTATTCTTGTGCATACCCAAGCTTAAACTAGAAACAATATGTCCCAATGCTTCAAGTTCTTCAAATCCAAAGTTGTGTTTCTTTATTGAAATCTTCACATTCATGCCTGCAACTTTGTCAAGTACTCTTGCAAGTATTTCAAGGTGAAAATACCATGAATATGAACATATTACTCTATCATCAATATAAATAATGATCCATCCTTCAGATAATTCTGTAGGGAAGATGGTATTCATCATCCTTTGATAATTAGAGGATGCCTTTTTAATACCAAATGGAATTCTAAGATACTCATAAATACCAAAGTAAGTAATAATTCTAATTATCTTCCTGGGTTTGAGGGTTAGAAAATTTTGATTAAAGCCTTTTAATGCATGCAGGGAGGTTATTTACTTTGATTTAGATAATTGGGTCAAGGTTTCTTGGATTCTAGGAACTGGATACCTTTCTGGAACTGTGTAGGTATTCAATGCTCTGAAATCTCCAACCATCCTTTATTTATCATTAGGCCAAGCAATAATAACAGGATTTGTCATTTCAACTTCCTCATTATGGCCTACTTTCCTTAGTTAATCAAGTTTTATCAACTCTTGGATATGTTTTTCCAGGATTGTTTTGCTCTAAGGCTTGCATGGTAACCTGTATCCTAAGTACTGGAGGGTATGTTCTGTCAATATTAAGAGTAATATCAACTTCATGTCCTCTAATAGTTCCTAATGGTTCATCATCTGAAGTAAATTCATTTTTATACATGCATAACACATCAAGAAGCTCCTTCCTCATCTTGGATGATAATGTTCAATTGATCTGTGATTACACAAGTTGATCAGTCACAAATTCCTCTCTGTAAGTATCTTTATTTGGAGATACTACTTGTATTTGTTTGGCATTACTGGAAAAAGCAAATTTTGTCTTTTATCTTCTCCAATTGAAGAATATATGTCTTTATGGTTATTGATGTCAATACCACAGATATTTAAGTACTCTTTTCCAAGAATGATATGTTTAGATGTACACTTATTCATTACCACTATTTCTATCTTCATTCTCACACTTCCTTTGGGGTGTGGAAATACAAGATTAGTGTAAAATATGCCCAAGGGGTACATATTACGACTGGAACTACTAAATTTCACACCCTCTATTCGTAATAGATGGTTCTTGCATTCAGGGAGTATGACTTGAAGCCAGTTGCTTCCTACACAAGTGCAAATTTCCCCAGTGTCCAAATTTACTTTGGCTTAAAATCATTAATCAGGATTGATGTAATACAAGATGCATATAACCTCTGCCATTAGCAGGTTTAGTCTCACACATTCTGGAATCCTGGATATTGATCATGTTATAGCAATATTCAACAAATTACGGTAAGTGAGTATAGACTTCAGTGACTTCAAAGCAATCTGTAATTTCTTCAATTTGATAGTCCTCTACTGGTGTGTTTTCAGAAATTTCAGAATCTTTGTTAGATTCTTCTTTCTCTTCAGCACACTGAACTTCTTCAATTACTTGAAGTTCATTGACTTTACTCTTTCTGGTAGAATTGTTGGCTAAATGTGAGGTTTTTCCACATTTATAACACTTCAAGACAGGTCTTTCAGGTCTTGCATCCTCTCTGGAAATCTTTGGGACCATTTTGGACTCCATTAGATCTCTAGTCCAGGTTTTACTATCTCTTTTCCTAGGAATGATATCTTCCATTGCATTAATATAGTCCTCTGTTGAACAGGGTTTTACACATCTTTACTTGATAGCAGACTCTAGTTCTCCTCCACATTTTCTTCAAACTTTAATATTAATCATCGAGTCAGACATATCTTGGTAAAAAGCAGATACTCTTTCTTTATGTTTAAAGAGCCAAGTAAGTGGTTTATTCTTTTCTAAGTTAAAAGTGGCACTTTCAAAAGAATCTTCCATTTTAAATCTCCAGGAATTATTGGCCCATTTGGTGATGATTTCAGATTTCCACAAAAGCAAATCATGCTTACCATGGTCTTGTCTCATCTTTTAATACCATTTGTTTGCAGTTCTGGGAAACAAAGAGTGTGATTTTCCCACTATCATTTCATTAGGTATATGAAAATATTCCTACAATATATCAATTTTTCTAATGAACTCAATATGGTTATATTCACCTTCACCAGAGAAGGTTGGTAATTACTTTAATTTGGGAATATCATTCTCGGAGATTTTATTTTCTTCTAGAAAAGGGGTTAAAATTTTTTTCGCAGAAATCTTTTCTTCAGTCAAAGGTGTAGAACTTCTGGGAATATGTGAATTTGGTTCATAATTCTTATGAATTGTCTCTACATGTGCAATCATTTCATTCTTTAATTTCTGCCTTCCACTATCACTTCTTTCCAAATGTGTGGCAAAAAGCTTTGTACTAACAAATATTTCTACAACATGAGTTTTCAGAATTGTGATTTTTCCATCAATTTGAGTTTCTAATCCATCATTTTCACTTGATTCTTTGTCTCAATTCTGTTACATGTATTTTAAATTGTCTCAAGTCTGGCATTTGTTACTTTGCACCATTCAGTGAAGGTTCAGTTATTATTTCTTAAGTCATTGATATTTGATGTTAATTTCTTTAATTCTTTATCAGATTTACCAAGTTGTACATCAATACTGGATTTGATATGCTTTATTTCATCCATCATTTGCATTGAAAAGTCCTGTTAATCCTTTCCTGCTCCTTGCCTGTAAGTTCCATAAGAGCTCTGGCCATATTGAATACACTGTCCACGACTGAAGGCTCTAATTTGTGGATCCTGTATGCTTGTGGGTAAGGTCAGTGCCCATTGGCCTTGCCTTTCCCCCTGACTTGCTTGCTCTTGGGACCTCAGTGCTTCCTCTGAGGTCCTTTGGGCTTTCCTTTGCACACTTATGGAGCTGGCTGATGCCACTGGGTCTTCCTTTTCCAAAGCTGGGGTCATTTCCAACTCTTAATTATGGTCTATGGATACATGAATTTGGTTCTTCAACCAATTCATTATCTTTTTAACTTTTTCTTTGAAATAAAATGGACTCAATCCTCCTAAGATTTCTATGGTCTTATTGTGACTGAGAAAGGTCTTCATGTGTGGGTAGGAGTTCATAGCCCCCTTCCAAAGGCTTGGGCATATTTCCCACTCCTCTTCCTTGGCTGATCTGTACCAGCCTTTGTACTGGGACTGATATATTTGTATTGCTGCCAGATTTAAATTTTTCATTCCTTAAAACATTACCTTGAATAAGTTAAGGCTCAGATTTAATGTCAAAGCTTTTAGGTACATACCTTGGGGAATGGGGGAAACTCTGGCATCCTCCAGACATTTCTTTCTTGAGGAAGACTTTCCAGATCTGGAACTGGTCTTGCTTCTTCCTTGTCCACATCCATCTGGGTGGACTGAATAGTTTCTTCCACTTCTGTTATGCACAATTTTGACATTGATTGAAGTGAGCATAAAGAATAAAGGCAGAAAACACACACCTTTTGGGGGTTGTTTGGTTTCTTCTTTTTTAAATGAAGTTCCTCTTTTAGGAATATGCGCTTCAATTCTGTCGTGAGATTCTTCTTCTGAATATTCTCAACTTTTAAAATATCTCTTACTAAGCTTATTACCAGCTGAAATGTATTTGATTAAACACACTAGAGAGAAAAAACAATAAAAGAAAAATTATTTTTTATTGAAGATTTTTTAGAGGTTTATTATGTTTTTATATTAAAAAATTGATTCTTTTTAAAGAGAAAAAAATTAAAATTTAAGATTTTGAATCACAATTAATTCAGAGTAAGTCAAAGAATAATTCTATAAGTTTTTGGATGAGAAAAACCAATGTGTAAAACAGTGTATGATTAAACCAAATTCCTCAATGAAAAGGATTTTGAAGACCCTTTCAAAAATAAAATTTATTTTAATTTCAAATTGAAATCAAAAATTGTTAAATTAATATATTTAAGAGCTTAAAAATATGTTTATATTGAGGGTACAAGGTTCACAAAACACAGCCAGGCCCCCAAAGTAAGATGTTTCTATGAAACTGTTGATAATATTACTATTAATAAACAGTACTATGACTGTTCTTATGAAATATAATAATAAAAACTATTATAACCAAAATTGAATAATTTATTAATTAATTAATTATTTTCTTTGTAATACACTAGTATTGATTATAACAGTAAGTGGTAATTTTCTACAACAATCAATGACAAGAATTATTTAATAATAAAACTTCTTTTATGAAAATAATAAGATCTCAATGTATAATTATCTTTTGCAATAATAGTCATAAATACAATTACTGAAGAAAAATAATACTAGAGAAAAACTTTAAGTATGAATTAAACCCATTTACTAATACTTCAATAAACCTTTAAAAGAATCAGTAGGGATATTTAAATGATAAGTTGTGGATATAAAGGATCAAGATTGATTCATAACAGTATTGCAACAAATCATAGTCTATTCCTATGATTTCATGTCTTTATGATTGATTATGAAGTATTAAAATACTTTAGAAAGGATTTTAACTAATACTTCCTTGTTGGTAATACAGGTATAATTGGATAATAAGCAGATTTTGCAAAACAGCAAGAGGAGGCCTCTTTCAAGCCAAAAACAGCTCACAGAGATGTGCCATGGAGAAAACTGAAAATAAATTGAGTTAGAAAACAATTACCCTTTTTGATTTATTGATTGCATCATCTGTTTACATTTAAGATTATCATAATGACTTAATTAAGGCTCTTATGTGACTACCAACACATATATGGTTAAGAATAAAAGGTTTAACAGCTTTGAATCTTCTTAAATATTAAAAATAAAATCAATTTCTCAAATTTATCAATGTTATTGGAAATTTAATGACAGGTTGTATTTTCTGTGAAGTTTTGAAGATTGAGTGTTTCTAGTGGAATCATCAAAAGTGGACTGTAAGTAAAACTTTTAATTTTACTTATGAAGCCATTATTATTTTTATTTATTTGTGGATAATATTATTCTTTCTTTTTCCAAAAAGGTTCAGAAATATTCATATATAATTGTGGTTTTAATAAATGTTTGAAGTTTTTACCCTATTTCTACCTAGAATTGCAAATAGCACAGTATACCTGGTTGCTATGAGTTAAATCAATGTATATTAGTCCAAAAAGGGCTTTAATTACTCTTTGAAGTTTAAGAAATGGAAAATTATTAATAATTGCCATGGTTATAAGAGTCTAAGTTGTTCTTTACCTCCTTGCCATGTCAAAATAGCAGATTATTTGCAATTTTCCTATGATTTAATGAGAGTTTAACTTGGTAACCAATTTCCCAAAAATGTTTTAGTATACCAAGTGGGCCATTATCAGGAATGGATCCAAGCTTTGGAGCTATAGAGGCCTCAGAAGCCTAAGAAGCTGGGTAACCTGGCCCTCTTTGATGTCTTTTGTCACCCTTAGCTATTTTCACATCAAAAAGATAATTCAGGCTTGAACACTGATATCCACTATTGTTTTACCAAACCTTTATGTAAGAATACTATGCTTTGAAGTGCCAAAAACATGCATAACACTAATCTTAGTGTATATGCAACATGGGATTTTTCACATTCCCATTATTGGTCATAAAATTGAAAAAAAAATGACAATTCCTTTATGTGGTATTGATGATGTGGTATTAAAGTATTTCCATCTTACAACCTCATAGAGTTGTTTTGAGCTTATTCACTCTATGGAGCTACCCTAGGTGAATTGTTTTTAGAATCCAAATATGGCCTTAACTCCATGGATTCACATACTCACAAAAATGTTATTTTTCTTTTCTTAAATGTAAAATGATGAATTTTGGATTAAAGCATAAATTATGGGTTATGAATAGTTCATAACTGATTTCAAAATTAATTGTGTCCTATTTTGATATTTAAAATATACCTCAGGTCTCATTGTGAGCCTGTGAGGTATGTATAACATACTCATAAGGCCACAAATGATTTTATATACAGTTGATTTAGTCTTCAACAGACTATTCAATTGAATTTAAAATAAAAAATAACAAAAAATAAGCATAAGTTTTTTTGAATAAACAAAGTTATAAATATTATTTCATTTTTGGTTTCTACACCAAAATTAACCTAGGGTACACCCATAGGGTGTCATACCCAAAAAAGCTCATTTCTTATGTCATTGGACGATTTAAGAATCTCACAGTAATAATGTAGCTTTTTTAAAAAAATTTTAAAATTGTTAAATTTAAGCTTAAATAAACTTAAATTCAAAGTTGCATAAGGTTTATGCAAACTTAGCAAAATTTTAGTTAAAATTGATGTGTTGTGTATATTTACTGAATTGGCTGAGGATTTGCCATACAGAATGTAAATCCTGTGTGAGCTCAATTTAAAAGGGTTTAAGGCCATAGTATGGCTTTAAATAAATAAAAGGGCAAAATCCATGCAAAAAGGTGGGACAAAGGAAAAAGACCAAACAGAGCTGAGGTACACAACTTTTGGGATCTGCAAGGATTCAAAATCCAATTCTTAATGGATTTTCTTGAATTTTTCACACAGCTTACAACTGAATACTTCCTATATATAAATCAGTTTTAAGTATCTTTTATAAACAGATTTCTTGGGTAACTAGAATGGAAATGTACTCTTTTAATTATACTTAAAGAAAATTAAGATTTTTTTAAAAACTAATTAAAAATTGAGTTTAACATATTTCTGCTTGAAATTCTGTTTTTAAGTTGTTCATGTGATGAAATGTAATATAAATAGACTTATTTCATATTAAAACCTAAATTAAATAACCTAAATGAAGATTAAAGTTACTTGGAGTTAAGAATAACACTGATAACTTTAAATTTGAACTCAAAATAAGTTACCTTAATTTAAGAACCTTATTTTTAAGCATGGTTTTTCAGTTTTGACCTGAGCACGCCCTCTATATCCATTATGAATAATGAGAGAAGCTCTTTAGACATAAAAAGCTTCCTTTGCATCACTGCTTTTGTCCATAATCAATTATTAATCCAATCATATTAGACATTTAAACAGGTAAAGCTTTATTATATATAAAATATTACTATGAAAGTATTTCTTAAGTATTGTATTCTTTATAAATCCTAAAATCAAGAATTGAAATAATAGAGATTAGATTATTGTTGTAATCACCTATAATATATTTTATTTTATAAAATTATTTTCTTCAAAATGTCTTTTAAAATCCACAAATTCCCCTCAAAAACCCTTTAATCATTATTTTTATTATAAAAAGTTGTTTTATATTTAAAAAAATTGATTTTTGGCATGTTTTTAACTTATAATTATTATTTAATATTATGGCTGTTGTTGTTGGACTTGTTGTATCAAATAAATATTATAAGTAAGTTTTCTCTAAAATTCTATATCTTTTTTATCTATTATTAGTTTTTTTATATAGAATTTTTCTATAAGAATTACTTCTGCACAGTGTGTGTTTTATTTCTTTTATAAGTTATATTTATATATTATTTATAAGTGGTTAAATATTTATATTTTCCACATGTAATTGTCTCATTAAGAGCCTTACACTTCTTATTGTTATAACTGTCAGTGACTATATCAATAATAGAATAGTTAGAATTTATTATAATGAGTATATTTTTTTATTATCATTTTATAATAATAATTAGATTTATTTTTTTATATAATTCTTTTTGATGATTATATTTGAATTTGTCGTTATATTATTTTATTATGTTATATTTTTCTACTAAGGACAGTCATAGTACTCTTGATATTGTTACTATTATCAAATGTTTCATAGAAAAACCTTGCACTCATAGATTGCTTTGGATGGTGGTCCTGTGGACTAGTGGGTGAAATAGACCCTTATGGATCGTTTAAGTAGATAATGTGGATTATTTTGGGTTTTTTGAGGGTTACTATACACTTATTTCTGCTTATAACTCCGTTGGTTGTCATGGGCTTCACTACTTTTTCTGTTTTCAAATGAAGCTTTTCCATTCTTGGGGTACCAAGACCCATTCAGGTTGGTTAAATTTTGGTTAGAAGGTTCAAACACAACTTGGATAACTAAGGTCTATCTTCAACATTACAGAAGGTCATTATTGCCTTGGAAAACTTTCAAAGCACCTCTTTGTTATGTTTTGAGCTTCAAGAGGTATTTTGTGAGATCATAACTTGACTGATTGGTAGTGGTATTGTGGTATTCCATACCATTTTGTCAGTTTGGATTAATATAAAAAAAAAAAAAAAAAAAAATTATTACCCAGGATCATTCTAGAAGATTTAATCAATATGAAACCACAAGTGAGCCTTAATTCAGGATGGACTCTTTTCTCACCAACCCTAACCCTGGAGAGTATAAATACTTCAAATTTTCATTTTTCAAACCTCATGCTTCTCCTGGAAATATAACTTGAATTTATTTTTTCCAGAGTTCATCCCTCACTAGTAGGTTAATCTAGAAAATAATTATATTTAATATTGGGGAAAAGGCCCCTTTATTAAGAAAAAAGAATATCTTTTATCATAGTAATATATAATAAGGGGAAAAGGCCCCTTATTACTAAAAAATAGTTTTATCATAATCATATTTAGTTTGGGGAAAATGCCCCTCCATCAAAAAAAATATCTTTTATTATTAGTACAGTCTTAGTGATGTATAATAAAGTATTATTAAACAGTGAACCAAATTGGCTTCTAAATTAAAAAATATCAACTTCAGAAAAAATATCAATATTATTAGTTTTACTATTATAATCAGTCTATAAAAAATACTCATACCATATTCAGTTACCTTTATCCTTATTATCAAGCTATCAATACTTATCCCTGTTTTCCAACGGTTTTATCATAGTTATTTAAAATCAAAATCTGTGTTATCCCAAATAATAATAAAAAAACCTTTACAAAAAAAACCAACTAAAAATATCTCTTATTACTTATCAAATTATTATATCAGTGTTATCAATTTGTCTTTAAATAACTGTTGTTTTAAAATCAATCAAAGTCTGATCAGAGTCTGTTGAATAGACTTTTCTGACCCAGCCACCATCAAATAAATAAATTGATTGTGGAACTCAAGTCAAGAGAATTCAGCATTATTAGGAAGGGCAGTCTAGAGTATTCTAGCACACAAGCAGAGCAAGGGTTACAAGCATAAAAGCAATTCAAAACTTTTTCTTGTAATTTCCCCTTCCAGGTACTGCCTCATTTATCCCACACAGAGGAGTATCCCACATCTGGTGTCCCAACAGTGGCAGTCCAAAAGGATATTATCCAGATTTTTTCAGATTGATAATTCATAAAACAGTTATTTGAAGCAGTGAATATTTTCATACTCAAAAAAAAAGAAAAAAGCAAAATGGAGTCATACATTGCCTCCAAAATCCATCTCTACAATGAATATCAACCTCCATTTTATGAAGAAAATTATCATCAAGATTATCATTATGAAGAAGAAGAACCAATTCCTGAAGATATAGATGAAGAAAATCTGAAAGAAGCATTAGAAATATTTTCTAAAACCTTGCATCTAGTACCAAAGAAATATCTCAAAGGAGTCACAGAAATTATCCAAGAAGAAGAATCAGAAGGAAGAGGGGATCAAATTATGCTAATTTTTCTAAAGATCCAAAAGATCAATCAGTATATCCAAGAGAAGAAACAGAAGGAAAGAACCATGGAAAAGCTTTGGAGCTTTTCTACTCAGATTTTATACCTTGTACCCAAGAGAAAACTCAAATCCATCAAGGGAATATTAAAGGAATTTGAACATAATGAAGAGGAAATAGAAGAAGAGGAATTACTTGCCTCAATCATTACCAGAATCTCAGATTATTCCAAAGAAGAAATAGAAAAAGAAAAGAAGCTTAAGAAATTATTAAATAAATCAAATCCTATCAGACAATGTCAAAGGACTCAAGAAATCCAACCTCAAAAGGAATCATTAACATTATCTTCCTATACACCAGAAAATTTTTACCCCTCAAAGTCTCAAGATATTGTTCTTTCTCATCAAGAAATCCTTGGGGGAAAATATTCTTCCTATAGTGAAGAATTACCTCAAGAAAATTCAAGAGCAAAAGAAAATGAAGTATCTATAAAATCAAACCCAGAAATTCCTATCAAACATTCTAAAGCTGAATTAACTATTAATGATTTGAAAATTAGCAAAATAAATAATGTACACCTTATTTACCCTCAAACATCTGAGAATACTTATAGCTCTAACATGGAAGCTTCCACTCTAAGTGAAGTGGAACTAGTACAAAATGAAGGCTTAAAGCCAAAACAGCTAGTTAACAGTGTCTCACCTGTGTGTTTTAAAATTGGTTGTCATATTATTAAGGAACAAACAACTGTTTCTGAATTCTATAAGCAATTTGTAGAAGCTATATTTTCAAAACCAAAGCATAGTATTTCACCTAGGGAATTGTTGAGAGTTACTTCTGGTGCTTCAATCAAATTTACCAAAAAATGGGTCAATGAATTCAAAACCAAAAACAGAACTCACCAAATAAACATCCCACAGATTTATTCAAGTATTGAAGATTATATATCCAATGGGAAAGCATTGAGCCTCATTGAAGAAAAATCTTCACCCCAAAAGGAACAAAATATTGAAATTAATAATCAATTGTTTAATAACTCAAATTACCTTAGTATTCATGAATCATCAAAAGAGTTTGAAGAAATTACAAATACAAAAGATAAAGGAATAAATAAAGATGAAGAAATACTCTTGAAACAAGAAGATGAAAACAAAGGAGAAATTTCCTCACCTCAATCTATCAAAATTTATAAAGCATCACATTCATTGGAAGGAAGGTCATTAAAAGAATTAGAAATGAAATATTCCTTGGATCACTCTCCTACATTACCAAGAGTAATCAGTATACACTTTCAAGATCAATAAATGTCATTATCATCAAAGCAATCATTTTTAAATCATAAAAATAAACCTCCATCAAGTCTTAGAATCAATAACTCTTTTAAAGGAGAAATAAGTATTAAAAATGCAAATGATTTTCTATTCAAAGAACCAATTATTTCAAAATTAAAAGATGATTCAATCAACTTTATTTTTTATACTTATGATATATATAAAGAGTTTCATAATAAGAAAACCCCTTCTTTGGACATATTCTTAAATCCATTATTAGAAAAATTATTTAATTCTAAAAGTAGTTTTGCACGAAGGTACACATATAAAAGGACAAAGATAAAGTCCAATTTAAACATTTCTCTCAAAATTTATATCAAGAAAATTATTCTCAAGGAATAACCAAGTGGCTAATTTCAATGCCCTGAGTATTGTCATTATTTGAATTCTTACCAACTTCTTAGTTTTACTCGCAGGAAGGGGGTTAAATCAGTTTTTTTTTAACGACCAAACGTGTAAATGGTTGTTATAATCCATTTCAATCAATCAAGGCCTACATAATCAGAAAGCAACACACTCAATTTTTTTGGAGTAAGATAACGCAAATCAGTCACCAAGCCCATACAACAAAAGACTATCAGCCATATTTGTGGCTATTTTTTTTGGAAGAGACAATAATTGTACAAATAATTGGTTTAAGCTCTACTTCTAAAGAGAGACCAGTAGCAGTATAAAATTCAGACAAAAAAAAATAAAAAATAATAATAAGAAAATAAGAAAATAAAACTTTCGAGTCGGAAGGTTTCGTTTATCAGCCGATCGACAGACACCACTAATTCAATTTGGGTAATACCCATTATTGACATTTCCGCGGGTCTCAGCTAATACTATAGCAATCCTAGTCATTTAAAAAAAAAAGAATTAATTAATCAAAAAAAAAAAAAAAAAAAAAGAGAGAAAGAAAAAGAAGAAAGAAAGACTTACTCTTCGAGTTGTCTATATAAATGCACAAGATGAATTACACCGGCGCGGATACTTTCAAGTGTGCGTTGGTGGGAGTGTGGAGGACCTCCGTGGACAAATGTTAATTCCATTAAACATCCTAAGTCGGCAACAGAGGAATAGAAATTGGAAAAAACTAAGCCAAAGTCGTATTTTAGCTCCTCTTCAGTGGGAACAGACCCATCTGGTTTCGTGGATTGAGGGGATATCGTAAGCGCAGTCGCAAAAGAAGAAAGCGGAGAGGCTGGAGGAGATAAAGATGGAGAAGTAGGAGCAATACTAGCTGAAAAGACGGGAGAAGCAGGGGAAGCAGCTGCTAATGGAGTAGATTCTCCAGGATCGCTAGAAGAAACGGTAAATAAATTGAAAAAAGGATCGCCCATTGAGGGGATTGTAAAATTATAACCGATGTTGCGAACTATAACCATTACGGATTGAGAACCATAATGGGTAGGCTTAATTTCGATCGAAAAAGACATACTAAGTGAGCTACAGAGGATGGCAATAGAATGATGAAGTAAAATTTAATGGAAGAAGCGAGAGAAAGCCAATCAGCTGGGGTTTAAATACAAAAAAAATAAAAATAAAAAAATTCTTACCAGTAACAGGCACAGAATAATCAAAATGAAAATATCGGCAGAAGGAGTAAGGTTTGAACTACTGGATGTATGGAACATTTTCTTGTTAGCAAAGGCAGATAAGAAACTAATCGAACGTGATCTAAAACGACAAACAAACAAAAATAATAATAAAATCAAAAAGATAAATAAAATTATGGTTAGATTTTATTAACAAGAAAAAAAAAATTAATTAATTAGAAGAAATATGAAATGGACTTACCTTCTGAATCGCAATAATACCACTACCAACACACTGGATCAAGACGACGACTCAATCAAAGTTAAAAGATGAATATTGAACAAAAACCCCTCAAAAATTCCAAAACGGTTATAAAAAAAAAAAAAATGAATACATTAGCAAATCATCATAAATAGATAAATAAATTAAACAAAGAAGATGCAATGAAAGTAAAAAAAAAAGGTTTACGTTGAATTTTGACAAAGGAAAGAAGAACGCCACGAAGAAAATTAAAACGGAAATCCTACTGAAGAAAGAAAAGCAGCCACAATGCGTAGTAAATGAAAAATAAATTAAATCAAGATAACTATATAACTGATTGAGGAGTTGATCTAAATAAAGAAAATCAATTCATTATAATTCCTACATAAATAAACAACCAAGAAGTGTCAATCAAGTTTATTATATTAATTTGAAAAGATCACCAACGTGAAGTAATCTCCAACCACAGCAATGGATCAGTTTGTCGAGGTGGCGGTAGTTTAAATAGTATAAAAAAAATAAAATAAAAGTTAAAAAATTAAAATTAAAAAAAATACACAAATAAATAACTTATATTTAAATTGAAATTTAAGTTAAGTTTAACAAAACGCGCGACCTTCAAAATTGAAGTGTTTGCAGCGCTGCACAGCACTCGCAGCAAACTTTTATTTTATTTGATTATTTTTTTTATTCTACTTTTAAAAAAACATATAATAAACAATTTTCTAATATATGTATATTATATGTATACTTATGTATATATTAAATAAAAAAAAATATATATATATAAAAAAAAAAAAAAAAACTCTCTTTCTGGACCATTTAATAAATAAAAATATTTTAATATTTTATATTAAAATATTTTTTTTATTAAATGGAGAGGGGTTGAAACCTTCTAGCTCTCAACACTTCCAGAATAAAATAATACAACATAAAAAAAAACAAAAAAAAACATCAACAACAACAACAATCAACAACACAGAAGTGGTCCTTGATAAGACCTTAAACTGTCTCAATAATCTATTTTTTATGAATAATCAAACACATTTCCTAAATAATTGGTCCTTGATAAGACCTTAAACTGTCTAAAAATCTATTTTTTAAAAATAATCAAACATACTCCTAAATAATTGGTCCTTGATAAGACCTTAAACTGTCCAAAACATATCTGATTTAATTTAATCAAGCAAAATCAATAATAAAGAAGTGGCCCTGTACATGACCTTAAACTGTATCAATTACACTTTCAAGAAGTTATCAAAACAAATTCAACACTCAAGAAATGGTCCTGATTACCACCTTAAACTGCATCATCAAAATTTTCAACCTCATGATTCATCTCAAGAAATCAGTCTTTGGCCATTGGAAATTATCAAACCTTTACCGCTAAATTATTTCAAAAAGAAAAATAAATAAATAAATAAAAATATAAAAGAAAAGAAAAATGAATATCTTTGGAGTGAAAAACAATGAAGAAGAATGAAGAAAAACCAGTATAAAGAATTGCAATTAGGAAGTAAAATAAACTCTCATGGGAATTGGAGTTTTTTTTTCTTTTGGAAGAAAATTGTACCTCAAGATCACAGAAAAGAAAAAAAGAAAAAGAGAGAGAGAGAGAGAAATAAAGAAATCAAGAAAGGATACTCAACAAGAAAATTATTATTCATTTCAACCAGCAAATAAACAGGAATTCAAGTGTTTTTTATATTAATCCTCACTGGAATTGCTGGGGACAGCATTAAATGGAGAGGGGGATTTGGTATTCCATACCATTTTGTCAGTTTGGATTAATATAAAAAAAAAAAAAAAAAAAAATTATTACCCAGGGACATTCTAGAAGATTTAATCAATATGAAACCACAAGTGAGCCTTAATTCAGGATGGACTCTTTTCTCACCAACCCTAACCCTGGAGAGTATAAATACTTCAAATTTTCATTTTTCAAACCTCATGCTTATCCTGGAAATATAATTTGAATTTATTTTTTCCAGAGTTCATCCCTCACTAGTAGGTTAATCTAGAAAATAATTATATTTAATATTGGGGAAAAGGCCCCTTTATTAAGAAAAAAGAATATCTTTTATCATAGTAATATATAATAAGGGGAAAAGGCCCCTTATTACTAAAAAATAGTTTTATCATAATCATATTTAGTTTGGGGAAAATTCCCCTCCATCAAAAAAAATATCTTTTATTATTAGTACAGTCTTAGTGATTTATAATAAAGTATTATTAAACAGTGAACCAAATTGGCTTCTAAATTAAAAAATATCAACTTCAGAAAAAATATCAATATTATTAGTTTTACTATTATAATCAGTCTATAAAAAATACTCATACCATATTCAGTTACCTTTATCCTTATTATCAAGCTATCAATACTTATCCCTGTTTTCCAACGGTTTTATCATAGTTATTTAAAATCAAAATCTGTGTTATCCCAAATAATAATAAAAAACCTTTACAAAAAAAACCAACTAAAAATATCTCTTATTACTTATCAAATTATTATATCAGTGTTATCAATTTGTCTTTAAATAACTGTTGTTTTAAAATCAATCAAAGTCTGATCATAGTCTGTTGAATAGACTTTTCTGACCCAGCCACCATCAAATAAATAAATTTATTGTGGAACTCAAGTCAAGATAATTCAGCATTATTAGGAAGGGCAGTCTAGAGTATTCTAGCACACAAGCAGAGCAAGGGTTACAAGCATAAAAGCAATTCAAAACTTTTTCTTGTAATTTCCCCTTCCAGGTACTGCCTCATTTATCCCACACAGAGGAGTATCCCACAGTATAGTATAGAGTCATACATCCAATATACCTCCCCCTAAAAATAGATCCCATTTTCAAATCTCCAGTGATTTAGTGAGTGATTTTAATCCCATATACAGCTGTCTTTTATTTCTCCTCATCCAAGGAAGTTCTGCTTGCAGATTCCCAATGAAAGCCCCTTTATAGCCTTATACAGATGTCAGAAGAACTGATAACCAGCCCAAATGGCTCCTCTGAGGTCACATTTTATTATTGAAAATGTTTTCAAGATTGTGGGGTGCTCTGAAGTTGAGTTTACAGCATGATGTTTTAAGGTTTTCAGGTGGCTGATGGGGTTTGAACAAGAGTCTTGGTTTGGTAAAACAGGAGTTCTTTTCCAATTCATCAGGGTGAGGAGGGATGCACTTACCAAAAATCTTTTACCAACAATACAGGGGGTCTTTTTAAGGATGAGTATATGATAAAATGAATTAATAGTACTAAAAGCTCTAATATGACTGTAACACATATAATAAGTGATTATGAAGATAATTTATAATGGTATTAGGGGTACAATAATGATAATTAGTGGTGGTGAGCACTACTGAAAGCCCTGGCTTCAGTGGTTATCAACTGGCTAACTAGAATCATAACTGTAATAATTCTAATATCTTATCTATTGTTAATTCTTTTACAAGATTATAACTGTTTGTAAACAGGCTTACAACATAGGAGCTCAATATTAGGATGAAAATCTCTCTGTTGGGCAGAAAAAGGTCTCACTTTATCCTGAAAATTGGTGGAAGAACCTCTGATCCTATCCATATAGAAATATTACAATACCTTTGACTTCAAGGGCAGGGACATGGCTTATGAATCCCTTTAAAGCCTTCATTGGGCTCAGATGTGGTTTTGAAACCACATCTGGGTATTTTTCCCATTACAGCATTAAAATTTTGATTTGGGGACCTCACAGCCTTCTTCTTTTGTCTCTGATCCTTAGAATTCTGTGCAGTACTTGTGTGGGGTCCCTATACAGGACAGGCTATGACACGCTCAAGGCAAATGTGCTCCTTTGTAGAATTGACACCTCATATTCAAGAATGTATGGAGGTATCCCACAATAGTGGGATTTTGACCTTAAAGATGCCATAGCTTTGTCAGTTTTGAATATAGAGAGCTCAAAAGTGGCTAAATATTTACCCATGAATTTGTTCTACAAAATTATACCTCATTTCTTTATGGTCAATCTTAAAGATGGAAATTTATTCCAATTTCAAATTTCTTTTTTCAGATATGGATCTTTCTCAAATCCTTTATTGATCTCATTTTCTTGATAGCTTTGGATTTAGTTGAGACACAGGAATGTGGATGGCACCATCAGACAGCTCTAATTATGCTATTTGAAAGAGGACTCCATTAGGAGTAGCTTACACTAAAACTGTGAAAGTTAGATGAGATGTGTATATTTGTTTCACTATTTTTTGGTCTCTATTTGACCATCACTTTTATAATTTTTATGCTAGCTCAATTTGGTTAGTATCATTTAATAGTCCTCATCAAGAGGATTTGTTTGAATACCCATTTTGATGGGTTAGGCTTCCTTCCTCTTATTCTAGATGAGTTGTTACAATCAAGGTTAATTCTCAGCTCTTGCTTTGAGGTCAAATAACCTTGTTATTATTTTTCCTATGGTTATAGGAGTAAGATGATTGGAAAGAGGGTTTTTTCCTCATTTAATTGGATGAAATTCTGATTTATTTTGTCTCAGGTCACTTTTTAGTTGCTTTGTTCTCTACCAATGGCTTTAATGCATGTGCTTGGGGGTTGAGTCACAGAATTCCAGTCTTAGCCAATAGATCAGGGTGAGGAGGGAGGTACTCACAATGAACCTAAGAAAGGGAAGTAGACACAGATTATGTAAATTATAGAAACATTCTTCTACAGGTCGAAATAGGTATGTGGGGGTCAACAGGGATCATGGTGATTATTTTTTTATTACATAATAGCATTACATCACTTGGGCATATGCACTTAATTTCTGAGTTGTATTTACCACCCTTATTTTTGTTTAATCTGCCTTATTTGATAGGTCTTCATTTGTAAAAATGACTTTTAAGTGGTTTTTTCTTTTTACGTACAGATTATTCTTGTTTATTGAGTCAGCTATCATTTTGTTGGTGTCTAAATATTTAATTTCAAATTCATCATCTTCTAACAAATTATATATAGAGTGTAGTCAAGAATTGATGTTTTGGGTGCCATGGTGGTACATGTGGCTTAGGGAAATTGTTAGTTGATAATATTTTTTTGATTCTAGGATGAGGTTCTTCAACCATTGTAAGTCTTGAGCTGCTTCTGTTATTGCATTTTGGTCTGCTTTGGAAGAGGATAGTGATACAGCTTTCTTTTCATTACTTCTCAATCCAAGTGTTCCATAGTAGTAAACTATGGATTCTGAGAAATATTTGAACCCTTTTATTCCTACCAAGTCACTATTGATTAATCCTAGGAGTTGGTCCTTTTGATGATGTAGTTTATTTTGACCTAGGAAAAGGTGAAAGTGCCTAATTCTGCTTAGATAGGCAAGGATGTGTTTTTAAGCATTGAAATGTAGGTCATTTTGGGTTTTCAATTTATCGGGAGAGAAAAGAGGTGGCATAAGCCAGGTCTGGTCTGATGCATTGTATTACATATTGGAGTAGTCAAATTACTGGTTTTTAATTGAACACGTGGGTTTGTTCTTGGATTGGTAGTTCCCTGAATCATTTTCTGTTGCCAGGAAGTGGGCTGGATGTGTATCAAGAATTAGAAATATTCAATTATTCTAGGATTCTGTTTATGAACCTATGTTGAATGAGGCTGATGTAGCTTCTGTGTTGGGTTATTCTAATTCCAAGGGAGTATTTTATTTTACCTAGATCCTTCATTTAAAAAAAATTAATTCTGATCTTGAATTAATCAATTCATTATTCTTCAATAAATAAGTAATCTACTTGGATAAATAGCCAAATATGCTTGTTTTTATTAGTTCAGTAGTACATGCAAGGGTATGTGTGGTCTGGTCTCAAGACAATGGATGTTAAGGCATATTTGAGTTCTTTATTCCAACATCAGGGACTCTTATTCAAGCCGTCTAAGTATTTCTTCAAGATAAAGTAGTTTTTTAGTTGGTGTAGTGTATAACTATTGGGTCTGGGTATGTAGAGGTCTTTGTTTAGTATTTCATTTAGAGATGTCCACTTCACATCCATCTCTTCAATGGTAAACCTTCTCAAGTAGCATAGGGGGAGGAGGAGCTGTAGTGAGGTCAATCTTCATGTGGGTTAGAAGATTTCTCCATAGTCCACGCCTTCTTTTTGCTGGATGCCACAAACACATGGATGTGTGTTGAATCTGGTTAAGCTCAAATCCTTATGGTTGTGGGAGCCCAAACTTCATATTTTCCAGTTTTTCTAGCTCTTGATGGATGGAATCCTCCCATTTTTAATGGATATCACTCTTCATTGCTTGCTGGAGGTTTCTTGGGATTTCTTTGTCTAGAAGTGAGATTTTGTTGGACGAGTGTTAAGTTTTTCTTCTTGATTTTATTATGTTCCTGGGGTCCCCTACTCCTCCAAGTATTTTTTGGAGGTAGGCTGTTTTATTGTACCCACTCATATCTGGGAGAGTTTGTGTTGGATTCAGGGTCTGGTATTGAGATTTTTGGTGTTCTTATATTATGGTTGGGTTATTCTGTTGAGTCTTATCTTTCTAGCTTGATGAATCCAAGGTAACTCCTATAGGTTCCTGTTCCAGATATGTTTAGAGTTGATCGTGGTATGTTTCCTTGTTAGTATGTTCAGCAAGATTTCCTGGGAAAACATTTGGAAAGAACATCACAAAGTGAGTAATTTTAATGTTACCTGTCCGCCTATTCAATATTTTGTAGACCCAATGCCCCTCCTAATATCCTAGAATGATGCCTTCAGATAATCAATATGAGTATTTTTTGTCTGGTGAGGTTATTAATATAGTAACATAGGCAGTCAAATGGTGGTAGGATGGGTTTCTTTCAAGCCATTTGCCAAATGGAGTAGAGTTGTTCAAAGATCTCTTGGGTTTTATCTTATCCAAATAAGCTGCAGTTCTAAATGCTTCAGCCCAGCAAGAACTTCTGAATCTGCATTCTTTCAAAATAAAACTTTCTTTGACAATAGTGTTTCTTTTTTCTTGTTTGACAAAAGGTTTTGTTTGTGTAATTTATGGCAATATGGTGAGGTGAGTGATGCCTTTATTTTCAAAGAGATTGTTTAATATTTTGTTTTTCAATTGACTTCTATTGTTAGATAAAACATTTTTCAATACTTAAGTAACATTAATTTTTGATCTGGTTGAAACATTTTGGAGGAGAAAGTTAAGTTTGGTTTTGGATTTTAGGAATAAGGTCCAGACAAATCTACCAAACCCATCCATTACTCTCAATAAATATTTTTAGTTGAGGTTAAAAGGAGTTTCTATTTGTCTCAACAAGCCCATGAGACAATTCAATAATTTGTCAAGTTTTAGTAAAAGATTCTTTGAGTGGGTACTTGGTTATTTTAAAGACTTTTCAGGTGTTGCATTGGATATTTTGGAAAAGGTTTCTTAGTTATTCTTGAGATGGGTTTCCAGTGGCTTGATTTATACTAATTGATTGTTTTTGATAACAGACGGAAGAAAGTTCTTTTTCATTCTCTGTGGTGACTTCAAATTTTGCAGCTTTAATTTTCTCTTTGATGATCAACCTATTGTTGTGGTTGAGGAGCTGGAAGTTTTGATTTTTGCAAAATAGTATTTTGAAATTTGGTTTTAGGATTTCTCATAGGTGGATTAAAATATAGGATATGTAATTCACAAGCAAGCAGTCAGATAGGTCTAAGTGAAAGTGGTAGAGCTCAATTAGGACTTTCCCTGTTCCCAAAGCTAGGATGATGAATAAATTTTCTAACTCCATGGTCTGAGTCAGTTTGGTTATCTTGGGGAACATTGACTTTATGGCACCACAGTCCAGGATGATTCATTTAGAAATATATTTTATTGTTTTATGGCTCCCTTTTCCATTATGGTCCCCTTTTGCTATGTTTTGTCCACAGGGTATGCCAGCCAGGGCCATATATAGGTTAATCTGTATCCTGCATTCATTCTTTTTGTTGTGGCTATCTTTTGAGGCACATAATTCATGATTTGAAAAGTGATTGTTACTTTTTCTTCTTTGAAAAAGCTTTCTCATTAATTTTCATGTGTCATCAAGGGAAGGGGAATTCTCTTCTATTTTGCATATACCAAGCCAAACCTTCATTATATTGTTTTTAATCTTTTGAGTAAGTTGATAACGACCCACATAGCTATTACAGAGTTTTTGAGGACTTCTGGAAAAATGGTTCTGCCAGAAACTAAGGTGCAATGGAGCATTTTATTCTCAAGGATAAAGGAGATGGAACCTTTGACATAATTTTCAAGGAGTTGTGTTGAACTTCTTTCCAAAATATATGGTCTGGTTCTGTATGTATTTAGGCTTCTAAAACTCCTTGGAAAGCCTGCAGATATTAGCTGGGTCCCTTTTAGATTTGGTGTAGAGCTCATTTTATATTTGAATTGTGCAGTTGATTTTGAGAAGGGAAGCAGCTTGGTTATGTCTTTGGTTCTCTAGTTTATTTTTTTCAGTGACTTCTTCAGTTAATTCTGTGTTTGTGACAGGCCTTCATAGTTTTTGACGATGTATAAGGTGTTGATATAAAACTTTGATTAAAAATAAATCACTTTTCCTGTCCTCAAAATTTGTATGAGGTAAAATTTAATTGAGAATAGTAAATTTTAAGAGTTTTCAAGAGAAAAAATGCCAAATTTGTTGTTTATAGCTCTTTTAGTATGAAAAAAAATAATATTATAAATATTTATTGCTTTACCAACAATAAACATTTATCCAAAAATACTCTACAAGAGATATTTGAGGCTACAAAAGAAATCTTTTCAACAGGAATTTCAATTTGAATTAATTGAGAAAAGAGCTTCATCCAATTAATATAAGAACAAAGGCTTTAAAAAGAAAAATAAAGACAAAGAAGGCCCAAAAACTACCAGAGTGAATTTGGAAACAAAGGGAAAAAGTTCACAGTGATGAAAGATGCTTTGATTCACTTTTGGGGTGGTTCAAGAGTAAAAATCATTATAAGAGTTACAAACCATGATTATAATGCATTTTCACATCCTCAAAAGTTTCAAAACTATTTGAAAAAAGGTTTTTGGAAGATATTATTGATTGATTTAACAGTTTTTAAGCCAATTATAAAAAGGAAAAGATTCTAACATGAAAAGAAAAGTGGGGCAAAGAAGATATTCTTTCATAGCCACCAATTTTCTTATTCCAAAGGTAATATTTACTCTAATCAGTAGTAATAATCATGCTGACAACAGAAAAGCCAATTATGAATTCATTGAACTCAGGTTTAATCCAAAAAAGGGCTTGTTTTAGCCATTTTTTGCTATTTTCAGCCATTTTAGTTCCTTAAATCAGCCATTGCTATAGTAATACTTAGTTTCAAGCATTAAAAACACATCAAAATATGTTTCAGAGACCTCACAGTCAGTTAAAACTGGTTTTACTAAGATTGTTTTAACTTGAGGGTAGTTTTACCCTCTTGGCACCTGTTGAAACTGTCCTGGTTGGTATTAAAACCTCATAATCCATTGAGTCACAAATCCTGTGACTCAATTCCAGGCCAAAAGGAATGTAATGTTGTGTTAATATTGATCTCTCCACCTGTCAGCTAGGAATTTAGAGAATTCTGGCACCCTTGGAGCCAAGATTCCTTTTCCCCACAGAATTAATCTCTCCAATTTATTATTTTTCATTCCTCATCATGTATTATACTAAAGATTTACATATGTAAACAAATTGATAATTCACAATAAACAACTGTAATCATTGATCCCACATATGTAAACCCGAGTTCACTTATGTCACACATGCACACATTTTGACATTTCAATTGAAAATACTTCAGCTCCTGATAACTTCTAAACTGATCATCACACCAGAATTTTAACACAAATTTTGATGGTTAACACCACATGTGGTCTGGGCTTTGAGGATTTTTAAATTTTCATACAGAAGATACTAAAAACTTAATCTACAGTGATTCAGAGTTGAGCTATAGAATTCCCACCCAGAGGTGACCCCACCTTATTTTTTATGAGGAAACCAATGATGAAATTATTTTCATAAGGTTAATTCTTGGAAAAAAATTTATAATAATTATTATTTTAATTTTGATATTTTTGTTGAACATTTATTTTTACTTAATTTTTTCAACTAAAAGTGTATTTTCAAATTTTTTTAATTTCAATGCAATTTTGATGCTAATTTATAATTAAAAGTTTCATTTTTTGAATGAATCATATAGTTATATTTTAATTTTTGTTTATATGATACAAATAAGTTTATTTATTGATAATTACATCATAATTGTGTTGTTTTTGGTTTTTTGGGTATGTAAGAATACCTCTAAGGCTCATAGGGTGAGGATATCCTCTATTTGGGAGGCCCAGTCAAAGTTTTTGTTTCCATTTAGTTCATCACTTTCACTGATTTTCAGGGTTAATTCACCCATCTTTTGCAAACTTGGATTGGAGTTATCTTCAGATAGTTACTGGTCTCATAATATGTTAAACAAAAGAGTCTTGGATCGGAAATACAGGAGGTCTTAGCCAATGGCTCAGAGTGAGGAGGGAGGGAGGCACAACAAACCTCATAAAGGGAAGTAGACACAGATAATGTGCATTATTGATAAATGATTATACAGGGTTCAACTTCCTACTAGTTATCTATTAAAACCTTTTGGGAACCTTGTTACCAAGTTAAAATCTCATTAAATAATGAGAAAATAGCAAATAAGCTGCTATTTTGATGTGACAATGATGTAATTAGATATTCTGACTACCATAACAATTACCATTATTAATCATCTTCCATGGATAAAGCCAAAGACAGTAATTAAAACCCTTTTTCACTAGTATCCATTAATTTACCTCATGGAAACTAGCCATAATGTTACTATTTGCTTTTCTGTGTAGAAATAAGTTGAAAACCTCAAAAATTCAATTCTTAATGAATGCTTTTGAGGCTTTCAGTACCAATAGAGAAGCTTATAGTCCTTTCTCAAACCAAAAACAATGATGAATTGAAAATTCAAGTTCAAAATTGTACTTACAGTCCATTTTTGATGATTTCATGTGAAACACTGAATCTTCAAAAATTCACAGAAATTACAACCTGTGCTGAAATTTTGGAGAACATTTATAAATTTGCAAAATTAATCTACACTTTTAAATTAAATAATATTCCAATTTGGTTATCTTTTATTTTTGAACCATAGATGGGTTGGTAGTCACATAAATTGACTTAATCAAGTAATTATGATGATTTCAAGTGACTACAAGTGATTGAACCATTGACCCAATTAAGTTAAAATACTCTTCAGTTTGCTCCATGGCATTCCTCTTTGACTGTTTGTAGACTCAAAAGAGGCCTACTCATTCTGTTTTTCCAAATCATCTTCTTATTCAGTAATTCATTAGTAACAACAAGTAAGTATTAGTTAAATCTTTGCTTAAGTGTTTTAAATCTTCCCAGATGAATTGAAAAGATTTTAGATCAAAGAAATAAACTATTTTCAATGTTTTTGTCTTACTGTTTTAATTCAATTTTGATATTTTTAATTCACAAATAATCTGTCAAATCAAACTTCCAATTCTTTTTAAAGTATTTTTTGAGTATTAGTGAGTTTTTAATTAATTCTTGAAGTTTGTCCTCCAAATTTGTAGTTTTCTTCAAGAATTAGAGATGATTATTAATTAAAATAATTTCATATTACTTTAATCAGAAGCTTTATTAATATTACTGCTTGTAATGGATTCTCATATTCAATCACTGATTGCTATTATCATCACTGGTAATGTATAAGAATTAAAAGACCTAATCGAGAAACGGATTATTCATTTGTGTTCATAATAAATTCTTTTTTATATCTCATAAGAAAAGTCATAGTACTCCTGATTGATAGTAATATTATAGAGTTTCATGGACAAACATTACAAGAAAATGACTTCAAGAAACTACAAATAGCAAGAAAAAGAATATTCAAGAATATTATGGCTCTTATTACACTATATTAGAAAAACTGCCTTACTTTACCCATTCACAAATAGATACCATTGATTTTATGAAAGCTTTCCCATTGGGTCTTCTGAGGGATTATAGTCTAATCTATCTCAAAGCACAAAACTGTGGGTAATTATTATCATTAAAGGAATAAAAAGATCAAAGAAACATGCATACTTAACCATCTAGAACATAAGCCCCAAATTTCTCAAACTTCAAAAGGAAATAAACTCAAATAGATGAGAACACTGGTACCCCCAATTAATAGAAGTTAACAATCAGGAAAGAGTACAAGGATTCAGCTGCAGATTCATTCTACAATGCTAATGAGAGAATTCAAGAATAGAAAAAGGTAAAAATTCATAGTTAAAATCTATCTCCCAAATACAAAGGCATATACAGGCCAAGCTCCACATTTTATTAAATAAAACAAGCAGAGCCTAACCCTCAATCACCATCTCAACTCAAGAAATCATCAAGGATTTAATCACAAGGTGCTACTGGGTAATTACTGAAAGAATTTCCTGGACAAGGAAAGTAAAAGAAATCCATTTGGGATCAACTTCATCATTCTTACAAAAAATATCTCATCATTCACCCCTTGAATTCTCAAAGGCATCATGTACAAAATGTAAGGCTATATTCATGAGGTATTTTCCAGACAGCTACTCATCTATCTCACTACCAAATGAAATTTAATACCCATTAATAGACATTGATGAATCACCATAAATCCTGAAAATAACCCAAGAGGAGCTTTAATCTCTACAGGAAACTAGCCATAATATTATCATTCCATCCTGTATAACCCATATTCCCAAAAAGATTGGAATGCCTTCATGTGGAAGCTCAAAGTCAGGTTTTGGGCTTATTTTATATACAGTATACATTCTCTCAGCGCTAATCTCCAAATCAAATTTCAAAAGACTCACAATTTCTCTGAAGGAATCCTTCTTTAAGCCACAGAAGCTTTAGTAGCTTTGGTCAATACTGCAATGTCTCACTCCATTTCAAAGTGTCACAGGGGCTCTTGGACAGAAATACAAGAGTGGCCTGGCATTCAGCAATCAGGGAACTCACTTGGAAGACTCCAAAGAATAAAGAAAATAAAAATAAAAGAATAAATTCCTCTAAGAAATATGCAGGTACAAACATGAGATGCAATAAGAGGAAAGAGAAGCCAAATGGCCAAAGAGCCAACCAAGTAAGTCCTTAATCACTGTTTCAACCTGCCAAAATGAACAATGGAATTAGTAAGGATATGACCACCAAATATCCATTGACAGGCAAAGAAAGAAAAAGAGAAAAGGTGCCAAATGACTGACTTGATAATATCAGTATTCACTTAACAAAAATGATAAGATGAATAAAGATAAAATAAAATCAAAATATATTAATAAACTGGGGAAAAAACCCCCAGGGTGGAAAGGGTAGCCGGTATATGTGAAAAGCTGGGAGCTTGAGTTCTTCAGGCTGAAATCTGGTCTGTATTGATCCTTGAGGCTGTATTGATTGTTTTGGGAATTGATACAGCTGGCTAATATTGAAATTGAATTGGGTTGAATGGATTTCCCATGCTTGAAAATAAAATACAGTTCTTGATGGATCCAGACTGTATTGAAATGAAGGTGGTTGCCAAGATGGATTGGGTAAAGCTTTGACACTTGACAATTGAATGAATGAATGAATGAACTGCCGCTTGAATCCCTTGAGAGTGTTTGAACAGTATTGCCTTGGAGGAATACTGTGAATGAAATTATCCAATGACGTCTTGATGGCGTGATTGGTCTTTGATGCTGAAACACTTGCTCTTTAGCCTTGATGAGTCCTCTGAATGATTGGGTGCCTTGATGATGTGATGATATGTTGGAATGTTGAAATGACCATTTGATATTGCCACCATTGAATTTCTGTTGAAAAATGATGCACAATGATATATAACATCATTTATGGCATATTGGTTCATTGGAAAGAAGATTACGTCCAAAGGTCTTGAGATGGAAATACAGAGGGGAAAAAGATGGATGTGATGGCTTCAGAGCTTGGCAAGATGTTTCTGGGTCCTTTGGGGTTTTTGGCCACTTTTGGGTTCTGAGCCAAAAACTGGCCCAAAGGGCGGGAAAGTGTCTTTTGGACACTTTGCGTCAAAGTGTGCAAAAGTGCACAAATGCACAAAGTGCGCAAATGCGCATTATGAGCCAAAATGGCCAAAAACAGCCATTTGGGCCATTTCCCCTGGTTTTGAGGGAACTGACCAGAAATACCCATTTGGGCATAAATTCCCGCTATGGCTTCTGGATTGAGGTGAAGGGCCATGAAGGCCCCAAAAGACAAATGGCCATAAATGGTCCATAAGATGATGACGTGGCCATATTGGAAACTGGTGATGGATATGGCCCATTGGCCATAAAAGGACTGTGGCTTGATATGCCATATGGAGATCCAAGGAGGTGAATTGCCATGGTTGTGACAGTACCCCCCACCTTGAAATGGTGAGCTCCTGGGCACCAATACAAGGTGAATCCTGTTGAGGCTATTGCAAAGGATTGAGAGTGGAATAGAGGAAAGTTCTTTTAAGAGGAAAATAAATTGATAACTGATATTAAAAATTTGTCATATGACGCAGGACTTGCTTGATCTTCTTTTGAGATTGGCTTCATGATTGATGATGTTGTAATGAATTAATGTTCTTTGAGATGAATTTTTGATATGATAAAATGAAAATGAAAATAAAAGAAAGAGAAAAGAGAAATAAAATGAATTGAATCTTGAGGAGGTTCCAATCTTCATCACGGAGGTTGATAACTGATTTTGAAATTGGCCAAGGACCTGGAAAGAGGAATTTGATTCCAGGTTCTCACAAAGTGGCCAAGGTGATGTTTTGACAAGATTTTAGACCCCTCAGGGAAGTTCACACCAGGAGAGGAACTTACTTTTGGTAGTTACCACTCCCACCAGTGCCATTAAAATAAAAACAAAAATGTTGAAGGAATGAATTTGAATTGTGAAGTCTTGGAAATGAATTGAAAAGTGAATGTCACATTGTCCCAAGTGAAAATGGCCATAAGATTGGAAATGAAGTTGAAATCCATTGCAAAGTTCTCACAGAGTGGCCAAGGTGATGCTTACAACAAAAAGAAGAGTAGAATACCCCTAAAGGTGCATACCAGGAGTGGGACTTACTTTTAGTAATTCCTCTCCCCACCAAGCACCATAATGAATCAAGCTTTTGAAGAATTGGGCCCAGGCTTGTCAGGATATATTGAATAAAACTCTTTGACAAGTTCAGGACAATTATTGAGGTTTTTGGTTGGTTCCCAAGTGGATCTTTCTGGGTCTTGACTGAAACCTTTCCATTCCACCAGATACCATAATTTTCCTCTCTTAAGCTTTGAGTCCAGTATTTGAGAGACTTCCCATTCCTCTTCTTCTTCAATGCTGGTTGGAGGAGGAGGCTCTTGATGCCTATTTGGGATTGTTGATGTCTTGACTGGTTCTAAGAGTGAAATATGGAAGACTGGGTGGATTGACTTCCATTGAGATGGGAGCTTGAGGTGGTAGGCATGAGTGCTGACTTTCTTCAAGATTGGAAAAGGACCCAACCATCTTTCATATAGTTTTTTGGTGGGTCTAGTTGATTTGATGTTCTTGGAAGAAAGCCATACCATGTCACCAGGATTGAAAACAGGTGGACTTGCTCTACATTTATCTGCATACCTCTTGAACCTGTTTATGGCAACTTCAAGTTCTCTCTTGACATCTTGCTGTACTCATTGGATTTTTGTTGATAACTTTCCAGCAGGAGTATCTTGAGTAATGTGAACTGAGTCAAAATGTGGGTCTCTTCCATAAACAGTGAAAAATGTTGATTGTTTTGTTGAAGAGTGGTCAGAGTTATTGTAGGCAAATTCAGCCAGAGGGAGCCAGGTGTTCCAATCATCTTGATGATAACTGACATATATCCAAAGGTACTTTTCTAGTATTGGATTTACCCTCTCTGTCTGTCCATCAGTTTCTGGATGGTAAGCAGTTGACAGATCTCTTGAAATCTTGAGCTGCTGACAAAGATTGGTCCAAAAAGAAGAAACAAAAAGAGAACCTCTATCACTAACAATGCTTGAAGGAAGACCATGCTTTGAGAAAATATTGTTGATGAATGAATGGGCCAAATATAATGAAGACATTGTTGAAATAAAAACTGCCATTTTCGAGAATCTGTCCACTATGACAAGGATTGAGTCAAAAGAATTGGACAGTGGCAATTGAGTGATGAAATCCATTGAAAGACAAATCCAAGGACCATTTGGAATTGGAAGAGGTTTGAGGAGTCCAAACTTCTTGTGATGAATATCTTTGTTTCTTGGACACTGTTGACAGGATGAGACATAATCCTTGATTAATTGAGTCATTCTGGACCAGTGGAAATCCCGCTTGACAAGTTTGAGAGTCTTCTCTTGGCCAGGGTGTCCAGCTAGAGGAGAGTCATGCCTTTTTTGAAGTATGCTGAGTTGAATTGTGGGGTCATTTGGGACCACCACCCGATCTTTGAACAGGAGAATTTGGGAGGAGGAATCAACAGAATAATCTCAGACAGATTTACCTTTACCCAAATCTTGAAGGATACTTCTATATTGAGAATCTTGCCATAATGCCTTCTGAATTGATTCAATCAAATTTGAAAATGCTTCCACCTCGACTGCAAAGAGCTTTGAGGCTTGAATTTCATCTTGCTTGATTAGTTTTTGATAATTCATTGGATTCTTGCTGATGAGATCTTCCCCCCTCTCTGGGTAAACGTCATCCCGAAGTGATAAAGCATCTGGAAGGGTGGCCAAGCGGCCAGGGCGGTAGGTGATTGAAAAATAGAATTCAGAGAGAAATTCAGCCCAGCGGGCTTGACGGCGAGTGAGAATCTTTGATGAAATAAAATATTGAAGTGATGAATGATCGGTGAGAACTTCAAAAGAGGAAGAAAGTGAAAGGAGAAAATCACTCCAGCGCTTGAGAGCCCAGAATATGCCAAGGAGTTCCTTGTCATGAATCTCATAATTGAGCTCAGCTGGGAGAAGCTTGCGGCTATCAAATGCAATGGGATGTTTTCCTGAGTCAGAAATCTGACTCAGTACAGCACCCAAGGAATAATCAGAAGCATCAGTCTCTACAATGGTGGGTAGAGAAGGATCAAAGTGAGAAAGGATTGGAGCAATGGTGAATGCCCCTTTGAGTTGATGAAACTTTCTAAGAGCTTCCTCATTGAGGGGAAAACGGGAATCTTTCTTGAGGAAACTTGTGAGTGAACTAATCTCCTTTGAATAATTCTTGATGAAACGGCGGTAAAAATTGGCAAAGCCAAGGAATGATTGAATAGCCTTGAGGTTTCTTGGAGGTGGCCAATTGAGAATTCTCTGGACTTTTGCTTGGTCCATCTTGAGGCCTTCAGAAGAAACAACATAACCCAAATACTCTACAATAGTAACATGAAACAGGCACTTGGAGGCCTTAGCAAAGAGGTTATTGGCTCTGAGTCTGGAAAGAACAGTGGACACATGAGTGAAATGTTCTTCTTCAGATTTGGAAAAGACCATAATTTCATCCAAATAAACCACATCATAAATATCAAGAAGATCAAAAAAATATCATTGACAAGGTTTTGCAAAGAGGCAGGAGCATTGGTGAGCCCAAATGGCATAACCAAGCACTCATAGCTGCCATATTTGGTTGTAAAACATGTCAAATGTTCATCACCTTCCTTGATTATGCGCAGGTTATATGCACCACGCAAATCAATCTTGGAGAAGATAGAAGAACCATTGAAAACAGTAAGAAGCTTATTCATAGGAGGAACAGGATACTTGTTCTTCCTAGTAACAGCATTGAGTTTGCAGTAATCAACACACAAATGGAGGCCTACATCTTTCCTTTCGACAAAGAGGACAGGTTCTCCTGTTGAAGAGGAGCTTGGCTGGATGAAACCTTTCTCTACATTCTCTGAAATGTACGCCCTGAGTGTATCTGACTCTTGGTTTGATAAAGGGTAGATCGCCCCAACTCAAGGTAGAGACCCCTCCAGCTCAATATGATGATCACAGGTGCAGTGAGGAGGAAGTTTCTCTGCTTTCACCTTGGAGAATACATCCAAATAGTGGTGATAAACAGGAGGAAAAACCTTCATCACGGTTTCTATTTCTTCTGGCTCTTCCTCTTCATCCCACAACTCCTCCAGCGAGTCATGATAAGATGAATGAGGAAGGTCCATATTCCCAAAGAAGAGATTAAGTGAAGATACAGAATTATCTTCCCCAACATCTTGAATCTCTTTGAAGACTTCATCTCTAGATGATAGTAATGACTGATGGGAATTAAGGGAAGGAATATGGACAGAAGATGGAAATGATGGTATTCTAGAATCACCAACCAGAGCTGCACATGATTTGGCAGAAGAAAAGTCATTACTGAAAGATTTTGAAGGATCATGATAGTCCTTATGATCGGCATTAAAGGTGATAAGCCCTTGCCTCCAATCCATATGGATTAAAATTATTAAAAAAGTCAAAGCCCAATATGAGTTCTTCTCCCTTGGGAGTATCAATGACTAAAAAGTCCCATTCAAAGCTTGGGAAGGAAGGGAGCTCAATCATATATTTAGTATGGTGAGTCACAAATAAGGAAGGAGACTCTGAGGAGTCAAGAATAATAAGGGGAATCCTCTCTGGGAGTTCTGAAATGGTCAAAGAATACTTGTGAACAAACTGCTTTGCAATAAATGAGTGTGTAGCACCAGAATCAATGAGAATACTAACCAGTATTCAGAATGCACAATTGTGCTCTGGATGGAAAATAGTGAAGACCATTGAACACAACATGATCTTAACTCAGGCTTTTCCCTGGCTGGGAAATTTGCCTGACGGTTGGGTAAGCTTGTTTTGAGGCCTTTTGATACAGGACTCAAGACTATGTTTCCCACCACAATAGGTACAAAGACCCCCCTTGATTCTTCTTTCTTTTTCAGAGTTCATGAGCTTGAAGTCCTTATTCAACAAAGAAGAATGGGGCTTGTCCCTCTTCTGAAAATTCTTCTTCTTCTTATGACTTGAACTTGAATAATTTTGAGGATGAGAAGAACTTGACTTTGAGGCTTCTGGCTTCTTCTCTTGATGATGACTCTTTTCATTTTGCCTCTCATGGTACCTGGTATCAAGCTCCAGGGTAATATCCATTATGTCTTGAAGAGAGTCAATTCTTGAAGGATGGGAGGCCAATTGATCCAAAATCCTGGATGGCAATCCCTTCCTGAAATGATGGATAAGAGCTCTTTCACCCCAATCTCCAATTCTTGAGACAAGACTTCTGAAATCAGCAATGTATAAAGATACATGCCCACCTTCTTTCATTCTTAAATAATCCAATTCTGCTTCAGCTTTTCTGACTGCATTTGGGTCCCCGAATAAGGTGAAGAGTTGAGATTGAAATAATTTGCATGAATTGAGAAGGTAATTTCGATCTTGATTGGTGAGATTGGAAAGATAAGGCTCAATCAATTTTGCAGCCCTGCCAATAAGAAATGAAGTGTCATAAAAGACCTTCTTTCTGTCTTGAGCAAAGTTTGCTGGATCATTATGAAAAATCAATTGACAAGACTGAATAAAGCTTCTAACTTTGAAGGGTTGAGTCCCATCAAAGCACTCTGGTGCATTCATAGATGGAGTCTTGAAGGCTGGTGGTCTTGATTCTTCAGAAGATGAAGCTGCTTGAAGATTGGCCATAATCCAAGTCATTTGCTGCATAATGGCCAATAAAGATGGTTCAGACTGATGAGAGACAGGCTGATTAGACTGGGCTAGACTTGGCCCTCCAGTACCTTGGGATGCCTCCACAGGAGCAGGGACACCTTCAGTACCATCAGACTCTTCCTCTTCCACAGAATTCTCCTCCTCCTCTTCACCATCTTCACCTGGACCCTTGAAAATGGTCCTTGAAGTTCCTGGAAATCGGCCAACTACTCCTGGGAATGAGCTTGATCTTCTTGGCACTCTTCCTTCCTTGCTGGACAGTGCTGCTCCTTCCAAAGTGGGTCCTCTGTCAAATTTGGCCCTCAGTTGAGAAACTGCTTGGGTGCCATCAAGAGGAGCCCTGGAAGTTGGAGTGAGAACATGTCAGCCTGTGACTCAAAGCCAGAGCACAAGCATGACAGCCAAAATACCATAAACCAATGGTATAGCCAAGATACCACCAAAACATGGAGCTGAGCAAAATAAGCTCAAAAAGTATCAAAAGAAGGAGGAAACTCACCCCTTTCTGAAAATATAAGTCCCATCACCATAGGACAAAGAATAACAAAGTTATTCCTGCTCAAAGTTATTGCTGAGCATAAACCTTAATTTTCACCTCTCATCTAACATCTAGAAGGAGAGGCTTAACCCCATCAAATGGGTACTCAAAATGACTCTCTAAGCCAGGGCTGTCCAATAGTACCAGCCAAACTGAGCTAGCACCAATATTACTGGAGGTATGGTCAATTTCAGGCCAAATAAGGGTGAACAAAACATTCACCTCTCATCTAACTTCCACAGTTTTAGTGTGAGATACTTGAGTTGGGGTCTTTTTGAAACGAGCACAATCAGGGCTATCTGATGGTTTCATTCACTTCCCCATATCTCAACTACAGCAGAAGGTATGGGGCAAACAAGCTCAATACAGCTTTTTGCCTAAAACACGCATAGGTACAAAAATCTTGTACACGGCATAACTTTGCCATATTTAATAATAGCCATATCAAATAAAGTACCATTGTGTAGAACACATACAGGGCTACACACTGGTTCAGGTTTGAGGTTGATATCTCAACAACGGACAAAGTTATAGCTGTTTTAAGGTCAAAATCCCACATTCTGACCAATACAGCCTTACCATGGGATAATATCCCATAACCACGAATATGAGGTGTCAAATAGACAAAGAAGCTTGTTTTTACTTCAATACCTCATATGTCAGTCAATACTGGGGTCCCATACAGCTTCTGTACAACATTCTACATGTCATACACTTCAGAATCAGGCTGTGAGGTCCCCAGATGAAAATGTTCACCCTATATTGGTGAAAACTGCCCAGATGTGGTTTCAAAACCACATCTGAGCCCAATACAGGTTGTACAGGCTGTTTGCAAACCACAAGCCAGTACTAGAGAGTGAAAAATATTTACTTCCTCTACGTGGAAAGGTCTAGCACCCTTTCCACCCCATTTCAGGATAAAAAGGAGGCTTTTCACAGCCAGAATTGTCTCCTCATCCTGCTCTTGAATAACCTACATAGTAAACTGTCAAAAACAGGTTTAATCTTGGTTAATAATCAGGTATAATTATAAATCTTAATTATTGTAGTCTTCTATTATTGTAACCCAACAGATAAAGCTGCACCCAGGGCTTTCAACAGTGCTCACCACCACTATATTTTATATAGTAAAGCCCTTTTAATCTTAAATCAATTCATCTTCAACTCTTATAAGTCTTTTTTTAACCATTTTTACCACTTCACAAACATATTTAAAGTTGTAGCTAGCCTATTTACACCTTTATCATAGTTTTATCCTGACATTTCTGGGGTCTAGCCATGTTTTAAACTTTTTTTGGACCTTATAAGTAAGTTTTCTCTCTTATTCTTTATTTCTGACAATTGTTTTATCTTTTTAGGCGTATTTTCTTTTAAAAATATATATTTTATATATATTTCTACTTTGATACTCATATTATAAGAGTACTTACCACGTGGTTAATACCCACAAAAACCTTTATTTTTGGTGTGTTTACATATAAAAACACATAAGCGATCAATAAGTCCTGTATTCTTGATTGAATAAGGACACCTCTGACTGAAAAACCATCAGTTGAGGCGTGGTTAAGTGTATTGTTAGCTCAATTACACTTATACAGAGCCACTTATTCCAATTACCCTTGAAAACCACAAGTGTATCTGTGGGATACTGGCACACAAACAGTGTGACAGGGTACCAAAAGCTGTAATTCTGACGTGGAATTGTTAATTCAATTACACTCTCATTATACAGGGCATATTGTAGTAACATACAAGCCCAGAGGCCAATCTTAGACGTGCAAAACTGGCATTTTTGAGAAGTCTTAACTGACATAAGCGCTCTTTCTCCTACCTTGATTCAGTGGGAGAAAATTACATCCCACTTGAGACCCAGTCACAGGCCAACACGCAAGTGACACCCTCAGAACCAGAGGGCAGCAAGGGCAAAGGAAAGAGGCACAGTGAAGGTCCCATCGCAGCCAAGAAGTGGACTCCAATAGCCACTCAGAGGAGTAGAAAACCATAAAACTCTGCATCAATACAAGGTAAACCAACCTTAACCACTTGTACAGGAAAAATTACAATTATTAGCCCAGTTGTAACCTCCAAAGGCAAACTGCCCAAATCAGAAGATAACAAATTTAAGAACATAAAGTTTTTGACTGCTTGAAAACACTGATATGTCCCCTGTATACCTCAGAGACCTTGGCTTCCAAAGGAACCAGCCAGAGGACAGAGAAGGCTTGTCCAGAACCAGAAGACCTGGAAGAGGACACCTTGGACACAGTGGTGGATGGCAAAACAATGAGGGAGATAATATCAACCTTGCCATTCACACTCCAATTCAACAGGAACCTCAAACCAGAGGACTGGAAGGATATGGATCAAGTTCTTCAGCTCCACCAACTCCTCAAAGATTTATTTCAATGGAGCATGGACAACAAAAGGTTCAACCTGGCAAGTCACTGGGAAGAACTTGGAGCAAGTTGCCAGAAGATCTATCTCAAAGAGATAGACTTCAAAGACCTTATGATAATCACCAAAGGTTGGAATCCTACCAGGCAGTTCAGACTCCTGGAGGCAAGGGCACAGAGGATAAGGGAGAATCAAGCCACTATCCAAGCTATATAAGCACAGTTAACCCAGACAGGGCCTACTCAGATTCCTTCAGGCTCACAAGGAGCAGGCCAAATCAGCTCTCCAGTGGCTTCACACAATTCAGAAACCAGCATATCAGTGGCCAAGAGTCACCATTCTTCACAATTCCAGAGAGTTTTGAGGAGAAGAGAAGGAAACAAGGGCAAGAACAAAACCTCCTTCAACCAGAGGAGGAAAAAGTCAGACCCCATGATCCAGAAGCTGTTATATTTGGTGAAAGAAGTACACAAGAACCAGAAGTAGTTGTAAACCACTCTAGAATCAGTAGTCCTAGTAATAGAAACATTACCCCCACTCAGATTGAACACAACATTGTCACACCTGAGAGTAACTTAAACAGTGATGCACTGTGGTTACAGATGTCCCAATATGCTGAACAATCTGCAAAGCAGTTTTCAGAACTTGAAGCTAGCCATGAGAGGATGAAAAAAAAACACAGGCCTCCTTGGAACAGATAGTTAATAATCTTCAAGAAGGATATGCTCAATTGAGCAAAGCCTCTGAAGAAACCAACAAAAGACTGAATCTAGTCTTTGAAGAACAACACCACAGCAAAAGGGACAGGGATTGCCTGGATCAAGACATAAACAAACTGTTTAATTTCTACCATAACTTGAAGCCCCATCCACAAGGCCAAGTTATGGATAATCCATATCAACCAGATGACATCAAACCAGATGCCATGTTGATGAATAAGGCAAGATCTCCATCACAATACCAGGATAGAGATGGCATGTCTTATTCAGAGAAGGAAGGCTTGAAACAGCTTCCTGAGGCCTCAAGTTGGCACAAATTCTCTGGATCAGGAGAATATGATCATATGGAACTCATAGATTATATTGATTGACTCTTTATTGATGTACCAAGCATACCAGATTACTGGATCACTGCTAGATTAAATACAGTATTTAAAGGTCATGCTAGTATATGGTACACTGAAATGAAAGAAATCCATGGCAGAAGAGACTGGCCATGGTGGAAGATTCAAATCATCCAAAAGTACAGTAATGGTACTTGGATATGGAAAAAGACCATGTAATTTGAAAATGACAAATACTTTGTGGACAAAGATGCATATGAGTGGTGTCTTAGACAGTCTAAAAGACTTAAAGCCATTGATCCATAGATGAACATCCAAATGAGGCATCACAAGCTTCTGACACAACTGCAAGGAGAACTAGAGCATGCAGTAAAATGCAGATGCAACAAAAACTGCACTCTAGATGACATTGCCAACACCTTACAAGACATAAGGAAAAGGACTAATATAGGGAAATTCACCCCATATAAGAGCAGTGGTTTCAAAGAGAAATAACCTTTCAGGGTAGAGTTTAAAGACAAACCCAAAGAAAGAGTGGCAGAAGTGGCAAAGAAGATAAATTCTTGTCACAATTGTGGTTCAACAGACCACTATGCCAACAACTGTCCAAAGGCAAAGAAAAAAGTCTATTCCATTAAGAAAGTCCCAGAGGAAGAATCCCCAACAGAGGATTCTGAATCAGACTCTATGGGTGATGCCATCAGAGAACAATCTGATGATGAACAGGACCCAAGAGAAGAATTTATAGTGGAGTACCAAGAGGAAACCCCACTAGAAATTCAGGAAATACAGTTGGAAGAAGGCATTCCACAGGACACTGCTAACAAGAGCTTGTGCAAACACACACAAGATGCACAAACATTCCTGGTTACACCAACCAAAGGAATGGCATATATACATGGGACAGCCACAAAAATGACTGTTTGTATTGACAATGCTCAGCATCCACTGATCATTGATAGTGGAGCACACTGCTCCATAGTGGCCAGAAACTATCTGGATAACCACTTCCCAAACTGGGAAAAACAGCTCTTGCCCACTAAGGCAAAGACCTTTAAAAGTGCATCAGGGAAGATGACTTCCATTGGGACAATTATCAAAGAGATAATTATACCCCACAGGAAGGGTAATATCAGACTCAACCCAGAGTTTGTAGTTCTTGATGATGCTCACATCCAAGGGTTCTTCCTGGGAACAGACTACCAGGGGATTTATGGCATAGACATTTACAACAGTAAAAATAGGCACATCACCATTGGATCTAACAAGGAAAAGAAATTTTTACTTGATATATACCAGATATCTTCTCAAGATCCACTAGAAGAGCTTCTGAAGGAATTCAGAGAGGGACAGTATAGCACTATCCTCACCAGTAAACAAAAACTAAGTTTACTGAAGATGCTGAGAAAGAACAGACCAGCATTTGCCATTGGTGAAGAACCATTAGGAAAGATCAAAGGCCATGATATAGAACTATATCTGGATGTGGAAAGGCCTTATCCACCCACGCTTAGGAGACCTCCTTACCCAGAAAGCCTGGAAACCAGGAAAGAAATTGAAAAACATATCAATGAACTCCTGGACATGGAAGTCATAAGGAAGATTTGACACAATGAAATAGTAGAAATAACCACTCCTGTCCTAATCACCTGGCATGATGGCAAGTCTAGATTGTGTGGAGACTTCAGAGCTCTGAATAACTACACAAAAGCAGACACGTACCCTATACCCAGGATAACTCATGCCTTGGATAAACTGGCAAAAGCCAAATAAATAACCAAAATGGAGTGTATGAAAGGCTTCCACCAGAATGGAGTTAAACCAAACTCCATGAAATTACTCAGAATAATATGCCATATGGGCATATATGAGTATACCAGGATGCCATTTGGCATTAAAAATGCACCAGACCACTTCCAAAGGATGATGGACACAATATTTCAAGAAGAAATATTAGAAGGCTGGATGGTAGTATATATTGATGATATCATTATATACTCAGAGACATGGGAAGACCATGTACAATATATAGACAGAGTTCTAATTAAATGTACACGCATCAATCTGAGAATTTCACTAAGAAAGTGTAATTTTGGCCAACAAGAGCTACTAGCTCTAGGACATAAAGTCTCAGGTCTTAGTCTGGAAATTGACCAGAATAAAGTAGCAGCAGTACTGCAAAAGCCAGTATCAAAAAGCATCAAAGAGATGCAATCCTTTATTGGGTTTCCTAGCTACTATAGAAATCACATCAAAAGCTTTGCACAATAACTATTAGTTTATACAAGTTATGTTCAAAAGATGTAGTTTTTGAAATAACCAAGGAAAGGAGGGATGCATATGAGAGGATCAAACATGAACTCAAAAATGCACCTGTGCTCATCTTGCCTGACTTTGAACTAACATTCAAGTTACACACAGATGCAGCATGTAGCCAAGGCTTAGGAGCAGCCCTTCACCAAAGACAAATTGTGGATGGTGAACCAAGAGAGGGTGTAATATGTTACATCTCTAGGAAACTGAAAGATTCAGAAGGCAGGTATCGGGCCACCCAGACTGAATGTCTATGTCTAGTCTGGGCTCTAGAGAAACTCCATTATTATTTGGAGGGTGCAGTATTTGAAGTCTACACAGACTGAACAGCCTTGAAGTCTTTACTAAACATGAATACTACAAATAGACACATGCTGAGATGGCAAATAGCTATCCAGGAGTATAGAGGTAACATGACCATCGTATACAAAGAAGGTAAAATTCATACCAATGCAGATGGCCACTGGAAAATGTCAACAGAAATCCAGCTTATGACGCTGAGGTTGCATCCAAGATCCCTATCCATTTCACGGAAATAGATAGAAGGAAGAACTTCAGATTTTCTGAATGGGCACCAGAACATGGTACCCTTGACAGTGAGAACATTGCTTCAGAGGGAACAGAAGCTCCCATACTGGGGATAAGCTCCTCAGAACTGCAAAATTAATTTTTCAATGCAGTACTGAAGTCTTATGCCAAACACAAACAGTGTGGCATATTACTACAACTCCTTCAAAAAAAGTACAGGAGTCCAGAACTGGAATCCCAGCTGGAAGAACCCTGGTTGAGGGCCTATAAGGATAACAAGTTCTTCCTTATAGATGGTCTGCTCTACCACAGATAAAAACACACAAGTGCACTCACAGTGGTAGACAGAGACCACATCTCTCTGATCCTGCAGGAATGTCATTACTGCGCCTATATGGGACACATGAGTGCAGACAGGACCAAAGAGAGGGTAGCAAGCACATCTTGGTGGCCCAAGTGGGAACAAGAGTTGGGAGAATACATCAACACTTGTGAAAGATGCCAAAAGGCAAATAGGAAACATGGGAAGAATTATGGGTTACTTCAACATATAGAAGTACTCAAACACCCATGGGAAACTATCAACATGGACTGGGTTACAGGCTTGTCCCAGGAGGCAAAGAAAACTACAATGCCTGCTTGATCATAGTTGATAGGTTCAGCAAGAGCATGAGGTGTCTACCATTCCACAAAGAGGACACAGCCATGGATACTGCCCTGTTTTTTTGGAAGAACATCATATCTACCTGTGGAGTCCCTAAAATTATCATTAGTGATAGGGACCCAAAATTCACATCTGAATTTTGGACCAACTTGTATGACATGCTTGGCACCAAGCTTGCTTTTTCCACAGCTTACCATCCCCAAACAGATGGCCTAGCTGAGAGGATGATCCAGACTATGGAAGACATCCTTATAAGGTTTGTGCCTATGGCATGGAATACAAGGACCATGAAGGATACACCCATGACTGGGTTACCCTTCTACCAGCTGTCCAACTGGCTTATAATACAAGTCAGCACTCTACCACAGGAAAAACACCTGCAGTGGTAGAGAAAGGGTGGAATTCCCTGTTGCCTGTGGATCGCTTGAAGAAAAATCTTCTGAACATCCACCCCACAGCAAAAGACTTCCATGATATGTGGAAGAGGGCTTGTGACACAGCTGCCAAATGCATAACTGAGGCAAAATAATACAATAAACAGAGGTGGGACAAGACACACATGGAACCCGACTTTAAGGAAGGGGACCAGGTGCTAGTGTCTACTCTGAACTTCAATAATCTTAAAGGACCCAAGAAGATGAGGGACTCATTTGTAGGGCCTTTCACTATCATTAGGCTTATAGGAAATCATGCAGTGGAAGTCAAACTTACAGAGGAATTTTCCAGGAAGCACCCAGTCTTCCCAATAAGCTTGGTCAAACCATACTTCCAAAGAGAGGAGGATAAATTCCCCTCCAGGAAGAAGAACCCCACACCACCTGATATAGTGGAAGTAAAGGACTCCCCAGGACCTGTGAGTAAGATCATCAGGGCCAGGAAGATCAGAATTAATGGAAAGGATCAAAGACAATACTTAGTCAGATTCAAGCACCAAACAGCTGATAAAGACAAATGGTTGACAGAAGATGCCATACCAGATGGGAAACTTCATCTAAGGAGATTCAGGGCCTCTAGGAGGACTGAAAAGTGTCATCAATGATGAGCCTTTTTTAGAGGGAGGGTATGTCAGCCTGTGACTCAAAACCAGAGCACAAGCATGACAGCCAAAATACCATAAACCAATGGTATAGCCAATATACCACTAAAACATGGAGCTGAGCCAAATCAGCTCACAAAGTATAAAAAGAAAGAGGAAACTCACCCCTTTCTGAAAATATAAGTCCCATCACCATAGGACAAAGATTAACAAAGATATTTCTGCTCAAAGTTATTGCTGAGCATAAACCTTAATTTTCACCTCTCATCTAAAATCTAGAAGGAGAGGCTTAACCCCATCAAATGGGCACTCAAAATAAATTTCTAAGCCAGGGCTATCCAATGGTACCAGCCAAACTGAGCTAGCAACAATATTACTGGAGTTATGGTCAATTTCAGGCCAAATAAGGTTGAACAAAACATTCACCTCTCATCTAACTTCTACAGCTTTAGTGTGAGATACTTGAAGTGGGGTCTTTTTGGAAAGAGCACAATCAGGGCTATCTTATGGTGTCATCCACTTCCCCATATCTCAACTACAGCAGAAGTTATGGGGCAAACAAGCTCAATATAGCTTTTTTCCTAAAACACGCATAGGTACAAAAATCTTGTACATGGGATAACTTTGCCATATTGAATAATAACCATATCAAATAAGGTACCATTGTGTAGAACACATACAGGGCTACACACTGGTTCAGTTTTAAGGCTGATATCTCAAGAACTGACAAAGTTATAGCTGTTTTAAGGTCAAAATCCCACATTCTGACCAATACAGCCTTACCACGGGATAATATCCCATAACCATGAATATGAGGTGTCAAATAGACAAAGAAGCTTGTTTTTACTTCAATACCTCATATTTCAGTCAATACTGGGGTCCCATACAGCTTCTGCACAGCATTCTATGCGTCATACACGTCAGAATCAGGCTGTGAGGTCCCCAGATGAAAATTTCCACCCTGTATTGGTGAAAACTTCCCAGATGTGGTTTCAAGACCACATCTGAGCCCAACACAGGTTTTACAGGCTGTTTTAAAACCACAAGCCAGTACTAGAGAGTGAAAAATCTTTACTTCCTCTACGTGGAAAGGTCTAGCACCCTTTCCACCCCATTTCAGGATAAAAAGGAGGCTTTTCACAGCCAGAATTGTCTCCTCATCCTGCTCTTGAATAACCTACGTAGTAAGCTGTCAAAAACAGGTTTACTCTCGGTTAATAATCAGGTATAATTATAAATCTTAATTATTGTAGCCTTTATTATTGTAACCCAACGGATAAAGCTGCACCCAGGGCTTTCAACAGCGCTCACCACCACTATATTATATATAGTAAAGCCCTTTTAATCTTAAATCAATTCATCTTCAACTCTTATAAATCTTTTTTTAACCATTTTTACCGTGTCACAAACATAGTTAAAGTTGTAACTAGCCTATTTACACCTTTATCATAGTTTCATCCTGACAGAACAGCTTGAGTTCTGGCCTGAGATCTTGTCTGCCTTGCAGCAGGTGAGTGTTGGATGGCATGATTTCAGGATAAAATGAAAAGGAATCAAGATTTGAAGATGAAAACTTGAGGCAATTTGGAATGATGCTTGAAGTCAAAAATCAAAATCAATATCTTGAGGAAAATCAATAAAAATCAATAAATCAAATGAAATCTTCAGGTAAATCAATCAATGAAATATCAAATGAGAACTTGAAGTCAATAAATCAAATTTCAAATCAATAAAAATCAAAATCTTGCATAAAATCAATCAATCAAAATGAATTCTTGAAGAAAAATCAATTTATTTCAAATTTCTTGATGTGAAAAATCAGCAAAATCAATGAAATCTTCAGGTCAATCAATTTTCTTGAGGTCAATATCAATTTATGTCAAATCAATCAATCAAATCAAAATCAAGTGATTTCTTCTTTAAAAATCAAATTTCTTGAAGAATGAATCAAATACAAATCTTGATGTGAAGAATGTGTCTGAATAACTTAATGAAAAATTTGAATGCAAATGAAAATTAAGATGATGCCTGAATTATGAATGAATTAAAAAAATGTGATGATTTGAATAAGAATTAAAAAGAGAAACAAAAAATAAAATTGGGGTCAGCTTTCAATTTTCAGAATGAAGAATGAATGAGAGGAAATTGAGAGGTGACAATGAATCATAAGGTTCATAAGCATTAAAGAGTCCCAATTTCAATAAAATGAGTGAATGAAATTATAAAGAAAGAATGAACAGAATGAAAAGAAATTATGATTTAATTAATATAATGTCACAGCGGCTCTTGGACAGAAATACAAGAGTGGCCTGGCACTCAGCAATCAGGGAACTCACTTGGAAGACTCCAAAGAATAAAGAAAATAAAAATAAAAGAATAAATTCCTCTAAGAAATATGCAGGTACAAAGATGAGATGCAATAAGAGGAAAGAGAAGCCAAATGGCCAAAGAGCCAACCAAGTAAGTCCTTAATCACTGTTTCAACCTTCCAAAATGAACAATGGAATTAGTAAGGATATGACCACCAAGTATCCATTGACAGGCAAAGAAAGAAAAAGAGAAAAGCTGCTAAATGACTGACTTGATAATATCAGTATTCACTTAACAAAATGATAAGATAAATAAAGATAAAATAAAATCAGAATATTTAATAAACTGGGGAAAAACCCCCCAGGGTGGAAGGGGTAGCCGGTATATGTGAAAAGTTGGGAGCTTGAGTTCTTCAGGCTGAAAACTGATCTGTATTGATCCTTGAGGCTGTATTGATTGTTTTAAGAAGTGATACAGCTGGCTAATATTGAAATTTAATTGGGTTGAATGGATTTCCCATGCTTGAAAATAAAATACAGTTCTTGATGGATCCAGACTGTATTGAAATGAAGGTGGTTGCCAAGATGGATTGGGTGGAGCTTTGACACTTGACAATTGAATGAATAAATGAATGAACTGCCTCTTGAATCCCTTGAGAATTTTTGAACAGTATTTACTTGGATGAATACTGTGAATGAAATTATCCAATGACGTCTTGATGGTGTGATTGGTCTTTGACGCTGAAACACTTGCTCTTGAGCATTGATGAGTCCTCTGAATGATTGGGTGCCTTGATGATGTGATGATATGTTGGAATGTTTAAATGACCATTTGATATTGCCACCATTGAATTTCTGTTGAAAAATGATGCACAATGATATATAACATCATTTATGGCATATTGGTTCATTGGAAAGAAGATTATGTCCAAAGGTCTGGAGATGGAAAGACAGAGGGGAAAAAGATGGATGTGATGGCTTCAGAGCTTGGAAAGGTGTTTCTGGGTCCTTTGGGGTTTTTGGCCACTTTTGGGTTCTGAGCCAAAAACTGGCCCAAAGGGCGGGAAAGTGTCTTTTGGACACTTTGCGTCAAAGTGCGCAAAATGCGCAAATATGTGCATTATGAGCCCAAATGGTAAAAAACAGCCATTTGGGCCATTTCCCCTGGTTTTGAGGGAAATGACCAGAAATACCCATTTGGGCATAAATTGCCGCTATGGCTTCTGGATTGAGGTGAAGGGCCATGAAGGCCCCAAAAGACAAATGGTCCATAAGATGATGACGTGGCCATAAAAGGACTGTGGCTTGATATGCCATATGGAGATCCAAGGAGGTGAATTGCCATTGTTGTGACACAAAGTCTAAATTGGCTTTGATTGACCAATTATTAGTGAAATATTCCCAGATCCTATCACAAAATTGGGACCCAAATATAAATCCAGAACCAGCTATTCACATTTCTCAATATCTATCAGAAATTTTATGTAACTATGGTCTACCCTATGGGTTTTCCTGCTGGGAAGTAAAAAGCACAAATCACCTTGAGATGTTGGAAAATAAAAATAAACACACAGGTTATATTATTTAATTTTGATTACATTTTTATTATTATTAATATTTATCAATATGAATACAAAAATTCAGCTCACTTTGAGAAGTCTATCTTGCAGAATTGGCTGCAGAAAAGGTTTTTAAGAGAGATTGTGGAAGGATCATGTAATAAAATCACAACATCCACCTCCTTCACTTAACAAGTACATTTTCAATGTTTGAATCTGCTTATATATGGTGTAAATAAAAAATTCTCATTAAAAGAAAATTCAATTGAATTCACTATCCCAAATCCTTTAAAAAACTTATTTAGAAACTCATCAAAAATGTATAATTTTCTTGAATTTAAATCTTGTTAGGAATAAAAAGATTATTTTATATTTTCACAAATACTCACTGCATTCACAGAGTCTGTGAAATGTGAAAATACTTACAGAAACTTCAGTTCTTGTAATTAAAAATTATTTTTCAATTCTTTTCATAGGTTTCTTATAATAACTCAACACAAAATTTGTCAATATTTTGCAAGCTACAAGAGCTCCTTAATAATTCCTCACTCTGTTGTAGAATTACTTTTTGCTTCTGCAATAAGTCAATATTCAAATATTAAATGGTTATTAAAATTACCATATAATCTTCACTAACATATATTTTTTGTTGAAAAATAGGATAATATTTTCTTCTAAGTTTTGAAAATCTTGATTCCCAAGATATGAGGAAAACCTACCCTCAAAAATTCATTTGGATTATGAAATCCAATTTTCCTTGGAATATATATTTATCTACCCATAAATATTAATATTCCCAAGTGATTCTACTGAAAAATATTTCCTCAAAACCTATTATGTTTGCAAGATAAATGAGGAGAATTTTGACTTTTAAACTGAGATGATATTTGAGAATTGGTGCCAAATTTAATAGTTGAACACCCAAGCTTGAAAGTTTTTTAAAATAAAACCTTATAAACCTTACAGTATTTTGAATTTCAAACTATTAATTGCATGGGTTCCCTTAATTTACCCTTTAAATGTTTTAGAAAATCTTTACCATATCTCCAGCTGATATTGAATGCAAATTGTAACCTCAACAATAATTTTCCAAGCTATACTGAGTAAATAAATATAAATTCCAGAAAATCTTTGAAGAAAAATTTGTGAATGGTTTAAAAGTATCATTTCCAAATCATACATGTATATGAATAACATATATTCCTTGTGTAATTCTTGTAGATTAGGGAATTATTCTATATTTTCACAAACAAGAAAATTGGCTTATTAGAATTATACAAAGTGAAATCTTGACTTAGGTAAATGAGACCAAATATCTCAAATGAGTTGATGGTTTTACCTTCAATATTTTATATCAAGCTTCCTGAGCCAATGCTAGTTGAATTTCAAATATCATTTCAAAAAATAAAAAATGCATACTAATTTCAATTATTACCAAAAAAGCTTTATTTAAATTCCTTTGAGTATTTTACATAAAATCTGAACGACCCAATATGTTCTCTGGAATCGTATTTGTAAGGCATAATATTTTGTAATAGTTATTTTTTATGGAGGATTGTAATTTATAAAGCAAGATTTATGCATAAAATATTTCTTGATTAAGTACATAAGGAGAGGGTTGATGATAAAAATATAAAGATAAAGATATAACTCTAGTAATATTATGAATATCTGACTAGGGAAGCTCACAAAATATAATATAAGCTTATCTCTTGAGATTCATACTCTCATGCTTCTAGTGTCATATATTTGGGACTAGTACGTTCATACCAAGAGCTTTCTGAAGATTTCTTCAAAAGATAAACATAAAATACTTTCCTAGATTTTCTTTTCAAATTTTCTGCACATTAAAATGAAACATCCCATTAAGTAACCCCATTAATTTCTTTTAGGTTATCTTTGAATAGGAAATTAGGGATATTTCTATTTTAAAATATTCAAAATCATTCACTTCAGATGGTTCTCAAAGTTATCAGCTGTAGATATTGAGAATCAAACTCTTACTAAAAAGGAAAAAGAAACAAATTTATATTTCGAGGGTAATACTCATAAGTTTTGATCAAGTAAATACGAAACCTCAGGGATTTCTCAGTGGAATAGGAATATATTCTGATCTTGGTAAATTTCTGGTATATTTTCTATTATTATTGGTGGGAACAATGTTGGATTGGGATACTAACTATGGCTCAATCTTCTGTTATCATTAATAAAATTATAAACTGGTGCTTAAAATTGAATATCTTTGTAGTACATATGTTGTTTTTGAAATATTGAGATCAGGTATATAAAATGTCACCTAAGGTTTGATAACATCATTTTTTTATACTTATACTTTCTTATATTCCAAATTACCAACTGTAGCCAAACTATACTCAGGGTTTCCAATTGAAATGATTTAACCTGAAGGTGTGGCTTGTAATTCTTCGAAATCTTCTATTTTTTTACTTTCAATTTCAATTTGGGCTGGAATTTATTTCCAATTTATCTCCTAACTCACTTTTCAAAAGCAACACCTGCTGTCAGTTTTAGCCACTTTTCTCATGGTGTATTTGAGCTATTTGAAAATGCTTGATTACTTACTTAGTAATCTTGTAAGATTTGTCTATAAAGCTCTTGATAATAGTAGCAATATTAAGAGTACTATGACTTTCCTCAGTAGAAAAATAGAATATAATAAGATATTATAACCACAAATTCATATAATTATTGAACATAATTATATTAAACAGAGGAAATTTAATTATTATCAAGTAATTTAATAATAATAATAAAATCTTAGTAGTTATCATAAATTATAATTATTCTATTATTGCTATAGTCACTGACAATTAAAACAGTAAGAAGTGTAAAGCTCTTAATTAGACAATTACACATGTAAAATATAAATATTTAACCACTTATAAATAATATAAACATTATTTCTAAAACAATTATCACACACACTGTGCAGAAATAATTCTTATAGAAAAATTATATAAAAAAAACTAATAATAGATGAAAAATTACAAACTTCAAAAAAAAATAACTTCTAATATATATTTGATACAACAAGTTAAATACAACAGTTATTAAATTAAGAAGCTATTATAAGTTGAAAACACACCAAAAATCAATATTTTAAAAATAAAACAACTTTTTATAATGAAAAATATAATTAAAGAGTATTTAAGAGGAATTTGTGGATTTTAAAAGATATTTAAGATGATAATCTTATAAAATGAAATATATTATTGGTGATTTTAGAAATAATCTGAATTCTATCATTTCAATTCTTTAATTTAAAATTAATAAAGAATACAATTACTCAAGAATTACTTTTGATAATAAGATTTTATATGTAATAAAACTTTACCTGTTTGAATGTCTAATATGATTGTGTTGATAATGAATGATGGACAAAAATAGTGATGAATAGACTCTTTTTATGTCTACAGAGAAGCTCTCCTGATTCATAGTGGATATAAAGGGTGTGCTAAGGTCAAAACTAAAAACCATGCTTAAAAATAAGGCTGTTAGCTTAAGTGAACTTATTTTTAATTCCAATTTAAAGTTACCAGCATTATTATTGACTCCAAGTAGCTATAATCCTCATTTAGGTTAGTTATTTTAAGTTTCAATATGATAAAGAGATATTTATATTGAATTTAATCACATGAACAACTTAAAAATAGAGTTTCAAGCAAAGATCTCTTGAACTAAACTTTGAATTAATTTTTGAAGAAATTTTAATTTTCTTCAGTTATAATTAAAAGAGTAAATTTCCAGGCTGGTCACCATTAAAAACTGTTTATAAGAGATACTCGAAAATTAATTTATACACAGATAACATTCAATTGTAAGCTGTGTGATTTTTTCAGGAAAATCTATCAAGAATTGGATTTTTAATGAATTTTTGAAGTTACTACTATTTTTCCATGCAAAATAGCAATACACACTAAACCTTAACTTTTGTTAAGGTTTTAATGATTTTAACTTTGAAATTTTAAGCTTATTTAAGTTTTTTAAGATTAAATAAGCTTTGAAATTCTTCAAAACCTTGATTTCAAGCTTGCATATTGGGATTTACCCATTGGCAGCTTGAAATTTCTGTTCAAATTGGGATGAAACCATTTTAAATCTTAAGTTTGGATAAAATTTTAATCTTAAATTTTGAATAAGGTTGAAAATCATCCAATACAGGTGGACAACCTTGATAGAATACTTGCAAATCCAAAAAGCTGGGTACCCCAGCTCTGTTTGGTCTTTTTCCTTTGTCCCACCTTTTTGCGTGTATTTGACCTTTTATTTACTACAAGCCATACATGGACTTAAACCCTTTCAAATTGAGCCAACACAGTTTTTATGTAAGATGTGTCTGTGAAACTGTTGATGATATTACTATTGATCAACAGTACTATGACTGTTCTTATGAAATATAATAATAAAAAAATTATTATAACCACAATTAGATAATTCAAGAATTACTTCTTTTACGTGTTATACACTACTAGTGATTATAACAGTAAGAAGTAATTGTCTATAAGAATAAATTACAAGAAGAATTTAATAATAAAAACTTCTTTTATTAAAATAATAAAATGATTTTAATATATAAGTATCTTTTACAAGAATAATTATAAAGATAATTCTTGAAGAAAACTATTACTAGAGAAAAACTTTAAGAATTGAGATAAATTACTCACTATTAATCCAATGAACCTTTTTAGAAGATAATAGTAGAGAAATTTGACCTGGAATTGTGGACTTAATGGATCAAAATCAATTTATAACAGTATTACAACAAAATATAGTTGATTTCTATGATTTCTGAAAGAATAAAACACTTAAGAAATAGTTTTAACTAATACTTACTTGTTTGGTAATAAAGGTATAATATAATAATGTGCTGATATGGAAAAAACAGCAAGAGGAGGCCTCTTTTAAGTCTAAGAAAGCTCACAGAGGCGTGCCATGGAGCAAACTGAAATACTAGTGAGTGAGAAAGCAATAACCCTTGTTGGATTATTGATTGCATCATCTGTTGTCACGTAAGATTATCATAATTGCTTAATTGAGGCTTTTACGTGACTACCAACCCATTCATGGTTAAGAATAAAAGGAGTAACAACTTTAAATCTGCTTTTATTTCAAAATCATAATTTATTTCTCAAAGCTATCAATGTTATTGGAAATTTCATCACAGGATGTATTTTCTGTAAATTTTTGAAGATTCTGTGTTTCACGTGGAATCCTCAAGAATGGACTGTAAGTAAACCTTTTGATTTGACATATAAAAGTATAATAATTCTTTGGTTTTTATATGAATTATACAGTTATTAATTATTCCTGAAAGATTCAGAAAGATTCTTTGTGAGTTGTATCTTTGATGAAGTTTTGAAGTTTTTACCTCATTTCTATGTAGAGTTGCAAATAGCAGTATATGGCTAGTTGCTATGAGGTAAATCAATGGATACTAGTCCAAAAAGGGTTTTGATTACTCTTTTAGGGCTTATAAATGGTAAGTCATTAATAATTAACATGGTTACAGGAGTCTAAGCTGATCTTTACCTCCTTGGCATGTCAAAATAGCAGGTTATTTGCTAGTTTCTTATGATTTACTGAAGTTGTAACATGGTAAGCAAGTTCCCAAAAGGTTTTAGTTTACTAATTGGGCCAATATTAGCCATGGATCCAAGCTTTGGAGCTTTCCACACCTCAGTGGCCTCAGAAGCTTGGTACCCTGGCTCTCTTTGATGTCTTTTGTCCCCTTACCTACTTTTTACGTCAAAATAGAATTTTAAGCTTCAAGTGAGATATCCACTATGGGTGTACCAAAAGTGAATGTAAGAATACCATAATATTAAGTGCCCAAAACATGCGTAACACTATTCTTAGTGTATATGTAACATGGGATTCCTTGCATTCCCATTATTTTGGTGTGAAATAGAGAAAAACAAAAAAATTTCATGGATCTTTTATGTGGTATTGAAGTATTTTCCATATTATCACCTCAAATAGTTGATTTGAGCTTATTCACTCTATGGAGCTACCCTAGGTGAAGTTTTATTTAGAATCCAAATCGGGCCTTAAATTCATGTATTTACTTACTCAATAAAAAGGTATTCATCTTTTCTGAAATCAAAAATGATTAATTTTGAATATATGCATGACTTATGGGTTATGCATAGTTCATAATTTCTTTTTAAGATAACTGTGGCCTATTGGGGTATGTAAAATATAACTCAAGTCTCACAATTTACATGCTTTATGGCAAATCTTTACCCATTTCAGTTAATATACACAACACCTTAATTTTAACTAAAATTTTGGTATGTTTGCATAAACCTTATGCAACTTTAAGCTTAAGCTTATTTAAGCTTAAATTTAACAATTTTAAAAAATGTTGAAAAAAGTTGCAATTGAATTGTGAGACTCTTAAATCTTCTAATAACATAAGAAATAATCATTTTTGGGTATAACACCCTATGGGTGTACCCTAGGTTATTTTTGGTGTAGAGTTCAAAAATTAATTAATAATTATAACTTTGTTTATCCAAGGAAAAACTATACTTATTTTTTGTCATTTTTTTTCATCTCAAGTCCAATTTAAAAGTCTGTTCATGACTAAATCAACTGAATATAAAGTTATTTATGGCCTTATGGGTATGTCATACATACCTCACAGGCTCACATTCCCTACCACTAAAAACATTTACCACAATTTTTCCTTTTTAGTATACCCCCAATTTATTTGGGGGGATATAATCCACTGTCCAGCCTCTCTACCTATACTTTTTAAGTATGTAAAGCACACAATTCAAACTTTTTTTGAGGAATTGGTCTTCTCTGATTTCTGAATCTTCTGGGAAACTTTTGGGAATCAGGTATTTTACTTTCTGCAATACATTCATCTTCATGTTGTTGATTCCTGTACCTGACTGATTATTATATTTTATTTTTTCCCTTAAGTCTTTTTTCTTTCAAGACTTTCAGTACTTTTTTTTCCTCACTTTTATCAAGAGGGGGTACTTCTAGGTGTGTATCATTTCACAAAGGAAATGATTCCTTATCACTTGAAGTGTAATTGTTCACTAGACTGACAGCAAAAGTTGGATGATTTCTTTCCAATTTTCCTGACATTTTTACTTGTACTGCATTTGCCCCATGAAGGGCTTTAATAATGAATGGTCCTGCAAAGGAATATTCCAATTCCTTTGGGCCTTTAATATTATTAAAGCTCAAGGTTGAAACTAGTATTAAGTCCCTTTCCCAATGCTGTCTTCCAGACCTCAACAAAGGGAGCTCTTGCCAAAAAGGCTATGAAACCGTTTGAAAAACCAATTGATACTTGGAAGCTGTAGATCACATTCCATGATGTGACAGTACCCCCAGGCTTAGAGCACTGCGTCCCAAAGTGCATGTAACTGATGGTATTACCCATGTCACCCTCATGGGGCTACATTAGGCACAACAGGAGCCTACAAGGAACTCCAAAAGGGTGGAACCCTTGTATGCCAATGGAGCAGAAAACCCAGAAATTTCAGGCTGTTTTATTGAGACCTCCCTTGTCTCCAACCAGAATCAAACCCATGACTTTGGTAACCATTTTATTGTCACAGTCCTGTCTGCCAGACCTCAGCAAAGGGAGCTCTTGCCAAAAAGGTTATTAAACCAGTTGAAAGACCAATTAATACTGGCAAGTTGTAGATCACATTCCACCATGTGACAGTCCCCTACTTTGAATTCTGGTGTTTTATGACTTTTATCCCACTTCTGTTTAGCATATTCAAAGGCATCATTCATGCTTTTATTTGCATGATGCCTCATTTTATCAAGCAATATCTTAAAGCTTGAAGAATTTGGATGAATATCAACTAAATCTTTCTTCAAGGTATCAAACTGAAGTTTAGGGTTCCATCCTTTTTGCAACATTGCAGGATTTTTTCCTGTTGGAGCATGGATAGAAGTCTTATAGGCTAATTCCAATGCTGGTATAAGAGTATGCCAATCATGAGTAAAGCCATTGGAATCTTCAAACTCCAGGCCATAAGCACAAAATCTTATGATCATGTACTCAAGGGTTTGAATCATTCTTTCTGCTAACCCATCTGTTTGTGGATGGTATGTGGTTGAGAATGATATTTTTGTACCCAAACGCTTATTTAAATTAGTCCATAAGGCTGATGTAAATTTTGGGTCTCTATCACTAATGATACTTTCAAAGAGACCAGTATGGGATATTACTCTGTTCCAAATCAAAAGAGCTGTATCCATAGCTGTGTCATATTTATGATATGGTAAAAATATTGGATTTTTGCTATATCTGTCTACAATAACAAGAAATGAACTTTAACTTTTATCACCTCCAGGTGGTAAAGCAGTTACCCAATCCATATGAGCCACTTCCCATGGGGTACTTGGCTCTTGGATATGAATCATTAAACCAAATGTCTTACCAGTAGCTTTGTTGGCTTTCTGGAATCTATCACAGCTATGACAATACTCAATGACATCTTTTCTCCAGGATTGCTGCCAGGAACATGTCTTAATTCTTTCATTTGTTCTTTCTTCAGACAGATATCCAGAATGGATGTTATCATGGCATTCTAGTAGTACTGTGTTGATTAAAATTCTACTACATAAGACCATGACACATGTGTGTTTAGATCTATGATATAAGATACCATCAAATAAATGGAATCTTCCATTTTCATAAGATGTCTTCCACATATCACCCAGATAACTATCCAAAGCTGCATCTTTGAAATCTTTGTCAACTAGAGCAGTAAGAATATGACAATTCTTATCTTTCTTATGGCTTTCTCTAACTTCTGCAAAGAATTCTGTACCCACATCTGTGATTTTAATTCCTTCAATTGCAATTCGAGGCTCTGCACTTGTAGGAACATAGGCAGGATTGTCAGGCTTATTGGTTAATTCCCTTCCACTCAAGCCATCAGAATTCTTGTGAATATTTCCAGCTTTATTTACTATGGTTATGTTGCCTCTATACTCCTGTATAGCAATCTACCATCTTAACATGTTTCTGTTTGGATTTTTCATGTTAAGAAGTGATTTTACTGCATTACAATCAGTAATTAATTCAAACACACTACCATCAATATAATAATGAAGTTTTTTCAGATCCCAAAAAAGGCAAAGACACTCCATTTGGTTACCTTCATATCTGGCCTCAGTAGGTTTGATTTATCTTGAGATAAAATAAATTGGACCTTTATAACACTTTTCCTTCACTGTTTGAACTTGATGAATAGGTTCACCTAGACCTTTACCACATGAATCAATATACATCAATAATAATTGTGCATTAGTCAAGGCATACTTTATCTTTTCATATGCTTGAATCCTTTATTGTGTCATTTCAAAGCCAGTTTTTTGATGTACAATGATTTGGCATGGATTGCAAAATCTTCAAGGTGTTGCCTGCAATGACTGGCAAACCCTAAGAAATACATCATTTATTTCTTGTTCTGGGACATTTGTTTCAGTAAAGCTGTAGCCACTTTGTTTTTGTCAACACCAAAGCTCAGTCCTGAGACTACATGTCCTAAAGCTTTCAACTCATTAAACACAAAATTATATTTTTTAAGAGATATTTTCATGTTCACTTGAAGAATTTTCTCAAATACTAATGAAAGTCTCTCTAAATTTAATTTCCATGGTCTCTGAACAAATGATAATGTCATCAATATAAATGATCAACCATCCCTCTGATAATTCATGTGGGAAAATGGTATTCATGATTCTTTGATAATGAGAGGGTGCATTCTCAATACCAAAAGGCATTCTCAAGTATTCATAAATACCACAATGAGCAATTAATCTCAATGATCTCCTGGCATGAGGTGTCAAAACATTCTTGTGAAAACCTTTAAGGGCATCCATAGAAGTGATAAATCTTCCTTTGGATATTTGAGTCAAAGTCACATGGATTCTAGGGATTGGATACCTATCTGTAATAGTGTATTTATTCAATGTTCTAAAATCACCAACAATCCTTTATTTATCTTTATGCCAAGTAATTATCACAGGATTGTGACTTCTACTTCTTCATTGTGCCCAATGTTTCTAAGAACTCCCAGTTTCATCAGCTCATCAATATGAGCTTCCATGCTTCTCTAGCCCTAGGGCTAGCTGGGTAAGCTGGTCTTTACAATAGTGGAGGGTAAGGTCTTTCCACATTCAGTATAATGTCCACTTCATGGCCTTTGATAGCTCCAAGTGGTTCATTATCAGACGCCAAGGCTTCCCTGTATTGAAATAAAATTTCAATAAGTTCTTCCTTCATTTCTAATTTTCATTCAGGGCTAATTTGTGCTCCAATTAGTTGATCTGACACAGATATTTCCTTATTAACATTCTTTACTTGTCTAATGACAGTTATTTCTCTTTTTTCTTGAGGAAAAGCAAGTTTCTGCCTTTCATCTTCCCCTATTGTGAAATATCTGTCCTTTTGATTATTAATATCAATACCATTAGTATTAAGAGAATAACTTCCAAGTATAAATGGTTGTGAAGTACAATTATTCATCACAAAAAATTCAACTCTCAAACTGATACTTCCTGCAGGATAGGAAATATCATTTCTGCTTCAAGAATGCCCAAGGACTGCATATCTTGGCTAGCACTGTTGAATTTTATACCTTCAATTTGTATTAACGTTTCTTCCCAGTTGGTATAAATCATTCCAAGATAATCTTTTCCAAAGCAAGTACAAAATGCACCTGAGTCGAGATGTATCTTGGAGTCTTTGTTTTTTATCACAATATTGGTGATACAAGATGATCCAGCTGTATAACCTTTACCTATGGAAGTTTTGGCTTTCTGAATCTTAGCATCTTGCACATGTATGAGATTCATACATTCATTACTATACTCTGGTAATTGAGTGTTCACTTCTGTGACTTCAAATAAAACATTATTGTTTTCTATACTAAGCTCATCTGGAAGCTCCTCTTCTTCAGAAGGCTCAGAATCACTTTCATTTAAGCATAAATTATTTGTTTCTTTTGTGTCTTCAACTTTTCACTTTCTATCTCATTTATTCTTGTCTTTTTGGGACAAGTGTTTGCTAAATGAGATGTACTTCCACATTTATGACATGTTAAAGGAGCTTTGCCATGTGGTTTATTTTGTTTTGGAATTGGTTTCCCAGTATTCCTATTATCTGTTGGGGGTTTATACCAATTTCTTCCAATTTTTGTTCTGGTTTTGATGTCTTCCATGGAATTGATATAATCTTCTGTATAGAAAGGCTCATTACATCTGCTTCTTATAGCATGCTCAAGGTCACCACCACATTTCCTTAATATCCTTTTATGTATTATTGTTTCAGACATATCAGGATGAAGGTCAGTTAATCTGTCCTTCTGCTTAGGAAACCAGGACATGGACCTGTCCCTCTCAATATTAAAGCTGGATTCTTCAAAGGAATTTTTCATCTTAAATCTCCAGGAATCATTTGCCCATTTGGAAATAATTTGTTCTTTCCACCAAGGCCAAGAATTTTCACCATGGTCTTGTCTCATTTTTTGATACCATTTCTTGGCTGATTTGATAAACAATGACTGTAATCTGGAACTTATGTATTCATATGGTATGTTGAAGTCTTCTTTGAAAATATAAATTGCTTTCATACATTTCATATGATTATATTTTCCTTCACCACTGAATGTTGGCCATTTCTCTAATCTTTGAATGTCTTTATAATTACAAGCAGTCTGCACTTCTGCATTACTTGAAATTGTATTGTGTAAGTCATTGTTCAAGTTCAGCACATTTCTTTTGAGAATTGGTATGGACTGTCTTGGCAATTCATTCTTTGTTGATATATTATTAATACTTTATATAATATCTTCTTTCAATTCAAGTCTTTCTTTTTCACTTTTTTCCAATTGTTCTTGAAAAAGAGCTGCATTGTGACCAGTTGAATTTTGCAAGTTCTGGACTTGTATTCTTGATTCTCTTAATTGTTTAGTAAAAAAATAAATAGAATTGTCATCTGGTTCATTGGGTAAGGTAACTTTAGACTCAATTATTGCACAAATTTGGGTCAACAACAAAATATTGTCTTTATCAAGATTTTCTAGGCCAATAATGGTCTTTTGTGATTTTTTTACTTTTAATATCTCTCTACCAAACTTTTGTTTGATTTTCTCAAATGTGTTAAGCTTTGTTATAATTTTTTTTATTAGAGCTTTAAAAATGAGCTACAAGCTTTACAAGGTCTATTTCTTTGGAAAGGATTTGTTCATTCTTTCCTCCTCCTTGTTTTTTAATTCCATCAGAGTTCTTGCCATATTGAGCACATTTTCCATGGCTCTCTTCTCTTTCTTGGGAATTCTGTAGTTCTGTGGGTAAGGCTTGTTCCACTTGGGCTTTGCCTTTCCCTTTGTGTTTTTCTTGCCCTTCTGATTGCTTTTTGGGGTTTTATTGCCCTTGTTGTGAACTTTTTGAGGCGGATTTTTGCTTGTGTATTCTTGGGAAGCTTCCACTGGGCTGTTTCCTTTCCTTGGGCCAACTTCTTCTTCTGGTCCTCTGATAACATGCTTTGGTTTTTCAACCTAACTTTTATCTGTTGGACTTGTCCTTTGCAAGACATGGGTGTCCAACCCTTCAGAAGTTCTTCTGTCTTTTCTGGCCCCATGAACTTCTTCACTTGAAGATATGAGTTCATGGTTCCTATCCAAATACTTGGGAGAAGTTCCCACTCTCGCTGTTTTGCTTCCATAAACCAGCTTTTGTACTGACACTGGTATATCTCTATTGTTGCCTGTTGAAAGTGATTAAGGTATAAAAACAGCAATAGCAGTTATGTCAGCTTCTGGACTCTCAATAAGAGTGTCAAAGGTGCTGGCTAACCTTTGGGAACTGGTGGAAGCTCTGGAATCTTCCATTTGTGCCTCTCATCTGGGCTGACAATCTTGTCCTTTGGATTTATGACTTGAATGTCCTGATCCAGATCCATTTGACTGGATAGAGTAGTTACTTCCACTCCTAGTAGGAGTCATTTCATGTGAATTTAAAGAAAAATGGACTAAAAAGTTGATTGAATTCACCTTCTGGACCTTTAAAGGGCTGTTTGGTAATTAAACCCTTTGGTGCTGGGCTGGTTTCAATTTCAATACTAGACTTTGAGACCTCAGAGTCTGAAGAATTTTCTCTGATGGATGACACTAGATAAAAGAAAAAATATAAGTTATTTTATCAAACAATAAAAATAACCTATAAACTGGACTTATTGGATAAAGTTGTTTCAATGTAATTTGTGGTAAATTATGTCAAAAATAAAGAAAAATGGTTTTAATTAAAGATCTTTAAATTTTTTAAATTTTTTTGTTTTATTTTATATTTTCTTTAGAGAAATAATAATTATGAAATTAAGAAGCTGTTAATCACAATTGTCTTATTATTCACTTGATAGTAGAATAACTCAAAGAATAAACTTCAAGTCTGTGATGTGAAAATGACACTATTTTGACAAGAGAAATTTATTCCACATCACTCAACAGTAAATTTTTTCAAACAATATTCTCACGAAGAAATAACTTTATTAATATTATAATGAATATTGATGAGGGATAAGTCCCAAAAAAGCCTATATTAATTAAATATGGCAATTTCACATCAAAAAAGAGTAAAATAAGGTCCAGAATAGGATTCATGTCGCAAAAATTGGTTGAAATTATGGCCAGGACCCCAAATTTAAGTTTTGTCTATGAAACCCTTGATAATATTAGCATTATCAAGAGTACTATTACTGTCCTCAGTAGAAAAATAGAATATAATAAAATATTATAACCACAAATCAATATACTTATTGAAAATAATTATATCGAAAAAATGAGATTCAACTATTATTAAATAATTTAATAATAATAATAAAATCTTAATAATTATAATAAATTATAGTTAGCCTATTATTGCTATAGTCACTGACAATTATAACAATAAAGAGTGTAAAGCTCTTAATGAGACAATTACATGTGTAAAATATAAGTATTTAACCACTTATAAATAACATAAATATTATTTATAAAAGAGTTATCACACACACTGTGCAAAAATAATTCTAGTCGAAGAATTCTATAAAAAAACTCATAATAGATAAAAAATATAGCACTTCAGAAAAAAACTTACTTATAATATATATTTAATACAAAAAGTTAAATACAAAAGTTATTAAATTAAAAAATTATTATAAGTTGTAAACATGCCAAAAATAAATATTTGAAAGATAAAACAAATTTTTATAATAAAAAATATGACTAAAGAGTTTTTAAGAGGAACTTGTGGATTTCGAAGGATATTTGAGATGATAATTTTATAAAATAAAATATATATTATTGTTGATTACAACAATAATCTTAATTCTATGATTTTGATTCTTTAGTTTTACTTTAATAAAGAATTAAATAACATAATAATTACTTTTCATAATAAGATTTTGTATGTAATAAAACTTTACCTGTTTAAATGACTGATATGATTGGATTGATAATGCATGATGGACAAAAATGGTGATTAATAGACTCATTTTATGTCTACAGAGAAGCTCTCATGATTCATAATGGATATAGAGGGCATGCTCAGTTCAAAACTGAACAACCATGCTTCAAAATAAGGTTCTTAGCTTAAGGTAACTGATTTTCAATTTCAATTTAAAGTTACCAGTGTTATTCTTGACTCCAAGTAGCTTTAATCCTCATTTAGGTTAATTATTTTAAGCTTTAATATCATATAGCTTTATTTATATTAACCTTCATCACATGAACAACTTAAAAATACAGTTTCAAGAAAAAATCCCTTAAGCTCAATTTTCAATTGATTTTCAAAGAAATCTTAATTTTCTTCAATTATAATTAAAAGAGTGAATTTCCAGGCTGATTACCAATAAAACCTGTTTATTAAATCTACTGAAAATTTTATTTATACACAGATAACATTAAATTGTAATCTGTGTGATATGTTTAGGAAAATCCATTAAGAAATGGATTTTTAATGAATTTGTGGAGTTATTACTATTTTTCCATGTAAAATAGCAATACAAACTAAACATCAACTTCTGATAAGGTTTTAATGCTTTTAACTCTAAATTTTTAAGCTTATTTAACTTTTTTAATCTTAAATCTGCTTTTACAGGTCTTCAAACCTTAATTTCAAGCCTGCATATTGGGATTTACCCTTTGGAAGCTTGAAATTCCTGTTCAAATTGGGATAAAGCCATTTTAAACATTAAGGTTGGATCAGAGTCTAAGCTTAAAGTTTAAATAAGGTTGAAAATCCTTCAATACAGGTAGAAAACCTGAATTGAATCCTTTCAGATCCAAAAAGCTTGGTACCCTAGCTCTGTTTGGTCTGTTTGTGTGGATTTTGCCCTTTTATTTATTCAACGACATACTACAGCCCTGAACCCTTTTAAATTTAGCGCATTCAGGATTTACATCCCCTATGCCAAATCCTTAGCCAGTTCAGTCAATATACACAACACCTTAATTTTAACTCAAATTTTGGTATGTTTGTATAAAACTTATGCAACTTTAGATTTAAGCTAATTTAAGCATAAATTTAAAAATTTTAAAAAATGTTAAAAGAAGTTGAAATTGTACTGCAATATTTATAAATCTTCTAATAACATAAGAAACAATCATTTTTGGGTATAACACCCTATGGGTGTACCCTAGGTTATTTTTGGTGTAGAGTCCAAAAATGACAGAAGAATTATAGCTTTGTTTATCCAAAAAAGATTATACTTACTTTTTGTTATTTTTTATTTTAAATCCAATTGAAAATTCTGATCAAGACTAAATCAACTGTATATAAAGTTATTTGTGGCCTTATGGGTATGTCATACATACCTCACAGTCTCACAAATCTCAAAGAATGTGTAGTTAATGCCTGGAAGTATTGATTCAAGATTAAACTATCAATCACAGTGTTTTCCTTTATTATAAAAGCCACCTAAGGCTGTAGGCTTCCTATTTTCCTTTTTTTGAGCTCTCATAAAGAGTACCATTTCATATAAATAGAGATCCTCTCTCCTCCTTCTCCCTTTGCTGCAGTTAGAAATTATGTTTTGAATTTATTCTTTCTGATTCCTCTTCTATAAGTTTATACTAGAGCTCTTTTTAAGTAATCAAAATTAACAGCTGAGTGTTGTTTCTGACAGAGGTAAACAGAACCAAGATTATGAAAATATTTCAATTTACCCCTCACTGGAAGGTAGTAGTACTTTGGTTCAATTAAAAAGGATTTTAAATATTGAAGCTCATGAGAAAGGTGTCTCTGAAGTTTAGTGTTTCAACCTCAAGAGTAATTTTTTGAGAGTTTGGAAGAAGCCAATAACAAAAATTAATTCTTTGGGATTTGAAAGAAAAAATAAGCATTGTAAAGTAGATTTAGGCTAGCTCTTGTTCTAAAATTCCTTCAAAAGAGTAATTTTGACTGTTTCAAATAACCTTCTCAGCTTAATTAACTATACAAAACACCTTTCACTCAGTTTTGAGCTGGTTCTTTCTGCCATGTACCCTTAAGAGAATTCTCATTTCCTTTTTTGAAATGAAACATAAAAAACTGTTGTAATGCTTCCGATTTTCAAAGATATTAGTGCTTGTATTCTTTAGTTATTACCTGATAAACTATCATCAAGAAAAATAAGAATAAAAATAAACTTAAACTTATTATTAGTTTTCTATTCTTTTCTTATTGCTAAAATATGATTAGTAGTATTACTATTAAGCACTCTAGTACATATTACACAGCTCATCATTACAACAAAACCCACAGTTATATGGATTTTCCTATATTAAACATTACTATTATCCATTGTTGACATAGTAGCTAATTGTCAACAACACCAAGATTTTCAAATACCCATTTTCTTCTTTCACCGCTGCTAATTCTGTTTATCAAAGCTTTTCTTCTTTATTTATTAAAGAGTTATAAAGAAAAGAAGACTTGTACTCTGTGTCTCATAAAAACTGTTTCCCCTCATTTTTATCAGTGTTTTAAGTTCAATTGAATATTGCTGTACAACTCTTTAGTTGAAGCTAATCAGCCTTCTAGAAGTTTTGAAATGGATTTGTTTTTTAAGGTTGTAAAAAATCAATTCTTCAAGCAGAGTGAAGTATCATAAGAGATTTTTGAATAATGTTCTCTGAACAAGCCACTATCAATAAATATAATTTATTTTAAAACTCAGTCAATATAACTTAAAATATTAGGAAGGGAAGTCTAGATTATTTTATCACATGAGCAGAGCAAAGGTTACAAGTCTCAAACAGAAATTCAAAACTGTTTTCCTGTAATTTACCCCACCTTCAGAGTAGTTACCATAGTGCTACTTTAATCTTATTAGTTTCTTTCCAATAGTATAGTTCTCAACTCAAAGAAAGAAAAATCAAATTTTTGAATGCTCAGGTTGCTTTCGTTAACCTCCGATATTTGGAATTAATTCTTCAGATCTGCAGAATGTAGCTAGAGTAAGAATGCTTTAGAAATTTTTACTTATCATTTATAAATAACTCAATTTCAGATATCTTGTTCACTTAATATTTTTCACATAGTCTCACAAATAGAAATATTCAAACCAAATAATTTTTCAAGAAAATTTTTTGTCTTTTATTTGGCTTGAAGACTATTATATTTCAAAAAATAAATGTGGGAATCCCATTTGAATATATTGTTTTGAATAGTAATGCTTATTTACAAAGCTATTTATCATGAAAGTTATATTTTGAAGATTATGATAATATTTCTGAATAACATTAAGAAAGTTGTGTTTTTATGTTAAAAATGCCCATCAGTTTCTCATCTCAATAAAATTAAGAAACTAATCAGTAAAAACTGATTTTAAAATCACTTAACCCTCCAAAAAATTGATCAAGATTATTGGTTCGCTTCTACTCTTCTAGTCTGAGTAGTTTTATGAAGCGTTGTTACTTTTTTAACCATCAAAATTTGTAAATTACTCTCAAATAATCATTGAAATCATTCATTTCAGAGAATGAAAGAAATTGAAATTGAAATTTTGACATCAGATTTTGCTCAAAATTCAATTTCAAATATCTGAATATCCATGTGTTGGAACCAAAAAGATGCCTGAAATTAATTAGGAGATTTATGAATAATTCAATTTGGAACATGTATGACAGCTGCATAAGCTTAAGAATTGCGGGTTCGTCTCTCGTTTGGCTTCAACAAGAGTCCAAAACCCAAAACAACTCAGAAATCTCGAAAACGATGATAAAAAATGGTACGGAAAAGCATTCCCAGACTTTACAAGATGCAACACAGGAATTAATACTGAAACAGACAACGCAAGAGGGATGAGGGGCTGATGGGTTAGAATTCGACTCGGTTGGAGTGGATGGGTCTGCACCTTTCCCGTCGCAGCACACCATGCAAGTCAAGTAATGGATTGCTTAGGAAGTCCAGACGCCTTCGACGAATTCTTTGATGATGCGAAAAGTCTTTGCATGCACCGTTGTGAGGCCAAGATTATGTCAGAGTGCCCATTGCCATCGTCACCGAAGCGCCATTCACGGCTAAGCCGGGAATAGCAGGTAGATCCATAGAATGCCAGCAAACCCTCGCAGCGACAAGCTTACAACATCCTGCACCAATTGAGGGTGAGCGGCTAAACTCTACAGGCGCATAAAAAAGTCTTCCGTGGCTCAAGTGTGAAGCTCGCCGTTCCATAATAGATGATGATCTCAGCGTGTACAACTGCTAAAAGACGGAAGGTTTGAGCGGTTCCCCGAAGTGCTAGGGCTTAGCAAGGACGCATTCAAAAGTGGCACCAAGCATGCTCTGCCGGTGGATAGTACTCATTCCTTAGCTCTGGTCACGGAGAGTACTTTCTTGGTTCGCTTCGCAAGTGTCCTGTTCATCTTTGCCTCCAAAAGACACTGTGACTGTCCACCTAGCTGGGGCTGCGCCAAACTGAACCAGTTGCTCCAACCACCTGCAGGTTTTTCTTTGCTTGAGCCCGTTCAAAATCTCCAAGCATCCCCCCACAGGGAAAGAACAATATCAAGTTTGTCACGAAGCTCCTGCTAGCGTCTGCTTTTCTTCTCCATGGACCGTAGCGATAACTCTAGGTTTCAATTGATTACCCTCAAGTTAAGTGTACCCTTGCTTAGAGCTTCGTCCCAACACTGACGAAAGCAGAAAACGTGCATTGTTGCCAGGCAGGGTATATCTACCACCGATCATCTGGGTGCCTTTAGCTTTTACTTCGAGCCACTGCGCTCGCATGACGAGTCCTTGAATCCGAATCTGATACGCAGCTCCTCCCTGGAGCGCCAATACTTAGATCAAGTGGGCCTAGAATCTACCGATTTCTTCGTGAAAATTGAGTCAATCAGCCAGCCTCTTGAATGCGCTGATGGCCCGCTGATCGCTAGCTATTATTTGCTTCCAAAGTGGGATCCTCCTAAGAGTTTGAGGAAGGAATTGGCTAGCTCTATCGTTGTCAAAGAGTTGAGTACGCCCCATGGTGCCGACTCCACGTGCTCGCCTTCTGATAAAATGCGGCTTAGTGTAGTTCGAGCATTAAGTTTACTTGCAGTTCGGAACTGCTCAAGACCTGCGCTACGCCAATCAAGGACGAGTTTCATACAAACACCTTACAAGTTACTCTTCGTCTATCACAGTCAGTAATCACCATTCATTGGACAATCTTCCGGTGAGAGAATCAGCTTTCTTGAAAGCGAATTAACGGCGAAATCATTTTTTCTAAGCTTTTTCCTTTTTTTTGTTGCAGACAAAGCAGTCTCCCTGCCCTCCCAAATATCACTGATAATAAAGCTAGTTTGCCCATGATCAGTTGCTGCCTACTCAACTGAATTTCCCCTCTTTCGCAAGTCTATTTGGAAGGCAGATTTGGCCGACCAGCTCATATGTGTGGGTTATCAGAAGCTTTGTACTTAAAGCATGGGTTTTTGAATTGGGGTCGAATGTTTTGAGCTTTTTTTTGCCACAGTATTGCTTCCAAGGATCGGGCTTTGAGTTATACAATGAGCCAGCGGTGTGTCTGCAAAGCCAAAACTGTTGTTTCGCCTGATTCAAAAGCTTGAGCTGACTCAATTCAACATCTAAATACCCTAAAAAAACTTCAATTGGTCATATCCATTAGGTTCAGACGAGGTTGATGCACAACTTATCACACTGTCTTATTATGGGTTATTTTCTTCACGTTTCTATTCTGATTTTATTATCAAATCACTCCCATTGAGTCCTAGCTATGTATATTTTTTTACTCTGACACTGTTACCCTCGTTGAATTATCTGATTTTGTCCATCAATTCGCCAACTTTTGTCATGTGGAAGCTTCATAAGTACAAATGTACCTTGGAAAGCCCTGGATTTAAAGGAAGAATCTTTAGGGTATTTCGTAATTTTAGATTATATAGTCAAACGCTTTGCCTGATTTTGCAAATTCAATTGGGACTACTCCAATTTCATCTTTTGTGTTAAAAAAAATATTTGACTTTAGGAAAAATACTTGAAATTGAGTATAGGTGGAAAAAGCTTTAGTATGTGTCCAAAAATTCAAGAGTCATTTAAGAAGAGAATCTAAAAGATTTGTAATGAACTAATGAGAAGGTGTGACCAGAATCAATTTTTGAAGCTATATGAAAGGTGGGCTGGTTTACCTAAATAAAACTAAATTCCATCAATTAAAAGTAATTGTGTTTTATGTTTCCTAACTCAATGAAACGAGAATGGGAGATTAAGCTGTTGATTCTTGGCTTTGAGTCATGTATCCAAATTTCCTTTCAATGATATTTGTTATATATTGAATTTGGCCCTCTCCATTCATTTTTTGAAACATGGAGCTGCTGTTTATTGTTAGAGTCTTGGAGTCTGCTTCTATTGGGATTCCCTTGGTCATAAGACTGGTTTTCATATCTTATTGGTCTGGTTATTTGAATTCATTGACTTCCACTTAGATTTTCTCTTTTTTTCCAAGGTCTAAATCCTTAGGCTGGATTTAGGGGTGTATAGATTTTGAGTTATTATGAATATTTTCCATTTCAATGAAAATCCAAAATCAGTAGCTTTTAGGATCAAGTTAATCATATCTGCCACATCCAAAATAAGGTTATTTCCCTTCATTATAATTCTTCTTGATTTATGTGTAGCCATATTCCATATTCTTTGTAACACATTGTAGAAATTGACTCAAGTCTTCAATGTAATAAGATTTTTAAATCAGGAGGATCTCTAGTGGTACTTTAAATAATATCAATCTCAGAAAGAAGCAAATAGTTACACTTTAATATTTATAACTTATTTTGGGCTAAAAAACCACATTCATCTTGGTCATTAATGAGATGCTTCTCTTACAGATTTCACAAGATACATGCATTGAATATCTGGAGTTCTTTAATTGACTATTTCAGTATATTAAGATTGGGCCTTTGGTGAGTAATAATATTTCTATCTGGAAGAAAGATTTTCAATTCTTTTTATGATTCTTTAGTAAGCTTCATTGAAGGGGATAAGTAAATAACATATTATTGTGAGGCTTTAAAGATAATTTTCCCGAAATCTGTAAAATATTTACAGCTTTGATTCAATCAATTGGGAGATATGAGTATCAATCTAAATTATTCAGGTTCAAAATTTAATATTTTTGATCTTATGGGCTGAATTAAGATATTTTTTGATTGAGGAGAATTATTTAAAGTGATGAAAAGGAGAATTTAAATGTATTATATGAGTAAAAAAAGGCTCATATGTGAGTTTTGAGGGGATATATTCAACTATCATATAGAATTTTGTGGGAGAAACAATAAGCCATACCTGAGGGAAATGATTTGTGAGTCTATTTTGGACTTAATAATCAGCCAATGACTATAATTGCTAGGCTGTATTAGCTTCTCCTAGAAATAAACTGAAAGAAATATCCTCTTGATGAGATAACAAATCAATGATTTAGGGTGTGTTCTGAGTGACCAAAGAGTAAATTGAATTTCCCTAGTCACTTTTTTTCCATTAACTTTTGATTTAAAAGTGAATTCTGTTATAGAGGATAAGCAATGTCAAGATAACTTAATCATTTTTGAATTTGAAATTGAGACCACATGAAAAGCAAGAAAGACCTACTTTTCATTTTTCCTTTTTGAATTATTGCCATCTCAACACCCTCTCTATCTAAAATTTCAAATCATGAAGCTCATGTAGATCCTATAGCTCCTATGGTATTTACTACTCCTAATATCAATAGCTCAACAAAAAACTCATGCACTTCTCACTACTGGACCTCTGAACATACCATGTTCTTCCTTTAAAAAATGAAGCTATGCAGGAGTTGGGCAACTATACTGATGGTGGAAATCAAGAAGGAAGCTTGATCAATCCTAGTGAAAGAGTTAAATCAGAAACTTGGTTTGAATTTGAAAAAAAATGGTTCAGAACTCAAAAGGACACAGTGTGTAACAATTATTTGATAAAGTTTTTTCATATGGCTCATTAGCTCATGTATAAAGCAGATCAAGCAGCTCTCAGTTTTTATAATGTCTCAGTGGATCAGGTTGATATGACAGAAAACAAATGATTGTTTCAGAAAATTATTTTTTTTCTGAAGTCAAATGAGCACCATCCCCATTCTCAGAATGAAAAGCCGCAAGGAATTCCTTTCCCAAACTACAAGCTGTGTGTCAACGTATTTTGGGGTACTTATGCCAGTGAAGAGCTAGCTGAAACTCATCCTCAGCTTCCTGTGATAGAGATTATTGGTGGAATAAACCTACATAGTGATTTTGTTTACTGGAGATTGTCATATTCTGATCTAACAAATTCGTTCAGAAAAAGAAGAAATAATCACACCGCCTTCTTTTACACAGAAAACCTCAGCCAAAGTCCTGTTAAAATTGTCAAGAGCCCACTAAAGTCTCAAAGGCCCACCAAAGAGGACAGATTCATGAGTGGTGTAGAAGGAATAGGAATTTCAATTAAAAAATGAGTGCAGAACCTTGTAACTCAATCTACAAACATTAAAATTAGTTTGATCCAAATTTTGCATTGAAAAAGGCCTTGAAGATACTTCAGGATGAAAACTCTAAGCATTTGACCAATTCTGAGATGATTGATAATATGAAATTGCCAGAAAATGATTGGAAAACAAAGGCTTTTTTGGAAATATGTAATAATACTGGAGATACTCTTCAATGGCCTCACAAAACTCTTTCTTGGAGATTTTTGATTTGTGCTTTTATGATCATTCTTTGAAATTAAAAACTTAAAAAGCATAGAAATTTAATTCAAGTTTTTTATGGCTGTTACAAATTTATGTTTTGATACTTTAACAACAGTAAGGCTCCCATTCAGTCCCAAGTATCCCTCATGCGCTGATACTGATTCTGTTTTCTAAAGCTGCTCCAGGTTCTGAAGCCTCTTGTAAAAAGTTATGTATACCCATAACTTGCACGTCATTGAGGGAATTGGTTGTTTGTTTCAAAATGAAATTTTTAAGCATTACAATTGCAAAGATGGTTCTATCGTTCACCTGTATGGGATAAGAAAAATGCCTTTGAAGGATTGGGAACTTAATTTTTAAAACCCAAATAACCCTCTCTACAAAATTTCTTAAATATGCCTGTTGTAAGTTAAACAAATACTCTTTTTCCTGAAGTATAAGAGAAGTAAGATTAATATCACATCCAAGGAAGCTTTCTGACCTTTCTAAAAAATAAATTACTGTAATCCTGCTAGTGCCTCTTCATGAAAATGCTAGCGTGTGGCCCTGTAAGACGTCAAAAAGTCTTTTTTGAGGGAGTACCCAGCATCTGCCGGATAATATTGATTTGGAGGTACATGGAAGTTCCAAGACAATGCATTTGCAAGCAAATTTTAGTCACGCGTTCTGCCTTATCAACCAACACACATGTTCAATATATACATGTAAACGTTGACAGCTATTAGTCCATTTTTTGAAATTTCCCCCTTACGACTATGCCAAGTTGTTTTCTCATGTACTGGAGCTTTTTCTGGTATGAAAATTCCATTGATAGTACCAAGACAGTGCTTGAAAGCCTCATATTCGTTGTTGTTGTTAGTGAGTATTTCTTTAGGAACTTCAGCTCCATTAGGCTTTCCAACATATTCGGAGTACAAATTGAACAATTAATTGATGGACTGATGGAAAGACTTGTGGATAGTATCTTCCCATGCTGAAGCGCTCACCTGCTTGTGTTGTATATTTCCAATTTGTGACGATGTTTATAAAGTGTATCATCTGTTCATGAGCAGATACCTAAGCTCCATCTTTGATGAAAACATGCAAAAATAAATCTTCAAACTTTTGGAAAAGAGGGATTTTGGAATTTGAAGGACCTGTTTAAATCTCTCCACTGGACCTTCAAAAATATCTCTTACATATTCATTCCCATTTTTGGATCCAGTGTGAAACGTTTCTTGTTCTTCTAGCTCTAATAGTTTCAGGTATGTGAGTACAAAATATAAATAAATAGATTTGATATTCTGTAAAAAAGGTGAGGTCATGAGTGGTTTTGAATAAGTGATTTTTGTATAAAATAAAATATTTTTTGGCTGGGAGACAAACTTCAAAAGCCCAAAATTATAGAAGTTGTTGCAAATTATTTTCACCTTGAAAATAATTAAATTTCTGACTTTTGTATTACAATCATTATCAATATAAGGAAATCAATTATTTCTCTAACCCCAAAAAGTCACTTCTTACATGGGGTTCCAGAAAAAACCCTTAATTTTGTGGATTTTTAATTAATGAACTTTATACAGGAGTCTGTATATCAGTCTGTTCAAAAGGTTAACTATGATAATAATTGTACTTTTAAAGATTTTTTTTAATTAATTGGGGTTTTCAAAATTCTCTTTATTAGTGATATAATTTTTTTGATTTGTTTAGGATTCCTCCTTTTTAAAACAGGTTATTCAGATATTCTCCTTTTCAGGTAAATATTAATAATGATAATACTTTTGTTAGATATTTCAGAATTTAAAGGTGACTTAATTATACTATAAACTTGAATAGGACAGCTTAAGGGTGGTTATGGTTGATATAAAGCAATTTTATATGATATATAATCAGAATATAACACTGTGAGTATGGATATAAGTATACTCTAATATACTTATGAGAGCTTTCATATAATCTATAATGGTAAGGCAATGATATCTCTATTTTATAGATGTTATTTATGAATAATTATTATGAGATATTAATGATAATATCTTTGACAATTCATTCAGAACCACTTTTTTAATTGTACTAATATGAACTTTTAGTAAGCTCTTTCATTAATTAATCATAAAGAATATTATAAGATATTGAGCCTTGCTACCAATATCTTCCATATAATACTAGATTATCATACTCTGGAAAGGATGAGCTGATCCTTGACATCATTTTCTGAATCAGAAACCTGGGGGGGAAAGGGATAGAGTTTCCATATTGATACCTTTGAGCTCCACATGAAGGCTTTCAAATGAAGGAACTTAGAAAAATCTCACTTTCGAGGAATTTTAGCTAGTTGGTGTGACATGCATACCAAATTCTGAAAAATAAAAGAATGTTATTTGAGATTTGATTTGACATCCCAAATGTTACAAATACTATGGTTTTATTTTAAAATAGGTTTTGTACCTTGAAGTAACTTGATTGTTACCAATGAAATGGTGGCTTGTTGACTTTCTGCTGATTTGTGGTTCTGAAAATTCAATTGCCGAAATGGATATGTGATATAGTTGAGATATTTGATTCGGGAATTCCTATAGTCTTTTCTTCAAAGTTTTGACATTTAATATTACTTATTCTAGGTGTATAGTGATTGATAGTTCTCTGAAGTTTATGCAGCTTGTGGAAATACAAATCAAGAGTTTGTATTACTTTTAAAGTATATATTGGTATCGAATTATACTTTAACAATTTTCAATTCAATATTAATATTCAGCTAAACGATAAATTTTACAATAATCTTCTTATGGTCATTTGAGTGGGTACTAACTAAGGAAATCAATTTTTTACTAAATCAATATCTTTCTCAATTTTTGCCTATGGATTTGAGCCAATGTATGACCCTAGGTGGAGCTTTTCAAAAAATCTAATGGTAGTGTTTTTCTTCTGTAGTTGAGATTGAGCTTTTGTTTTTTAATCCATTTTACTTATAATTTTCTTTTTTTTTAATTTATATAGCAATTTTTCATTTTAAAGGCTATTATTATTTCTATTATACCAGGGTGGACTTGGGCCTTGTTATGAAATGAGGAAAATCACCTCGGGTAATCATCGTTCTTTAATAAGGTATTGATATGATGTTATGCATAGTATTGATTTGATACAAATTCACTATTAGACGTACATTTAAACTAGTTGGGATTTGAATAGTTGAACTATTCGTTGGGTTTGTCAATGGAATAAATAGGCGTCGTATGATCGGCTGAGTAGTTGTTAGCCCAGTGATCAAAACACTATCCTTTCCTATCCGTAGAATTATTTTAATTTTCTCTATCGTGAATAATCTGGTCTCATTACCTATTGTCCTGGAGGAGTTTAGAGTACCAGTTTTTCTGTTACTGGTTGTCAGTTGTGTCGTGGTTAATAGTTAAGGATAATTAAAACCCCTAGGTGAATAGTTCTTGTTACTGTTAACCTCAAATTAATACGTTCGTTACTTATTAGATTTACCTTAGTATTATTAACTACTGGTTTGATTATTATACATAGCAATTATAAGATTAAAAACAACTTCTCATTGCATGGTAGCAAGAGTTAGTTGCATAATTGTCTATAATAATATTGAACCAGAGTTAGAATACATCTGTCTTTAGGAGAATGCCTGAAAGCTCAACCATTGTCAAGGATTCCTCTTCGGAGGAGGAAGTCATCAAGACAAGGATGGCCAAACTCACACGCACTAACTGGGTGCAGTGGAGCTGCCAGTTTGAAAACTTCCTCATCAGCAAGGGAATGGACAATCTTCTCAAACCTTCATCTCATGATGTGAAAGAGACCGCCAAGTTCAAGAAAAAGAATAGCGGAGCACTCACACTTCTATGGTCCAGTGTTAGTACAGAGTTTGAAGGAGTACTACTGAACAACAAATCCTCTTTCTACGATTGTTGGATCAGTTTAGGTAACTGCTGTGGAAAGAACTCAGTAGTGGTTATTTGTCGTACCCTTCACAAACTGATAAACTTAAAGTATGAGCCTCCATCATCCTTGGAAAAACACATCGATGACTTCCATAAACTATATGCTAGTTATTTATCCATCTCAGCTGACTCAACAATTAGTATGAATCTATCCTCAAGTATGGCGGCAGCATTCTTTCTCCAAAGCTTAGACAACGACAAAGAACTCAGCAGTCTATGTCAAACTCTGTATGATATAAGACCATTTGATATCAATAGTGTCACTGACAGAGTATCAATAGAACACTCTTGTCGACAATCAGCACATGAACATCATGCACTTTTGTTCGATAAAAATAAGCAAGATGAATCGTCAAAGACCAAGAGTAAAAACCAAGCTGAAGCAGGTTGTAAGAAAAAGGGTTTTAAAGAAAAAAGAAAAGGAAGGAACAACAACCAGAACACGAATCATGAGAATGACACCAACAAACGGTTTGAAAGGATCGAGAAAATGTTGGAAAAAATTCAAGCAGCTAATAGTATACCGTCAGTTAATGCCATGTCTGAATCGAAGGATCCATCCAGACCCGCTACTTCTGATTCTGAAGCTTTCATCACTAATGAAATTAACGCACTGGTATCCAAGCAAAGTCATGGCTTGATTTATCTTGACTCCGGCGCCGGAAGAACTGTTGTTAATGATTTATTGCTACTAGTAGATCCAGCTCCCGTTAAGAAGCAAATCCATACATTCTCCACTCCGGTTAAAGTAACTCATCAGGGAACACTAGATTTTAAAGGGATCAAACTGTACCCGGTCTATCATGTTCCCAATGGACCAGTGAACCTGTTGTCTGTATCACAGCTATGTGACCATGGGCTAAAGCTGACTATGAAGTCTAATATTTTTATTATTAAGTATGAAAATTGAATTGTTGACGTTTTTCGACGTGAAGGAAATTTGTTTGTCTCAAAACTACCTACAACCTCAGTCTATTCAATGCTTAGTGTACCCTTGGATTGGCATCTAACCCTTGGTCATCCCTCCGATTCGTACATAAAAGCACTGCTAAGAGAGGGAAGAATCAAAGGGAATTTCACCCAGTCTTCATCTTGTCAAGTGTGTCAATCAGCTAAGATTAGAAATCGTCCTCATTCTCAAGAATTACCTGGCGCTAATGCACCTTTCCTCAAAATACATATGGATACCCTACAGATTAACCCTCCAACTCGTAGGGGACATAAGTATGTGTTGGTATTAGTCGACGATTTCAGTAGGTTCAACCGTATCTATTTGCTATCAGAAAAGGGGCAAGCTGAAGAACGAATAAAAACGTATCTCATGGAAATTAAGAACAAACTGGACATCACCCCCGCATATCTTCATACGGATCGCAGAGGAGAATTTAGCTCTCAATCATTTCTTAATTATCTAGCTAGCCAAGGCATATCCCTGGAAAGAGGTCCTCCTGAGTCCCCCCAGACTAATGGTGTTGCAGAGCGTTTCAACCAGACGCTTCTGTCTAAAGTCAGGTGTCTTCTTGGCCAATCTAACATCCCTATATCCTTTTGGGACGAGGCAGCCTTACATGGCTCATTGTTGTTAAATATGCTTCCACATAAGCATCTCAAAATGGAGTCTCCTATTACAGTACTAAAAAGAAGGCACTCTCTAATTGAACCCGAAATAAACTTATACAGACTAGTTCTGTTTGGAATTAGAATCACCACCAAAATAGTGAACCCAACCTCCAAGATTGCACCACAAGGAGAGGTATTGCGGGCATTATCATTTGAAAGGTACTCCAATGGGTTGAGACTGCTCAATCTTGAGACAGGAAAAATCCGTGTCTCACGAGATTACAGACCAGCAGTTAACACTTCAATGCCAACTATGCATCAACCGTCATCTGCGCTACCTATCAGTCAATCACTCAAAATCAAGCTACAAGTGCCAACCTCACTGTCAAATGTCCCTGATGCAATCAATGACTCACACGAACCAGTAAATCCAACAGAGCCAGCTAGTGTAGTTCCAATGACAGGAAAATTGAAGAATTATGACTACGTACCTTATTACAAGGAGGCTCCAAGAAATATCTCTAGCTCAATCAGCCAGGATAACATTGTGGAAGGGAAAAGAAATGCGCGTCATTCTGATCAGCTACTACTCACTGATGCGGTTCCTTACTTGCATGCTGTCAATGACCCAATCGAGCGAATCGAATGGAAGAAAGCGATGGATGCTGAGTTTGACTCTCTGATGTCCCACAACACTGGAGAGTTAGTCCCTTACCCTGAGAAACCAACCAAGGTCATTGGAGGTATGTGGAGGCTGACCCGTAAGCGAAATGAAAATGGTGAAGTTTATCGACATAAGGCACGTTGGGTTGTATTAGGTAATCACCAGGAACCTATGCTTCACTATTATGAGACCTGGGCATCATTTGGACGTAATGAGACATTTAAGGTAATGCTCTCAATGGTCGTAAACTTTGATTGCATTCCATACCAATTCAACATTGAGACCGCTTTTCTCCATGGGGAAATGGATGCTGTAGTTCATGTAAAACAGGTAAAAGGTTATGAAGAAAAGGGTAAAGAGAATTGGGTTTGGCGCCTTAGGAAATCACTCTATGGAACTAAACAAGCTCCACGCATGTGGAAGTCAAAACTCGTATCTGTTCTTGGTAATCTCGGACTGAATAGTGCCCGGTCAGATGAATTACTATTTGTCAATGCTGATAAATCGCTACTTCTTCATGTGCACGTCGACGATGGTTTTATCATCAGCCAGTCGCAAAATAAGATAACTGAGCTCCTAACCAACTTAAACTCAGTTTTTAAGCTCAAATCTAAGAAAAGGCCCACTCAACATTTGGGTTACTCATTGAAGTGGAGCAGTGACAAGGTTTTAATAAACCAGACGGATCTAATTACAAAAACCTTGCAGCAATTCAACATGGATGACTGCAATCCCGTCAGGACCCCTTGTAACGGCAATTTCACCACTGAATTAGAATCAGGTATCTCCGACGAAGTCTTGAATGTCACATTGTTTCAACAGGCTATAGGAAGTATTAATTACCTAGCCCATCATACTCGACCAGATATCCTCTTCACAGTCAATCAGCTCTCAAGATACTCCACTAAACCAAATCAGTGTCATTGGAACGGTCTTAAGCACTTGCTACGGTATCTCAAGGGATCAAAAGACAAATGTTTAATTTTTAAACGATGCACGACCAAGGAGATGCTGACTGGCTGGGCGGACGCTGATTATGCCAATGCTAAAGATGATTGGAAATCCATCACAGGCTACGTTGTATTTGCTTTAGGAAATCCGGTCTGCTGGTTAAGTAAAAAGCAGTCTGTGGTTGCCCAATCAACCACTGAAGCAGAATACATTGCCATGAATATTTGCATGAAGCAGCTACGTTGGATCACTTTTGTTTTTAATGATTTGGGTTATGGAGCCATTCAACCTGTACTTTATAACGACAATTCAGGTGCCGTCACTATTTCAAAGCAAGCGTCGTTGAATGCAAACACAAAGCATATAGAAGTAAGGTATCAGTATATACGCGACTGTGTTATGAAGAAACTGGTAGCGGTGGTTCAAGTTTCAACCAATGATATGATAGCGGACATTTTGACAAAGCCCTTGGGTGTCATCAAGATACAGGAAGTACTCAGACAATTACACCTCGTAGATTGTGGAGGAGTGTTATGAAATGAGGAAAATCACCTCGGGTAATCATCGTTCTTTAATAAGGTATTGATATGATGTTATGCATAGTATTGATTTGATACAAATTCACTATTAGACGTACATTTAAACTAGTTGGGATTTGAATAGTTGAACTATTCGTTGGGTTTGTCAATGGAATAAATAGGCGTTGTATGATCGGCTGAGTAGTTGTTAGCCCAGTGATCAAAACACTATCCTTTCCTATCCGTAGAATTATTTTAATTTTCTCTATCGTGAATAATCTGGTCTCATTACCTATTGTCCTGGAGGAGTTTAGAGTACCAGTTCTTCTGTTACTGGTTGTCAGTTGTGTCGTGGTTAATAGTTAAGGATAATTAAAACCCCCAGGTGAATAATTCTTGTTACTGTTAACCTCAAATTAATACGTTCGTTACTTATTAGATTTACCTTAGTATTATTAACTACTGGTTTGATTATTATACATAACAATTATAAGATTAAAAACAACTTCTCATTGCAGGCCTTTCCACAATTGGTGTTGGGGAAGGGAATACTATTTCATGTTTCCAGATTTGGAGGTGGGTTTTTATTTAGTGTTAAACTCTTCAATGATGCATATTCCTGTGAATCAATTATTTGAAATTTCATATTTTCATATAAATATTTTTATCATATCTTACAGATTAACTCTGGTAAATCTGGATTGTAAATAATTTTATTTTGAAGCTTAACTATCAATCTCTTACCAGTATTTGATCTTGAGAAAATCTCAGATGTATGTATGAATAATCCAACACATAGCTATCTAAAGTGGGAATGTCCAGAAGATCTTTGCTGCAATTCCTCATTCAATTGTGTTCCAAATTTTTACTTTGAGAAGGAACAATAATTCCTTTGAAATATATGGGGTAATTGTATTATAATAATGATCATTAAAATAAATTTTAAGTCAGAATCTAACAGAAAGCTATCTTTTGTAAATATGCATTTTTTTATTCCCATAGTTAGTACCAGCTTCAAGCCTACCAATTATTTGATAAGATTTCAGCTTTAAAAGAATGAAATAAAATAAAATAAACTAAAATAATTACTAGTAAGATGGAATTGAGATACACTTCATTTAGATATAAAAAAGAGAGGCTAACATATAGCATTCAAATATGTAGTATACACAAGCCTTTGTAAAGAAAAAATACAATTGCAATATAGATATATATTGTCATTAAATATAAAAATTACATTTTATTATACAATCCACTTGTTAAATTCACATGGATATTAAAGGATTGATGTCAACTATTTACAAATACTACAATCAAGAAAGAAATATTGTTACTTATATACCATTTTACACCCAAAAGTTGAGAAATTAACGGCTCAAATATTCCTAAATGTAAAGACCTTGAAGGTACATAATATTTCTTAAATGTATTTTATACATACACAGTATGCTGTATAGATATATTATTTACATTTTAAATTCTGGAACCATGAACAGGGATAACTTTAAAAATACAATATTGATATTAATGAAAAATATGTGCTGAAAGAACAAGTTGCAACTGAGAATATGTAGGGGTATTTAAACTGCAATGAGGGAAATTAAAATTTCAGCTCTAAGCTGTCGCAAGATCTTTGATATCTACATATGAACATTTTTAGATATATTTTAAAATGATATTACAGTTAGAATACAAATAATTAAAGCTCATCTAAACAGAGAGTTCGAAATTTTGGAGATTAAGGACAATTAAAAACTCAAAATTGAATAATGATATTCATGACACAAAGAAATCTTCTGGTCAAATTTAACTTTTATTACATAAAAGATCTGAGTTTTAAAATTAAAACTTCCCAATAATATACACTCATAATATTTAAAATGAAAACTTAAATTATACATTTTTTGTACACATTACTTCTTATTTGAATCCACATACACAATCAAAAAAAGGGAAGTTCATTCATGTCATAGTAGTTAAACCTATAGCCTCAATAGTATTGGTTCAACCTTAGCCTGTCAAAACTCACATCTATCTTATGCTGTCCTTAACCAAAATAAATATACTAATAGAACCTGAATAATTTAAGATTAATTCAAGATAAAAAATATATTGAATTTGTAAGTAATGACCACATGGTCTATAGATATTAAATTAAACCAAACATATCATTATTAGAATGATTCTACCCTTTCTTTTATCTGGAACAGGAGATATGTAAAATACACATGTATTCACAAATTCCAGGAAGGAGCATTTTTATTCAATTTTTCAAGAAAAATATCCTTCCTTAGCCAAATTCTATCAAAATCATGCCAACAAGACAATAATCAAGGAATACGTTTTTTGAAACTAGGCCCAATATTTTACAAATTTCTTTAAATCAAGTCACCTTACGTTCCTCAAAATAAATTCAATGATAAATTTTTTTACCATATCAATTTTACTAAATATATATTCTTTCACTTCTTCAAAAAATTGATGTATTATATAGATCATATGACTGGTAGAGAGCTTACTTACCAGCCATCATAGTGCCTACATATAATGTTTCCCCAATAAGAAAGCCTGTGATTTACGAGGTAAGATCTTTAATTCCTCTCTCCATTCCTTTTGTCTAATAATATTTGAAAAAGATTCTCAACCTAAGGATCATTACCTTACATCAGCTATCAGGATATCTGGTATAATAGATATTACCAAGATACTATTACCCTTTCTCAGGATATTATTTTTCTTATAGATGTCATATACATAAATCTATTAGTAATCAGTTCCTCAAAAATCATATACTTGACAATCCTCTTTATCTTACTATTAATGGAAGCTAGTGAAAAAAAATATCATAATATATATATTAAAAATATGTTGGTATTGACCATGTTTATACATATAGGGCTTCCTTATACTAAGCTTAAACTCATCATCATTAAAATCAAAATAAAAGAGATACATTATCACATACCAGTTAATTTTATTGAAATCAATTCTGAAACTTGACACTTGTTTAGAAATCCCCAACAAGCTTTTTGGACCTAAATTCATTTTCTCACATACTTAAATTGAGAATGATCTTTTTATATTTATCTGATGCTTTTTCCTTATCATTATCCTGGATTATATGTAGATATATTATGATCTTATAGTGCTTTTATGACCATTCAAAACTCTTATGGAGATTAATTAAAGCTCTCTCCTTTTTTCTCACTCCAAAAATAATCTTCTATGATAGTTTTCCAATATTTTTGAATATATTCAGAGCTTCTATTAATCATCATTTAAGTTTTAGGCCCACTTCTATAGAGATTAATTTTTTATTGCTCATCTGTAAGCAAAATAAGTACCATTTCTAATTCACCTTGAAAGATGCTGAAAAATTCTATTCCATATTGATTATTTAATGTGATTCTTTAGGAAATCTGTTGGACCCAAAAATGATACATAAGATAAAGTCTACCAGATTTATCATATAAGAGTTCCATTTTATTCATAATCTCTCTCATGACTAATTATCTTTGTAACAACCATCCATCAGGGGTAAGGGTATTCATTCATATACCCACTCAAACACCTCAAATCAGCAAATCCAGTATCTGCATCAGCATTCAGTTTCAGCAATCTTCATTCTGAAACATGCATACAGCTTGGTACGTCAATGCAGCCTGTCAATACCTGTACAGGTTGGATTCACCCAATACAGTTTCAATACACCAGTATGAAACTGTATGATCACTCAAATACACCACACCTCTTGTACAGGTTCTGTAAATCTGTACAGGACCTGTATTGGCCAGACTCAATTCAATAATTCAATCCTCTCATGAAAATTCTTCCTCTGGATAAGGGCTGGTGTTTCTCACATATACCAGCCCCTCTTTCTCCCCCCTGGGGACTTTTCCCCAATTAATTAATTTAGTTTATTTATTATTTTATAATTATTCTTATTTTTATTTTGGGTATTATAATTATTTGATTTTAAGTTAGTCTTTGCATTTTCTCTCTTTGCCTGTACAGTATGAGTTGGGTGGCCATATCCTTATTAACCCTTCTCTTTCCATTCTGACAGGTTGAAACAGTGGACTTGGACTTGTTTGTGGTTGGCTCTTCTACTCTTTATTCTTATTCTTTTTTGTTGCTGCTTTCTTATATTCATTCTTTTAGTAATTCATCTTCAACACTCTTAAGTGTATCCTTTCATACCATATCTTTGAGCCCTCCATAAGTGAGTCCCAGTTTACTGAGTGCCAGGCCCTCTTCACTTTGAAGAGCCCCTGTGACAATCTTCTATGAAAGCCCTTTTTTCATTTTGAAATCACAAATGAATACCATATTTCTCTTTTTATGAAATACTTGATCATATACTTGAATCCAATTTTGGAGTATTTTTGTTCTTACCAATAGAGACTGATTCTTTTCCCTTTGAAAACCATGGTATCTCTCATGGCCTTTAGGTTCCACATGATATAGCTTTTGAAAATCAATAAAAAAGAATAAATACCCTAATTAAATTTATATTCATCCAACTGCAGGTTTCCAACCTCATTCCCACCCTCCCCTAATTTACTTTCCAATAGGTGTGGGACTGCAGAGTTCACACAAAGCTCAGAAAATCATTGGAAAAAGGGTAAAACTACTCTTAATCTGAATAATTATTAACCAAGAACATTTAAAAAGTCTGAAAGCTCTCTTACACACATACTGAAAAATTACCAACACCCCCAACTTCCTCTTACTATAGTAATTTCTGTTTTATAGGTCTAAAATTGCTAAATCCAGCCCTTTTTGGTGCAAAGAAGGGCTAAATGATACCATAATTGGATTTTCTATTTTCAATATTTTCCCACAGATGGTGAGAATAATTTCTATGTTTTGAGGGAGAAAGTTGGTGGCTATAAGATAATTTCTTCTTTATCCCATCTTTTCCTCATATAATTAGTTTAAATATTGTTAAACCAATCAATGAAATATTCCAGCCACCATTTTTGAACCATTTTGAAGCTTTCAAGAACTGTTAATAATTATTATATTCACTTTTTTGTAGGCTTTAAAATTGTTTTTACCCTTGACACATCCCATAAGTGACTCAAAGCACCTTTTATGACTATAAACATTGTGACTCTGTTTCCAAACTCACTCCTGGTCACTTATGGGCATCTTCTTACTTCATTTTCCTTTTCAGTGACTCTGGTCTCATATTGATAAGTTGAAGTCCTTTTCTCAATTTACTTCACTTAAAATCACTCTTGAAGAACTTTCTCCTATAGCCATAAAAATCTCTTGCAGAGTATTTTTGGATAAAGCTTATCATATTGTTTAGTTATACTAGTAAGTATAAAATAAATAAAGCTGGAATATATTCCTTTTATAACCTAAAATGTCACTATATCTACATAGATTACATTATACAAATTTGGAGTACAGGAAAATAACTTGATTTTTTATTAAAGTTTCATATCCAGACCTTACACCTTTGGTATCTGTAAAAGGTGTGTAAGATAAAAATAAAATTTTTATGTGTTAGATTTTTAAATAATTCAAAACCACATAGCAAATACCATATAAGTTTTTTTCTAAAAATTTATCAAAATGATACACGAATAGAATAAGATTGTCAAGAGCCCCGTATTACATACTCATTGGTATGAGCTTGTTACATGTGTTTTGAGTTTTCATTAATTAATATTTACATATAGAATGTGTATATTCTCACTAAATGTTACAATTGAGATAAAATCAATCATTTCTATTCAATAATCATTAAGGTAGACAGCTATTTGTGAACAGAGCCACGATTTACGAATTTATAAGGCTTCTGAGACATATTCACCTTCCAAGAACTGATTAAAGTTATTTAAAATCTTAATTAATTGACCAAAACTGTCTTGGAGCTTAGCTGAAGCAGATATTCCCCATTATAATATGAGAATATATCAACAAAGATACTAGTTTTATTTGAAAAGAGGGTGGTGAGCACCTCAGGCCCTTGTAACCTTGTCAGAGATATCATTAATCATTGATATAAAAAAAAGGTTTATGAAAGCCCTTTTTGGGACTAATATGCATGTAAATACCCCTTTGGAACATGGTATGATCTTGCCTTAAGCCCAAAGCACATGGAAAAAATTCAAAGATCAAATATTCATAAAACATAAATTTTTCAATTTATCACTCTCAATATTTCAGGACTCGGGGAGAAATATATAAATAGTCATTTAAACCAGAAAGATGTATAATCTCAAAGTATTTATTTAAATTCTAACTTAAATTCTAGCCTTGAAGATTCTATTTCAAAGACAACATCTGTTACAATTCACAGAAAATATACCCCATTAAAAGACTACCAATAGCATTGATAATATTCAATAATTAATGTTCATTCAATCATAAAGAAATATCTATAGCTATATCTTGATCAGTCATTAACCATTACTGGATGAGTAGCTATATAAAATAATCTGATTGAAAAGATCTGATAATTTCAGGTCGCAAAAATTGAAACAATCAGAAATTCAAAATAGCTAGTTACCCTTCCCTATAATTGGTTGAAATCGACTCCCTTTCATACCACTTCAAGATTTTTGAAATCCTTTAAAAGAGCCTCTGGTAGCTGTTTTTCCTAATAATAAATTCTAATCCTCAGCTGGAAAAGTATATCTTCAATGTACTCAATAAAATTGTTCTTTCAAAGAAAACTTCAATTATTGAAAATATTTTAGAAGAATTGAAATATTTGAAGCTGGAAACTTTCATCATAGAAACTCTTTTAAAACAAAACATCATTTATTTCTAAAATTATTTGAGCTTCTGATACTAAAATCTACAAATTAATCACTAAATTATTTCCAGATTTTATCTCATTTGCACTTAATGGTTTTCAGAAGCAATGAGACCTTATATCTTTTTTGGGTGATTTTTGGTTTTTGACTTCTTTAAGTAAAGGATATGAGTGAGTGTTTACCTTTTCAATTTTTAAATTTTTCTCTACCTGTGCCGCTTTCTTCAAGTATCAATTGTAATTTCCCTTTCAAAATATAATCATAATCAAAAATAACTTCATATTATTTCCCAAAAAAATATATTAGGATATATGTGTCTTGTAGTTGACTCTAGGAAAAGATTGATACTTACTTTCATAGCACCAGTAGCATATAAGTAGTAAAAGGTTAATCAAGTAATTAATCATTTCTATTTTTCATTTTTGAAATGTTTAGTTATATTTAACTCCTGCATTGTTGCATCAGAATTTTGTATGTGATATAAGCCTGTAGTAAACTAGTTTATTTTTAATCAAGTGCATTATTTTGACTTATTTCAATTTTCATCCAAAATAAACTGGAAAAATGGAGATACAGTAGGCTCGCTTACATTCAACCAGAGATTAATCAGATATAAAGGATAGTTTCATAAATATGAAAAAAAGATTTATTCAATCTCAAACTATGAGTAATTGACTCCAAATCCTGAAAAGCTTATTTTTTGATAATTGGGAGTGAATTAATCATCATTTGTAATAAATTAACCATCATTTGTAAATACTTCCACATCATGTGGGATATATTTCTCAAGATTTTGAATCGGTTTGTCCACATTTGAACTCAATACCTTATCCTGTAGATCTACTTCTTATCACTTGTAATAAATTCTCCATAATGCTATATTAATCACTCATTATGTGGAAATAATTCTCCACATTCATTGTGTTGAATCAACCTTCTATTGATATTAACTCAAACCAGGGTTGATTTTGAATAAATCTTGGTTTTATATAAAATAAACCAATTGTTTTACAAAAATTCCATTTTATATAAGATAATAATCTCAATTCATAAATATAATTAGTGCTATTCAGAATAAAACAGGTCAGTGTGACTTCATATCACAGGTTATTTTTATATTATAGTTTAGGAAGTGTCATAAGAAAGATCATACTATTCTGTGTTGACAGTAATACTGTCAAGGGTCTTATAGAAAAATCCCAAAAATTAAGTGTTTTCTGTCAGCTTGTGACTCAAAACTAGAGTAAAGGCACGAAATTCAAAGGAACCATAAACATGGTATACAAGGAGGAGTGAAATACAGACCTTGAGCTTTTAATAAGCCAACTAAAGGCAGAATAAGACCACAAACATAAATAATGATACCTAACAGAGTTGGTCTGTATATGTGACCATTTGAGGGAGGTAACCTTCCTCTTTCAGGAAAAATTGTTCTTATTACCAAAAAAATTGGATTAACCAAGTTATCAAGCGGAAAACTCTTGTTGAGCATAAACCTCAATATTCACCTGCCATCTGAAGTTCCAACTTTGGATAATGGACCCAATAGGTGAGATCTTCTATTGGATCTCTCAATAAGAGATATTCAAAAGCACAATCTTCAAGATTTTGGCACCAGTAGATCAAAAATTACCACCCAAATACTATTTGAAAAACCTGGAAGAATCATGCCAATCTTTTACCTCCTATCTAGCTTCCTTAGTGTGTATGGGAGAACAATCAAGTAGCATATTTTCTGGAATTGATACGATAGGGCTAAATTAAAATTTAACTTTTATACTTTTAGGTTCCACAGATCAAACATTATTGTTACTTTTCTCTAAAAACAAGAGAAATACTATTTTACAGAGAATTAAGAATACTTTGAGCCTTTATAACTTTGATATAATTAATCCAAAGTAGCTCATACGTATATCCATCTTGTTGAGCTCACCTGTGGCTACAATCTGAGCCACTTTTGAGCTATTAATATTCAATACTGACAAAGATATTGAGGATTTAATTCCATAATCCCACACCAAGTGATATTGTTGGATACTATTCCAGAACATGGAATTATGATGTTCCAAAGCGTTTAAATATATTTTCATAAGCTTATCAATCATAATATAGAAAATGAATTACCTCCCCTGTACAGGGTGGTACTTTGGGATACTCTCCCAAATATTTGCCTTATGAGTCATCAAAGCTATTCAAAATATGATTAAGCTTTGATTATTCATTATCTGACTAATTAGAGACCCCATTAATTTCATTGAGAGCTTCTTACGCTTCAGAAGCATAATAAAAGTCTTCAAGGTCTGTAGAAAACAGTTTCTACCCTGTTTGGGGTAAAAACAGCAACTTGTGGTCCCAAAACCACATTTCAGCTCATTTCAAGGATGTATTGAGCATTCCAAACCACAGGCAAACCACAGGAATGAAAAGTTCACTCTGTTGTCATTTGAAAAGGTCAATAACTTTCTACTGCCCCAGAATAAGAAAAAAGGAGGTCTTCTCCTTTCAAAAAAAGGATGTTTCTTCTTTTTTGTTGGAATTCTTATGTAGTAAATCTTTCAAAACAGCAGTACTCTTAGAACTAACCAAATATAAATCTAATATTAATTATTTTAGTGATAATTATAGGAACAAAACTTATAATCAGTTAAAAAAGGTGTTTAAATAAATTAATCATCACTATATTACTATAGTAGAGCCCTTTCAAGCTTTTTGTACCTATGACCTACTTGTAAAGCTCATAGTTATAGCATTTTTATTACTATATAAGAGAGATATCCTGACATTTTGGGGGCCTGGTAGTGTCTTAAACCTGATTTGGACTATTTATTACCTTTTTGCAAGGTTTTTTAAGAATATTGGTACTTGTTTTAGCTATTTTGATGCCTTAAAGGTGAACAATTTCATATTTCTCACTAATGCTGGATTTTTTTATTTCATAAAAGTATACATAGTTCCAGAAAATAAATAATTGTATATTTCCTCAATTTCTTTTTAATTTATAGATATTTTAATAATCTTTATAGTTTTATTATCACTACCATTTAATAATGTAAATAATTCTCTTTTGAAGTTTTTTTTCAAAAATATATAGATCAAATATTTTTTAAGTCAATTTCGTTTATGAAAAGAGGATAAAAAGGCTGAAAACCTTCCCAAAAACTTCTTTATCCACCAAACTGGCGCATAAATTGATACATTTGATCATTTTTGATGAGTTACATTGATAATTTGAAATTTTATTTTACTTAAAAATATAAATCATATTTTTGTTGAATTTTCCTTTCTTTTAAAATTTATAAGATATTTTTTTATTTTTTTTGTATGAAGAAGCCTTCAAAACGACTTCTCACAGCCTTTTGGGCATGAAAATTGATTTATTCGATCATTTTTTCTAATTTTAATCAATAATAAATCTTTTAATTCATTTAAAACCATAAACCATATAGCTTATATTTTTTTGAATATAAAAATCCCTTACAGAGATTTGCGCCACCCTTTTGAGTCCAAAAAATGAATAATATAATCATTCTTTCCAATTTTTATTTCATCCAAAAATTTCAATCATATTGTTCTTTTTTCAGGAAACTATATAACTCATTTTTTTGTATAACAAACCCTGTTATAGGAACTTTTTACGGAGGTTTGGGCTTTAAAATTGAATAATGTAATTACTTTTGATAATATTAATTTATAACTAAATATCTTATTCATCAATAAATATACATCATATTTTTTATTGAATATCTTTGGTTATTAGTATGATACCTAATTATTCCTGTTTTTTGTATTTAAAACACTTATTATTTCATTCCAAACCCTTTTTGGGCGTGAAAATTTAATAAAATAATTACTTTTGATAATTTTTAACAATAATTAGATTGTCTTAATAAAATATTAACAATATTTTATTAATAAAACTATAAATAAAACTAATTAATACATTAATTTTCTTTTTCAAAAGAGAAAAGGAGTTACTAAACACATCTTAAAAGTCCACAAAAGACTTGGAGGCTTAATTGTTGGAGTTTGACAAAGAAATTCAAGAAGCTTATTTTATTTGTTTAATGTAGATATAAAAATTATATTTATTTTCTTGATTATCTATATAAAATATAAATCATATTTTTCTTCAGTTTTTCAGATGAATTTATCATTAATGATTTCATTTTCCTTTGATTTCTATAATTTAAATAAATTCAGAATCCATGTGTCATATTTTAACTGAAAAAATTAAATCTTTTCATTATGTATTTTCTTTTGGAAAGCTTTATCAAGTTGATAGAAATTATCAGGTCTTACAGTTAAACTTCAAACTTAATTTTTCAAAGTGAAGAATTAAAAAGCTCAACCTCTTCAATTTATTTTCATAATAATAATAAAAATAAAATAACTTTCAAATTAAAAATGAAATTCCATAATCAGAAGCAAAATATTGAAAATTTGAAATGAAATTCAACTTCAATTTTTTTCATTTTTAATTTGAAAAATTAAACTTACTTTGAATAAAAACATTTGGTTGAATTCACCTTAGGATATCTCATTTCAAAGTAAAGATATTTTACTCGAGTACAAGTCATAAGAAGTAAATCTGTTTTTCTTCACATTAAAAGATCAATAAACAATAAAAATAAAAAATTCAATCTATTATCCACAAGAATAACAGTAATCTTTGAGATATTTACTTTTTCAAAGTGCCTTATACATTCTAAGTGGAAGAAATTCTACTCAACACTCAATAACAAAGACAGAGAAACTCCTCTGTTGTGCTGAAATTTGAGTCTGTAAAGTAATCCGAGTTGAGAAGTGTGCAAAAACAGCTGAAATCACTTTTGAAACTCACTCTTGGATTTTACCAAGGTCTTTTTGAAGAGAACAGAAAGAAGAAATATCTTCTTAAGATCTCCAATTTTTATCATTAACTATGACACCACCTCAGATAAGGGATCTTGAAGTCCCAAGAAATCAACCTTTAGAAACAAAAAGAGCCACCAGAAGGTGAATCTATAGAGGAAAAGGCATCAATAATTACAAAAGCTATCCAGAAGAGAAAAATTCTCATATTAATACTAAAAATTGGCTGGAAAAAGATAAACCTACAGTGGTATTTCATGGACTCAAAAGAAACCATTGTGATCCACCAACTCCTGTTCAGTCTACCAAAAAGGGGGGTTGATTCAAAACCATCATCTCACCAGAAACACAGGGAGATCTTGATATCCAAAGCTTAATTATCAGTAGATTCAAATCTCACAAAATTAACCAATCCCTGGAGGCTTCTACAAAGAATAAAGGGATACAAGAAAACAAAATTCTTTCATGCAAGCAGAAGAAAGAAGTTCTCAATGAAAAAATACAGATATTGGGAAATTTGTTTCAAGAAAGATTCAATGTAAGATATGTCTATGAAATTGTTGATAATATTACTATTGATTAACAATACTATGACTGTTCTTATGAAATATAATAATAAAATTAGGGTGTTGGTAAACACACGTAAGCTTTTAGTAAAAACACGTAAGCCCTTACGTGTTTTTACTAAAAACTTACGTGTTTTTACCAATTTATGGTAAAAACACGTAATTATATGTTAAAAAGACATAAGGGGTGGTTTTTAAATGAAATATGCCTATTTATGGCATTTTTAAGGCCATTAATGGCATTATAAATGCAATAAAGGGCATTATTAATTCCATCAATGGGTTTGTTAATGCCATTTATGGTATTTTGAAGGCCATTAATGCCATTTATGGCATTGTTAAGGCCACAAATGACATTAACAATGCCATTTATGGAAGCTTTAAGGCTATAAATGACATTAACAATGCCATAAATGGCATTAATGGCCTTAAAAATGCCATTCATGGCATTGTTAATGTCATTTATAGCCTTACCAATTCCATAAATGGCATTTATAGCCTTAAAAATTCCATAAATGGCATTGTTATTGTCATTTTTGGCCTTAACATTTTTAGTAAAAACACGTAAGGGCTTACGTGTTTTTACTAAAAGCTTACGTGTGTTTACCAACACCCTAAAATTATTATAACCACAATTTAAATAATTAATTCTTTAAATATTTCCTTTCTTTGTTATACACTACTAGTGAATATAACAGTAAATAGTAATTGTCTACAACAATCAATTACAAGAAGTATTTAAATGATAAAACTTCTTCATTAAAATAATGAAATTATTTTAATATATAATTAAATCTTACAAGAATAATTATAAATATAATTCTTGAAGAAAATAAATACTAGAGAAAAAATTGAAGAATTAATAATAAATCACTCATAATATTCAATGAACCTTTGAAAGAATATGGTGGAGAGATTTGGGTGGATAAATTGTGGATTTATGGGATCAAAGTTGATTTATAAAGGTATTAAAACAATAAATAGTTGAGTTCTATGATTTCACGTCTTTCTTGATTGATTCTGAAAGAATTGAAACACTTAAGACAAGTCTAAATAATACTTACTTGTTGATAACAAAGATATAAAAGGATAGTAAGATGATTTGGAAAAAACAGTCAGAGGAGTCCTCTTTTAAGTCAAAGGCAGCTCACAGAGGTGTACCAGGGAGAAAAATGAACAACCATTGAGTTTGAAAGGAATAATCCTTTTTGGACTATTGATTTCATCATTTTTTGTCACGTAAGATTATCATAATTACTTAATTAATGCTTTTACATGACTACCAACCCATTTATGGTTGAGAATAAAAGGAGTAACAACTGTAAATATTTTTTATTTCAAAATGAAAATTAAACTCTCAAAGCTATAAATTTTATTGGAAATTTCATCACAGGTTGTATTTTCTGTGAATTTTTGAAGATGCAGTATTTCATGTGAAATCATTGAAATAGACTGTAAGTAAAACTTTGAATTTTATTTATGAAACCATTAATATTTTTGGTTTCTTTATAGTTTATACTATTCTCCATTTGTCCCTAAAGCTTCAGGAATATTAATCAAGAATTGTATTTTTAATGAATTTTTAAAGTTTTTACCTCATTTCTACATAGAATTGCAACTATCACAGTATGGCAGGTTGCTATGAGGTGAATCAATGGATACTAGTACAAAAAGGGTTCTAATTGCTCTTTTAAGTTTTATACATGGATAAAAATTAATAATTGACATGGTTACAGGAGTCTAAGTTGCTCTTTACCTCTCTGTCATGTCAAAATAGTAGCTTATTTGTAATTTTCTTATGATTTAATGAGATTGTAACTTGTTAAATAGGTTCCCAAAAGGTTTTAGTATATTAATTGGGCCATTATCAGCCATAGACCCAAGCTTTAGAGCTATCCACGCCTCACAGGCCTCAGAAGTCATGTACCCTGGCTCTATTTGATGCATTTTTCCCCCTTAGCTATTTTCACATCAAAAATAGAAATTCAGGCTTCTTAACACTGATATCCACTATGTGTGTATCAAAACTGTATGTAAGAATACCATAATATTAAGTGCCACAAACACAAATAACACTATTCTTAGTGTATATGTAACATGGTATTTCTCCCATCCCCATTATTTTGGTGTGAAATTGAGAATAACAAGAAATTTCACAATTCTTTGATGTGGTATTGAATTATTTTCCATATCAACACCTCATAGAGTTAATTTAAACTTATTCACTCTATGGAGCTACTCTAGGTTCATTTTTGTGTAGAATCAAAATCTGGCCTTAAATCCATGGATTTACTTACTCACAAAAGTGTTATCCATCTCTTCTGAAATAAAAAATTATGAATTTTGGATATATGCATGACTTATGGATTATGTATAGTTTAGAATTTATTTTAGAGATAATTGTGTCCAATTTGGGTATGTAAAATATACCTCAAGGCTCACATGCAACCTTAGGAATAATAAATCAAAACAGAAGAAAATTTTGCTGATTCCATCATTGACCTGCAGCTTTCTTCAAGCAGTGGCACAGCCCCTCAGCTGGAAAACCACCAGTATGACTTTCCCCAAGGGGATCTACCAAGCTGTTGGGAAAAATTCAGCTTCACATGAAGTGAAAAATTGACTGAATGAAATTTCCAAAAGATAATATCTGAAAAATGACTAAGGAAAATAACCTCAGAAGCTAAACTGTGTAAAAACAATATTTAAATTTAAACATGATATGGGAACAAATCAAATCCCAAAGCAAATCTCAAGAGAAGCAGTTCAATTAGCAATGAAAAATATCAAGAGGACTGTAGATAGCTCAAAAGGAAGTCTTGAAACTCAAAGATTATGTTGAAAATCTGTACTTTAAGGAGGAGGAACAAGTAAATAGCTTGAGCCCACCCAAGATGAGACAAGAGATTGATTTATCAATGGAAAATAAAACATGGTAACCCAATAATCTTGACTCAGATGTCAAATAAGACCAATTACAACATATTCTTGATAGGAATACCCCAGTATTTATATCTGAGTCTGTATACAAAGATGGTGAAGATATGAGCCACTCAGAAAAACAAGCTTTCAAAAAGCACCCAGATGTTTTCTCAGTAATTGTAGAATATTATAATATGGAGCTGATTGGCTGTATTCATAATCTACTTATTGATATGCCAAGAATTCCAGATTACTGGATTATGGCAAGCCTAAATACAGATGTCAAAATTCATTCCAATATTTGATATAATGAGCTGAAAGGAATCCATGGCAGGGTAAACTGGCCATGGTCAAGACACCAAATTATTCAAAAATACAGCAATGGGCTTTGGATTTGGAAATTGACAATTTCTTTTGAAAATTCTACATATAAATTAGACAAATATCCATTTTAATGGTGTTTTAGATAGTCAAAAAGGCTGAACGCTATTGATCCTCACATTACAACAGAGATAAGAAATCATAATCTGTTGCTAAAAATCTCAGGAGACTTGGAAAATTCAGCAAAATTTAGATTTTCTAAGGAATGCACCCTTGATGATATGGCCAATACTTTGCAATATGAGAAGAAGAGAACATCAATTGGGAGAAATAACTCCTACAAAATGATAATAAAAGAGAAAAGGAAAGACCATATTATGAGGAAAAGTATTCCAACAGTTCAGAATTACCAAAGAAGAATTCTTGTCACAACTCCGGCTCACCTGATCACTATGAGAATAAATTTCCAAAAGGGAAGAATATATTTGAAATAAATTAATTTCAAGAAGATAAAGCAGAGAACAGGTGTGAGTGTGACAGAATGGGTAGTGGTAATAGATACCCATAAAGAAGTGAACCAGAACACATAGACCAATACATAGTGGAATGTGAAAAAGAATATGCACAAGGTATTAACTTTCCACTTGCTAGGAATCCCATTTACAAATAAAAGTAGATTATGGTTGGGATTAAAGAGATCCATACATGCCCAAATATTTTTGGAAATACAATAATCAGGTGGGGGTTCCAGTCATGGGAAACCATCAAAATTGTATTTTTAAATGTAGGAGAAGAAACATCACTTGATATTTTACACAGGAGAAAGCTTCTCAGTGGTATCCAAGATATACTTGGAAAAACACTTTCCTGACTTGTATGAAAGATTACTTCCAACAAAAGTCAGAAATCTCAGAGGTTCCTCAAGGAGGCTGAGATCACTTATATACTTTCCCAAAAATTCCTAATACCACAATTGAAGGAAAACTTGAAATTGAATATTGAGTTTTTGGTACTTGAAGATGCAGAAATAAATGGTTTCCTTCTGGGTACAGATTATCAAAATTTGTATGCTATAAACATACATACTGACAACAAAAAGTCCATGACAATGGTAGAGTCCAGATATAAAGATACTTCTTTAAGACAAACCCAAGGAATTAATCACTAAATATGGCACACAAAGCAAACTTTACTTAAGGCAAAGACATACCACCAGGTAAAACAAAGTGGCCAATAAAACACAATAGTACAGATGGAAGGATACATCTGAAAGGCCTCAGAGCCTCTATAGGAACTGAAGATTCTCATAAGCTATAAGCCTTTTTAACAGAGAGTTTATGTAAGCCTACGACTCAAAATGAGAGCACAAGCATTAAATTGCAAATTACCAAAAAGAAATTGTATACAAGAAGGAGTGAAATACACATCTTTAACCTTTATTGAACGAAATAAGGGGACAATAAGGCGCCAAAAACAGAAATCAGCACCCAAAACAGTTGGTCTACATATGTAGCCCTCTTAATGAGGAAACCTCCCCCTTTAAATAAATACCATTCTTGTAATCAAGAAATCATAATTAACTAAGTTATTGAAGCTTCAAATATTTTCTAAGAATAAACCTTGATATTCAACTCTGATCTATAATATATGGTTTGGATCACATACCAAAAAAGTGGGTTATTTTAAGGAATTTCTCAATGAAGGCTATCAGATGGTACTATCTCCATGAATGTAGCACCACTGGATCAGAAATTACCACACAAATGCTATTTGAATTTCTTTGAAAACAAATTACATTGTTTGACCTCTCATCTAGCTTTCACAGTTTTGATCAGAGGTTTATCAAGTACCTTATTATCTGAAAGGGCTAACATAGGGCTACTAAAATATGTAAATTTTATTCCCTTATCTTACACGTATAGAACATTACTGGTGATTTTCCTGAAAAATCGAAAAACCTTTTTTACAGAGAATTAACAATACTTTGAGCCTGTATAAATTTGATATAATTCAGACAAAGTGATTCTTACCTATAGCCATCTTGTGGAGCTCACCTGTGGCTACAATCTCAGCCATTTTTGAGCTCTTTATCTTCAAAATTAACAAATCTATTGAGGATTTAATGCTATAATCCCACACCAAGTGGTATTTCTCAATACTATCCCAGAACATGAAATTATGCGGTTTCAAAGCATCTAATAGGGTTTTCTCATCTCATTACTCACAATCTATAACTTAAAACCCCCTGTACAGGGTGGTACTATGGGATCCTCTCTCATAAAATTGAATCATGAGTCATCAAAGCTATTAAAAATATAATTAATCTTTGATTACTCATAACATGACCAAACAGAGGTCCCAGATATGTAAGTCAAACTTTTTTTACCCTGTATGGGGTAAAATTGACAACTTGTGGTACCGAAACCACATTTCAGCTCATTTCAATTCTGTATTGCACCTGTGTGGTCACAAGTAAGCCACAGGACTGAAAACCTTCAATTTTTGGTTGTTTTCAAATGTGGATAACATCTCACTACCCTGTATTAAAACAAAAAAGAGGTCTTCTCCTTTCCAAAGTAAGAAATTATCTTCTTTCCATTGGAGTTCTTACATAGTGAAGCTCCCAAAAAGGAAGTACTCTTATAGTTAACTGGATATAATATAATATTCATTCCTCTAGTGATTCTTATAGTAGCGCAGATGATAATCAATGAAACAAGGTCTCTCAATAGTTTCATCACCACTATATTTTTATAGTAGAGACCATTTAAGCTTGTTGTAACTACTAATTTCTTGTTTCACTCAAATTTATAGATTTTTTGTTCATATATCATAAATTCATCTTGATACTCTTTTAGGTTATCAAAGAGGAACATGTCTTAAGTATTTTAAAGATTAAAATAAATAGGAAGTTCTTTTAAAAAACTCCTGAGATCCTTAAATGGGTCACAACCATAGAAAATCACCTTTTTGGATCAATTTAGGGAATATCTCTTTCACATTCAATTTATGGAAATTTGGCCATATTGGCCATATCCATGACTTTTAGAAACATTGGCTATATTCACATTTTCGGCCCTTTATGTTCCTTTCATCATCTGGGGTAAACTTGGCCACTTTTGGGAATTCCCCAGTCAAGAGGGGAAATACAGCCTTTCAATACAGTTTTTCAAATTGGCACACTTTAGTGAGCTTTGAAATATCATACCATTCTCCCATGGAAACATGGTAAATATGCCCAAATGGGCATATTAGGCAATTTGGGGCTTAATTTTCATATTTGCACATTTCTGTGCAAATAGATCTTTAAGCCTTTATAGGCATGTTTTGTCCAGAACACTCAGCCAGCCTTTTAAGCCATCAAACCTATATTTTTCCATTTTTTGTCAAGGCTACCCTCTAGAAGCATTTTGGCCACCTATTCCCTTCAATACCTAGAATTGCTATAAATGGTGTTGTACACCATTATGTATCTTTTTTCACCATAAATCCAATGGTGACCAAATGAAGGGTCCATAAACCAGTTCAAAAATACCATTCAGCCCTCAAGGAATAATATTCTCAGTAGGATTAATAAAAGCTCACTCACAAGCGCTGTCTTCAACACCAATCACCTCCCTCATAAGGTATTGGCTGTTTTCAAGTCTGCAGTATTCCTCCAAGGGAATACCTTCAGTTTTCAATTCAAGGAAAATCCATGAAGCACTTCCAAATCAGTTTTCAAGTGTCAATGTTCCATCAAACCTACTTGGGAACCACACTCATTCCATACAGTATCTTGTTATAGAGGCCTGTATTTTAACCACAGACCCTGGGAAGATCATTCATCCAAGTTCATTCCCCAATTTGGCCAGGTGTGAGTTTCCTCATGTGGTAAATAAGGCTTCAAGGATTAAATACAGACCAGTTTTCAGCCTGAAGGAGTCAAGCTCTCAATGTGTTATATATACCAGCCTCTCTTTCAGACATGGGGGCTTTCTTCCACAGTTAATCAATATATTAGGAATTATTTTGATCTTTTAATTTTCTTCATATTGATAGTGAAGACTGATATTATTGGGTCAGTCATTTGCACCTATTTTCTTTCCTGTCAGTAGATATTGGTATTCATATTTCTGACTAATTCCATTGTTCTCTCTGGAAGGCTGAAACAGTGATAAAGCACCTAATTTTCTTTCTTTTTTATTTGCATATACATTTACTTTCATTTTCCTCATTAAACAATATAATCTGTTATTATTTCTTTAATTCTTTGTATTCTTCAAATTGAGTTCAATGACTACTGAGTTCCAGTTCACTCTCCTCTTTCCCAAGAGCCCCTGTGACACAAGATATGTGAAAAAAGATCCAAGAGGAGCTGTAATCCTCCTGACTTAATTTTGATTGCGTCATTATGAATCCTATATATTTCAACCCTGATATCCCCCTCATTACTCACACTGGGTGTTACTAATTAGGTCCAATTTGTGAGGATGCTATCCAAAAAAACTAATTCCATGATAAGAAAATAATGCCTAAAAATTATATTTATTCTTCCAAGTAGAGTACTGAGAAACTCATTCATGCTTAAAAGTTAAATTGAGTTTGCACTGTGGAATTCCTAGATTATATCGGCTTAATGGACCATCAATTTTTTAAATTTTCTTTGTTCTAAACAGCTTTTCACTCAAGTTAAGGCACTATTATTCTTTAAACTGAGGTTATAAACCTTTAAGTTAATATAAATTCTTGGTTTAATTAGCTCATAAGTGAATAAGAAAAGACAGATGGTACTTATAACTTGACACCCACTTTACCATCCAAAACTAAAAAGTGTAAATAATTGGTTTACCCAAAATTATCACAAAGTTTTTTCTTCTTTTTATTTACTTTTATTTTAATTGTTTTGGTCATTTTAAGTGTGTAATGAAATACTACTACAGAATTAAATAAAAAGGAGAAGTATGGTCTAAAGACTTCATCATAGGTAGATAATAAATGAATTCAAATGACATTAAAAAAGTGGTACAGGGTATGTATGACCCATTTCTGTTGATGATAACCTTGGTATTCTTTTTGAAGGATTCTTTTTAAGCTATTGGAGATATTTAAGCTTAATTATTAAGGAGTCATTCACAACGAGATGGATTGTGATTATTATATTGTATGCAGACACCAAGTGAATAGTAATAGAGGGATATTGAAGGAATTAAGATGAACTATTGAAAATGTAAATCAGGGACAATAGATGCATTATATGAATATTAAAAATGAATATGAAATACAAATGAAGGAGATAAAATGATAATAGTAATCAATTTAGTCTTTCTGGGTAATCAACTAAATCAATTAGTACTCATCAGGAGAGAATGGATCCATACAGTAAATTGAATCAAGATAACCCCACACTAAATTTAATCAATCTTAATTCAAAAGAATTAATTTTGCCCCAAAATATACAGAACTTAATTAAAATACAGTTCACATGATCCAAAACCACCAAACCCTATTTCTTAAGCTAGTTCATATGATAAAAATCCAGATTGAAGACTTGAAAAAATTATAAACTTCCTTTTTTTAACACTCCTGTGGAGGTTCCATAAACTGTAAATGGAAGTCCTCTCTCCCCCTCTCAAGTTTTTTTCCACAGCTCCAAAAGGGGATTTAGGCCAAAAAACGTAATCTCTTAATACTTTAGCTGAGACACATCCCCTCATTGATAGAGTATTATCCAGTTTTATTAGTATCCCATATATAATATTAGTTCAAAGTTTTTCAGTTTATATTAGAGATTTATTAAACTTTTATCATTAAAAAATATTCCTAAAAGAACCAAACTTTTAGTTCATGTATCAATACTCAATCTCTTAATATTATATTTGAGGGGTGACCCCTCATCCATGAAGTATCATACTACTTTTTTAGTATTTGATAAAAAAAAGTAGCTACCAATGGTCCATTTTGTCTTATAAATTTACCAGGAAAATATTATTAAAGAAGGTCTTATAAAGTCCAAAAGGTGAGCTTAACTAGAACAGCTTAATCTCTTAATATTCTATCTGAGGGACATCTCCTCAACCTTAAATTATTCTCCTAGTCTTTGATATTTCATGAATAATAGTAGTCAACAGTGGTCTACATTTTATCATAGTTCCCTCCATATTAAGTAAGAAAACATTCTTATAACATTTATTAAAATTAGTGGGAAAGAATCTCTTAAAAAGAGAATTAATTCTCCTTATTATTATCAACAACTGTCAATTATATCTTTATTGATAAAAATAGTCTATCAATAAGTTTTACCTCATATTATTTTGTTTTAATTAAAATTATCAAGCTATCAATAATCATTTCAAAGATTTCCAGGTTTCATTTAATTTAGAACTAGAATTATCCCAAATATCAACAACTTCAAAATCTTATTGAACATAAAAAAAGCAATAAATTCCAGGATCAATAAAAAAAATTATTAGGAATATTCTCCTTTAAGCTTGATTATAATGGGGATATTATATTTTGCTTCATTTGTGGCTATACACATATTCAAGATATTAGTAGCTGTTATTGGTTAAGTTCACCCAGGTTTCTGTTTTTTTATACTGCTTTGTTGTTTTAAGGTACAGTAGTGAAAATCATGTCAATCCCTGGAAATTTACTTTGTGTCACAACAAAGCCAATTGCCAGTTACTTATGACCCAGTTGTTTTAAAGCACCAAGGATTCAACTAGCATTGTTCTTTAAATAAATATAATTATCAGCATATCTCATGCTGATAATCCTATTGCTTTAATGCACCAAGGTAAATAGTTCCTTGGTGCTTTAAAACAACTGGTTTTTTTAATAACTGGAACTTGAATTTGCTGTGACACAAAGTCAATTGCCAGTGATTGATGTGGAATTTGCTGTTTTGGGGATGTTTTCAGCCATCTTTTAAGATCAATAAAATTCTTATAATATTCTGATAAATAGAATTGTTTAATCCTTCCACAGTCAAATCAGTTAAATTTATTGTGGGGCTCAAGTCAATATAATTAAGTATTACTGGCAAGGGAAGGATAGAGAGTTCTAGCACATAAACATATCAAGGGTGAAAAGCTGAAAAAAAATTGAATTCTTTTTGGTAATGTCCCCTTCCAGTTACTACCTCATTTATCCCACACAGAGGTGTACCTTACAGTACCTTTTTCAAATAAAAAAGATTGAATACTTATTCAATTAAAAAAATTCATCATGAGCCATAAATCCACCACCAAAATAATTGTGCACAAAAAAACTCAGGAGATTCAGAAAACATGCTTTAAGTTGATACCAATATTGAAAGTCCAACAGCTCAAGCTAAAGTTGTACCAAGAAGAAATTTGATCACCCTCATCTCTGTGATCCTGTGAGGTGTGCATATATGACATACCCATAAGGCCACAAATAACTTTTTATAAAGTTCATTTATTATTAAGCATACTTATCAAGTGAATTCAAAATAAAACCTACAAAAAATAATTATAAATTGATTTTTGATGAGCAAAGTTAAAATTATCATGTCATATTTGGATTCTACACCAAAAATAACCTAGGGTAGACCCATAGAGTGTTATACCCAGAAATGGCCATTTCTTATTTTATTATGATATTTAAGAGTCTTACAGTACAATTGCAGCATTTAAATATTTGTAAAAAATTGTTAAATTTAAGCTCAAATAAGCTTAAATTTAAACTTGCATAAGGTTTATGCAAGCTTACCAAAAATTTAGTTAAAATTGAGGTGTGGTGTATATTTACTTGATTGGCTGAGGATTTGCCATACAAGATGTAAATCCTGTGTGGGCTCATTTTAAATTGATTTAAGGCCATAGTATGGCTTTGAATAAGTAAAAGGGCAAAATCCACATAGAAAGGTGGGACAAAGGAAAAAAGCCAAATAGAGACAAGGTACCCAACTTTTGGGATCTTCAAGGACTCAATTAAGGTTTTTCACCTGTATTAGAGTATTTTTAACCTTATTTAAGCTTTAAGATTAGACTTTGATTGAACATTAAAGTTTAAGCTGGTTTTATCTCAATTTGGGCAGGAATCACAAGCTGCTAAAGGGCAAATCTCCATATGCAGACTTTTAAGCAAGGTTTTAAGAACTTTCAAAAATTAATTAAGGTTAAAATTGGAAGTTATAAGTGTTAAAATCTTATCAAAACTTAAGTTTGGTGTGTTTTGCTATTTTGCATTGAAAAATAACAATAACTTCAAAAATTGATTTAAAATCCAATTGTTAATGGATTTTCTTGAAGCTTGAACAGAGCTGACAATTTAATTTTTTATATGTATAAGTTAAATTTTAAATATCTGTTTTAAGAAGGATTAATTGGTAATTATCCTTGAAATTGGTTTTTTTAATTATTCTTAAACAAAACTAAGTTTTTCTTAAAAATTAATTAAAAACCCAGTTTAAGAGATTTTCACTTGAAACTTTATTTCTAAGCTGTTCATGTGATGAAATTTAATATAGTTAAGCTTATTTTATATTTAAACCTGCAATAATTAACCAAAATGAGGATTAAAGCTACTTGTAGTTAAGAATAACACTGGTAACCTTAAATTGGAATTAGAAATAAGCTACCTTAAGTTAAGAAATTTATTTTTAACCATGCTTTTTCAGTTTTGACCTGAGAATTTCCTCTACATCCATTATTCATTATTGGAGCTGCTCTGAAGGCATCAAAAGAGCCTTTACATCACTGTTTTTGTTCAACATCATTATCATCATTCTAATCATATTAGACATTTAAACAGGTAAAGTTTTATTAAACATAAACTCTTATTTTTAAAATTAATTATTAAGTATTTTATTCTTTATAAATTTTAAATTAAAGAATTGAAATCATAGAATTCAGATTATTGTTTTAATCACCACTAATACATTTTAGCTTATAAAATTACTGTCTTGAATATCTTTTAAAATCCACAAATTCCTCTAAAAGCCCTTAAATCTTAGTTTATAATAAGAAGGCTGTTTTTATCTTCCAGAATATTGATTTTTGGCATGTTTTCAACTTATAAACATTATCTAATACTATATCTGTTGTTATTTGACTTATTGTATTAAATAAATATTATAAGTAAGTTTTCTCTAAATTTCTATATCTTTATTATATAGTATTAGGTTTTTTATATATAATTTCTCTATAATACTTATCTCTGCACAGTGTGTGTGATATTTCCTTTATAAATAATACTTATATTATTTATAAGTGGAGAAATATTATTATTCTCTACATAGAACTGTCTCATTAAGAGCTTTCATATTTCTTATTATTATAACTGTCAATGACTATTATAATAATAGAATAATTATAATTCAGTATAATCATTAAAAAAAATTATCATAAATCATCTGATAATAATTAATTCTCTTTTTTATCATATAGTTATTTTCAATAATTATATTGATTTGTTGCTATAATACTTAATTATATTATATTTTCTACTGAGGAAAGTCATAGTACGATTTATATTTTTTAAATTTATAAAGATTTTCATAGACAAACCTTACAACCTCCCACTATAAAAAGCCAGCTTCAGATGAAATAAATTTTTCCAGAAAAATGTTTGAAAGAGTAAACTAGATTCAATTTTACTCGAAGTTCTTCTTGATCCTCAAAATAAAGCTTCTGTTGTAATTCATTAATATATTCAAACTAAATTCATGGCTTCAATTTCAGTTACCTCAATTTAATCTTCTACATTTTATTTGTTACAAAACTCTATTCTAAGCTTTGCTTGAGAAAAATGACTTTGAATCTAGATAAGTTTGTGATAGTGCTAAATATCTGATCATTAAAAAATAATATTGAGAACTAATTCACAAACTGAGGAGGAACCATTAATCCACAAAGCTATTTTGCATCTTCCATTATCGCAATATAGCTCATCTTTACTGGTGAGACTACTAATAACTTTCATTATACCTTGAATATTGATCAAGAAAACTAATATTCCAAATCAGTAAGTAGCACATTCAATCAGAATTATTCTCCCAAATAATATCACTTGCACTTAATATTAAAACATAAATTAATTATTATCCATCTTATTTCCATTCAAATTTATATTCTAACCCATGCTCAGATATAAAAAATACCATTAGTTTTACTCATTTTTAATAATTTAACACCCACTGGCCAGATATATAAGGACATTTGAGCACCAACTCCAATATTGGTGGCAAGCAATATTTTCCAAGATAATAACTTCCTTCCTTTGAGCTCAAGAATATTCCAAAGTCAAGCAAAAACATCTACATTTTCTCAAAAGATATTGTAAAACGTCTAATAAAATATCTTTGGAAGTTTACAGAAAATTAAATGATATTGAAGGTGGAAAACCCATTTTAAAATCCAGCTTTTGCATTCCTAAAATTGCCAATTCAGAGAATTCTAGTGTTATACCAAATTATTCAGGTCAAAGTTACACTAAAGAATATAGAACTAATTATAGTCCCCAAAACAAATGAGCTTGCTAATCTGAGATCATAAAATTAACACACACATATATATTTGAAAGGCTTATTAATATTTGTTTCTATACACATTTCTGTTCTACAGACTTTCAAAGCAAATAGTTCCTTGTTGAATATTTGGAATTGTATTTTAGCAAAAAATGGAAATTAAAAATAGCTTACAATGTGATCTGAAAAGTAAAACGAATTGAGGATTTCTTATTAAAGAGGTTATTTAAGAGCTCTAATAAGATAAATAGCTGTAATTTGAGACATACGGCCTCTGAATAACAACACAATGGATTATGTTAAATTTGTGTCTCAATCATATTTGTGATATTTTGAGCCAATTCTTTGATCAAAACCTTTATAAATATCTCACTATATCTAGATTTTTGATAAACTGCTTAACTCAAATGAATTTTTCTATTTTTGGATAAGCTGAGAAGATTATTGGAAAAAATAGATCCTAATACAAAGGTGATAATTATTATTATTTCTATTTTAAAGATAATAACATCATATAACAAGAAATAAATCATTTTCCAGAATTAATTCACCTTCATTGAATGAGAAACGATGAAAGCTTGATATTAAAAAATGGATAACACTTTCTATCTTCAATTCTCGATGTTACCTTGTTAACCAGAACTTTCACATGGCATTTTTTGTGTTGGACTGTTGAGATACTGATAAACACCCTGAATCTCATCCCATGGGTAGTAAATAATGTCACTCCTCTTCCCATTTCATCGTTACTCATAATTTATCTCATAATAAATTGAAAAACAAGAAAAATCATTTATACAGTTGGACTTCTAGTTTTTTCACTATTTAAATAAATCAACTACTAAATCAATCCAATATCTTATCTATTTTCCCCAATATGTGTTTTTTACTTACTGAATACTATTCCATGACATATAAATCATACCCTACTTTTAGTGGCCTACTCTGGAAATTCTTGGTATACGCTTCATCAGATCATTAATATACCTGGTGTTTTAATGAAATTCAAAACCACACCAACTTGTGCGATTACTTCTAACTCATTTATAATCCGTTTGAAATGGAAAGAAATTAAGACCCATTTTTTCAAGATAGTTTTTCATAATACGTGGGAGAAAAGTGCAAGGAAGAGGATGAATTACTCTGAAGAAAAATCCCCTCAGGCTTTTGTGATATTCTTGTAGTTCAATCCCCATTCCATTTACCAAGCTCGGTTGTTTTTACTTACATGACCAATACTTTTCAGACAAACCTTTTTGATTTAAAATTTCTTTCCCATACTATTTACGAATTCTATTTCTTTCTTTTTTCATGAGTACTTCCCAAAACTCTATCTCCAACAGGAAGTATTCCAACACCAATTTTTGTTTCAGTCATATTAAGTATGATCTTTCATTAATCACTTTCGCAGTTTATCTTTATTTCTAGTTTGTTTTTTGTGGGATCTTAATTCTATTGCACATAATTCTTCAAATCCTCCCTTTAATTAGATTTAATGGAAATCAATTTCTTAACATACATATTCATCCTGAAATTGGCTCAAATATTTTGACTCATGCCATTAATTTATGAAACCTTTTTCAACTTTTTGGCCCTCACTTAAGTATAATATTTACATATTGTATATAGTATTCCCATAGCCTATTTAATAAGTTGAAATTTTAATAATATCTAACAATTGAAGAGATATGTTCCTGCATCTGAAATTCATTCCACATATTTTCATGTGTCAAAGTCTCATTAAGCCACAATCTGAAAATATGAAATTATTCCTGCTCTTAACACATCCAGAATATAATATGATTAATTCATTCTTTTAATATATTCTTATAAATGGTTAGATACATTATGGATCCCACCACTCAATCCAAATAACACTCCAAAATTAATTATTGTAAATTTCTCTATTCCTTTAAATCTCCCTTATAAATCTTCAATAATCAAAACCAATTCCATCTCTATATCTTTTTATCCATTATTATTATTATCATAGATATTTCCTCCATACTTGAAGAGATCAGCTATTTCTCACTGGTCTCTTTAATTAATCTTATGCACTCCTTATTTTTTATTATTAAATTCAATAACGATGATTCATTTTTATGTTATACAGGACAAAAAATCACCAGTCTGGGTAACCTCTATCATAGAATCTCATATAATCTTCTACTGTGGTATACCATGACATTTCCACTAAATAAATTCTCATTATTGGTATTCATTTATATAAGATAATGTAGTAGTAGTAGGAAATCACCTCTAAGTGGTAGAAGCAGTAAAAAAAGATAGAAGAGAAAAGATAATTAATAAGGAAAATTTACCACAGGTTTTCATTTCCAGTTTTACCGCAATCCACTATATAAAACTGAATGGTGAGTATTATTTCTCAAATAGAAATTTTCTAATGTTATCTTTAAAAAAAATTATATTATTTAATATCATTAAATATAAGCATAATTAGTGATTATTATAATGAGAGTTACAATGAGTCTTTCAAAGAATAAACCAAATATCCATAGTCATCAAATGTGAAATGTAAGGCTTAAGGTGTGAAATAAAAGACCTTTTGAGTATCAATTTGATTGATTTCAAGTCTTATCCAGGGGTGAGGACAACTTAAGGAGGGGTTACGACTATGGGGATTCCTTTAATTAATTTAAATGATTAGTTGTGAGTATTTAAATTGTATATTTCTTGGACAGAAAGAGGTATATTGAATCATCTTTTCCAATAATGAGCTCCTTGAAGCTCCTGGATGAGGTGAGGATAAGATTATTAATATCAAAAATGCATAATTGTTGGTGTATATAAGTAATATAAGCTGATTAAAGACAGCTTTTTTCTTAGGCTTAAGAACCTCTGTGCACTAATTAGTATGGAAAGTATTTTACAAAAAGTAGGTGGAGGGTAAGGGGAAGACCTGCATACAACAGAAAGGTTTGAGTTCTTGCTCAAAGCCATCTTTCAGACCTGGTAAGGACAAGCTGTTTAAGCTTGATACCAGGTATTGCATGGGTACAAGATAACATTAAAACGCATCCAACGATCAAATTGTGTTTCAGAGTGAGTTTTTCAAGATTTTATGGTGGATACAGGTAATACATTCAAAAGAAATAAATACAGTCAGCATAGGCACAATATACAAAATAGAGAAAAAAATATGATTAAAAACCTGTTGAACTTCATACAGTTGAGAAACTAGTAATAAATTTACAATAAAGAAAGCTGGTTATAAATGTATTCTCAGGAAAATCTTGATCCTAACCCACAACTCACCCCTCGAAGGCTGAAGAACTGAAAAATGAATCGCCATAATTTTTGATAAGCGATTAATTGAGTAACACTTTTTTATATGATATCAAGGTTTTAATTTAATTTTTCACTTTTTTGGACAGCCTCCAGCATATAAGCTCCATTGAGATGTTTAATTTTGAATCACTTAAACAATCTGACTTTAAACAAACTGATCTTATTGGCTGTTAACGTAGTGGTCACAATGACGATGAAGATGAGATTACTAATAGTTTTTATTTCTAATTATTTTAAATATCATGTATTTACAGAAAGAGGCTGACTCTTTATATATTGAAGAGTCAGGGTGCCGCCCGATCCCTGTTTTCCCTGTTTTCCCGCGGGAAGGTCCATCAGAACCAGGGAACAGGAACTCAGATTCTCAGCTAAAAAATTGGGAATCCTGATGGGCACAGGGTATGGGAATTGGGTCATCCCACTGGGGGTCCCAAAAAAAAATTGAGAGCCAGACTTATTTATTTCATTGTGAGTAAAAGACACCAAAAGAAAATTAAAAAAACAAATTTTAAGTTGAATAGATTGGGCCAAATTTACAGGCCCAGTCTTTAACACATGCTAATTGTTCAAAATGCATGATTGAGAGCATTGATCTTTGATAAGTAAGGATCTTTTGACCTCTTGAAAATACTCTCTCAGAGGGAGCACTTGAATATGGTATTTCCAGATACTTGTGAGCCATTGTGTAGAGAACTGGGAAGATTGCATGTCTTGACTTCCAAAATTCAAGAATATTTGTGTCTTTGTGTTCCAGAGGTTCAGCCAAAATTTGTTGGAGTTCATTCTCCAATGTAGTTACCTCTTGGCCAGATGTTGGATACATCTTGTCATACAACCCCTGCCCATTGGTAACATTGGTGTTGACTTCCAGCGCCTTGTTTGGCCAATCAATTGGTCCATTTGGTGAATTATCTGAATCAAAATTATGCCTATCTTTTTCTTCAAAGATATCTGAAAGCAACCTACATGAGGTCCCATATTGACTCAATATGGTCTCATGAGCCATAAAGAATCACACTTTAAAGCAAGAGTCCAGAATTGTAGCACATATTACCGGAGTCTTCCAAAGTAAGATTTGGAGGTATTTTAAGAGTTTCTCTGTCATTGCTGTTATGGCTGGTGTCATTGGAGCTATGTCATATTGCTGAGAAGCCTAGATTAATAACAAAAGTCCATTAGCAAAAAAATGCTGAGGAAACAATTTCAAAGACATACCTGTTGAATCCATTTTATTAATAATATATACATTGGAAAAGCCTGGTTAAGGGTGGGATATTGGCTTTGACAAATTATGAGGGTTGCTTTGTACAGTGGATGGAGGAAGTTGATCATAATTTGGAATTTATCCCACTCAAGTGGGGTCAGCCAAGAAGCTTCCAGGCTTTCTGGCAAACAAAATTGGGTGTAGGAATCTTTCAATTGCAAGTCCCAAACCAGAATCTTGTGCATTGAATTCCATCTTGTAGCCAAATTAGTGAGAAGAGTTGATGCTCTTGTATTCTTGCCTTCATCATAAAAAAAACTTACCATAGAAATAAGCTTTTCTTGGTGTTGCGGACTTTGGCAAAGATATGATCCAAGGTGGTAAATCTGCAAAACAATTGAATTGTACTTTAAATACAAGCTGTCAGCCTCATCAATGAGGTTAGAAAGATCCATTTTTCCTTGAGGCTCCTGTGCTTCAGTTTGGGTGGGCCCATTTGCATGTGCTAGTGCTTTCAGACCATTGCGTGCTGCAAGCTGGATGATATGGGCCACAAACCCTATTGTATTTGTTTCAGAAACAAATGTTGGGCATTTGACTTGGATTTCTTGATCCATTAAATGATTTTCTCATGCAGTATCTGTTGTAATGCACAATATTTGTTTTTCTAGTTTGTATTGTTGGATTACTTTTATGAATTCATTTGCAAGTGAATGGCCAGAGTGATCACCTAAATCAAAAACAAGGTCAGAGATTGAAGTGCTAGATGTGATTTATTCATTAAAACCTTCAATCTCTATTGGTACTAATAAAATTGAATGGAGCTTGAAGTTGTGCTCCATAAAGTGCCCAGTGACAGACATAAATGCAGTCACATTTGGTCTTGTCCAGGTATTGGTGGTAAAAGAAAAATCCTGATTGCTTTCAGAAAGGGTCAATCAGATGTGCTTCTCATGGTAATAGTAAATGCTGGATAGGTGTGCTGTCAATGCTGTCCTCTGTACTAAGATGTTCAAGGCCAAAGGGTTACAAAGCTCAAGAAGCCTATGAAATGAAGGTGATTCAGTTATTGATAATGGTAGGTCACAATCACTAATAAAATATATGAGGGCTGTTTTGGAGGTTTCAACACTTAAGACCTGACAAAGCAAAGCTAAAAAGTCAGTGATGAAGAGCATAAAACAAAAGAAATATAAGAGAACAGACCTTTTTCATGACCAATGTTTGGATAAATTTATCCAATGTCTCCTTGGGCTCTTCTGAAAGATTTGAGCCTTTTTGAACTGTTCAATCTATGAATGACATTGAGATTATTGCTCATGCCCTTTGTACTCCCTGTACAATCATGCTTCAGCTTCCTGTTGCAAGGATTACCAGCTTGGTCTTTCACCTGACATTGAACAAAGCCTTCATCACTTTCAGCAAAGAATGACTAGACCCAAGAATGCTGGTGACCACCAGTTGGCTCCCTATTGGTGGTCTGAGTAGCTTGATTGCTTTTGCATGGTGTTGAATTTTGTGAGGTGGGTTCAGTTGATATTGCAAGTTTTTTATTATTATCAAGAAGGATTGGAAAGAAATAAAACAGGAAATTAAGAAGAGGTTGGTGGAAATTTGGTGGGATTGATGCAATGATCAGACAATAAGATTGGAAAAAGGAGTTGAAAAAGGACATGAGGTCCTGGTAAAAATATGAAAAAGAAAAAAAATAAGACAAAAGAGAATTTGAAGAGGAAATGATGAAACAAAAAGTCCAGAGGGAGTCCTTGGGATTGTCCCGGGCAGGGATAGGAATTTTACGTTGGGGTAGGTTTTCACACATGGGTCAGGCCGGGACGGTGTTCGGAATGGCCGAAAAGGTGAAAATTTCCTCAGGGGGCACCCCGATTGAAGAGTACAGTGAATACAAAGGAATTTTTTACTTTTATTTGGTATAAAAGTAAAACAGTACATTTGAATAGTAGAACACATACAATAAAATGTTAACAAGGGAAATTCACAGTTCAATGGTGGAATACTCCAACATTGGCCATAAAAAAAGTTTATTAGTAAACCAATTAGAGAAAATTGATCTTATTGGCCAGAGATCAAGCTTTATTTTATCCCTCTGAATAAAAATTCAAAGTTTTCACTAGAGGGCTGAAATTTCTAAGTCCCTTATTTTTTGAGGTTTCATGAAGAGTCCCATTGGTTTAGATAGATGGCCTCCTTCCCATTCTTTTCCTTCTCCTCATGTATAAATTATGATTTCAACTTATTCTTCCTGGTTCCTCATCTAAGAGAACATACGAGAATACCAATAAATCCATAAAATACAACATGAATTTCTACTTCTGGTCTTTCATATAGAAGTTGATACTAGACTATCAATTAATCTAGAAAAATATAACTTCAATTTAGTTTTTTCTGGGGCCCTCACCTAGACGATTATACCAGAATACTGACTTATGTATAACATTTTATGTGAATTGAGTTTCTATGAACCCTCAGCCAAAAGGTTATACTAAGATTGTTTCTTTATTAATTGATTTGAAAGAATGATTTTTGTTGTTTACAGATCCTAATAAAACCAGACTTTTGAAGATAATCAAATTGACCACTAACTTTCATGTATAATGGTACTTTTTATAAATAATGAGGATATTAAATCTTTAAGATCCTTAGCAAGGTATCTATGAATCTTAATATCTAAATTTTAAAAGTAATTTTTAGATAATTTTCAAATAAACCATTAACAAAAAGGAAAATTTTAGGATTTAAAATGGAACCTAAGTATATTCAGCATATCTTTCAAGCTATTTTTAGTGTGAAATACCCTCAAAAGAATGAAATTTACTTTTTTCAAAAAATTCCCTGCACAACTAGAGGTAATCTTACCAAATTTGAAGTGTAAGTGGCATATTTAGCCAATACACTTCAAGCCATTTTTTTCTGTAAAATACCCTCAAAATAAGTAATTTTTCCTGTTTTGAAGAAAAAACCTGCACAAATGAAGTTATTTTTCCTTATTTGAAACAAAGCTAGAGCTGTATATACTTTTTGATGCCCAATAAATAATTTGCAGGTAAGACAAAAAGAAGAACACATCAATTAAAATCTTAGTATATAGTTTATATTAATATACAGTTTCTATTATATAATCAGTGGTGACGTGATCAACATCCCTAGTAGATATAATAGTTTTCATTAGTATATTCAATTAAAAAATACCATTAAAATACTTAGATTTAGTACTACTATTAGTTGTTTATATAGTAGTAGACCAGCTATAAAACCCCAAATGGGTATATATAAAAATTATAATTTTAAATATTGTTATAATATTCAAATTCACATTATTTCTATTCTTTCCTATATTTTCTGGAGATCTATCAAGAAAAATATTTTTTGTAGTTTTTGTATTATGAAGAGTTTTTCTTGCTAATTAGTGTTTTGTATTTGTTTGGGAATCTTTACAGAATTATTTGTTCTAATCTAACCAGATTTCTGGTAGAACTGAGAGATAGTTTATCTGGTGAGTTTTTAAATAACAATCTTTCAGGTAGATCAAATTATGATACAAGATCTCTTAATACTACCTTCTGATAAAGCCAGTATCAATATAAAATAATTTTAAAACTCAGTAAATCTAAGTTACATAAGGGGCTACAGGTTTCAAACACCAATTCAAAACTTTTTTTTGTAATTTACCCTTTCAGTTCTTTCCTCATTAATACCACATTCAAAGTAGTTCCAAAACTCCATTCATTGCATCAATATTTTATGAGATTTCTGGAATGTGAATAAAGACTATGGAAATATGTCAAATTCAACAAATGCTACTCCAACATATTTTTATATCAACTTCATCTCACAAGATTAATCATACTACATCTATAACGATTTCCATCTTTACATTTTATTCCATAATTTCTTCAACTATTGAGAGCTTTGTCCAAAGTAATTATTAATTAGCCAACCAACCAGACAGTACATTTCAGAGGTGTGTTCTTTGTATTTCAGGTACTCTTCCTACAATGGATAATGATTATTTTTTTATCGTCTTTTACATATCCAGTTTGAAGAATTATTACTAAGTCCTGTGGAGGCTCTCCTTTTAAAATATATCAATTGGATCTTTCTGTGTCTTTATATTTATGTCATCTGTCGAAGGGGAGGTTAAAAAGAGTATTCGATGATTAAAATTATTGATTAATCAATCTTTGAGTGAGAAATGGGTATAAACAAGCTCATTTATGACTCAATACATGTAAAAGCATTCCAAAATTCAGAATCTGATTTAGATCCTTATTATACTTTGAGATATATCAAACTCAACATCTCACTATTTTTTGCGCAAATATATTAAATATTTAATAATATATAACAGCGCCCTTTTTCTCAAATCTCTTAACTACTCTTCTGATGGCTACTTATTCATCTTTATTAATCATACTTTTATAAAGGTGGAGGATCTTGAGGTGAAAATAAAAGTCAATTTATAAACTTTAATAGAATTATGGGCACGGCTTAAAAGTAAAAGGGAAGTCTGGGGTTGAACTAAATTTTTTATTCAGAAGGAATAGTGGCCTAAGTGGAATCTGGAGGGGTGATGATCAATGTATATTATGCAGATTCTGTAGTTTTAATTGTATTTTTACCCCTAATTTCACCTCAAATAATGAATGATGTAAAATAGTTTTTTTATTCAATATTCTTCAAGGAGATTAACTCAGGCTAAGCCTTGGAGGAAAAGTAAATCCATCGAATCCTTAGTAATAGATAGAATCACAACTCAGAGGCCTAAATTTCAATGAAACTCATGATTTTGATATAAAAATTCAGATCTTATTCTTAGAAACAGTGTTTGTTATAATCACAGATGAATTTAATTCATTTAAAACACAATTTTCCAGTAGAAAAAGGAATATCTAGTTTCCAATAGTTTAAAACTTCAGCTTGATGTTTATCAATGACATGAACTTTGGAACCTGTTATAATTATGAACAGACAACTGTAGAAATTACTTTGACATGTGTTGAGTTGTCAAATTTTTTCATCAATATTCATGTTTATTCAAAAATGAGAACATAATTTGTAAAGGGATAAATAATAAATAGATATTACTTCCAAATATTTCAAAATCATTGTGCGATAATTATATTATGGTATTTTGGCAAGGAATGGAGGCTCAAGGTATAAAGGAGTATATTTTGCTGTGTTTCAACACCTTTATCAAGGGGGCATGTAAATATTATGCCATATTTTTGAGATTGGTGGTTATGAGATGGGACTGACTTTGTAGGTAATAATTTTGGCTTTCATCATCCCTAAAGCAGAAATATCCGTTTTTATGGCTTCATTAATTCTAGATAACATCTTTCAGATTTGTTGAGTATCTTTATATGGGAAATTAAATGAATTATATTGTATCTTTCTTGTAGTTAACTCAAAGATAACTATTGAGGAGGACTATAATTTCAGCTGAGTATTGATACTAAATCTTCTGGATAGCTTAGATTCAGTTAATTTACTTAAAATATATCAAGAACCAATCCCATGAATAAATTAGTAATTAAAAGTAATTCAAAAAAAATTACTACATACAGTGGATGATGGGGTGAAAGAGGAAACCATATTTTGAATCAAAATCACAATCTAAATATGTCAAAAAAGAGGGGAAGGTTTTATTTTGCATTCAAAAATCATGAAAAGATACAAAAAGCTGGGGTATTCTGACTTCAATGTGTATTAATTACTTAAATTAATAGCTATAAAGCACAAGAGAAGGAACAATAATAGCTCAAATAGTAGGATCTTTTACTTTAGAAAAGAGAAAGTATCCCAAAAGGTGGACTTTTATATGTGAAAACTCAACACTTGAAATATGAGAGGAAACAGACAGTATTTATGTCACAGGGGCTCTTGGGAAGTAATAGTGGTATGGAACTCAGTGAAAAGAACCTTCTTGGAGTGAATCAAAAGAGATAATGAGATAATAAAACTATATTTCTATAACAAAAATTCAGTAAAGTATAAATAATCACATTTCCAGAGCCAGAAAAATGAACCCTTATATAACTGTTACAGCTTGTTTTAAAGACATAAGGGACTTGGTAAGAATGTTAATTCCAATATGTGTTGAAAAGGCTGAGCTGGAAAGGAAAGATTGAAAATGACTGACCTAATATTGTTAGTATTCACCAGTAGAATTTGACATAAACTAAATAATAGAAATAAATCCATTGTATCAATTAAATTAGGGAAAGACACGGGGGCTTAAAGAATGGTCAGGTTTTATTGGAAGATTGATTTTGTTCTTAATTTATTGATCTTTGAAAACTTGAAAACTGGTCTTGAATTTCCTCTTGAAAATTCCTTGAAAATAACTTGTAAGTATTCCCTTGAGTGAGTATTTAGTGGTTGAAGAAAACAGCCCAGAAAACTTTTATTGTTGATTCCTGATGGGTAATAATGTTGGAAAACTTACACTTTTCCCCTTGAATGGCTTTCATTATAGATTTAAATATTGAAGAAATAAATACTCCATAGTTGGGCTTTCAAGGGAATATCTTCCATTAATGAAACCATGTACAAAAATGATTCATGTTGGTATCAGATCATATAGTCCAAAAGATATGGTGGCACCCAAATTTTCATAAATAGTTTTGGTGAAAATCTTTGTATAAATTATGATGAATGACCTTTCCATGAGGGTTGAGACAGTTCAATTTACAGGTGGTTAAATTTGAATCAAAATTGGACTTTATAAGATGATTTTTCATATGATGTCTCAATTGTATTTACTTTAGAGATGTATATTCCTTAAAAATATGCTATTCACTTAAAATATTGATATATATATATATTTTCTCCAGTTTGAACTTATTAATTTATTTAGTATAGGCTTAGAGAGTTGGAGATATTGGTGAAAAGAATTTCACTAAAAATTTAAATGTAACTGTTCAGTATTTATTGAATACTTTAATTTCTTATTTCATTACTGTGACAAGAAGCTGAACAATATCTGTGGTAATTTGAGCCTTTGAGATATTATAAAGTATTCAAAAATGTCACAAAACAACTTTGAAATACTTATTTTAATAATAAGAATTGAAATTATTATCTTAAAAGAAGTAAAAATTCCATCAAAATGCATAAAACCTTGATTATCACAGAGCATAATGAATAAACAGGTGAAAGAAACTATACCATTGAATTCCCAATGAGTGAAACACATATAGAATTTTTATGTCATATCTGAAAATCCAATACTTACTGAGATAACCTGAATATATGCACTTTTATGATCAGCACATATATTCATGATTTTAGCTCATATCTCATGAAATATGTATAATAACGAGTTGAACAAAAAATGAAGTTACCTCATAATCACTGTAAGAATACAAATATAAGATTTATTTTGCAAGCTGTAAACAAGGCTACAACTTACAATGGCTTAGTGAGCAAAATAAGAAAATCTGTTAACCACTTTGTTGTGAAAGTGGTCAAAACTTAAGAAAAAGTAGATATTCAGATTCTAATAGCTCGCGCGTGAAGAAAGGTGTAATTTTCATCCTTATATTCAAGGTATAACCCCTTTAAATCATGGTTTGAAGTTCAAAATAGGAAATTTAGGCAGAAAAGATGAGTTACAAGAAAAATAATCAAAAATAGAATTTTGATGATGTGATAAAATTCTCTTGGAATCTTCATAATTACATACCAAGATATTAGAATTCACTCTCTGAATGGCTTTAATATGTATAACTCAAAAGTTATCAATGATCAAAGTTTAAGCTTGAATTGATCATTTATGATCACTCACTGTAACCTTATTTTAAGTTGAACGGTCATATATAAGTGATAAAACTGGTTAATAGTATTGAATTAGTAATAATAATAAAATCCACAAAATTTAGGCTTCTGCCAAGACTATGATGTCAGCAAGCTTAGAGATATAGTGATAACTCTAAATAATGGCATAATAATGGGATAAGATGGTTTAATATTGATTTAATCATCACTAAACCTTGAAATACTGAGAAATTCCAGTTTATATCATCATTACACATCTACTAAAAGCCTTATGGACTCTAGGAAGGTGGATTTTACTATATCTAAAGCTCTTTTTACCTCTATTTCCCCCTCAGACGCAACAAAAACACTAAATATATTAAGTCCAAAGGTAATAACTTTATTCTTTTTATATAATTCTATTATATTATCAAAGAATCAAGTTCATCTTTATATCAATCATAAATTTTGACATGATTAAAGCATTATTTAAATTGTTTTGTTACATTTCTCTCTAAATCTCTAATTCCACATAAATTCAAGAAAATTTGTAAATTCTTTTTTTTATTTTTAAATACAATTTGAATATGTTTTATTTACATTTTTTGGCATAAAATAATTAAAAATTATTATATTCAGTGTTAAAAGTGGGTTATATTTCTCTTTATTATTATTCTTAATAATTCTTTATTGATATAAATAGTATTTATTATAATATATAACCTTAATATTAGTAATATTATTGTTAAAAATGGTTTCTTATTAATAAATAACAATCTTCATGCATTTATGATTTATTTGTAACAATACTAAATTTCCATAAATATATCAACTATTCAATGTTAATATATTTATTTTTAGGGTGTTGGTAAGCCCATGTAAGCTTTTATTAAAAACATGTAAGCCCTTATGTGTTTTTGCCATCAATTGGTAAAAACACGTAATTGTATGGTAAAAAGACACAAGGGGTGGTTTTTAAATGAAATATGGCTATTTATGGAATTTTTGAGGCCATTAATGGCATTATAAATGCAATGAAGGGCATTATTAATGCCATTTATGGCATTTTGAAGGTTATTGATGGCATTATTAATGCCATAAATGGAATTATCAATGCAATAGAGGGACATATTAATGCCATAAAGGGAATTATTAATGCTATAAATGGCATTGTTAATGAAATAAATGGCATTATTAATGCCATAAAGGCATTTTTAATGCCACAAATAGAATTTTTAATGCTGAAAATGGCATTGTTAGTGCCATAAATGGCATTATTAATTCCATCAATGGGATTGTTAATGCCATTTATGGTATTTTTAAGGCCATTCATGCCATTTTTAAGGCCATTAAAAATGGAATGAATGGCCTTAACAATGCCATTTATGGCATTGTTAATGTCATTTATAGCCTTAACAATTCCATAAATGGCATTGTTAATGTCATTTGTAGCCTTAAAAATTCCATAAATGGCATTTTTATTGTTATTTTTGGCCTTAACATTTTTAGTAAAAACATGTAAGGGCTTACGTGTTTTTACTAAAAGCTTACGTGGTTTTACCAACACCCTATTTTTATTACATTATTTTTTTATAATATAATTTACATTATTATATTTATTTCTTAATATAGGTTTTTTATGCCATAATTCTAATAATTCTTTATCTTATTCATTACTTTAATAAGGAAGTTCATAGTACAATAAGTAAAATATTAGTAATATTTATTTATTATTGTTTCATAGTCAAACCTTACAAGTACAGTACCACTACCAATTGTGTTTGCTATTTTTGTTTTTATTGAGTGCAATATGTGGGGAGTATTTTTAATTTTTAATATCATTTTGGGTAAGAGAAAATCTAAAATAATTTCATATTAATCCATGCATATGTCAAATATTCTTCATGACATGCTCTTTATTCATGATTGCCCTTAGGGTACCTGTCCTTCCTTTTGTGAACTGGCTGAGACTCTTCTTTCAAATGTGGGGCCAAGAAAGATTATCTTTATTTGATATAACAAATAAAAATTTATCTGGAACAGTTTTGAGACTTCTCAAGAGGTGTGGTTGTGAGGCTGCCTACGAGATGTGGTGTGGATGGTTCAAGTTGGAAAGCCCCTCTGACCTGCTGCTGGGGTGTTGCGCTTGGCCTTGGCCTGCCTGTATGCGCCTGTTGACCGCCCTGAAAGTACCTGCGCAGCCCCGCCTCCCTTAGTGGAGGTTTGGACCACCAACGGTGTTGGAGAGTGATTCTCCGCCTTCAATTCCTCATCGTCAATCATGTCGTCCTCAGCACCTTCATCTGTTCGATCCGTCAGAGAACCTGATCATGAAAAGAGTAAACCATCTCACTCATTCATGAATGACCTCCTTATCCTCCGTCATCTATCGATCTTGCCAGGTGGATTTTCAGCTCCCGACCAACTCTCTCATGCAGTTCAACATCTTCTCGCTTCATCGTCCAATCTTAAGCCGCCATCTCAAGAGCTAAACAGAATTCTGCACTCAAAAAGTTGTCACAGGAAGTTTTTATGGTATGGTTGTCATTTAAACATATTCAAAAAAATATTGATCTAGTGATAAAGGAAACAAGCCTATCCTGATGAGCTGGTTGGCTTCCTTCTGCTTGGGAATTTATAGGTCGTTTGTTCTAGGAATCCAAGACCCCTTGGCGTGAGCAAATTTTTGGTATTTGTAGGTATCAATGGCCGCACACATTAAATTCAAGGCACCTTGAATTGTAATGTTTGCATTAAGCTTTAACGTCATTCTGAGTTATAATCGTGCTTCATTATATGTCATTAAATAATCAGGGATGTGGCTGAAGACCACGCGTGGGAAGCACTAGAGCCACATCGGGACGAAGGACAGGTTGAATTAGATGTCGCTCGATCGTTTGTTTTCTATCCAAAAAGTTTGTTCTGTCATCATTATTGAGGATCATTCCAAATAACTTAGCCTTGGGTCTTCATTACAATCTTTCGGCTGCTTAGACATTTCTTCCGAGAAGAAAGATCTCCTCCGTCGACTACTTAAGCAATCAATTATTAAAGCTCTAAGAAGATTCCCCAAGCTCAACTATTTTCAAGGCTATCATGACATTGTATCCATATTTTTATTAAATTTTATAGATTTTGAGTCCTTAAGCCTTAATCAAGAGCATCTTATGGAGGGTGAAGCGGAAAATATAAAATTGCTGGATAAAACTCTGCAGAGATTCACACTTCATAGGATTAGAGATAGCCTAACCCGTGATCTATCCCCTACAATGGGTTACCTTCGGTCAGGATTTGTCACTTTTTTTTTAATCATATGAAGCATTTTGCTCCCTAATCGAGTTTGCTTGCTTGTTACAAAACAATCATCAGGTTGACTCAAGTAATCCTGGCCCTTGAAGAACCCCAATTGGCTTCCTTAGTCGCTCAAACGTCAAATCTTCCCTTGTTCGCGCTTTCATGGATTCTCACTCTCACCTCTCACGATTTGACTTCCTTTGACACAATTTCGAGACTTTTTGACTTCCTCTTTTGTCATGAACCAGCAATGATTTGCTATATGGCGAGCGCCATATGTTTAACCAAGACTGAGGAGATGTATAGCTTGATTAATACAGCCGCATTGGAGGGAACAGAAGTCGACTATGATATGGTACATTTTTTGATGTCCAAGCTACCCGCATTGACTATGAACCAGCAGGTCGATCGCCAATCTACAAATCCAGTTGGCTCTGCTCATGAAGCCAAGAATTTCATACAGCATGATGTTCATGTTGGTTTGAATGGCGCTCAAGAACCAATGGCTCGATCGAATCAGGAAGTTGGCCCAAATCACATAACTCAGCAATCTGCCAAGAAGTCACTGAATGATAATAATCAAGACTTTCAGACCAAACAATGGCATTTACAGAGCCATCGCAAAGAAGGCCTTTCAGTCGAGTTTGTCATCGATTCCGCCCTTCGCCTTTACAAACTTTATCCACCAACAGATTCCCGTTTGAAGCTTTCCAAGATTTTTGGCCCTAAAAGCTGCATAAATACCTGGGCCTCCTCTGAATCAGGCGACTTAACTGACAAGCAAGCTGAGGATATCCTTGCAGGCCCACTTATCTTGATAATTCAGCCTGACCGCGCTGAGTTAAGCCTGAAGCGTCGACAAATCAATATGCGCCGAAGAAGAGCCTGGCGGCGAATGATTCAAGGACTAATCCAAAATCGCCAAGGGTTGATATTTGCTGTCTGCGTTGGACTTCTTGCTTTCGCTTACTCTAGAAAAGAACAATTCACATGGCTCTCTACACTTACGTTCAATCATAGACGATTACTTGAGACTTTAGGTAGCGTTGAATGGCGAAAACTTTACACGCGAATTTTTTAGTTTTCATTCCCAATAACATCTAATTATACGCTGAAGTTTGATAACTACTATGGGCCATGTCTGAATTTATGTTGATAAAATAAAGCTTAAAAATACTATAATTTGATTTGCATTTATTGGATTACGCATGAGGTAATGTCAGCACCGTTTCAAAAAGTGTCAAGCTTAAGCAGTTGCATCTAGAAAGAGTGAATTTAGAGGATTATCAACTAGGAAAACAGTAACTAAAGTATCAGCACAAATGAGTCCTTGAGGACATGTACTTCAGATTGACCTCGTGCTTGCCTATCAAAATCGACCACAAACGTTTAGGCAACGAATGCATAACTGATTATCATATAACGCGCAGCTTGCGTTCACTTATAATTGAACGTAAAAACATTTTAGTACTTACCATCACTATACGGGACATAGGATCCTGGATTTGAACTGCAAGCTAGAAGGTCTTCAATACATTCAAATCCCCACTTCATTTTTTGTGGCTCACCTGTCATATTTATTGTTTCAGTCTTTGCTGGGAGAATCCGCTTCCAAGTTGAATATAGCTCGCCTACACTACGTAGGTCGTTCGAAAGTTGTCATATTTCATCCGTTATCATCCTGAAGAGAACAGGGTGAATGTATTTTTAAATTTGGCAATAAACATTGAAGTCATATTGTTAGTCAAAGAGTGAATTTCCTTGCAAGAAATTCTATGCCAACCTTTACTTTAAAATCGGGTTTGCAAAAACAGTTATTTCATGTAAAGTGGGCCGTTACTTTGCGTATAGGGAAGTAAAAATATAGGGACTTTTTCGTTGAGAAAAACATGTATTGCCATTGTATTTTTGAATATTTTTTTTCTTGCAAGAATATCTATATCACATGATTCAAATGAATGAGTGAAATAATTTGATAAGATCAACTTTTTCTATTACTATTATTTTATCCAGCTGTTTTCACTTAGTCTTGATAGAGTAAATTATTTGCAAAGTTGCTAAATGCAAACCAGAGCAGGAAACAAATTCATCAAAAAAAGATGAAGTTTCTTTCCTAAAAGGCATGTACAACTGCGCTTTTTAAAGCAAAAAGACTAACTCATTTTCTTTTGGGTGCTGGTAAAAGAAAAAAAAGGCGCCTACTTATATTAACCAAAAATAATTGTGTCATTGCTATAAATTAGCAAAAACATCTAAGACCAAGGAAATTTTTTCTTTTTATCAAATTTCAATGATAAGCTGTTTTCCAAGTTTTTCTTCCCTTAAATAACACATTCTCATTTTGCATCCATTTCAGAGTTTTTTAAAGGACAATGTTACAAAAGATGAATATGGGACCTTTGAGCTTATCTAGAGTTGGGTTCATAATTTTGGAAAACAAGAGAGGTTCCATGGTCAAACTGAGGTCATGCATGACTAATTACCAAATTGAAAGAGATTATGGGTAAGATGTGGATGTGAAAATTTGATTAAAAATAAAGTACTTGTCCTGTCCTCAAGATTTGTATAAGGTAAATTTGATTAAAAATAGTAATTTTAAGAGAAAACACACCCAATTTATTTTTTATAACTTGTTAGTACAAGAAGATAATATTATAAGGATTTATTTTTTTATCAACAATAAGAATTTATCCAAAAATACCATATGAGAGATATTTAAGTCTACAAAAGAAATTTCTTCAAGAGCATTTTCAATTGGAATTGATTGAGGAAAGAGCTGCAGGAAATTGATATGGAAACAGAGTCTCTAGAAAGAATATTAAAGAGAAAAAAAGCCCAAAAGTGACCATAGTGAATTTGGAAACGAAGTGACACAGTTAAAAGTGATGAAAGATGCTTTAATTCACTTTTGGGGTGGTTCAAGGGTAAAAATGATTATTACAGTTACAAACATTGATTATAGTGATTTTTTCACATGGTTAAAAGGTTTCTAATTATTTTGAAAAAAGTTGGTTGAAATCTTTTATTGATTGATTTGACATTGTTTAAACTAATGATAAAAGGAAAATAATCTAACATGAAGAGTAAAGTGGGGCAAAGAAGACATTTTTTATAGCCACAAATTATCTTACTCCAATAGTATAATTTACTCTAATCAGTCATGAGAGAAAAAATGACAACAAAAAAGCCAATTATGGCATCATTTAATCCTGGTTTGGACCAAAAAAGGTCTGGTTTTAGCCAATTTTTCCAATTTTTAGCCATTTTAGTTGCTTAAATCAGCCATTTCTATAGTAATAATTGGTTTAAAGCCTTCAAAACATTTTATAATGTGCGTAAGAGACCTTGAATCCAGTCAAAACTGTTTTTACTAAGTTTTTCCCTCTTAGCAACAGTTAAAACTGCCCTTGTTGGTATCAAAACCTCATCATCAATTGAGTAACAGACGCTGTGACTCAATTCCAGGCCAAAATTGATGAAATTTTTCATAAATTTTGACATCCCACACCTGTCAGAAAGGAATTTTCAGGACTCTGGCACCTCTGGAGCCAAGATTCCTTTCCCCCCAAAATTAATCTTTCCAATTTATTTTCTCTCTAATTCCTCATCATGTACTATTCTTAAATTTTAAACATGAAATTCAATTGATAAATTACAGTACAAAACTTTAATTATTAATTCCTCATATGTAAATTGAAGTTCACTTATGTAATACCTGCACACATTTTGACATTTCAATTGAAATTACTTCAATTCCTCATGACTTGTAAGCTACACACCACACCTCAATTTTAAAACAAAAGTTGATGGTTAACACCACATGTGGTGTGAATTAAATTAAAATATTGAGAATTCTCATATTTTCATACAGCAAATACTAAAAGCTTAATTTAAGCTTATCTAGAGTTGAATAACATAATTTTCACTCAGAGGTGACCCCACCTAATTTTTTATGAGGAATCCAATAGTGAAATAAATCTCATAAGTTTATATATTGGAAAAAATTCATAATAACTTTTATCAAAAATTTTCCAAAGAATATTTTAATTTTAATATTTTTAATGAAAATTTATTTTTTACTTTAATTTTTCATGTAAAAATATATTTTCAAATTTCTCATTTTTAAGGTAATTTTGATATTAAATTATGAGTAAAATTTTGAATTTTGAATTTTAATTCCATATTTATATTTCAATTTTGTTTTTAGATTAAAAATATATTTATCATTTTAAATTAGAATGTATTGTTATTTTTGTGGTCTTTTGGGTATGTGACAATACCTCTAAGGCTCACACTATTAGAGAATTGGGATTACCAATTTTTAAGCTTAGCAAGAAATCAAGTGCAGTTTGTAAGCCTGTGAATGAAAACAAGGACACAAGCATTAGGTCCAAATAACAACAAAACATGGTAGCACATAAAAAGGGTAAAGTACACTTATTTAGTTTTTGTTAAATCAAGTAAAAGAAAAATAGGGTCACAATCAAGGAAATAGTGATTGAAAAAAGACATATCCTACAGCTGAACATCAGAGAGGAAAATCTGCTACCCTTTTTTAATTTATTACACTTATCAAAATTGCATAAGAAATCACAAAGATATGAGGTTGTGAAATATGTTCTGGGCATAAAACTTAGGACTTCATCTCTCAGATAAAATCTTTTCTCTTGAACAGAAATCTCTCATGTGGGAGCTTTTCTAAAATATTTCAGTTGACTTTCCAATGACACTTTTTGTCAATTAAAGACACCAAAGTAATAAGAGTTTCACTCCAACCTCCATCGCAAGTAGTATAAAACAAAAGAATCTTATTTCCTCACAAAGCTTGTATTTTGGACCTATCCACTTGAATATTGCAGAGAGGGGTTAGGAATATGATTCTGTGATGCAAAGCAATTTTCTTTATCATATATATGTCAAATGAAATTAAGTTATTAATGCCAAAATTTTTATTGAAGTGTTGTTCAAAAATGTAAAAATAGCTTTAAACCTGGGTATCCTGCAAGACATAATTCATGTCAAATGTTTAAAAGTATTGAAGAGAGAGCTCATTTCTATAATTTGAGTCACTTCTTCTATTTCTATCTGAAATACTTGCAACATGATTACAAATGCTATCTTATAATGCTACATATGCATGTATATGACTCTATGGTGAAATATCTGCAATATAGATTGACTTATGAGGTTTCCACCTATTTTTAAGGATTCTTATGGCTCAATTACTTGTAAGCTAACAGATAAGAGCCTCTCAGAAGTTTTCTGAAAGGTTTCTGACACATTGGGACTATCATAAAATGTCTAGAACAGACACAGGTGACAATTTTCTGTCTATATGGGTGAAAGTAACCAGATGTGGTTTCAAAGCCACATCAATGCCAAAAAGCTTGTGTTTTAAGTTTTTTTAACCATTATCCACCCACCAAGAGCTAAAGGCTCCATTATGTGTATAAATAGGCTAATCTACTCCAACCACCTATTTTAGGAGACAAAGGGACCTTCACATAACTTAATCAAGTCCCAAATATCTTGATGTCCTATTCCTGGATTCCAAATTTTTTTTAAAACAGTTTGATTGATATAATAATCATATGTATAGTCATAATATAACTTATTTATGCTTGATTGTGGTGAATCAGCTGGTGGAAACTGTGACAGGGATTTGGAAAGACAGGACATTACTATCAATCAATTAGCAGAGCTTTCTGATACATATTTTTTAATGCAGATTTCCATTTAACATTCATATTTTTAGCTGAAAATAACCTTTTTATAAAATCATCCTGAACTTAAAGGGGACAAGCTATGTTTTCCATCCCTTATTGGACATGTGTTTTGCATATGCTAGGAATATTGTTTGAGAACAGAGGATTATACTGTTTTTGAGCTATCTGTCTAGAGAAGCATATAAGTGAAAATTATTTCTGCCTTATAAATTTCCCTTATATCATGAAGAAATCTAGGTTTCAAAGGATATATATTATATGTGAGTTATAGTTGTAATTTTGGAAATCAAGAATTAAGCTACTGTTTTGAATTTTGAGGGTGTGATAATTCCCCCCTTATTGAAATATTGATTCCTACTATCAGGTGTTGAAACATGGTGTAATATACTCTTTCATGAAGTTAACTTTCATAGTTTTCTACATCAAAGTCATGCCTTTAGAATTCAAATAACTTCAAATATTCATCTTTAATTAATTCATAAGAACTTATTTCATAACATAATCTTATTTCCCAAAAATATATCCAATATTTTGTTCCATATCAGGTACTTTTATTAAATGATTCATATTTCTTTTAATTTTTCTATATAAGAAACCAAAATGAAATGGAATTGAATGATAAGATATGTATATTTCCTTATTAAAAATTGATGAATATTTTTATTCTCCAAGAAGAAAAAAGCTATAAATATATATATTGATTATTTAAATGGTTATTGGTAAACCCATGTAAGCCCTTATGTGTTTTTACTGAAACCTTATGTGTTTGTGCCATGAATTGGTAAAAACACAAAAGGGGTGTTTTTAATTAACATCTAGCTAAAGAACCACATTTATTGGTCAAAAACACATTTATGGACTTGGTCATACCATTGTTGATTCCATATATGGCATGAAGGCCCTGATTTATGCCAAAAATGGCATAAATACCATTGTTGATGCCAAAAATGGTATAAATGTCATCAAAAATGACAAAAAGTTTCATTTATGGCCCTTTTAATTCCCTCAATGGCATAAACTCCATGCTTAATTCTCTGACTGTTGTTTCTGATGCCATTTATGGAATTGTTAATGCTATAAATGGAAATTCTATGTCATTTTTGATGCCATTTATGGCACTTTTAATTTTATAAATGGCATTTTTATGTCACTGTTAATACCATTTATCACATTGCAATGTCATTGTTGATACCATTTATGGCATTATTATGCTGTTGTTGATGCCATTTATGGAATTTTTAATGCCATTTATGTGTAACAGCCACTATCAGGGGTAAGGGTATTCAACCTTAAACCCACTCAAAATCATGAAACCAGCAAATCCAGTGTGGGTATCAGGAATCAGTTTCAGAAAGTTTCCTTTCTGAAACATTAATATAGCTTGGTCCATCAATACAGTCTGTCAATACTTGTACAGGATGGATATTCCAATTACAGCTTTGGATTCACAAGACTGAAACAGTATGATCACTCAGCTCCACCACACCTATTGTAAAGACCTGGTACATCCATACAGGGGCTGTATTCTTCAAATAAATTAAAAAGAAGATTCCTCTCAAGAACATTCACTCTTTGGACCAGGGCTGGTGGATTCTCACATATACCAGCCCCTCTTTCTTCCCATGGGGACCTTTTCCCAGCTAGTTAATACAGTTGATTTATTATTTAATAATTATTCTTACTCTTATTTTTGGGTATTAAGTTGGTCTTTGAATATTTTTCTCACCTTTTCAGTAGAGTTTTGGTGGCCATTTCGTTATTAACAATTCTCTTTCTTTCTAACAGGTTGGAAGAGTGGACTTGGACTTGTTTGTGCTTGGCTTTTCTATTCTTTACTCTTATTTCTTTGTTGCTGCTTTTCTTAAATTTGTCTTATTAGAAATTTTATCTAATTTACACTCTTAAGTGTACTCAATCTTATTTCATCATTGAGCCCTCCATAAGTGAGTCCAAGTATACTGAGTGCCAGGCCCTCTTCACTTTGAAGAGCCCCTGTGACATTATATTAATCATCTCACAATTGTTTCTTTCTTTTCATACTTTCAAAAATTCATTTCTCTCATTCATCAATTATGACTTCTTCCTTATTTTATGATTTTTATGACTTTATTATTTCTCTTTAATTTTCATCTCATTGATTTCATTAATAAGAAAATTTACTCTTTTTCATTTCTTAATTCTGCTGACCTTTTCATTTCATTCTTAATTCTTAAACAATTCTGAATTTCTTCTTCTGTCTGAATTAAGGTGTTCAGGTTTTGATCAATGCATGATTTGGTGATTGAGAATCCTCAAGATATTAATTTTCACTTCAAGATTTTATTGATTTTATTGTCTTGACTTTGATTTCTCAAGATAGCTGATTCATCCTCAAGGCTTGATTTGATTGATTGATTGAATTTGATTCCTCAAGATATTGAATATGATTTTGAAGATATTGACTTATTGATTGAATTCCTCAAGACATAAGTGAGTTTGATTTTGAATTCAATTGAATTGAATGATTTATTGATTGAAATTGATTTGAATTTCTTCAAGATTTTTATTGATTCCTCAAGATTTTCATTTAATTTGATTTGGTCAAGCCTTATCTTTTATTGTCAAAGTATCATCAAGTTTATTTTTTATTCTTCAATAATTCCTGTTCAGAATATCCCTCCAGCCAAGAATACAAGAAACCAAACAAATCAAGCTGTTCTCACTCCTACAGAAAGGGCTCTTCTTGACCACACAACATCAGTTCATCAACTGAGTGCAAATTTAGAAAGAGAACCACCAATGGAAGGAGAAGCACCCTACAGAAGAGGAGGGGTGAAATCAAGAATATCAAGATCATTCTCTAGATTTTTGGGTGGCTATCCAAGCATTTCTCAAGGGCCCCAAAGCAGATTAGGAAATGGTGCAGATTAAGAGGGGGAGGAGTCTGTGGAAACTGAAGTGGAGGCTTCCTTGGAAGGTGCCCCTGATGCTTCTGAAGCTCCAAATCTAGCCCCTTTTAATCAACCTCTTGTCTTAAGCTGAACCAAGTTTTCTCAAGGTGATGGATCAGATGACTCAATTCATGGGACAGCTCACTCAACCATTTTCTGTGAGCCTTGAGGTTTATTTGACATGCCCAAATAGTCCAGAATTATCTTAAAAATAAATTCTGAAATATGCATAACCCATAAGTCATACATATATTTAAAATTCATCATTTTTGATTTCAGAAAAGATGAAAATGTTTTTCTGAGTAAGTAGCTCCATGGACTTAAGGCCAGATTTGGATTATGTACAAAATTTCACCTAGAGTAGCTCCATAGAGTGAATAAGCTCAAATAAACACTTTGAGGTTGTAATATGTAAAATACTTCAATACCACATAAAAGATCTGTGAAAACTTTTGTTTTTCTCCGCTTCACACCAAAATAATGGGAATGTGAGAGATCCCATGTTACATATATACTAAGAATAGTGTTATGTATGTTTGTGGAAGTTAATATTTTGGTATTCTTACATTCACTGTTGATACTCTTTAAGCCTGAATTTCTATTTTGATGTAAAAAATAGTCAAGGGGGACAAAAGACATCAAAGAGAGCCAGGGTACCCAGCTTCTGGGGCCTCTGAGGCATGAAAAGCTCTAAAGTTTGAATCCATGGCTGATCTTTGCCCAATTAGTATACTGAAACCTTTTGAGAAATTGGTTACCAAGTTAACACTTCATTATATCATAAGAAAATAGCAAATAAGCTGCTATTTTGATGTGCCAAGGAGGTAAAGAGCAACTTAGCCTCCTGTAACCATTTCAATTATTAATTATTTTCAATTTAAAAACCCTAAAAGAGTAATAGAAAACCTTTTTAGACTAGTATCCATTGATTTACCCCATAGAAACCAGCCATATAGTGCTATTTGCAATTCTACGTAGAAATGAGGTAAAAACTTCAAAAACTCATTAAAAGTACAATTCTTAATGAATCCTTCTGAAAATTTCAGGACCAATTGAGAACTGTATAATTTTTAAAAAAACCAGAAAGAATTATAATTTTATAAGCAAAATAAAAAGTCTTATGTATAGTCCATTTTTGATGATTCCACGTGAAACACTGAATCTTTGAAAATTCAAAGAAAATACACTCTGTCATGAAATTTCCAATAAAATTGATAAATTTGAGAGAGAAATGATTATTTTGGAATAAAAGAAGATTTACAATTGTTACTACTTTTACTCTTAACCATAAATGGGTTGGTAGTCAAGTAAAAGCATCTATTAAGTAATTATGATAATCTTACGTGACAACAGATGATGCAATCAATAATCCAAAAAGGTTTATTGTTTTCTCCCTCACTGGTTTTTTATTTTGCTCCATGGCACGCCTCTGTGAGCTTTCTTAGACTTAAAAGAGGCCTCTTCTTGCTGTTTTTTTCCAAATAATCACATTATTGAATTATACCTTTATTACCAACAAGTAAGTATTAGTAAGAATCTTTTCTTTTCTTAAGTGTTTCAATCTTTCAGAATCAATCAGAAAGACGTTAAATAATAGAAAATTAACTATATATTGTTGTAATACTGTTATAGATCCATTTTGATCCATTAAATCCACAATTATCCATCAAATTTCTCTGCTATTATCTTTGATAAGTTCTTTGCAGTATTAGTGAGTGATTTATCTTAATTCTTAAAGTTTTCTCTGGTAATTTTTTTCTTCAAGAATTATATTTATAGTTATTCTTTCAAAAGATAATTTTATATTAAAATAATGTTGTTATTTTAATAAAGAAGTTTTATTATGAAAAGCTTGTAATTGATTCTAGTAGACAATTACTGCTCACTGTTATAATCACTGGAAGTGTATAACAATGAAAAGAAACAATTAATTAATTAATTATTTAATTGTGGTTATAATTATTTTTATTATTATATCGCATAAGAACAGTCATATTACTGTTGATTAATAGTAATATTATAAACAGTTTCATAGACACATCTTACATTTGGGGGCCTGGTCATGATTTTAACTAGAGTTTTGGATTTAATTTTATTCTAGACTTCATTCTCATTTCTAAAAAACTGCCATACCTACACACATCTTACATTTGGGGGCCTGGCCATTTTTTTTGAACCTTATACCCTTAATTAATATATTTTTAAGTTCTAAAATATATTAATTTAATTATTTTTTCTCTTTCAATTTGAAGTTGAAATAATTTTTATTTTTGAGATTGTCTTAAAATCTTTTTCATTGAGGAATTGGGTTTAATTTCATACTGTTTTTACACATGGCTTTTTCACATCCAAAAACTTATGAAATTATTCTTTGAGTTACTCTGAATTAATTTTGATTCAAAATCTTAAATGTTAATTTTTTTTTCTTTAAAAAGAATAATTTTTTTAATATTAAAAAATAAAAACTTATAAAAAATCTTAAGAATATTCTAAGAGTATAAAAAATAATTTTCTTTTATCAAATTGTTTTCTAATGTCTTTAATCAAGTATATTGCAGCTGGTAAAAAGCTCAGTAAGAGATATATTACCAGTCCAGAATCTTCAGAAGCAGAATTTGAAGACATTATTGAAGTGCAAATTTCTAAAAGAGGCACTTTATTTAAAACAGGAAAAGCCAAACAACCACCAAAATTTGTGTGTTTTCTGTTTTCAATTATTATTTTTCTCTTGAATTGATGTGAAAAATGGTGCATAACAGAAATGGAAGCAGCTATTAAGTCCAACCAGATGGACCTGGAAAAGGAAAAGGTAAGACCAGAATAAGGTCTGCCAAGTCTTCCTCGAGAAATACACATCTGGAGGATACCAGAACTGCCCCCCATTCCCCAAGGTCTGTACCCACAAACTTTGATGTGAACTCAGCCTGAACTAATTGAAGGTTATTTTTTTAGGGCTGAACCACTTCCAAATGGAAGCCATAGAAATATATCAATCCCAATACAAAAATTTGTTCAGAGCAGCAAAAGAAGAGAAGTGGGAACTATTCCCAAGCCTTTGGAAGGGGGCCATGAACTCCTACTTACACATAAAGAGCTTTCTGGGTCAGGAGAAGACCATAGAACTCTTAGGAGGGTGGAGCCAATTTTCTTGCAAAGACAAGGTCAAAGAGATAAAGAATTTGTTGAAGAACCAAAGTACTTTATCTGTAGACCAGAAGAAGGAATTGGAAATGACTCCAGATTTGGAAGAAGGCCCAGTGGCATCTACCAGCTCCAAACCAGCTCCAGAAACCTCCAAAGAGAAGCCCAAAGGACCTCAGAAGAAGAAGAAGGAAGGTCTCAAGAACCATCAGGGCAAGGGAAAAGGCAAAGCAAATTGGCACAGACCTTACCCACAAGGGTACAGGATCCCCAAATTGGAGCCTTCAGCCATGGACAGTGTCTTCAATATAGCCAGAACTCTTATGAAATTCACAGCCAAAGAGCATGAGAGGATAGACAGGACCTTTCCATGCAAACAATACAAGAAATATAATTTTTAAAATCTAGTATTGATGTAGAACTTGGTAAATTTGATGCAAAGTTAAATAAAATAACATCAGATATAACTCAATTAAAAATAAATGACAAAAACTATACTGAATGGTATAAGTTGACACATGTCAAAATTGATTCAATTACCAATACATGTGACAGAATTGAAAGTAAATTTCAATTTCAAAGTGATGAAATAGAAGATACTTCCATTTTAAACATTAATGATCAACTTAGAATTATAAAAGATCATGTTTTGGAAATAATCAATAATACCAATCAGTTTTCCACACATTTGGCAAGAAGTGACAGTGAGAGGCAGAAGTTAAGGAATGAAACCATTGCAAATGTGGAGCAAATTCATAAGAATTATGAGCCACATATGCCAAGACATTCTGCAACTTTGAATGGAGAAAAACCTTCCGTAAAATGAAGTTTGAACCCCTTTTTAGGAGAAAATCCTGTCTGTGCAAAAGATATTCCCAAACTAGAAGAATGGCCAACATCCTCTTCTGAAGGAGAATAAAATCATATTGAGTTCATCAGAGCAATTGATATGTTGAAAGAAGATTTTCACATACCTGATGAAGTAAGAGTAGGCAAGCTACACTCTTTGTTTACCAGAACTGCAAAGAAATGGTATTACAAGATGAAACTAGATCATGGTAAACATGATTGGCCTTGGTGGAAATGTGAAATAATCACCAAATAAGCTAACAATTCTTGGAGATTTAAAATGAGAAATGCTTTTGAAAGTGCCATTTTTAACTCAGAAAAGGATAAACAACTTACTTGGTTCCTCAAACAGAAAGACAGATTATCTTCCTTACACCCAGATATGTCTGACTCAATGATTAATATGCAGATATTAAGAATATGTGGAGGAGAACTAGAACATGGTATCAAGTACAGATGTGTAGAACCCTGTTCAACACAATACTATATTAATGCCATGGCAGATATCATTACTAGCACAAAAATTGGTAAAACCTGGACTAGAGTCCCTATGGAATCCAAAATGGTCTCTAAAACTTCCAGAGAGGATATGAGGCCTGAAAGACCTGTCTTGAAGTGTCATAAATGTGGAATCACCTCAAATTTAGCCAATAATTGCACCAAAAAGACAAAAATTAATGAAGTTAAAGTCATTAAAGAAGCTGAGTGTACTGAAGAGAGAGAGAGGAGTCTGACCTAGATTCTGCAGTCTCTGAGGATACAGCAGTAGAAGACTATCCCATTGAAAGCATTACAGCTTTCTTTGAGGTCACAGAAGTCCATACTCAGTTGCCACAGTACAGTGAGGATTGTCATAACCTAATCAATATCCAGGATTCCAGAATGTTTAAAACAAAACCCACTAGAGGTAAAGGATACACTGCTGGAGCATCTTGTATTACATCAATCATGATGAATGATATTGAATACAGAGTGGAGTTGGATACAGGGGCATTTTGTGATTGTTTAGGAAAGGATTATCTTCAAGCCATACTCCTTGAATGGAAGAACTATCTATTGCCAATAGAGGGTGTTCAATGTAGTAGTGCCAGCAATAATATGTACCCTTTGGGAATATTGGACACTAATATTGTTTTTCCACATCCAGAAGGAAGTGTAAGAATGAAGACAGAGATAGTAGTAATGGAAAATTGGACATCTCAGCACATTATTATTGGAAATTACTACTTGAATATTTACGGTATTGACATCAATAACCATAAAGACAGATATTTCACAATTGGAGAAAATAAAGGAAAAAAATTTTCTTTTTCCAATATGCCAAAGAAAATATCTATAATATCTTCTGTTAAAGATATTTCTAAGGAAGAATTTGTGGCTAGTAAACTTGTTGAAGCACCAATTAATCGATCATTATCACCCACAATGAGGCATGATTTTATTGATTTATTATAAACATATAAGAATGCCTTTGCTTCTGATAATGAACCATTAGGCGCTATTAAAGGTCATGAAGTTGATATTACTCTTAATATTGACAGACCATACCCTACAGTACTTAGAAGATCAGCTTATCCAGCCAGTCCCAAAGCTAGAGAAGCCTTGGAAAAATATATCCAAGTGTTGATCCAGCTTGGTGTACTAAGGAAAGGAGGCCATAATGAAGAAGTTGAAGTGACAAAACCTGTTATTATTTCTTGGAATAGTGATAGATCAAGGATGGTGGGAGATTTTAGAGCATTGAATACCTACACAGTTCCAGATAGGTATCCCATTCCTAGAGTTGAAGAAACCTTGACTCAATTGTCTAAAGCCAAGTATATAACATCAATGGATTCATTAAAAGGCTTTCATCTAAATGTTTTGATGCCCAAAACTAGGAAATTACTTAGAATTATCACTCACTGTGGTAGGAATTGACAAAAATAAAGTGGCAGCAGTGTTACTTAAGCCAATACCCCAGAAGAAGAAAGAAATGATGTCTTTTCTTGGCTTTGCCAGTAATTAAAGGAGACACCTGAAAGAGTTTCCAACTCTAGCCAAGTCACTCTATAGAGTATGTGATCAACAGAAAGTATTTGAGATGACACAGGAAAGAATTAAAGCTCATGAGAGGATAAGGAAAGCTCTTACAGAAGCACCTTTACTCCTCATGCCTGACTGGAATATACCTTTTAAGTTGTACATTGATGCATGTGGAAATGGATTAGGGGAAGCCCCACATCAGGTCCAAATTATTGATGACAAACCTACAGAGGCAACAGTGTGTTACATCTTAAGACAAATCAAACCAACAGAAGCCAGATATTGTGCAAGCCAGATGGAGTGCTTATTTTTGGTATGGGCACTTGAGAAATTACACTATTATCTTGATGGCAGTGATTTTGAAGTGATAACTGACTCTAATTCCGTGAAATCACTTTTGAACATGAAAACTCCCAACAGACATATGTTGAGATGGCAAATAGCCATTCAAGAATATAGAGGAAACATGACTATAGTTCATAAAGCAGGAAAAATTCAAAAGAATGCTGATGGACTTAGCAGGTGGGCATTAGCAAATGCTCCTGATAACCCAGATTATTTACCTTTGGAAGCAGAACCACAGATTCCAGCTGAAGGAATTAACATAACTGATATTGGGACTGAATTCTTTGAAGAGGTCAGAGAATCTTATAAGCCAGACAATAACTTCCATATCTTGATGTCCTTATTAGATAAAGACTGAGAAGATAAATCTTTAGTTGATGAACTGGATGAAGTTTGAAAGAATTCCTATTCTGAAAGAAGATTTCACTTGTTTGATGGAATAATTTATCACAGAACCAAACACTCTTGTGTAATGAAATTGTGTAGCAGATTGCTTATCAATACCATTCTTCATTAATGCTATGATAGCATCTACTCTGGACACCTTTCAGAAGACAGAATGCTTGAAAAAGTGAAGAACTATGCATGGTGGCCATCTTGGAGAAAGGAAACCATTGAATATTGCCATGCCTGTGATAGATGCCAAAAAGCAAACAGGAGTAGAGGAAAGAAATTTAGACTGATGATTCATAGTCAAGAACCAAAATCCCCTTGTGAAGTTGTTCACATGTATTAGGTCACAGCACTTCCTCCAAGTGGTGATAAAAGCTATAATGCTTGTTTAGTCATTGTAGACAGATATAGCAAACCTTCCATATTCTTACCACATCATGAAGATGACACTGCTATGGATACAGCTCTTCTTCTATGGAGTAGAGTTATCTCTCATACAGGGTTATTTAAGAATATTATAAGTTACAGAGATCCCAAGCTCACATCTGCACTTTGGACTGATCTTCACAGATTGTTTGGGACTAAGTTATCTGTCACAACCATGGAAATTCACCCTCTTGGACCTCATTATGGCATATCCATGCCATATCCAATATATGGAAATTTGGCCATTGTCATGTTTTATGGCCTTAATGGTCATTTTATCATCTGGGGCTAATGTCAGCCTGTGACTCAAAACCAGAGCACAAGCATGACAGCCAATATACCATAAATCAATGGTATAGTCAAGATACCACCAATACATGGAGCTGAGCCAAATTAACTCAAAAGGTATCAAAAGAAAGGGGAAACTCACCTCCTTCTGAAAATATAAGTCCCATCACCATAGGACGAAGAATAACAAAGTTATTGCTGAGCATAAACCTTAATTTTCACCTCTCACCTGAAATACAGAGTAAGAGGCTTAACCCAATCAAATGGGTATGAAAAATGAATCTCTAAGCCAGGGCTATCCAATGGTACCAGCCAAACGGAGATAGCACCAGTATTACTGAAGTTATGGTCAAATTCAGACCAAATAAGGGTGAACAAAACATTCACCCCTCATCTAACTTCTACAGTTTTAGTGTGAGATACCTAAAGTGGGGTCTTTTTGGAAAGAGCACAATCAGGGAAATCTTATGGTGTCATCCATTTCCTCATATCTCAACTAGAACAAAAGTTATGGGACAAACAAGCCCAATACAGCTTTTGGCCAAAACATACATATGTACAAAAAAACTTGTACATGGAATAAATTTGCCATTTTTAATGATAACCATATCAAATGAGGTACCATTGTGTAGAACACATTTAGGGCTACACACTGAACCAATTTTGAGGTTGATATCTCAAAAAATGACAAAGGTATGGCTGTTTTAAGGTCAAAATCCGACAGTCTGGCCAATACAGCCTTATAGTGGGATACTATCCCATAAGTATGATTATGAGGTGTCAAACAGACTCTGAAGCTTATTTATACTTCAATACCTTATAGCTAAGCCAAATACAGAGGTCCATACAGGTTCTGTACAGTTTCTGACATGTCAGAAGCACCAGAACACACCTGTAAACTCCATTGGTGAAAATTTTCACCCTGTATAGGGTAAAAATGACTACTTGTGGTTCTAAAACCACATTTCAACCCAATACTAGCCTGTATTGAGTGTATAGAACCACAAACCAGCCCAAAGTAGTGAAAATTTTCACTCTGTGGTTGTGTGCAGAGGTAAACCACCTCCCACTACCCCAGAACAAGATAAAAGGAGGCTTTGCCTCACCAGGAAGCAAATCAAGCATCCTGTTCTTGATATTCTTACGTGGTATAACTTCTTAAAAAAGGAAGTGGTACTCTTAGAATTTAACAGGTATACTTTAAGTTTAAGTATTGTAGGGTTTGCTATTGTAAACCAACAGGCAAACACTGCACCCAGGGCTATCAGCAGTACTCACCATCACTAAATTATTTTAGTATAGCCCTTTTCACTCATATTCTCACTCTAATATCATCATTATTTTCGTGTCACACTCAGAGTTATAGCTTTTATTATCATTCTGAAGCTATATCATAGAGTCACCCTGACAGCCAACCTGGCCCCTTCACCATCATCAAGCCATTCTAGGCTGTCTCTGTGCTTTTGGGCATCTTGGGTATTTTCCATACAACAGGAAAAATACAGCCCAAAAGCCTGTATTTGGCTTTTTAAGCTTTAAATACAGTTTGCCCACTTTTGCGCATTTAGCTGTATTAAGCCATTTAGGCCATATTTCTCAGGTATTATGTGAAATATGCCCAAAAGGCTGTATCAGGCCTTTTGGGGCTTAATTGCTAGTTCTGTGCATTTTGCACACTTTTGTGCAAATACAGTTTTTAAGCTGTATTAGCTGTACTTAGCCAAAAACCCAAAAATGGCCAAATACCCGAAAAGACACTTTATCACCTCTGAAGCCTCCAAAACCCAAGTTTCACTCTTATCCTCCTGGCATCATTCCAAAAGAACTTTGGCCACATTTAACCTTCAGTAACCAGAAGTGCCATATATGGTGTTGTACACCATTATCCATCTTTTTTCAGGAGAAATCCAATGGCGGAAATTTCAAATGGTTATTTCAACTTTTCAACAGGTCATCAAGGCACACCTTCCAGAGGATCCATCAAGGCTCAAGGGCAAGTGTCATAATCTCAAATACCAATGACGCCATCAAGCAATCAATGGCCTATTCTCACTCACAGTATTCCTCCAAGGGAAAACTGGCTGTTCATTCTCAAGGGATATTCAAGAGGCAGTTCCAAAACAATATGTCAAAGGTCAATGCTCCATCCATCCACGTTGGAAACCAAATTCATGCAGTACAGTCTTAATTCATCAAGACCTGTATATTCCATCCATACATCATGGGAAAATCATTCAACACAGTTCATTTCCCAATCTGGCAAGGTATACACTCCATCAGAAAATCAATACAGCTTCCAGTATTCAATACAGGATCACTGCTAGCCTGAAGGAGTCAAGCTCTCACATTTTTACATATACCAGCCTCCTTTGACGCTGGGGTGTTTTTCCCCCAGTTAATTAATATATTTTGATTTTATTTTATCTTTATTTATCTTATCATATTTTTATAGCACAGTATAATAAGCCTATCTCTCATCAGTCTGAACCATCTTTATTGGCCATTATGCAGCAAACGCCTCAGATTATGACCAATATTCAAGCAGCTTCATCCTCTGAAGCATCAAGACCACTAGCCTTCAAGACCCCATCTATGAAGGCACCAGAATGCTTTGACAGGACTCAACCCTTCAAAGTTAGAAGCTTTATTCAGTCTTGTCAACTGATTTTTCATAATGATTTGGAAAACTTCTCTCAAGACAGAAAGAAGGTCCTTTATTCCACTTAATTTCTCATTGGCAGGGCTGCAAAATTGATTGAGCCTTATATTTCCAATCTCACCAACCAAGATCCAAATTACCTTCTCAATTCATGGAAATTATTGGAATCTCAACTCTTCACCTTATTTGGGGACCCAAATGAAGTCAGAAAAGCTGAAGCAGAATTGGATTATTTAAGAATGAAAGAAGGTGGGCATGTATATTTATACATTTCTGATTTCAGAAGTTTTGTCTCAAGAATTGGAGATTGGGGTGAAAGAGCCCTTATCCATCATTTCAGGAAGGGATTGCCATCCAGGATTTTGGATCAATTGGCCTCCCATCCTTCAAAAATTGACTCTCTTCAAGACTTAATGGATATTACCCTGGAGCTTGATACCAGGTACCATGAGAGGCAAAATGAAAAGAGTCATCATCAAGAGAAGAAGCCAGAAGCCTCAAAATCAAATTCTTCTCATCCTAAAAGTTCTTCAAGCTCAAGTCAAAAGAAGAAAAAGAATTTTCAGAAGAGGGACAAGCCCCATTCTTCTTTATTGAATAAAAATTTCAAGCTGATGAATTCTGAAAAAGAAAGTAGAATCAAGGAGGGTCTATGTACCTATTGTGGTGGGAAGCATAGTCTTGAATCCTTTTTCAAAAGGCCTCAAAAAAGCTTACCCAACCATCAGGAAGTTTTCCCAGCCAGGGAAAATCCTGAGTGAAGATCATGTTGTGTTTAATGGTCTTCAATGTTTTCCATCCAGAGCACAATTGTGCCTTCTGAATATTTGTTTTTTCTTCTCTCTATGATATGTTTTACAGTATTCTCATTGATTCTGGTGCTACCAACTCATTTATTGCAAAGCAGTTTGTTCACAAGTATTCTTTGACCATGTCAGAACTCCCAGAGAAGATTCTCCTTATTATTCTTGACTGCTCAGAGTCTCCTTCTTTATTTGTGACTCACCATACTAAATATATGGTTGAGCTCCTTTCTTTCCCAATATTTGAATGGGACTTTTTAGTCATTAATACTCCCAAGGGAGAAGACCTCATATTGGGCTTTGACTTTCTCAATCATTTTAGTCCATCTATTGATTGGGGGCAAGGGCTGACCACCTTTAATGCTGATCATAAGGACTATTATGATACTTCAAAATCTTTCAGTAATGACCTTTCTTCTGCCAAATCATGTGCAGCTCTGGTTGGTGACTCTAGAACACCATCATTTCCATCTTCTGTCCATATTCCTTCCCTTAATTCCCATCAGTCATTACTATCATCTAGAGATGAAGTCTTCAAAGAGATTCAAGATGTTGGAGAAGGTAATTCTGTATCTTCACTTCATCTCTTCTTTGGGAATATGGACCTTCCTCCTTCATCTGATCATGACTCCCTGGAGGAGTTGTGGGAGGAAGAGGAAGAGCCAGAAGAAATAGAAACCGTGATGAAGGTTGTTCCTTCTGTTTATCACCAGTACTTGGATGTATTCTCCAAGGTGAAAGAAGAGAAAGTTCCTCCCCCGGCGCCTGTGATCATCATATCGAGCTGGAGGGGTCTCTACCTCCAGTTGGGGTGATCTACTCTTTATCAAACCAAGAGTCAGATACACTCAGGGCCTACATTTCAGAGAATGTAGAGAAAGGTTTCATCTGGCCAAGCTCCTCTTCAACAGGAGAACCTGTCCTCTTTGTCAAAAAGAAAGATCCGTTTGTGTGTTAATTACCACAAACTCAATGCTGTTACTAGGAAGAACAAGTATCCTGTGCCTCCTATGAATCAGCTTCTTACTGTTTTCATTGGTTCTTCTATCTTCTCCAAGATTGATTTGTGTGGTGCATATAACATGCTCAGAATCAAGGAAGGTGATGAACATTTGACATGTTTTAGAGCTAAATATGGCAGCTATGAGTATTTGGTTATGCCATTTGGGCTCACCAATGCTCCTGCCTCTTTTCAAAACCTTGTAAATGATATTTTTTATGATCCTCTTGATATTTATGTTGTGGTTTATTTGGATGACATTATGGTCTTTTCCAAATCTGAGGAAGAACATGTCACTCATGTGTCTACTGTTATTTCCAGAGTCAGAGAAAATAACCTCTTTGCTAAGGCCTCCAAGTGCCTGTTTCATGTTTCTAGTGTAGAGTATTTGGGTTATGTTGTTTCTTCTGAAGGCCTCAAGATGGAACAAGAAAAAGTCCAGCAAATTCTCAATTGGCCACCTTCAAGAAACCTCAAGGCTCTTCAATCATTCCTTGGCTTTGCCAATTTTTACCGCCGTTTCATCAAGATTTATTCAAAGAAGATTAGTTCACTCACAAGTTTCCTCAAGAAAGATTCCCTTTTTCCCCTCAATGAAGAAGCTTCTAGACAGTTTCATCAACTCAAAGAGGAATTCACCATTTCTCCAATCCTTCTCTACTCACCATTGTAGAGACTGATTCATCATATTATGCCTTGGGTGCTGTACTGAGTCAGATTTCTGACTCAGCAAAAAATTCCATTGCATTTGATAGCCACAAGCTTCTCCCAGCTGAGCTCAATTATGAGATTCATGACAAGGAACTCCTTGGCATAGTCTGGGCTCTCAAGCGCTAGAGAACTTTTTTCCTTTGACTTTCTTCCTCTTTTGAAGTTCTCACCAATAATTCCTCACTTCAATATTTCATGTCATCAAAGATTCTCACTTGCCGTCAAGCCTGCTGGGCTGAATTTCTCTCTGAATTCCATTTTCCAATCACCTACTGCCCTGGGCACTTGGCCACCCTTCCAGATGCATTGTCACGTTGGGAAAATGTTGACCCAGAGAGGGAGAAGATTTAATCAGCAAGAATCCAATGAATTATAAAAAAATAATCAAGAAAGATGAAATTCAAGCCTCAAAATTCTTTGCAGTAAAGGTGGAAGCATTTTAAAACTTGATTGAATAAATTCGAAAGGCATTATGACAAGATTCTCAATATAGAAGTATTTGTCAAGATTTGAGTAAAGGTGAATCTGTCCAAGATTATTCTCTTGATACCTCTTCCCAACTTCTCCTGTTCAAAGATCAGGTGGTGGTCCCAAATGACCCCACAATTCAACTCATAATACTTCAAAAGAGGCATGACTCTCCTCTAGCTGAGCACCCTGGCCAAGAGAAGACTCTCAAACTTGTCAAGCGGGATTTTCACTGGCCTGGCATTACTCAATTTATCAAGGATTATGTATCTTCCTGTCAACAGTGTTCAAGAAACAGAAATATTCACCACAAGAAGTTTGGACTCATCAAACCTCTTCCAATTCCAAATGGTCCTTGGATTTTTCTTTCAATGGATTTCATCACTCACTTGCCACTGTCCAATTCCTTTGACCCAATCCTTGTCATAGTGACAGATTCTCAAAAATGGCAGTTTTCATTCCAAAAATGTCTTCAATAACTTCATTAGATTTGGCCCATTTATTCACCAAGAATATTTTCTCAAAGCATGGCCTTCCTTCAAGCATTATTAGTGATAGAGGTTCTCTTTTTGTTTCTTCCTTTTGGACCAATCTGTGTCAGCAGCTCAAGATTTCAAGAGATCTGTCAACTGCTTATCATCCAGAAACTGATGGACATATAGAGAGGGTAAGTCAGATACTAGAAGAGTACCTTCAGATGTATTTCAGCTATCATAAACATGATTGGAACATCTGGCTCCATCTGGCTGAATTTTCCTACCATAACTCTGACCACTCTTCAACAAAACAATCACCGTTTTTCACTGTTTATGGAAGAGAACTACATTTTGACTCAGTTCACATTACTCAAGATACTCCTGCTGGAAAGTCATCAACAAAAATCCAATCAGTACAGAAAGATGTCAAGAGAGAGCTTGAAGTTGCCATAAACAGGTTTAAGAGGTATGCAGATAAAAGTAGAGCAAGTCCACCTGTTTTCAATCCTGGTGACATGGTATGGCTTTCCTCCAAGAACATCAAATCAACTAGACCCACCAAAAAACTGTCTGAAAGATGGTTGGGTCATTTTCCAATCTTGAATAAAGTCAGAACTCATGCCTACCACCTCAAGCTCCCATCTCAATGGAAGTCCATCCACCCAGTCTTCCATATTTCACTCTTAGAACCAGTCAAGACATCAACAATCCCAAATAGGCATGAAGAGCCTCCTCCTCCAATCATCATTGAAGAAGAAGAGGAATGGGAAGTCTCTCAAATACTGGACTCAAAGCTTAAGAGAGGAAAATTATGGTATTTGGTGGAATGGAAAGGTTTCAGTCAAGATTCAGAAAGATCCACTTGGGAACCAACTAGAAACCTCAAGAATTGTCCTGAACTGGTTAAGGATTTGAATTCTTTATATCCTGACAAGCCAGGGCCCAATTATTCAAGAGCTTGATTTTTTATGGTGCTTGGTGGGGAGAGGAATCACCAAAAGTGAGTCCCACTCCTGGTATGCACCTTTAGGGGTATTCTATTCTTTCTTGTTGTAAGCATCACCTTGGCCACTCAGTGAGAATTCTGCAAATTTTGGACACAGTTCTTTGGCGGCTTTCAACATCAATTCCAAATTATGGCCATTTTTCACTTGGGCAAATGGACCATTCATTTTTTAATTTCACTTCCAAGTCTTTCAAATTAAAAGTCATTCCTTCAACAATTTATTTTCTTTTTAGGGCACCGGCGGGAGTGGTAATTACCAAAAGTAAGTTCCTCTCCTGGTGTGCACTTCCCTGAGGGGTCTAAATCTGTCAAAACATCCCCTTGGCCACTTTGTGAGCACCTGGCATCAAATTTCTCTTTCCAGGTCCTTGGCCAATTTCAAAATCAGTTATCAACCTCTGTGATGAAGATTGGAACCTCCTCAAGATTCATTTCTATTTTATTTTTATTTTTCTTTTCTTATTTTCATTTTCATTATTTTATTTTTATTTTTTATTTTCATCTTAAATTTTCTCTTATCATGTCAAATTTCACATCAAGATTATCATTCATTTCATTCATCATCAAATCTTGAAGCCCATGCCAAAAGAAGATCAAGCAAGTCCCATGTCATATGCCAGCTTTTTAATATCAGTATCATATTCATTTTTCTGAAAAACAACTCTTCATTATTCCTCTCTCAAAACTCTTTCCAAAAGCCTCAACAGGCTTCACCTTGTATTGGTGCTCAGGAGCTCACCATTTCAAGGTGGGGGGGTATTGTCACAACCATGCAAATCCACCCTCTTGGACCTCATTATGGCATATCCATGCCATATCCAATATATGGAAATTTGGCCATATCTATAATCATTGGCCAAATTGGCCCTTCTCATGTTTTATGGCCTTAATGGTCATTTTATCATCTGGGGCCAACCTGGCCCCTTCACCATCATCAAGCCATTCTAGACTGTCTCTGTGCTTTTGGGAATCTTGGGTGTTTTCCATATAACAGGAAAAATACAGCCCAAAATCCTGTATTTGGCTTTTTAAGCTTTAAATAGAGTTTGTGCACTTTTGCGCATTTAGCTGTATTAAGCCATTTAGGCCATGCTTCTCATGAATTATGTGAGATATGCCCAAAAGGCCATATCAGGCCTTTTGGGGATTGATTTCCAGTTTTGTGCATTTTGTGCATTTTTGTGCATTTTGTGCACTTTGCGCAAATACAGTTTTTAAGCTGTATTAGCTGTACTTAACCAAAAACCCCAAAAGACACTATCACCTCTGAAGCATCCAAAACCCAAATTCACTCTTATCCTCCTGGCATCATTACAAAAGAAATTTGGCCACATTCAGCTTTCAGTAACCAGAAGTGCCATATATGGTGTTATACACCATTATGCATCTTTTTTCAGAAGCAATTCAATGGCCGCAATTTCAAATGGTTATTTAAAATTTTAAACAGGTCATCAAGGCACACCTTCCAGAGGATCCATCAAGGCTCAAGGGCAAGTATCATAATCTCAAATACCAATGACGCCATCAAGAAATCAATGGTTATTCTCACTCACAGTATTCCTCCAAGGGAATACTGGCTGTTCATTCTCAAGGGATATTCAAGAGGCAGTTCCAAAACAATGTGTCAAAGGTCAATGCTCCACCAATCCACCTTGGCAACCCAATTCATTCAGTACAGTCTTAATTCATCAAGAACTGTATTTTCCATTCATACATCATGGGCAAATCATTCAACACAGTTCATTTCCCAATCTGGCAAGGTATACACTCCATCAGACAATCAATACAGCTTCCAGTATTCAATACAGGATCACTACTAGCCTGAAGGAGTCAAGCTCACAAATTTTTACATATACCAGCCTGCTTTGACCCTGGGGGTTTTTCCCCCAGTTAATTGATATATTTTGATTTTATTTTGTCTTTATTTATCTTACCATTTTTGTTAAGTGAATACTGATATTATCAAGTCAGGCATTTAGCACCTTTTCTCTTTTCTTTCTTTGCCTGTCAATGGATGTTTGGTGGTCATACCGTTACTAATTCCATTGTTCATTTTGGCAGGTTGAAAAAGTGATTAAGGACTTACTTGGTTGGCTCTTTGGCTACTTGGCTTCTCATTTCTCTTATTGCATCTCATCTTTGTACTTGCATCCTTCTTAGAGAAATTTATTCTTTAGTTTATTTTATTTATTCTTTTGGAGTCTCCCAAGTGAGTTCTGAGTTTGCTGAGCTCCAGGACACTCTTGTTTTTCTGTCCAAGAGCCCCTGTGACATTATCATTCTTAACAGAATATCACCCTCAAACAGATGGACTAGCAGAGAGAATGATGAAAACTTTAGAGGAAATGATCAGGAAATTCTGTGCTTATGAATTAGAATTCATAGACTCAGATGGCTTTACCCATGACTGGTGCACTCTGATACCTGCATTAGAACTGGAATATAAGAAATTAGTCCATTCTTCTACAGGCCAAGCTCCTGCTATGCTAGAAAAAGGATGGAATCCAAGACTCCCAATAGACACACTGAGGAAAGACTTGCTTGACATTCATCCTACAGCTTCCAGCTTCAAGATAATGATTGATAAAGTAAAACATAATACAACACAGAGTATGAATGTCACTTTTGACTATGCAAAACAGAAGTAGGACAATAGCCACAAAGTACCAGACTTCAAAGTAGGGGACTTAGTTCTAGTTTCAATGTTGAATTTTAATAATATCAAAGGCCCAAAGAAACTTGAAGATTCTTATTTAGGACCTTTTGTTATTGTTTCCTTACATGGAACCAATGCAGTTCAAGTGTAATTGAGTGGTGAATTAAACAATAAACACCCCACCTTTCCAGTCAGCTTAAGAAAACCTTATCAACCAGCCGACAAGGAATTGTTTCCTTTAAGGAACCCAACTCCTTTGACTTTACCACCAGTGGAACAGAGTGAAGACAAAACGATAAAGAAAGTCATTAAAGAAAGGAGACTTAGGGGTAAAAATCAAAGCAAATATCTTGTCAGATATAAAACTACAGTACATGAAGATGAATGGCTGGGAGAATAAGAAATACCTGACTCAGATAAGCTCTTAAGAAGATTTAGACATGAAAGAAGGCCACAAGCCTGAATATGTCTATGTATGTGCTTTAACTTACTTGATCTGAGTAATTTAAATAGGTTGGACAATGGACATTAACCCCCTTTTGGGCCTTTTTCTTATTGATACCATTAATAAAATTGTAGTACAAGTTTATTTTTTGGTGGGAGGGAATGTGAGACTTGAGGTATATTTTACATACCCAGATAGGCCACAATTATCTTAAGAATAAATTCTGAACTATGCATAATCCATAAGTCAGGCATATATTGAAAATTCATCATTTTCAATTTCAGAAAAGATGAATAACTTTTGATTGAGTAAGTAGATCCATGGATTTAAGGCCAGATTTGGATTCTACACCAAATTTCACCTAGGGTATCTCCATAGAGTGAATAAGCTCAAATTAACTCTTTGAGGTGGTAATATGGAAAATACTTCAATACCAAATCATCAATACCACATAAAAGATCTGTGAGATTTTTGTTTTTCTCAATTTCACACCAAATTAATGGTAATGTGAGAAATCCGATGTTACATATAAATTAAGAATAGTGTTATGCATGTTTGTGTAACTTAATATTATTGTATTCTTACATAAACGTTTGATACACCCATAGTGGATATCAGTTTTCAAGCCTGAATTTCTATTTTGACATAAAAAATAGTCAAGGGGGACACAAGACATCAAATAGAGCCAGGGTACCTAACTTCTGAGGCCTCTGAGGCATAAAAAGCTCTAAAGCTTGAATAAATGGCTGATCTTGGACCAATTAATATATTAAAACCTTTTGGGAACTTGGTTACCAAGTCAAAACTTGATTATATAATAAGAAAATAGCAAATAAGCTGCTATTTTGACGTGCCAAGGTGGTAAAGAGCAGCTTAGACTCTTTTAGTCATGTCAATTATTAATGATTTTACATGGATAAACCCTAAAAGAGTAATTAAAAAACTTTTTGGATTAGTATCCATTGATTTACCTCATAGAAACCAGCCATATAGTGCTATTTGCAATTCTACATAAAAATGAGGTAAAAACTTGGAAAATTCATTAAAATACAATTCTTAATAATCTTTCTGGAAACTTCAGGACCAATTAATAACTGTATAATTCATATAAAAACCAAAAAAAATTATTCTTTCATCAGAAAAATCAAACGTTTTACTTACATTCCATTTTTGATGAATCATGTGAAACACTGAATCTTTAAAAATTGAGAGAAAATACACTCTGTGATGAAACTTACAATAACATTGGTAACTTTGAAAAATGAATAGCTCTTTTGGAATAAAAGAAGATTTACAGTTGTTACTCCTTTTATTCTCAACCATAAATGGGTTGGTAGTCACATAAAAGCATCAATTAAGTAATTATAATTATTCTTGAAAAAGCTAATTATATATTAAAATAAGGGTGTTGGTAAACACACGTAAGCCCTTATGTATTTTTACTAAAAACTTATGTTTTTTTACCAATTTATGGTAAAAACACATAAGTGACCTTAATTTTCAAAAAGAATTCCTCAGGCTCAGTTTTGAGGATTTTTTAATTTTTTTTGACATATTTTTCCCAACTTGGCATGTCAATAAGCACAAATTTTTTCAATTTTTTTTTTGCCAAATTTCACCAATTTGGCCAATATGCCAAAATGGCATATTTTTTTCAAAAATTCATATAAAATCTTCCCACTTATGAATTTCCATAATTTTTTTTGAGATGAAGGGTTCAATGTGAAGAATAAAGCACCAGAATCCCATAATTTTGGGAATTTTTTTGGGTGGGAGAAGTGAAGGTGCAAAAAGATTTTTTTTTTCAAATGTTTTTTCCCATCATTGTAATATGCCTATTTTTAAAAAGTGAATTTAATAAATTCCCACTTATGAATTTCCTTCATTTTTTTAAAATTAAAGGGTTCAATCTGGACAATAAAGAACCAGAAGCTCATGAATTGGGAAACGTTTTTTGGTGGGACAACAAGTGAAGGCGCAATGAGTGTTTTTTTTCAACTGTTTTTTTTCTTGTGTGTAATATGACTATTTTAAAGTACAAAAGCTCCACATGTTTGATAAAAAAGGAGACTGAGGTGGGATTTAAGAAATAAATATGACTGAGGAGGGGGATAATTGGCATAAATTGTATATACAAAAATCTTTCAATCAGAATCAACCTCCAAAATAGTGTGTCAGCCTGTGACTCAAAACCAGAGCACAAGCCTGACAGCTAAAATACCATAAACCAATGGTATAGCCAAAATACCACCAAAACATGGAGCTGAGCCAAATTAGCTCAAAAGGTATCAAAAGAAAGAGGAAACTCACCTCTTTCTGAAAATATAAGTCCCATCACCATAGGACAAGAAATAACAAAGTTATTCCTGCTCAAAGTTATTGCTGAGCATAAACCTTAATTTTCACCTCTCATCTAAAATCTAGAAGGAGAGGCTTAACCCCATCAAATGGGTATTCAAAATGAAGCTCTAAGCCAGGGCTATCTAATGGTGCTAGCCAAACTGAGCTAGCACCAGTATTACTTGAGTTATGGTCAAATTCAGACCAAATAAGGGTGAACAAAACATTCACCTCTCATCTAACTTTTACAGTTTTAGTGTGAGATACTTAAAGTGAGGTCTTTTTGGAAAGAGCACAATCAGGGCTATCTGATGGTGCCATCCATTTCCTCATAGCTCAACTACAACAGAAGTTATTGGCCAAACAAGCATAATACAGCTTTTGCCCAGACCACGCCAATGTACAAAAATACTTGTACATGGGATAACTTTGCCATATTTAATGATAGCCATGTCAACTTGGGTACCATTGTGTAGACCTCATACAGAGCTATTCAATGAACCAATTTTGAGCTTGATATCTCAAAAACTGACAGAGGTATGACCATTTTAAGGTCAAAATCCCACCTGCTGTCATATACAGCCTTACCATGGGATAATATCCCATAACTATGAGTATGAGGTGTCAAATAGACAAAGAAGCATGTTTTTACTTCAATACCTCATATGTCAGTCAATACTGGGGTCCCATACAGTTTCTGTACAGCATTCTACGCGTCATACACGTCAGAATCAGGCTGTGAGGTCCCCAGATGAAAATTTTCACCCTGTATTGGTGAAAACCACCCAGATGTGGTTTCAAAACCACATCTGAGCCCAATACAGGGTATACAGGCTGTTTGCAAACCACAAGTCTGTCCTAGAGAGTGAAAAATCTTCACTTCCTCTACGTGGAAAGGTCTAGCAGCCTTTCCACCTCAATTTCAGGATAAAAGGAGGGCTTTTCACAGCCAAAATCACTTCCTCATCCTGCTCTTGAATAAACTACGTAGTAAACTGTCAAAAACAGTTTTACTCTTGGTTAATAATCAGGTATAATTATAAGTTTTAATTATTGTAGTCTTTTATTATTGTAACCCAACAGATAAAGCTGCACCCAGGGCTTTCAACAGTGCTCACCACCACTATAACCACTATAGTAAAGCCCTTTAAATTTATTTTTAATCATCTCAAAACCTTCTTAAAGCATTTTTACCATGTCACAAACATAGTTTGAGTTGTCAATAGCCTACATTACCACTCTTTCATAGTTTCATCCTGACATTTTGGGGGCCTGGCCGTGTTTTAAATCTTTTTTTGGACCTTATAAGTAAGTCTTTTCTCTCTTTATGACTTATTAACCAGTGTTTTATCTTTTTTTAGGCGTAATTTCTCTATTCAAAAATATATTTTATATATATACTCATATTATAAGAGTATTTTTCATGTGGCTAATACCCACTGAATATAACTATTTTTGGTGTGTTTTGTATATAAAAACACATAAGCCATCAATAAGTCCTGTATTCTTGACTGAATAAGGACACCTCTGACTGAAAAACCATCAGTTGAGGCGTGGATTCAGTGTATTGTTAGCTCAATAACACTTATACAAAAACCACTTGTACAGAATACACTTGAAAACCACAAGTGTATCTGTGGGATACTGGCACACAAACAGTGTGACAGGGTACCAACAGCTGTAATTCTGACGTGGAATTGTTGATTCAATTACACTGTCATTATACAGGGCACATTGTAGTAACATACAAGCCCAGAGGCCAATCTTAGACGTGCAAAACCAGCATTTTTAAGAAGTCTTAACTGACATAAGTCCTCCCTTTTCTGCCTTGATTTCAGTGGAAGAAAATTACATCCCACTTGAGACCCAGTCACAGGCCAACACACCAGTGACACCCTCAGAACCAGAGGGCAGCAAGGGCAAAGGAAAGAGGCACAGTGAAGGTCTCATCACAGCCAAGAAGTGGACACCAATAGCCACTCAGAGAAGTAGAAAACCACGAAACTCTGCATCCATACAAGGTAAACCAACCTTAACCACTTGTACAGGAAAGATTACAATTATTAACCCAGTTGTAACTTCCAAAGGCAAACTGCCCAATTCAGCAGACAATAAATTTATACAAGGCACAGTTAAAGGTAAATACCCTAAGAACATAAAGGTTTTGACTGCTTGCAAACACTGATATGTCCCCTGTATACCTCAGAGACCTTGGTTTCCAAAGGAACCAGCCAGAGGATAGAGGAGGATTGTCCAGAACCAGAAGACCTGAAAGAGGACACCCTGGACACAGTGGTGGATGGCAAAACAATGAGGGAGATAATATCAACCTTGCCATTCACACTCCAATTCAACAGAAACCTCAAACCAGAGGACTGGAAGGATATGGATCAAGTTCTTCAGATCCACCAACTCCTCAAAGATTTATTTCAATGGAGCATGGACAACAAGAGGTTCAACCTAGCAGCTCACTGGGCAGAACTGGGATCAAGTTGCCAGAAGATCTGTCTCAAAGAGATAGACTTCAAAGACCTTATGGTAATCAACAAGGGTTGGAATCCTACCAGGAAGCACAGACTCCTGGAGGCAAGGGCACAGAGGATAAGGGAAAATCAAGCCACTATCCTAGCTATAGAAGAACAGTTGACCCAGACAGGGCCTACTCAGATTCCTTCAGGTTCACAAGGAGCAGGCCAAATCAGCTCTCCAGTGGCTTCACACCATTCAGAAACCAGCAGATCAGTGGCCAAGAGTCACCATTCTTCACAATTCCAGGAAGTTTCCAGGAGAAGACAAGGAAACAAGGGCAAGAACAAAACCTCCTTCAACCAGAGGAGGAAAGAGTCAGACCCCATGATCCAGAAGCTGTTGGATTTGGTAAAGGAAGTACAAAATAACCAGAAGTAGTTGTAAACCACTCTAGAATCAGTAGTCCTAGTAATAGAAACATTACCCCCACTCAGACTGAAAATAACATTGTCACATCTGAGAGTAACATCAACAGTGATACACTGTGGTTACAAGTGTCCCAATATGCTGAACAATCTGCAAAGTAATTTGCAGAAATTAAAGCCAGCCAAGAGAGGATGAGACAAACTCAAGCCTCCTTGGAACAAATAGTTAAGAATCTTCAAGAAGGATATGCTCAACTGAGCAAAGCCTCTGAAGAATCCAACAAAAGACTGAACCAAGTCTTTGAAGAACAACACCACAGCACAAGGGACAGGGAGTGTCTGGATCAAGACATTAACAAATTGTTTAACGCCTATCATAGCTTGAAGCCCCAACCACAAGGCCAAGCTATGGAGAATCCATATCAACCAGATGACATCAAACCAGATGCCATGTGGTTGAATAAGGCAAGATCTCCATCACAATACCAGGATGAAGATGGCATGTCTTATTCAGAGAAGGAAGCCTTGAAACAGCTTCCTGAAGCCTCAAACTGGCCCAAATTCTCTGGATCAGGAGAATATGATCATATGAAGCTCATAGATTATATTGATGGACTCTTCATTGATGTACCCAGCATACCAGACTACTGGATTACTGCTAGACTGAATACTGCATTTAAAGGTCATGCAAGTATATGGTACACAGAAATGAAAGAAATCCATGGCAGAAGAAACTGGCCATGGTGGAAGAGTCAAATAATCCAAAAGTACAGTAATGGAACTTGGATATGGCAAAAGACCATGTCATTTGAAAATGACAAATACTCTGTGGACAAAGATCCATATGAGTGGTGTCTCAGACAGTCTAAAAGACTTAAAGCCATTGATCCTCAGATGAACATCCAGATGAGGAATCACAAACTTCTGACACAACTGCCAGGAGAATTAGAGCATGCAGTGAAATGCAGATGCAACCAAAATTGCACTCTAGATGACATAGCCAATACCTTACAAGACATAAGGAAGAGGACAAATATAGGGAAATTCACCCCATATAAGAGCAGTGGTTCCAAAGATAAACAACCTTTCAGGGTAGAGTTTAAAGACAAACCCAGAGAGAGAGTGGCAGCGGTGGCAAAGAAAAGGAATTCTTGTCACAATTGTGGTTCAACAGACCACTATGCCAACAACTGTCCAAAAGCAAAGAAAAAAGTCTATGCTATAGAAAAAGTCCCTGAAGAAGAACCTCCAACAGAGGATTCTGAATCAGACTCTATGGGAGATGCCATCAGAGAACCAATCGATGATGATCAAGACCCAAGAGAGGAATTTCTAGTGGAATACCAAGAGGAAACCCCATTGGAAATCCAGGATATACAGTTGGAAGCAGGCATGCCACAGGACACTGCCAACAAGAACTTGTGCAAACACACACAAGATGCACAAACATTCCTGGTTACACCAACCAAAGGAATGGCATATATACATGGAACAGCCACAAAAATGACTGTATGTATTGAAAATGCTCAGCACCCACTGATCATTGACAGTGGAGCACATTGCTCCATAGTGGCCAGAAATTATCTGGATAACCACTTCCCAAACTGGGAAAAGCAGCTCTTGCCCACTAAGGCAAGGAACTTCAAAAGTGCATCAGGGAAGATGACTTCCATTGGGACAATTATCAAAGAAATAATTATACCCCACAGGAAGGGTAATATCAGACTCAACCCAGAGTTTGTAGTGCTTGAAGATGCCCACATCCAAGGGTTTTTACTGGGAACAGATTACCAGAGGATCTATGGCATAGATATTTACAACAGTAAAAACAGGCACATTACCATTGGTACCAACAAGGAAAAGAAATTTTCACTTGATATATACCACATATCTTCACAGGATCCACTAGAAGAACTCTTGAAGGAATTCAAGGAGGGACAGTTTAGCACTACCCTCACCAGTAAACAAAAACTAAGTTTACTGAAGATGCTGAGGAAGAACAGACCAGCATTTGCCATTGGTGAAGAGCCACTAGGAAAGATTAAAGGCCATGATATAGAACTATATCTGGATGTGGAAATACCTTATCCACCCATGCTGAGGAGACCTCCTTATCCAGAAAGTCTGGAAACCAGGAAAGAAATTGAAAAACACATCAATGAACTCCTGGACATGGATGTCATCAGGAAGATTGGACATAATGAAATAGTGGAAATCACCACTCCTGTCCTAATCACCTGGCATGATGGCAAGTCTAGATTGTGTGGAGACTTCAGAGCCCTGAATAACTACACAAAAGCAGACAGGTACCCTATACCAAGGATACCTCATGCCTTGGATAAGCTGGCCAAAGCTAAATACATAACCAAGATGAATTGTATGAAAGGTTTCCACCAAAATGGAGTTAAACCAAACTCCATGAAGTTGCTCAGAATAATATGCCATATGGGCATATATGAGTACACCAGGATACCATTTGGCATCAAGAATGCACCAGCCCACTTCCAAAGGATGATGGACACCATATTTCAAGAAGAAATAATGGAAGGCTGGATGGTAGTATATATTGATGATATCATTATATACTCAGAGACATGGGAAGACCATGTACAATACATAGACAGAGTGCTAAGTAAATGTACACCCATCAATCTGAAAATTTCACTTAAAAAGTGTAATTTTGGCCAACAAGAGCTACTAGCTCTAGGACACAAAGTCTCAGGCCTTAGTCTGGAAATTGACCAGAACAAAGTAGCAGCAGTACTGCAAAAGCCAGTACCAAAGAACATCAAAGAGATGCAATCTCTCCTTGGATTTGCTAGCTACTATAGAAACCACATCAAAAACTTTGCCCACATAACTAGTAGTTTATACAAGTTATGCTCAAAGGATGTAGGTTTTGAAATAACCAAGGAAAGGAGGGATGCATATGAGAGGATCAAATATGAACTCACAAATGCACCTGTGCTCATCTTGCCTGACTTTGAACTACCATTCAAGTTATATATAGATGCAGCATGCAGCCAAGGCTTGGGAGCAGCCCTTCACCAAAGACAAATTGTGGATGTGTCACAGCCAAGGAGGCAGGGGCATTTCCAATCATCATCAGCAAATCATTATATCATGGATACCCTTCAGAACCCAATCAGCAAGGGGGTTTCATTCAATAATTCACCCAATACAGCTTTCATACCTCAATACAGTTCCATACAGGCAAGACTCAAATACAGGATTCACCAAATACAGGCCTGTCATCAATACAGGCGCAAATACCTGTATTGACTGTATCACCTGTATTGGATTCACCAATACAGGATTCAATCCCACATCCAACTTCTTCCAGCATACAGGCCAGTATCTCAACACTCAAACTCCAAGGCTGGTATTTCTCACATATACCAGCCCCTCTTCACCCACCTGGGGGTTTTTCCCCCAGTTAATTAAAATAGTTGATTTATTATTTAATATTATTTTATTCTCACTTTGGAATATTATTTCATTACTTATTAAGTTAGTCTTAGCCTTCCCTCACCTGTTCAGTAGAGTCCTGGTGGCCATATCCTTATTAATCCCTTTTCTCTTTTCTGAACAGGTTGAAACAGTGACTCAGGATTATTTGTGGTTGGCTCTTTATTATTGCTTTTGTTTTGTCTCTCTTATCTTTTATGCTTATTATTTTATGACTAGGAATTTATCCTCTTACTCCATTACTCTTATCATTTGAGTATTTCTTCTGAGCCCTCCATAAGTAAGTCTGTTCACTGAGTGCCAGGCCCTCTTCATTTTAGAAGAGCCCCTGTGACAGGATGGTGAACCAAGAGAAGGTGTAATATGTTGCATCTCCAGGCAGCTGAAATATTCAGAAGCCAGGTATGGGGCCACCCAGACAGAATGTCTATGTCTAGTCTGGGCTCTAGAAAAACTCCATTATTATTTGGAGGGTGCAGTCTTTGAAGTCTACACAGACTGCAAAGCCTTGAAGTCTTTACTAAACATGAAGACTACTAATAGACACATGCTGAGATGGCAAATAGCCATCCAGGAGTATAGAGGGAACATGACCATCATATACAAGGAAGGTAAAAGCCATACCAATGCAGATGGCCTTAGCAGATGGCCACTGGACAATGTCAAAAGCAATACAGCTTATGACCCTGAAGTTGCTGCAAAAATTCCTATCCATTTTATGGAAATAAATAGGAAGAAGAACTTCAGATTCTCTGAATGGGCACCAGGGAGTGGTACCCTTGACAGTGGAAACACTGATTCAGAAGGGACAGAAACCCCCATACTGGGAATAAGTTCCTCAGAACTGCACAATGAATTTTTCAATGCAGTGCTGAAATCATATTCTAAACAAAAACAGTGTAGCATACTACTCCAACTCCTTCAACAAAAATACAGGAGCCCAGAACTGGAAACCCAGCTGGAGGAACCCTGGTTAAGGGCCTATAAGGACAATAAATTCTTCCTTATAGATGGCCTTATTTATCACAGAGAAAAGCACACCAGTGCACTCACAGTGATAGACAGAGACCACATCTCTTTAATCCTGCAGGAGTGCCATGACTGCCCCTACATGGGACACATGAGTGAGGACAGGACTAAAGAGAGGGTAGCAAGCACAGCTTGGTGGCCCAAGTGGGAGCAAGAGTTGAGTGAATACATCAACACTTGTGAAAGATGTCAAAAGGCAAATAGAAAGCATGGGAAGAAATATGAGTTGCTTCAACACATAGAAGAACCCAAACACCCATGGGAAACCATCAACATGGACTGGGTCACAGGACTTGTCCCAGGAGGCAAAGAAAGCTACAATGCCTGCTTAATCATAGTTGATAGGTTCAGCAAGAGCATGAGATGTCTACCATGCCATAAAGAGGACACAGCCATGGACACTGCTCTGTTATTTTGGAATAACATCATATCCACCTGTGGAGTCCCTAAGATCATAATTAGTGACAGGGACCCAAAATTCACATCTGAATTTTGGACCAATTTATATGACATGCTTGGCACCAAGCTTGCTTTTTCCACAGCTTACCATCCACAAACAGATGGCCTAGCTGAGAGGATGATCCAAACAATGGAGGACATCCTCAGGAGGTTCTGTGCCTATGGCATGGAATACAAAGACTATGAGGGATACACCCATGATTGGGTCACCCTCTTACCAGCAGTCCAACTGGCTTATAATACAAGCCAGCACTCTACCATAGGAAAAACACCTGCACTGGTAGAGAAAGGGTGGAATCCCCTGTTACCTGTGGATCACTTGAAGAAAAATCTTCTGACCATCCACCCCACAGCCAAAGACTTCCATGATATGTGGAAGAAAGCCTGTGATACTGCTGCTGAATGCATAGCTGAGGCCAAAGAGTATAACAAGCAGAGGTGGGACAAATCACATATGGAACCTGACTTCAAGGAAGGGGACCAGGTGTTAGTGTCTACACTAAACTTTAACAATCTCAAAGGACCCAAGAAGATGAGAGACTCATTTGTAGGGCCCTTCACTATCATTAAGTTGATAGGGAAGAATGCAGTAGAGGTCAAGCTCACTGAGGAGTTTTCTAGGAAACACCCAGTCTTTCCAGTAAGCCTGGTCAAACCATACTTCCAAACAGAGGAGGATAAATTCCCCTCCAGGAAGAAAAACATCACTCCACCAGAAATAGTGGAAGTAGAAGACTCTCCTGGACCTGTGAGCAAAATCATCAGGGCCAGAAAAATCAGACTTAATGGGAAGGATCAGAGACAATATCTAGTCAGATTCAAGAACCAGACAGCTGACAAAGACAAATGGTTGGCAGAGGATGCCATACCAGATGGGAACCTTCATCTAAGGAGATTCAGAGCCTCTAGGAGGACTGAACAGTCTCATCAATGATGAGCCTTTTTTAGAGGGAGGGTATGTCAGCCTGTGACTCAAAACCAGAGCACAAGCATGACAGCTAAAATACCATAAACCAATGGTATAGCCAAAATACCACCAAAACATGGAGCTGAGCCAAATTATCTCAAAAGGTATCAAAAGAAAGAGGAAACTCACCTCTTTCTGAAAATATAAGTCCCATCACCATAGGACAAGAAATAACAAAGTTATTCCTGCTCAAAGTTATTGCTGAGCATAAACCTTAATTTTCACCACCATCTAAAATCTAGAAGGAGAGGCTTAACCCCATCAAATGGGTATTCAAAATGAAGCTCTAAGCCAGGGCTATCTAATGGTGCTAGCCAAACTGAGCTAGCACCAGTATTACTTGAGTTATGGTCAAATTCAGACCAAATAAGGGTGAACAAAACATTCACCTCTCATCTAACTTTTACAGTTTTAGTGTGAGATACTTAAAGTGGGGTCTTTTTGGAAAGAGCACAATCAGGGCTATCTGATGGTGCCATCCATTTCCTCATAGCTCAACTACAACAGAAGTTATTGGCCAAACAAGCATAATACAGCTTTTGCCCAGACCACGCCAATGTACAAAAATACTTGTACATGGGATAACTTTGTCATATTTAATGATAACCATGTCAAATTGGGTACCATTGTGTAGAGCGCATACAGAGCTATTCAATGAACCAATTTTGAGCTTGATATCTCAAACACTGACAGAGTTATGACCATTTTAAGGTCAAAATCCCACCTGCTGTCATATACAGCCTTACCATGGGATAATATCCCATAACTATGAATATGAGGTGTCAAATAGACGAAGAAGCATGTTTTTACTTCAATACCTCATATGTCAGTCAATACTGGGGTCCCATACAGTTTCTGTACAGCATTCTACGCGTCATACATGTCAGAATCAGGCTGTGAGGTCCCCAGATGAAATTTTTCACCCTGTATTGGTGAAAACCGCCCAGATGTGGTTTCAAAACCACATCTGAGCCCAATACAGGGTATACAGGCTGTTTGCAAACCACAAGTCTGTCCTAGAGAGTGAAAAATCTTCACTTCCTCTACGTGGAAAGGTCTAGCAGCCTTTCCACCTCAATTTCAGGATAAAAGGAGGGCTTTTCACAGCCAAAATCACTTCCTCATCCTGCTCTTGAATAACCTACGTAGTAAACTGTCAAAAACAGTTTTACTCTTGGTTAATAATCAGGTATAATTATAAGTTTCAATTATTGTAGTCTTTTATTATTGTAACCCAACAGATAAAGCTGCACCCAGGGCTTTCAACAGCGCTCACCACCACTATAACCACTATAGTAAAGCCCTTTAAATTTATTTTTAATCATCTCAAAACCTTCTTAAAGCATTTTTACCATGTCACAAACATAGTTTGAGTTGTAAATAGCCTACATTACCACTCTTTCATAGTTTCATCCTGACATAGTGGGTTTTTTCTGAGAGGGGGGGAGGAAGATTGGACAAATACAACATTCTGTGTATCTTAAATTTATCAGCCCACCCAAGGGCTTGTTTTTGGGCATGAATCTCCCATTTCACAGTAATGGGGGGGACTGTATAAACTTTCAAATTGATGATGTCCAAAGGAACAAAATGAGCATAACTATTCAAGAAGCAGATGAAAATGGGGGGAGTATCATTTGGAGGACAGAAATAAGGGAAAAAGGAAGAAGATTGGGCTGTGGAATGAAAGAAAACTCGTTTTTTCTACTTATTTGCAATTGGATCCCCCATGTCAGGCATGGACATCCACTTGCTTTTTGGAGCCTGGCCAACATCTTCATACCATTCAATTCTTTCCAAATAAGAAGATACTGAGGGAATTAAGGTATTCATGGCTTCATAAAGGTCTTGATTTTGGTGAATTTCTTCAGCCAAGTCACCTCTGACATCAGCCCATTGATCTTGCGTCTTGTAAATGAAGTGGGATACTTTTCTGTAGCCACAATTTCCATCACCCTGGACATTGATGGCCTTGAAGGTGTATTTCAATATAAACTTGGGAAAGTCTTCTGAGCCAGTCATCTAATAAAATAAGTTCAAAAAATGAATAAATATCAAAATAAACAACTGTAAATTACATTAAAAAGAATCAGAAAATCACAAACAGCTTGAGGAATTCATCACTTGTGTGATAATTGCTTTGCGAATGCTCACAGGTCAAGTCAATTGCATCATAGATATTCAAACTGGTGGCAGGCTTGTGTGATTTTCTTTGTGAGGTTTTTCTTCCAATTGCCAATCTTCTGGACCTTCTAAGGGTTACTTCTGATTTATTTAATTCAGTTTCTGAGGGTAGTGAATCTGATGAACAGATGGATTTAGATAATGAGTCCTCAGAATCTTCAGATGAGTCCACTTCCATAATTGGAGAGGGGACATTTGACTGGGATCTTGATGTTGTTGTGCTGGTCACTTTTGATGGGGGTCTTCCTCTTCTCTTGGATTGACTTTCAATAATTTCAAATCTTGAAGGTTCTCTTTTGTTTTGATTTTTGTTTTCATTCTTGGCTCCTTGGGGTCTTCCACGGATATTCTTGCATTATAGAGGGTCTTCATAATATTGATCATCCTCTTGACTCTTGGGAATTTGATCAAATGGGACTTTTCCAGTCAAAACATCTTGAAAATGTTGAAGTATTGGAGTGATTTCTGCCATTGGTCTTTGAAACAGGTCTTCCCCAATTTCTTCAAATATTCTCTTGGCTTAATTCTTTCTTTCTTTTTCAACACTTTGATCATCACCTTGAAAACCAGCCTGAGAAGAATATGACAAATAAAATCAGTTAATAAGAAAAAAAATAATAAGAAGAAATTGAAAAACCCTCACAGGCAAATTCAAATGCCATTGAGGATGGAAGTCTGATAATTCAAGCCTTTGGCGCTTGGCAAATGCCTTTTGGGTCTTATGCTTTCAAGGAATGCCTTTATAATTGTTGTATTTGTTGGTGCATTTTTCATTTGGAGGAAATTTTGTTTTGAAATTTTCAAAGGCAATCTGAAGAGCATAATGAGACACCTTGCCATTGAGGGCACAGATGTGTGGAGCAAAATTCTTGACATGGACAATCATTTCTTTGGAGATTCTGTTGATAATTTCAATAAATTGTTTTCTGAATGCCATGTGGAGAGCCCTGACTACCTCCAGGAGAGTACCAGTGGACTTTTAGAGGCAAAGTTTAACCATGGCATGGGCACCTTCAACTCTGGAGGTGGAGCCCACACCCAGGTGGCAATGTTGGTTGGTCCAGGCTGGCACATAATACTCCTTTAGAGGAAGCCAGGTATTTTCCAAATACTGCAAGACCTCAGGATTTTTAAATTGCTTTTGAAGCTTCTTCCAGTTGTCTTTGAAAGACCTTTCAGTGGGTGAATAAATAAGCTGAGAAAAGAATCCCAAAGTCATTAATAAAGACAATAATAAGAAAAAAAGTGAAATAAAATGAAATAAAGTGAAGAAGTATATTACTTGATTCCAAAGGCCCATAAAATTTTCAAAATCAGTTCCATGACCAATTTTCTTCATGAAATGAGCAGATACATCCTTGTTGATGTGCCAAATGCATAGCATGACTTTGGAGTCTGGGAAGAGCTTCTTAAGAGATTTTTTCAAGGCCAGATCCCTGTCAATAACAATAACTGGAGGGGGAACAAGATTGGTGTTGTTGAGGACCTTTTCAATGTATTGATTTAATGCCCAAGTATATGAAGTTTCATTTTCATTCTTGATCAAACAAAAAGCCCCAGAAAAGGTCGTATTGGTTGAGCTGAATCCAACAATATGAAAAAGGGGCATTTTGTACTTATTGGTTTTATAAGTACAATCCATAAGAATGACATGAGGAAAGCCATGAAGAAGTTTTATGGCCAGGGGGTGAGTAAAAAACAAGGAGGTAATGTGTCCCTCAGAATCCCTTGCAGAGGACCAAACAAAATTTTCTTGTTTGAGAGTGTCAATAAGAGCATCAATGGGCCTTCTGCCTTGCAGTTTGTCTTTCTTGATTTTCTTGACTTGGTTGTAAATGTCTTGAAGGATTACAGGCCTGTCAGACTCCCTCTGGCTGCATAATTGGGCCTGAATTTACCTTGGCATGAGCAGTGATTGAGACATTTGAGAAATTTGGGATGTTTCTTGCTCATTGAATTTCCTGAAAGCAGGATGTGCCATGATATTTTCAGTGGCATCATGGCTATGTTCAGGATTTTTGACTTTAAGAGTCCAAGTGGTACTCTTGGCATATTTCCTGGCATAAAGTCTAAAAGGACAGTCAAGCTTTCTTGAGGTTACTGTTTTGGAGGGGCTTTTGTTGGGATTTGGGGTGCCAGACCTGTGAAAACATATTTCAATTTGGTTGTGGGTCATATTGGACCTCAAGGTGGACACAGCATACCCCTGAGCCCTGGCAACATTATGCACATGTTGCCAAAGAAGCTCAAGCGTCTGAAATTCACCTTCAGTGGGGGGTTGAAGAATTTTTTTAATGAAAATTATGTATAAAAGTGAAAAAAGGGGGAATTGGGGGATTTGGAATGGGGTAAGAACCTTTTGAAATGTGAAAAAGAGGTGAAAAAAGGTGTGAAAAATGAACAGAAGTGGTTAAGAGTGAAAGAAAGGGGTTTAAATGTGGGATTAATTGATGAGGGAAGGTAAAAAATTGAAAATTGAGAGGCTTGAAAGCAGGTTGTTGTGGTGGAAAATGCAGTCTTTGGGGGAAAAAAAGAAAAAAAAGTGTGAAAAGCTTTGCAAAATGGCTTTGGTAAGGCTGTTTTTCCAAAAAAAAACAATGGTTTGGGGTGGGGATAATGTGGATTAGTGGGGTGTTTGGGCTTTTTTTTTTTGGGGGGGGGGCTGGGCAAAAAATCTGAAACAATTTGGAGTTAGAGAGTTTTTGTGGGGAAAAAACCTCTTTTGGGCATGTTTTGGCCCAATACAGGCCCAATTGTGTTTCATTTTTAATTAAAAAGGGGCCCAGGGCACCCCTTACGTGTTTTTACCAATTTGCTTACGTGTTTTTACCAACACCCTAAGATAATTCTATTATTTTGATAAAGAAGTTTTATTATTCAAAACTTCTTGTAATTGATTATAGTAGACAATTAATTCTCACTGTTATAATAACTGGTAGTGTATAACAAGAAAAAGAATTAATTAATTAATTAATTAATTAATTGTGGTTATAATAATTTTTATTATTATATTTCATAAGAGAAATCATAGAACCTTTGATTAATAGTAATATTATCAACAGCTTCATAGACACATCTTACAGTTTCCCCAAGGGAAAATTTAAGAGCCTCAGAATTCAAGACTCCATGAATGAAGGTACCTGATTCTTTTGATGGTACTCAAGCCCATAAATTGAGAGGATTCAGCCAATCCTTTCAATTAATCTTCCATAATGACCCAGAAAACTTCTTCTCTGACTGGAAGAAAATTCTTCACTCAACCTCTTTTCTCACTGGTAGAGCTGGAAAATGGATTGAACAATATCTCTCAAATACCTTCAATGCAGACCCATCCTGCCTTCTCAATAGCTGGAAAATGGATTGAACCATATCTCTCACATATCTCCAACGCAGACCCATCCTGCCTTCTCAATAGCTGGAAGTTGTTTGAAACCCAGTTATTCACTCTTTTTGGAGATCTTAATGAAGTTAGGAAAGCTGAACAAGAGTTGGATAATCTCAGGATGAAGGAAAGTGTTCATTTATCCTTGTACATTTCTGACTTTAGAAGCTTAACGTCAAGAATTGGGGATTGGGGGGAAAGGGCTTATATTCATATTTATAGAAGAGGATTGGCATGAAGAATTTTGAACCAGTTGAATTCTCACACTGCTAACTTTGATTCTCTTCAAAAGCTCATGGAAACTACTTTGGAATTAGATACAAGGTACCATGAAAGGCAGAAGGAAAAGGGTATTCATCAAGAGAAGAAGCCTCAAGTCACTGGATCCAATTTTTCCAGGCCACCTCAAGATTCATCTTTCAAGAAGCCTCATCACAGGAAGAGCAAGAAGGGAAAAAAGTTTTAAATTTTGAACAATAAGACTCATGCTGCTCTCCTCAATAAGGAAAATAAATTAATTGGTTCTGAAAAAGAGAGTTGGATTATAGAAGGTTTATTCACTTATTGAGGTGGAAAACAGCCAATTGAAAAATTCGTCCAGAGGCGCAAGAACAGGCCAGGGTCATCAAGAGGCTTCCCTGGCAAGCAGGGAAAGAGGGAATCATGGTGAGCTCAATGGTTCTCACTTATTTCCTTCAAGAGCACAATTGTGCCCTCTTAATACTAGTGTCAAGAAATCTTTAAAATTTCTTGCTTTGTATTCTGCCTCTGATTCTTTTCTTAGTATTGTCATTTATTATGGTGCTACAAACTACTTTATTGAAAATAATTCTGTTCCCAAGTACTCATTGACTATGTCAGAGCTCCCTGCAAAGCTTCCTTTTTTCATTTTGGATTCCAATGACTCCACTTCCTTGTTCATCACTCATTATACCAAGTGGCTTATTGAATTGCCTTATTTCTGAATCTTTGAATGGGAATTTTTTATGATAGATCCACCCAAAGGAGAAGACCTAATATTGGGCTATGATTTACTTTACCATTTTAATACCATTATTGATTGGAAAAATGGATTGGTCACCTATTACTCTAGTGGTATTAATTTTTGTACTAGTAATGACTTTCCAACTTCTGTAAACAGTGTATCTCTGGTTGGTGAACTTAACACACCTTCCCTTCCTTCTTCTATCTATATCCCTTTCATTATGCACTCTTAGTCATTACTTCCATCAAGAGATGAAGTCTTCAAAGAGATAAAAGATGTTTCTATATCTTCACTTCATCTCTTTCAAGGGAATATGGACCTTCCTCCTTTATCCTTAAATGCATCCCTGGAGGAGCAGTAGGATGATGAGGAAGAGCAAGAAGAAATTGAAACTGTTCTGAGGATAGTCCCTCCTACTTATCACCATTATTTGGATGTTTTTTCCAAGGTGAAAGAAGAGAAACTTCCTCCACACTGTGCCTGTTATCATCATCTAAGACTGGAGGGTCTCCTACCACCATTTGGTGTTATCTACTCTTTATCTAATCATGAGTCAGAAACACTACAGGCCTACATTTCAGAGAATGTAGAGAAAGGGACAAGCTCCTCTTCAACAGGGGAACCTGTACTTTTTGCTAAGAAAAGGGATTGTGGCCTCCATTTGTGTGTTGACTACCTCAAACTCAATGCTGTCACTAGGAAGAAAAGGTATCCTGTCCCTCCTATGAGAAAGCTCCTCACCATATTCAATGGTTAAACTATCTGCTCCAAGATATCTCTGCATGTAAATTATAATCTACTGAGAATTGAAGAGGGGGATGAACATTTGACTGACTTTAGAGCAAAATATGGTAGTTATAAGTATTTTGTGATGTCATTTGGCTTAACCAATGCTCCTGCTTTATTCCAGAATCTTGTAAGTGATATATTTGCAGATTTTCATGAAAATATTTGTTGTAGTTTGTTTAGATGATATTATGGTCTTCTCAAGAACTGGGGAGAAACATTTCAAACATGTGGTCACTGTCCCCCAAAGGCCAAGGGACAATAACCTGTTGTCCAAAGCCTCAAAGTGTGTATTCAAGGCCTCAAGTGTGGAATATGCTGGCTATGTTGTTTCAAGTGATGGCCTCAAGATGAATTCTTCAAAATTTCAATTAATCCTCAATTGGACTCAGCCCAAGAACATCAAGCTCTTCAATCATTTCTTGGCTTTTATAATTTTTATTGTTGTTTCATTAAAAATTACTCCAAAAAAATGACTGCTCTCACTTCCCTTCTTAAAAAAGACATTCCTTTTATCTTCAATGATTAAGCTCTTGCCAGTCTCATTCACTAAAAGAAGCATTAACCACTTCCCCTATCCTTTCTCATTTCAATCCTTCTCTACCAACTATTTAGGTGACTGATTCTTTTGATTATGCTTTGGGTACTGTACTGAGTCAGGTGAATGACTCAGGAAAGCACCCCATTGCATTTGATAGTCACAAGCTACAACCAGCTGAGCTCAACTATGAAATTCATGACAAGGAACTGCTTAGCATTGTTTAGGATCTCAAGCTCTGGAGAGATTTCCTTCTTTATCTTGCTCACTCTTTTGAAGTATTGACAGACCATTCTTCTCTTAAGTACTTTATGTCTTCAAAAGGCCTTACTTCTTTCAAAGCCTGCTGGGCTGAATTTCTCTCTGAGTTTTATCTTGCCATCACTTACTGCCCAGGAAGGCTGACCACCTTACCATATTCCTTGTCATATTGGCAAAACTTGTACCCAGAGAGGGGGGTGGACTTTATTGACAAGAATCCTCAAAAGTTTCCTCAAATTCTTAAACAAGATGGAATTCAAAAATCAAGATTCTTTTCAATCAAAGTAGATATGTTCTTAGATTTAGCTGAACAGATTCAAAAAGAAGTATGGAAAGGCAAATATTATAAAGAAGTACTCAAGAAAATAGTAAGAGGTGAATCAGTACCAGATTATTCTCTTGAACCTCAAGCCAAGTTATTGTTCTTCAAAAATAGAGTGGTTATTCAAAGAAATCAAGAACTTCAGATGGATATCCGTCAAAATCATCACTACTCACTGTTTGAGGGCCATCCTGGCCAGGAGAAGACCCTCAAGCTCATCAAGAGGGATTTTTATTGGGCTGACATGAATCAATTAATTAAGGACTATGTGTCCTCATGTCAGAAATGTTCAAGAAACAAGAGCATTCATCATAAGCAGTTTGGATTACTCAAGCCTCTTCAAATTCAATCTGGTCCTTGGAATTCTTTATCAATTGACTTCATCACTCAAGTGCCACTATCCAACAACTTTTATTCAATTCTAGTAGTTGTAGATAGATTCTCAAAAATGGCAATCTTCATTCCAACTTATGGAACAACCACTTCCCCAGAATTAGCTCAAATCTTTATCATCCATGTTTTTTCCAAACATGGACTTCCAGTCAGTATTGTCAGTGATAGAGGATCTTTGTTTCTTTCCTCATTCTGGACCAATTTATGTCAGCAGCTCAAGATATCAAGAGCTCTTTCAGCTTCCTTTCATCCTGAAACAGATAGACAGACAGAGGGTAAATCAGATTCTATAACAGTATCTTCAGATGTATGTTAGTTACCATCAAGATGACTGGCACACCTGGCTCCATCTGGCCGAATTTGCCTACAATAATGCAGAACATTCATCAACAAAGCAATCACCTTTTTTCACCAGTTATGGAAAAAATCCCAGCTTTGACTCAATCCATATTTCTCAAGACTCACCTGCTGGAAAGGTATCAACAAAACTCCAATCAGTACAGCAAGCTGTCAAAGAAGAATTAGAGTCAGAAATAAGGAGATTCAAGAAGTATGCAGATAGAAATAGAGCAATTCCACCTGATTTCCAACCTGGGGAAAAAGTATGGCTGGCTTCCAAGAACATCAAGACAACAAGACCCATCAAGAAATTATCAGAAAGATGGTTGGGACATTTTGAGGTTCTGAAGAAGATTGGCAGCCATGCATATCACCTCAAGTTGCCTCAGCGATGGAAGTAAGTTCACCCTGTATTCCATGTGTCCTTATTAGAACCAGTGAAGCATTCAGCTATCCCAAATTGACATCCATTTATGGAAGAAATCCCAGCTCTGACTCAATCCATATTTCTCAAGACTCACCTGCTTAAAAGCTATAAACATAATTCCAATCAGTACAGAAAGTTTTCATAGAAGAATTAGAGTCAGAAATAAGAGATTCAAGAAGTATGCAGATAGAAATAGGTCAATTCCACCTTATTTCCAACCTGGGACAAAGTATGGCTAGCTTCCAAGAACATCAAGACCACAAGACCCACCAAGAAACTTTCAGAAAGATGGCTGGGACCCTTTGAAGTCATGCTTATCACCTCAAGCTTCCTTTGAAATGAAAGTCAGTTCACCCTGTATTCCATGTGTCATTACTAGAACCAGTCAAGCCGTCAAGAATCCCAAATTGTAATCAATTGCCACCACTACCAGCTCTAGTGGAGGAGGAAGAAGAATGGGAATTGGCTCAGGTTTTGTACTCAAAACTCAAAAGAGCTAAATTATGGTATCTGTAGAGTGGAAAGGATTCAGTGAAGACCCAGAAAGAATGACTTAAGAACCATCCACAGACCTTACCAACTCAAAAGACCTTGTCAAGACTTCCATAATTTGTATCCTGAAAAGCCTGGACCAAATACACCAAGAGTTTGATTTTATGGTGCTTGGTGGGGAGTAGAAGTTATGAAAGTAAGTTCCTCGCCTGGTGTGCACCTTCAAGGGGGTATATCTACCAAAGTTTTTGTAAGAATAACCTTGGCCACTTTGTAAGAGCTTTTGAATTCTTTTGGAGAGGTTTAGAAGGCCTTGAAACATCAATACCCTGGAATTTGGACTTTTCATCAAGATACGGACCAATTCCCCTTTTTTTGTTTTTTCCAAATTATGCCATTTATCATTATTAAAGACATTCTTTAACTATTTTTTTCTGTTCTTCTATATCTCTTGGTGGGGAGTGGAAGTTATAAAAGTAAGTTCCATATCCTGGTATGCATCTCTGAGGGTTTATACTTTGTTCAAAACAATGCCTTGGCCACTCTGTGAGCAAAAATTGCCTGGTTTTATGTTTCAGGAAAATTTATGGCCAAACTCCAAGCGACTCACCCCAACAAGGAAACCCCTGATAGCTTTCTTCCTTTTAAACTTCTTTACTATCTTTTCTCTTCATTATTTTATATCTTTTTTCTTTACTTGTATGATCTTTTTTCTTATTATTTATTTTATGAAGCAGAATTATCCCCTCCCACATCATGTGTTGGGAGGTTCCATTTATTTCTAATTTTGATATTTATGAGAGTGGGGTTAAAAGTCAAAAAAAACAAAAAAGGACAATAAAACAAGTTATATTTACCCAAATGATCAAGGGTCCTCTGAAAATAATTAATCAATTCACCCTCATACCATGCAAATTTAGCAGCCATCCCCTCAGAAGCAGCACCAGGAATAATCCTATCATTAGAATAAGAAATAAACTCCCTACTATCTCCATCAACTCTTCTGAACAACCTGGCCACATCATATTGTCCATCATTTGCCATATTTGGATGCTCTCTGGTAACCCCAATAGGCAAACTTTCCCTTCCCTGAAATACTTGGGCAGTGTCAGGCCGAGTCTATGATGAAGCTTATTAATAACTATTTACAAGCTTTGACTGTGACTGTGACACAGCTCAAAATGATAATGAATGATTTATTGATGATATAAAAGGTTTAAATAAGAGTATTAAGGGATTAAATATTGAGTAATAGTGGTGGTGAGTGCTGTTGAAAGCCCTGGGTGCAGCTTTACCTGTTTGGTTACAACAATTAAAATTATAATTATACCTGGTTATTTTCCAGGAGTATAACTGTTTTTGACAGTTGTACTACATAGGAATTCAGGATTGGGATGAGGAAACCTTTTCTGGTGGAGAAAAGGCCTCCTTTTATCCTAAAGTGGGGTGGAATGGCGCGCTAGACCATTCACCTAGAGGAAGTGAAGAGTTGTTCACTTCAGAGTACCGGCTTGTGGTTTTCATAGTGCCTTTATGCCCTGTATTGGGCTCAGATGTGGTTCTGAACCCACATCTGGGAAGTTTTCACCAATACAGGGTGAAGATTTTAACCTGGGGACCACATAGCCCTCTTCTGATGTGTATGACACATAGAATGCCGTACAGAACCTGTATGAGACCCCAGTATTGAATTAATTATGAGTTACTGAAGTATAAACATGCTCCTTTGTCTTTTTGACACCTCACAGTCATATTTATGGGAGAATATCCCAAAGTAAGACTGTATTGTTCTAATTGTAAGATTTTGAGCTTAAAACTGCCTAACTTTGTCATTTTTTGAGATATAAAGCTCAAAATTGGTTTGTTGTGTAGCCCTGGATGTGTTCTACACATTGGTACCTCATTTGATATGTCTATCATTAAGTATGGCAAAGTTATGCCATGTACATGATTGTTTATACATATATATGTTTCGCTTAAAAACTGCATAAATCTTGTTTTCTCCCCAGCTTTTGTTCTAGATGACATATGAGGAAATGGATAGCACCATCAGATAGCCCTGATTGTTTCTTATCCAAAAGGACCCCACTTTAGGTATCTCACACCAAAACTGTAGATGTTAGATGAGAGGTTAATGGTTTATTCATCCTTATTTGACCATATTTTGGTCCTAACTCCTGTAATACTGGTGCTATCTCAGTGTGGCTGGTACCATTAGATAGCCCTGACTTGGAGCTTCATATGGAGTACCCATTTGATGGGGTTAAGGCCCTTCCTCTGTATTTCAGATGAGCGGGGAAAATTAAGGTTTATGCTCAGCAACAACTTTGGGCAGGAATAAATTTGGGACTTGTATATTTGGAATGGAAGGAGTTTTCTCTTTCTGTTGATACCTTTTGAGCTGATTTGGCTCAGCTCCATGCTTTGGTGGTATCTTGCCTATACCATTGATTTATTGTATTTGGTTGTCATGCGTGTGCTCTGGTTTTGAGTCACAGGCTGACATACCCTCCCTCTAAAAAAGACTCATCATTGATGAGACTGTTCAGTCTTCCTAGAGGCTCCGAATCTTCTCAAGTGAAGGTTTCCATCTGGTATGGCATTTTCAGCTAACCATTTGTCTTTATCTGCTGTCTGGTTTTTAAATCTGACCAAGTACTGTCTCTGGTCTTTACCATTCAGTCTAATTTTCCTGGCCTTGATGAGTTTTTAAAAAGGGCCAGGGGAGTCCTCCACTTCCACTATTTCTGGTCAAGTGGGATTATTCTTCCTGGAGGGGAGCTTATCCTCCTCTGTTTGGAAGTGTGACTTAACCAGGCTCACTGGGAATACTGGGTGTTTCCTAGAAAGCTCCTTTGTGAGTCTGCCTTCCACTGAATTTTTCCCTATCAATATAATGATAGTGAAGGGCCCTGAAAATGAGTCTGTCATTTTCTTAGGTTCTTTGAGATTATCAAAGTTCAGTGTAGATACTAACAATTGGTCCCCTTCTTCAAAGTCAGGTTCCATGTGTGATTTGCCCCACCTCTGTTTGATGTATTCTTTTGCCTCAGCTATGCATTTAGAAGCTGTTTCACAAGCTTTCTTCCACATAGCATGGAAGTCCTTGGCTGTGGGGTGGATAGTTAGAAGATTCTTCTTCAAGTGATCCACAGGCAATAGGGGATTCCACCCTTTCTCTACCAGTGAAGATGTTTTTCCTATGGTAGATTGCTGGCTTGTGTTATATGCCAGCTGGACTTCTGGTGGAAGGTTAACTCAGTCATCAGTGTAACCTTCATGCTCCTTATATTCCATGCAATAGGCACCGTAAGGTTTGACTATGAAACAATAAGTAAAAGTTACTAATATTTTACTTATTGTACTATGAATGTCCTTATAAAGAAAATAAATAAGATAAATAATTATTATAATTAAGGCATAAAAATAATTATATTATTAAATAAATATAATAATATAATAAATAAATATCTTAATATAAGAGAATTAATATATTTAAAATAACTTTATTATTGTTACCAAAAAGTAATAAAGGCATAAAAAATTGTTTTTTATTAATAAAAAAACAATTAATAGCAGTAATATTACTAATATTAAAGTTATAAATTAATATGAATACTATTTATATCAATTAAAGAATTATTAAAGTAACAATAGAGAGAAAATTATTATAATAAGAGGAAGTAACCTACTTTTAACACTTAATATAATAGTTTTGAATGATTTTATGCCAAATAAAATAAATACAACCTATTTAAATTGAATTTACAATAAAAATTAAGAGAAATTACAAATTATCTTGATTTTACGTGGATTTGAGATTTTTAAGAGAAATTTAACAAAAAAGTTAAATAATTGAAGTAATCACGTTAAGATTGATGATTATAATAAAGATGATCTTTTGTATTAAATAATATAAAAGTTCTATATATAAAGAATAAAGAATTTACCTTTTTTTGATTGAGTTATTTAAGGTTTTGTAAGTTTCTGAGGGGAAAATAGAGTGAAAAGAGCTCTATTTATAGTAAATACCTCCCTTCTAGAGTCCAGAAGGCTTCTAGTAGACGTGTACTGATGCTGTCTACTAAAAATGATCAATATCTCAAGGTTTAGTGATGATTACATCATTGCCAAACCATCTTATCTCATTATTATGTCATCATTTAGAGTTATCACTATAACTCTAAGTTTAATGACATCATAGGCTTGGCAGACGCTTAAACTTTGTGGATTTTATTAGTAGTATTAATCAGTTTTATCACTTATATGACTGTTAAACTTAAAATAAGATTACAGTGAGTGATTATGAATGATTAAATTTAAGGTTAAATTTTGATAATGAATAACTTTGAAATTATACATGCTACAGCTAGTATAAGATTGGATTCTGATAGCTTGGAAAGTCATCATTAAATTTCCAAGAGAATTTCATTAAATCATCAAAACTCTTTTTTTTATGATTTTGCTTGTAACTCATCTTTTCTGTCAAAATTCAATATTTTAAACTTCAAACCATGTTTTCAAGGGGTTATACCTTGAATATTATAATAACAATTACGTCATTCTTCACGTATGATCTAGTAGAATTTGACTGTCTACTTTATTCTACGTCTGGACCACTTTCACAACAAAGTGGTCAACACCTCTATTGATTTTATTCAATAATCCATTACAAGTTTTAACCTTGTTTATAGCTTGTGAAATAAAGCTCATATCTGTATTTCTATAGTAATTACGTGGCGATTTTTTTTTGGTTTATCTCTCTATCTTGTATATTTCAAGAGATATCAGCTAAAAACCATGAATATATGCATTTACCAAAAAAGTGCATATTGTAAGGTGTGGATATGAAACTTTTATTAAAAATAAAGTACTTTTCCTGTCCTCAAAATTTGTATAAGGTAAAATTCAGTCAAAAATAGTATGAAATATTATTTTTAAGAGAAAACACACCAATTTTATTGTTTCTAACTTTATTAGTATAAAACAATAATATTATAAAAATTTATTGTTTTACCAACAATAAAAATGTATCCAAAAAATACTCTACAAGAGATATTTTAAGGCTACAAAAGAAATTTCTTCAAGAACAATTTCAATTGGAATTAATTGAGCAAAGAACTGCAAGCAATTAATTAAAGAAAAAAGTCTTTAAAAAGAATATTAAAGAGAAAACGCGCCCAAAAGTGATCAGAGTGAATTTGGAAACAAAGTGACAAAGTTTACAGTGATGAAAGATGCTTTAATTCACTTTTGGGGTGGTTCAGGGGTAAAAATGATTATAAGAGTTACAAACAATGATTATAATGATTTTTTCACGTGGTTAAAAGAATTAAAATGATTTAAAAATGGTGGTTGGAATCTTTGATTGATTGGTTTAACAGTGTTTAAACTAATTAATAAAAGGAAAAGATTCTAACATGAAGAGAAAAGTGGGGCAAAGAAGACATTCTTTTATAGCCATCAATTCTCTTACTCCAAAAGTAAAATTTACTCTTGTCAGTCGTGAAAAACAGTCTGACAACAGCAAAGCCAATTATTGCATCATTGAACCCGGGTTTAGACCAAAAAGGGCTGGTTTAAGCCATTTTTAGCCATTTTAGACCCTTAAATCAACCGTTACTAAAGCAATACCAGGCCTAGAGCCTTCAAAACACGTCAGAATGTGTGTCAGAGACGTAGAAAACAGTTAAAACTGTTTTTACTATGATGGTTTTATCTTAAGGGTAGTTTTACCCTCTTGGCAACAGCTAAAACTACCCCAGTTGGTATCAAAACCTCATCATCAATTGAGTCCACAGACCCTGTAACTCAATTCCAGGCCAAAAGTGATGAACTTTTGCATGAATTTTGACATCCCACGCCTGTCAGCAAGGATTTTGGGGGTCTAGCTCCCCCTTAGAGCTGGAGTTCCTTTTTCCCCCCAAATTTAATCTTTCCAATTTATTTTTCCTTTAATTCCACATCATGTATTATACTTATAATTTACATATGTAATTCAATTCAATTGTACAGTACAATACAGTAATAATTGACACCTCATATGTAAATCAAAGTTCACTTATGTAATACACGCGCACATTTTGACATTTCAATTGAATTCAATTGAAAATACTTCAATTTCTCATAACTTCTAAACTAAACACAACACCTCAATTTTAACACAAAAATTGATGGTTAACACCACATGTGGTGTGAATTAAATTGAGGTTTTGAGGATTTTCAACTTTTGTATTGAAAATACTAAAAACTTAATTTAAGCTTATTTAGAGTTGAGTTACAAGAATTTCACTCAGAGGTGACCCCACCTGTTTTTTATGAGGAATCCAATCGTGAAATAATTCTTATGTGTTTATTTATTGAATAAAAAGTTATAATAATTTTTATTTAACTTTTTTCCAAATTTTTTATTTTTTCACAATTTTGTTAAAATTTCATTTTTACTTAATTTTTTCAAGTATAAATGTAATTATATACTTACAAAATTTAATGTATTTTTATTCTTAAATTGTAATTAATTTTTTATTTTTAATATAATTTTATATTTATATTTTGCTTTTTATTTTAATAATATAAATAAATTCATTTTATTTATATTAATATGTTATTTTTGTATTTGTGGTCTTTTGGGTATATGAAATTACCTCTAAGGCTCACATTCCCTCCCCCTAAAAAAGAATATTACTTTGTAATATTGGTGTTTCTAGTGTGTCTGAATCTCCTGAGGAGTTTGGTAGCTTCTGGTATATCTTTTTCTTTTAACAATTCATCTTCACAAGTTGGGTCACTGTACCTAACAAGGTATTCCCTTACTTTTTTTGGTTCTTAATTTCCTTTCTTTAAGAACTTTGGTAATTTTCTTAGTACCAGATGTCTCAATAGGAGGTATAACTTGGGGAATCTTATTCCTCAAGGGAAATTTCTCATCATCACTAGATTTGTATGGCTTTATCAAGCTTACTGGAAATGTAGGGTGCTTATTGCTAAGATATTCAGATAATTCTACTTCAACAGCATTTTCTCCATAGAGGGCCTTAATCACAAAAGGTCCTGCAAAGGAGTCTTTCAACTTTTTACATCCTTTGATGTTATTGAAGTTAGTGGTGGATACAAGAACTAGATCCCCTACTTTGAAATCTGGAGTTGCATGTGATTTATCCCATTTGTCTTTAGCATATGCAAAAGAGTCCTCCATGCATCTTACTGCATGCTTTCTAGCTTTGTCTAGAATTCCTTTGAAGCTAGCAGCTGTGGGATGTATTTAAATTAAGTCTTTCCTCAAGGAATCTTGGGGTAACTTGGGGTTCCATCCTTTTTCTAGAATAGCAGGAGTCTGATTGGTACTGGCATGGATTGATGTTTTATATGCTCATTCCAGTGCTGGCAACAGAGTACACCAATCATGGGTAAATCAATCACAATCTTTGAATTCAAGGCCATATGCACAAAATCTTCTCACCATGTCCTCTAAGGTTTGGATCATCCTTTCAGCCAGGCCATCAGTTTGTGGGTGGTAGGCTGTAGAGAGAGACAGTTTAGTGCCAAATAATTGGTGAAGATTTTTCCATAGTGCTGAAGTTAATTTGGGATCTCTATCACTGATGATATTTGTAAATATCCCAGTCCATGACACTACTCTATTCCATATCAGAAGAGCTGTATCCATGGCTGTATCATCTTTGTGACATGGTAAAAAGATTGGAGTTTTACTGAATCTGTCCACAATTACTAGGCAAGCATTATAGCTCCTGTCACCTCCTGGTGGTAGGCCAGTTACCCAATCCATATGGACAATTTCCCAAGGTCTGTTTGGTTCTTGGATTTCTATCATATTTCCAAGTCTTTTGCCCGTGGATTTATTTGCCTTTTGGCATCTGTCACAGGTTTTGCAATACTCTGCAACTTCTTTCTGCCACATTGGCCACCATATGCAGGTCTTTACTTTTTCTCTTGTTCTGTCTTCACACACATGTCCTGAAAAGGGACTATCATGGCATTCTTTCAGTACAAGATTGATTAATGACCTGTCTACAACTGTCATCACACATGTGTGCTTGGTTCTGTGGTAAATTATACCATCCAGTAGGTGAAATATTCCTTCATCATAAGATTTTCTCCATACTTCATCCAAGGCATGTATTAGAGAGTTGTCTTTACAGTCTTTGTTAATTAATTGGCATAAGATGCTACAATTCCTATCTTGGGTGTAACTACTTCTGACTTCTTCAAAGAAGGTGGTGTTCAAGTCTGTAACACTTATTCCTTCTATTGGAATTTGTGGTGAAGCTTCTTCTGGCACATAAGCAGGATTATCAATATTATTTGGTAATGGCCATCTGCTAGTCCATCTGCATTCTTATGAATATTCCCATCCTTATGAACAATAGTCATATTGCCTCTGTATTCTTGTATGGCTATTTGCCATCTGAGCATGTGTCTGTTGGGTGTTTTCATGTTCAAAAGTGATTTGACAGCTGTACAATCTGTTATCACTTCAAAAACACATTCCTCTAAAAAGTAGTTCAATTTTTCCAAGGCCCAGACAAGGCATAGACATTCCATTTGACTTGCTCCATATCTGGCTTCAGTTGGTTTGATTTGCCTGGATATGAAACATATGGGTCCTTCTACAGGATTATCATTTATGATCTGAACTTGGTGAAGTGCAGCACCCAGTCCATCCCCTGATGCATCAATATACAGTTCGAAAGGCAATTTAAAGTCTGGCATCAGTAAGAGTGGAGCAGTGGTCAATGCTTCTCTTAGAGACTCAAAAGCTTTGACTCCGTCAACAGTCATCTCAAACACTGTGTCTTTGTCACACAACTTATAAAGTAGTCTTGCTATGGATGCAAAATCTTTAATGTGTTGCCTGTAATATCCTACAAAACCTAAGAATGACTGAATCTCCTTCTTATTCTGAGGCATGGGTATTAACAATACTGCTGCAACTTTGTTTTTGTAAATTCCAAGGGACAAATCAGATACAACATGTCCTAATGCTTTAAGTTCTTTATATCCAAAATGACATTTCTTCAAGGAGATTTTCATGTTTACTGATTGGATTTTTGTCAAAACTCTTGATAATCTGTACATGTGCTCCTCCCAAGTCTTTGAACAGATAATAATGTCATCAATGTAAATGATTAACCATCCCTCTGAGAGTTCTTCAGGGAAGATTTCATTAATCATTCTTTGGAAGTGTGAAGGTGCATTTTTGATACCAAAGGGCATCCTTAAGTATTCATACACTCCACAATGAACAATAATTCTCAAGTATTTTCTTGCTCTTGGGGTTACCACATTTTGATGGAATCCTTTAAGGGCATCCATAGTGGTTATATACACTGCTTGAGATATTTGAGTAAGGGCAATCTGGATTTTTGGTATTGGGTATCTGTCTGGGACAGTGTAAGTGTTCAGAGCTCTAAAGTCCCCAACCATTCTGGATTTTCCATTATGCCACGTCACTATAACTGGTGTAGTTATTTCTACTTCCTCATTGTGGCCTACTTTTCTTGTTACACCAAGGTCCAGAAGTTCTTTGATATGAATTTCTAGAGCTTCTCTTGATTTTGGACTTGCTGGATAAGCAGGTCTTCTTAAGAGTGGTGGATAAGGTCTCTCAATGTTAAGAATGATGTCAACTTCATGACCAATAATTGCTCCCGGGGGTTCTTTGTCTGTAGCAAATGCTCCTCTGTGGTCATACAAAAGGGAAGAAAGTTCATTTTCTTGTTTATCAGTCAGATGAAGGCTTATTTCAGCCTCATTTAACTGTTCAGACTTGAATTTCTCTAACTCTAAGTTGACTGGTGATACTTTGTTTACTGTAATTTGTCTTTTAAATGGTAAAAAGGCAAATTTCTGGCGCTTATTGTCCCCAATTGTAAAGTATCTGTCTTTGTTATTATGTAAATCTATCCCATACATGATTAAATAGTCATTTCCCAATATAAAATGGGTACTAGAGAAATTTTCCATAACAACAGATTCAACTGTGATCCTTAAATTCCCATTTATGTGTGGGAATATGACATTGGCCTCAAAGATTCCTAATGGTTTCATTGGGTTACTTGCACTGTTGAATTTTATACCATCAATTGGTAACAATTGGTCTTCAAAATTTGGTACACAAGTCTTAAGAAAAGATTTTCCAACACAAGAGCAGAAGGCTCCTGGGTCAAGCAAACGTTTGGTGGGCTTGTTTTCAATCACCACTTCTGTTATACAGGAATTACCAGGTGTATAACCTTTTCCTCTGTTTGGTTTTGTCTTCATAAGTTGTGCATCTTGAACTTTTGATAAATAAGCTTGACCATTGCTCAATTGTGATAAGTGGGAATAAGATTCCATGATGTCAAAAGTGGCATTGATATTTTCTATATCTTTTGAAGATTCAGAAAATATGGATGACTTATCATATGAATTGTCTGCAATTATGTCTTCTTTTTCAACATCTGGTCCCTTTTCAATGTCAATTTCATTGATTTTCACCCTTTTTGGACATGTATTGGCTAAATGGGTGGTGCTTTGGCAAGTATGGCATTTTCTGACTGTATCTGCAGATTTATATTTAATATTACTAGAATTTTCTTTGGGGTTTTTGTCCACAGAATCTTTCCAAGGTGTATTAAACCTTGTTTTGAGATTCACCCTACTAGAACCAATTTTGGTTCTGGTGGTTACTTCTTCTAGTATATTAATAATATCCTCTGCTGAAGATTGTTCAGTAGTCCTGCTTTTGACAGCATGCTCTAAGTCACCTCCACATTGTCTCAGAATTTTTCTATGGATCATAAATTCTGACATGTCAGGATATAATGCTGTTAATCTGTCCTTTTGTTGGCAAAACCATGGTAAAGCTTTTTCTTTATCAGAATTAAATTTGGCAGATTCAAAGGCTGTTTCAACTTTAAACCTCAAAGCATCATTTTCCCATTCATTGATGATTTGGGTTTTCCACCAAGTCCAACTCTGGTGTCCATGTGCTTGTCTTATTTTGATGTACCATCTGTGAGCTGATCTGGTAAACAAGGTGTTAAACCTGGCTGTTACCAATCTGTCTGGTAATTCAAAATCCTCTTTGATCATGTCAATACCTCTAATGAATTCCATATAGTTATACTCTCCTTCACCACTGAAGTGAGGCCATTATTTAAGTTTTGGAACTTCTTTCAAGAATGCTTGGCCCATTGATGGTTCCAAGTTATGAAAAGAAGTAGATAATTCATTTTTTAATTGTGAATTATCAGGATCCAATACTTGTGGATTTGAAATTCTTGTGCCCTCATTTTGATTTAGAGGTGTAGACATTCTTGGTAAGGTATTCAGTATTTGTTCAATGTCATTCATTTTACTGTTGCTACACCTTTGGGAATTTCTGTATTCATGTTGGAAGCTTTGTATTAAATTTATTACTTCAATTTTATACATGTCTTCCTTATGTGTCAGTTCTTGCCATACCTCTGTCTGTCTTGTATTATCAGAAGTGACTTGATTCAATTTCATTGATAATTTTGATACTTCTTCTTGTGAAGAATCAAGACACTTTTTCAAGGCAATGGTATATGTCTTTACTTCAGTAAATGAATTTGAAATGTCATCAAGGACTTTCTTGTTATCTGTCTTGATAATATTTATGGCTTGTTTAATTCTTGTTTCAATTATGTCATCAATATTGAATTTAGAATATTTGTCTGTTAATTCTTTAATAATGGCAGATTGTTCATTTATTTTATTGTTAGAAGAATTATCATTATTAGAATTTTTAATTGTTCTTGAAACTTTTTCAAAACACATAAGTGTTTCATTAATTTGGCACAGACTCAGGTTGTTTGTTTTAATGTTGTTACAAATGGTTTCATTTTTGTCAGAAAGATGTTTTTTCATGTCATTTATAGCATTATACAACTCTGGGATGGAATCAAATATGTCAGAAATCATTTCTGGAATCTTAATCTGGCTTCCTCCTTCTTCTGTAATTCCATCATGGTTCTGGCCATCTGAAATACATTTTCCATGGCATCCTGCTGAATATTTGGGATTCTGTAGCCCTGGCTGTAAGATTTTGGGGCTGGTGCCTTCCCTTTGCCCTTGTTTGGAGTTTGTGGCTGCTTTTTCACGTTGGAATTGCTGCTGCTGGCCACTGGGGCTGTTTTTGGCACTGGTTTGGGTGGTGGAGGGTTGTTTTTCCTCCATTCTAGTGTCAAAAGCATCATGTTTTTCTTCTCCATCAATGGATGCCATCCATTGAGCAATTTGCAAGTGTTGGGATGGCCCAAGAATTTTCTTACTGTCAGGTATGAATTCATGCAATTCTTCCACAGGTCTGCAAGGATCTGGTACTCCTTGAATTGAAGTGCAAAGCTGTATGCACTGTGGCTGGCTTTGGATATGTCCACAGAGGCTTGTTGTGGCGGTGTCAGCTCTTTTTGAAGGTAAAATGGTATTATCAGCTTCAGAATGACCCATTTTAGTTGTTTGGAAGTCATCAACTGACCCTTTTCCTTCTGTACCTGATTGGCCTCTGCCATAATCACGTCTATTACCTTTTTGGGAGCTGCTTGAGGGGTTGTAGCTGGCTCCTGACCTGGTTGAAGGCATAATTATGGTTAAAAAGGCTTAAAATAGTATTTTTACGTCAAAAAACGTACTATTGGCCAAATTTTTAGCTTTCTGAAGGGTATTACTTCTGTCCAAGTCAATCAATTCAGAAGATATTGGTTCAGGTTGGTTATTTTGAGTCACAATAACAGTACTATTATGATCAGATTTAACAGTACTGGCAGGGATAATGCTGGTTACTGTTGAGGCTGTTTCAATGTTTTCTTGTCTTACCACGTTGTCAGACACTAAAATTAATGAAAAAGCCAATTAATTAAGTAAAAAAAAGGTTATTTCAAAAAAAGAAATAAAATATAAGCCTCACTTATAGTATGAAAGAAATTATTTTTTATGGATTTTTTGGATTATAAGTATTTTTTATATGTTTTTAAATTTTTCAATATAAGAAAAAAAGATTTAAAAAGAGTAAAAAAATATGTCACAGGTTAAATATCATGGCTGGGCCCCCAAATGTAAGGTGTGGATATGAAAGTTTGATTAAAAATCAAGTACTTTTCCTGTCCTCAAAATTTGTATAAGGTAAAATTCAGTTAAAAATAGTATGAAATATTTTTTTAAGAGAAAAAACGCCAATTTTATTGTTTATAACTTTATTAGTGTAAAACAATAATATTTTAAAAATTTATTGTTTTACCAACAATAAATATTTATGTAAAAAATACTCTACAAGAGATATTTTAAGTCTACAAAAGAAATTTCTTCAAGAGCAATTTCAATTGGAATTAATTGAGAAAAGAACTGCAAGGAATTAATTAAAGAAAAAAGTCTTTAAAAAGAATATTCAAGAGAAAACACGCCCAAAAGTGACCAGAGTGAATTTGGAAACAAAGTGACAAAGTTTACAGTGATGAAAGATGCTTTAATTCACTTTTGGGGTGGTTCAGGGGTAAAAATGATTATAAGAGTTACAAGCAATGATTATAATGATTTTTTCACGTGGTTAAAAGGATTAAAATGATTTAAAAATGGTGGTTGGAATCTTTGATTGATTGGTTTAACAGTGTTTAAACTAATTAATAAAAGGAAAAGATTCTAACATGAAGAGAAAAGTGGGGCAAAGAAGACATTCTTTTATAGCCATCAATTCTCTTACTCCAAAAGTAAAATTTACTCTTGTCAGTCGTGAAAAACAGTCTGACAACAGAAAAGCCAATTATGGCATCATTGAACCCGGGTTTAGACCAAAAAGGGCTGGTTTAAGCCATTTTTAGCCATTTTAGACCCTTAAATCAGCCATTACTATAGTAATACCAGGCCTAGAGCCTTCAAAACACGTCAGAATGTGTGTCAGAGACGTAGAAACCAGTTAAAACTGTTTTTACTATGATGGTTTTATCTTAAGGGTAGTTTTACCCTCTTGGCAACAGCTAAAAATACCCCAGTTGGTATCAAAACCTCATCATCAATTGAGTCCACAGACCCTGTAACTCAATTCCAGGCCAAAAGTGATGAAACTTTGCATGAATTTTGACATCCCACGCCTGTCAGCAAGGATTTTGGGGGTCTAGCTCCCCCTTAGAGCTGGAGTTCCTTTTCCCCCCCAAATTTAATCTTTCCAATTTATTTTTCCTTTAATTCCTCATCATGTATTATACTTATAATTTACATATGTAATTCAATTCAATTGTACAGTACAATACAGTAATAATTGACACCTCATATGTAAATAAAAGTTCACTTATGTAATACACGCGCACATTTTGACATTTCAATTGAATTCAATTGAAAATACTTCAATTCCTCATAACTTCTAAACTAAACACAACACCTCAATTTTAACACAAAAATTGATGGTTAACACCACATGTGGTGTAAGGTTTGACTATGAAACAATAAGTAAAAATTACTAATTTTTTACTTATTGTACTCTGAATGTCCTTATAATTGAAATAAATAAGATTAAAATAATAATAATAATAAAGAAATATTATTATTATGGCGTAAAAATATTATATTATTAAATAAATATAATAATATAATTAATATTATATGAAATTATAATATTATAAATAATATATTAATATAAAATAATTAATATATTATAAAGCTCTTTATTATTGTTACCAACAAATAATAAAGGCGTGAAAAACTGTTTTCTATAAATAAAAAACAATTAATAACAATAATATTACTAATATTAAAGTTATATATTAATATAAATACTATTTATATTAAATAAGAATTATTAAGAGTAATAATAAGAGAGAAATTATTATAATAAGATGAAATAACCTACTTTTAACACTTAAAATAATAATTTTGAGATATTTTACGCCAAAAGAATATAATACAACTTTTTCAAATTGTATTTACAATAAAAAAATAAAGAAAATTACTAAAATTCTTGATTTTACGTGGAAATGAGTTTATAGAGAGATTTATAGCAAAAACAATTAAAGAATTGATTTAATCACGTAAAAATAGTGATTAATATTAAGATGGTCTTTGGTCTTTAATAATATAAGAGTTTTATATATAAAGAATAAAGAAATTACCTTTTATTTAATTGATTTAATGTTTTTGATGCGTCTGAGGGGTAAATAGAGTGAAAAGAGCTCTATTTATAGTAAATACCTCCCTCCTAGAGTCCAACAGGCTTCTAGTAGACGTGTACTGATCATATCCACTGGAATTGATCAATATTTTAAGGTTTGAGGGTGATTACATCATGATCAAACCATATTACATCATTATTACACCATTATTTAGAGTTATCACTGTAACTCTAAGTTTGATGACATCAGAGGCTTGGCAGAACCCCAAATTTCGTGGATTTTATTAGTTTTAATCATAAACTAATAGTATTCACCAATTTTATCACTCTTAAGACTGTTAAACTTAAATTAAGGTTACAGTATGTGATCATAACTGCTCAAATTAAGCTCAAACCTTGATCCTCAATAACGTTTGAGATTTACACGCTACAGCAATTCAGAGAGTGAATTCTGATAGCCTGGCATACCCTTATTATGCTGCCAAGAGCTTTTCATTACATCATCAAAACTCTAATTTTGATGATTTTTCTTGTAACTCATCTTTTCTGTCGAAATTCAATATTTTAAAATTCAAACCTTGATTTCAGGGGGTTATACCCTGAATTTAATCATAAAAGTTACATCATTCTTCACGAATGAACTAGGAGAATCCAACTGTGTACTTTTTTTAAGTTTGGAACACTTTCACAACAAAGTGGTCAACAGCTCTGTTGATTTTTATCAATAATTCATCATAGGTTTTAACCTTGTTTATAATTTGTAAAATAAAGTTCATATCTGTGTTCTTACAGTAATTACGTGGTAACTTTATTTTTGGTTTATCATTCTATCATGTATAGTTTAGAAGATATTAGCTATGATCCTTGAATATATGCGTTGACCAAAAAAGTGCATATATTCAGGATAATTCCTTAAGTATTAACATTGGAAGTTAGCTTATTAATTGTTTTATGTGTGGATTCTCATGGGGAATCCACTGGTACAATTTATTTCACATGTTGTTTCATTAGTTCTTGAGATAAATAAGTTTTTATGGTTTTTATAAGGTATTATACCTTATAATTCCTTAAATATTGGCTTTACAGATATGCCATAAAAATGGTATATGTGTATTTTTCCATGGGGAATCCAATGGTATAATTTGTTTTACATTTTGATTCATTGGTTTTTAAGTTAAACCAATTTTAGTACCAATTTATGGTATTTTTTGTATATTTGAGTAATTATTTTTAATGTATAATTATTCTAATTAATTTTAATATAGTTATATTAAAGGTATAATTATTCTGAGTCTTTTTTGTGACCTTATTGGGTATGTGGTCATATCTCAAAGGCTCACATGTGGTGTGAATTAAATTAAGGTTTTGAGGATTTTCAACTTTTGTATTGAAAATACTAAAAACTTAATTTAAGCTTATTTAGAGTTGAGTTACAAGAATTTCACTCAGAGGTGACCCCACCTGATTTTTTATGAGGAATCCAATCGTGAAATAATTTTTACGTGTTTATTTATTGAATAAAAAGTTATAATAATTTTTATTTAACTTTTTTCCAAATTTTTTATTTTTTCACAATTTTATTAAAATTTCATTTTTACTTAATTTTTTCAAGTATAAATGTAATTATATACTTACAAAATTTAATGTATTTTTATTCTTAAATTGTAATTAATTTTTTATTTTTAATATAATTTTATATTTATATTTTTATTTTTATTTTAATAATATAAATAAATTCATTTTATTTATATTAATATGTTATTTTTGTATTTGTGGTCTTTTGGGTGTATGAAATTACCTCTAAGGCTCACACATATATTCAGCTTAATTCCTTAAGTATTAACTTTAGAGATTAGCCTTATAATTGTTTTATGTGTATATTTCTATGGGTAATCCAAAGGTAAAATTTACTTCACATGTTGTTTCATTGGTTTCTGAGATGAATCAGGGTTTGTACCTTTTTTAAGATATTATTACTTATACTTCAGTAATTATTGACTTTTCAGTTATGCCGTAAAAATGACATATGTGTATTTTAACATTAGGAATTTAATGGTGTAGCATTTTTAACACTTTTATTCATTAGATTCTGCTTTATTCCAGATTTTGTACTTATTTATGGTATTTTACTAATTTTTGAGATAATTATCATAAGTATAATTTTTCCAGAAATTTTGCTGTGACCTTTTTGGATATGAGGCCATATCTCAAAGGCTCACATTCCCTACCACAAAAAAAGACTTTAACACAATCTGATATAGCTAATTAGGGTATCATCCACTGTCCTAACCCTTCAATAGACTTTTTTAGTCTTGAAGCTCCATAACACTTGATTTTTCTATTATTTAGGTTTTCTTTCATGTCTGAACCTTCTTAGTAGCTTATCAGAATTTGTTATATCCTTCTCAAATAGCCATTTATCTTCTTGAGTTGGATTTCTATACATTATAAGGTATTCTCTTTCTTTTTTATTTCTTGTCCTTCTTTCTTTAAGGACTTTCACCATTTTCTTTTCATCTTCTTTGAAAGGGGGTATTTCAAGTGGGGGTTTATTTCTTAGTTGAAATAATATCTTGTCACTTGAGCTGTAAGGTTTTATCAGACTTACAGGGAAAGCTGGGTGTTTATTCATTAGTTCACTGGTGAGCTCCAATTGCACAGCATTAGGTCCATGTGGTGCTTTTATCATGAATGGTGCTGCAAAGGAATCATTCAATTTCTTTGGTCCTCTTATATTATTGCAATTAAAAGTTGACAGCACGTCCAAGTCTCCTATTTTGAAGTCAGGTGGTTTATGACTTTTATCCCATCTTTATTTTGCATATTTGAAAGAATCTTGCATACATCTGTTTGCATGGTGTCTTGCTTTGTCAAGCATTATTTTAAAACTGCTTGCTGTTGGATGTACATCCACTAAGTCCTTTTTGAGGGTATCATAAGGAAGTATTGGATTCCAACCTTTTTCTAGAATTGCTTGTGTTTTGCCAGTAGAAAAATGGATTGATTTTTTATATGCTAGCTCAAGGGCTGGTATTAATCTAAACCAATCATGGGTAAAACCATCAGAATATTTAGATTCCAGTCCATAAGCACAGAATCTTCTGATAATGTCCTCCAAGGTTTGTATCATTCTTTATTCTTAGCTATCAGTTTGAGGATGGTAAGCTTTTGAGAATGACAATCTTGTCCCAAACAAGTTATGGAGGTTTGTCCATAATTCTGAAGTGAACTTTGGGTCTCTGTCACTTATGATATTTTGGAATGAGCCTGTGTGGCTAATGACTTTATTCCATATCATTATGTCTGTGTCCATTGATGTGTCATCTTTGTGACATGGTAAGAACATAGAAGTTTTTCTATACCTGTCAACTAACACTAGACATGCATTATAACTTCTGTCTCCTCCTCAAGGTAGTGCTGTTACCCAAACCATATGAACTATTTCCCAAGGGGATTTTGGTTCTTGGATTTGGATCATAATTCCAAATTTCTTTCCTGCGGCTTTGTTGGCCTTTTGACATCTCTCACAGGTCTGGCAGTATTCTGCAACATCTTTCTTCCAATTTGGCCACCAAGAGCAGGTTTTCACCCTCTCTAGTGTTCTATCTTCTGAGAGATGTCCAGCTGCAACACTATCATGACACTCATGTAAAATAGTATTTATCAGAGTTCTATCTGTTAAGGCCATACCACATGTGTGTTTTGTTCTATAATACAGGATTCCATCAAGGAGGTGGAATCTTCCTTCATCATATGCCTTTTTCCATATTTCATCTAATTTTGATGAAAGTGATGGGTCTTTACAGTATTTCATTCGAGGTTGGCTTAAAATATGGAAATTCTTATCTATCTTATAGCTTTCTTTAACTTGGTTAAAGAATTCTGTGCCAATGTCTGTGACACATATCCCTTCTATATGGTGCTCCTCCTGTGGTACCCATGCTGGATTTTCAGGAGTATTTGCTAGAGCCCATCTGCTACAACCATCTGCATTTTTATGAATATTACCAGATTTATGAAAAATAGTCATATTTCCTCTATATTCTTGGATAGCAATTTGCCATCTCAGCATATGTCTATTTGGATTTTTCATATTTAATAGAGATTTTTTGGCATTACAGTCTGTAATCACATCAAATACTGCTACATCCAAGTAATAGTGTAATTTTTCTAAAGCCCACACTAAGCAGAGGCATTCCATTTGGCTTGTTCCATATATTGCCTCTGTTGGCTTTATCTGTCTTGAAATAAAACAAATTGGTCCTTCAACTGGTTTATCATTGATGATTTGTGTCTGGTGTAGTGCAGCACCTAGTCCTTCTCCACAAGCATCAATGTAAAGCTTAAAGGGTAGTTTCCAATCTGGCATTAGAAGAAATGGGGCATTTGTTAAGGAATTTTTCAATTCTTCATATGCTTTGACTATTTCTTCAATAATTTCACAGACTGTTTGTTGGTCACATAGGTTATACAAGGATTTGGCAATTTTTGCAAAGTTCTTTATATGCTTTCTGTAGTCACCAGAAAATCCTAGAAATTATTGCATTTCTTTTTTGGTTTGAGGCATTCGCTTAAATAGTACTGCTGCTACTTTATTCTTGTCTATGCCTAAACTAAGTCCAGATACAACATGTCCTAGTGCTTTCAGTTCACTATATGAAAAATGGCACTTTTTCAAGGAAATTTTCATATTCACTTGCAATATTTTTTTTAGTACCCTTTGTAGTCTTGTGAGGTGATTTTCCCAGGTTTCTAAGCAAAATATGATATCATCAATATAGATAATTAAACATCCTTCTGATAATTCTTCAGGAAATATGGTATTCATCATTCTTTGATAATGGTATGGTGCATTTTTTATACCAAATGGAATCCTGAGATATTCAAAGATTCCACAGTGGACTATTATCATTAGTAGTTTCTTGGCATTGTTTTTTAAGACATTTTGATGAAAACTCTTTAGAGCATCCATTGCTATTATGAATTTAGCCTGAGATAATTGTGTTAATTTCTCATGGATTCTGGGTATTGGATATCTGTCAGGGATAGTATAGGTGTTCAGAGCTCTAAAGTCTCCTACCATCCTTGATTTTCCATTATTCCAGGCTACAATGACAGGTGTAGTTACTTCTACCTGTTCATGATGTCCTACTTTCCTTAGGACTCCAAGGTCCATTAGTTCTTTAATGTGCACCTCTAAAGCTTCTCTAGCTCTTGGGCTGGCTGGATAAGCTGGTCTTCTCAATAGAGGTGGATAAGGTTTTTCTACATCAAGAATTATGTCTACCTCATGTCCAATTATGGAACCTAGAGGTTATTTGTCAGTTGCAAAGGCATTTTTTATTTGAATAAGAGGTCAATCAATTTTTCTTTCATTTTTACTGTTAATTAATGATTAAATTCTGCCTCTTTTAGCTGTTCAGTTATAAAAAAAACCATTTCTGGGCCTTTTCATTCATTCTTGACAACTTTTATTTTTCTTTTATTATTAAGAAAGCCAAATTTTTGTCTTTTATTGTCACCTATGGTAAAATATCTATCCTTTTTGTTAGAGATATCTATTCCATAAATTGACAAGTAGTTATTTCCAAGTATAAAATGGTTACTAGTTCAGTTATCAATTACTACAAATTCTACTTTCAATATGATACATTGTGAAGGATGAGGAAAAATGAGTGTTAAGTCAATTATACCAAGGGGCTTCATGCTTTCACTTGCACTACTAAATTTGAGTCCTTGTAATGGTATAGGTTTTTCTTCCCAATCTAGAACAATTGTTTTTAAATAACTTTTACCAACACAGGTGCAATATGCTTGTGTATCCAAATTTACTTTTGCCTCTTGGTTATAACCCATGAGAATACTTATACTTGATTTTCCAGCTGTATATCCCATTCGTTTTGCAGGTTTGGTTCTATACAGTTTAGCATCTTGTATATTTGTGAGGTTTGTATCAGATTTTCCAACTTGTGGTAATTTTGAATTGACATCTAGTACTTCATATATTCAATCAATATTATGAATTTGTGCATTAATTATATTAGTTTCATCACTTTCAGAATTTTCTGAATCTTCAGCGTCTTTTCCAGAATCAGATTCTTCTTCTTTATCATTGTGGTCCTCTGTTTCCACAATTTAATTGATTTTTGCTTTTTTAAGGCAATCATTGTCTAAGTGTCCAATACCTCCACATTTGTGGCATTTTCTTTTCTCATTACTATTGGATGTATTGGGATTGAAAGATTCTTTTGATTTATCTTTTTTGGTAAATGGCCTATTTGGACTTTTGATGTCCAATTTTTTCCAAGTTCTGCCAATTTTCGTTCTTGTCACTATGTCTTCTAGTGCATTGATATACTCTTCTGTGGAACATGGTTCTATACACCTGCCTCTCAGGGCAGGTTCCAATTCTCCTCCACATTTCTTAAGTATTTTCATGTGTACCATTTCTTGTGACATTTCTGGGTACAGTGCATTTAATCTTTCAGCTTGTTTTAAGAACCAAGTCAAAGGTTTATCTTTTTCTGGGTCAAAGAAGGAGTTTTCAAATGAATTTTCTATTTTGTACCTCCTGGCATCAATAGCCCACTTGGTGATTATTGTTTGTTTCCACCAAGACCAGGTGTTTTGCCATTTGTTTGTCTTATGCCATAATACAATCTTTTTGCAGATTTCTCAAACAATGGGTGTAATATTGCAGTGTTTAATTAATCTGGTATGGCATAATCTTCTTCTAGCATGTAAATTGTGTTAACAAATAACATATGGTCATATTCACCTTCTCCTGTGAATGTTGGCCATTCTTTTAATTGAGGCGCTTCCTTCATTAAGACTTGGTTGATGTCTTGGTGACTCAAGTCTGTAATGAATGGATTTGTTAATTCCTCTTTTGGTTTAACAGGGCTTCTTATGTGAGAAACTGGAGTTGATAACTTTGGCATATTTGAGTTAGCCTCATTAATCTTATCCATTTTTTCAGTGATAAGCCTTATTTCACTTTGAATATCATCTTTCAGATGCATTCTTGCTTCATAAGTTTTTCCACATGGTCTAAAAGTAATTTCTGGTGTGATGAAGTCTTTTCTTCAAATATTTCTACAGAAATACTTAATTTGTTTAATTTTTCTGTAAGATTATCATACTCACCTCATAATTGATTGTAAAAGGTTTATCTTTGATATCTTGTATGTATTTATACAGTTCTTGTTGTCCTTGGATTAATCTTTGAGTATTGTAAATTAAAGCTTTTAGTTTGTTGTTTTCAACCATAAATTTAATATTATAAATTTCTTTTTTATTTTGTACAACAATTTTTGTCAAAGATGATAAGGTATTATTTATTTCTTGTAAAGATAATAAACTATTTTTAATGTCTTTAAGAGGTAAAATACTGTCTTTGAGCTCTGTTAAAGTATTTACAACATCCGGAGATAAGGTTATTTCTTTGGGAAATGGGGTTGTCTAATTCTTTGCTCCTCTTTGTCTTTGAATTCCATTAAAGTTCTGGCCATGTTGAAGACATTTTCCATGGCATATTTTTGGATTTTTGGAATCTTGTAGCTTGGGGAATATGGTTTCCTCAAATTCTTTTTCTTGTTCTTCTTCCCTTCTTGGGGAGGTTGGTTGGCTTGAGGCTTGCTGGTAGAAGCTACTGGGGCTTCTTCCTTGCTTGCCTCCCTCTTTTTGGAGTGGTACTCCTTGATCTTTCTGATTTGAGGCTTGGATGACAGTGGATTCCATCCATTGGAGTATACCACTATCTCCTCCTCTGTGAGGAACGTTTTGAGGATGTGCCAGGAGGTCATCACTCCTTGGTGTATTTAGGGCAACATTATCCAATCTTTGTCCTTGTACACCGTGTAATACGGATTGTATTGGCTCATATAGATGTCTATTTGAGCCCTCTTAATATGATTTGTCCCTGTTGGAGTTACTCATACTTAGTTCCAATTCTGGTTATGAAATCATGGTCATCTCTGGGACATGGCATTTCCTTGTGTGGATTCTGTTACACTGGAGAATTTTCTCTTTCTTTTCTCTTTTGAGGGATCAATTCTACTTCTGAGTCCAACTCCATCCAATTGGATGGAGTATTGGGAGCCTCTTCTGGTATTCATGATTTAAGAAATAAGAAATAAGAGGATTTCAGGACAAGAATTCTTCTTATGGTAATTTATAAATGAGGTACTCACCTTCAGAGTCCTGAATAGTGGGCCATGGAAAGTCTAATTTCTTAGCTTCCTTTTTGGTAATGAAAATTGGTTTTGGAGAACTTGGGCAAGTTTCTTCTACCAATATTTCAACAGTGGCTTGGTTGATTTCTGTGGGTATGTCTTCAAACACTTAAAAAGACAAATAAATATAAGTCTTTTATATAAGAAGTGTTATTTTTTGGTAAAATATGGCAATTTTCCATGTAAAAATTGCTTTTATATCTTTGAAAAAATGAAATGAATAAAGAAATGAATAAAAATGAATGAAAATCAATTTTTTTATTGGTTTTTAATATTTCTTATTATTTTTTATGTTTTTATTTTTAAAGAATAAAATAAGAATGCATATGATTATTTTATGAGATTAATTGATAATAGAAAATTATTTTTAATTTATAAATATCTTTTTTAATCACTATAGTCACTCAAAGAAAGTTCTTGTAAGTCTAAGGATGTGAAACACCACATGTAAAACAGTACAATTGCTTTCCAAATGCCTCAATAGCTTTTAAAATCAATAAATATAAAAATATCATATAGTTTTATGATTATAATTATAATTCATTATTGGATAAACACAATTAGAATCTTTTTTAAAGGTATTTTAAAGAAAATATCATGGCAAGGCCCTCAAATGTAAGGTTTGACTATGAAACAATAAGCAAAAATTACTAATATTTTACTTATTTTACTACGAATGTCCTTATAAATAAAATGAATAAGATAAATAATTATAATAATAAAGAATTATTATAATTAAGGTGTAAAAATAACTATATTATTAAATAAATATAATAATATAATTTATATTATAAAAAAATAATACAATAAATAAATATATTAATATAAGATAATTAATATATTTAGAAGCACTTTATTATTGTTACCAAAAAGTAATAAAGGCGTAAAAAATTGTTTTTTATTAATAAAAAACAATTAATAAAAGTAATATTACTAATACTAAAGCTATAAATTAATATAAATACTATCTATATTAATAAAAGAATTATTAAGGTAATAATAGAGAGAAAATTATTATAATAAGAGGAAATAACCTAATTTTAACACTTAATATAATAATTTTGAATGATTTTATGCCAAATAATATCAATACAACTTATTTGAATTGTATTTACAATAAATATTCAGAGAAATTACAAATTATCTTGATTTTACGTGGATTTGAGATTTTTAAGAGAAATTTAACAAAACAGTTAAATAATTGAAGTAATCATGTCAAGATTGATGATTATAATAGAAATGATTCTTTTCATTTAATAAAATAAAAGTTTTATATATAAAGAAAGAATAAAGAACTTACCTTTTTTTGATTTAATTATTTAGTGTTTTGTAAGCGTGTGAGGGGAAAATAGAGTAAAAAGAGCTTTATTTATAGTAAATACCTCCCTTCTAGAGTCCAGAAGGATTCTAGTAGACGTGTACTGATGCTTTCTACTAGAAATAATCAATATTTTAAGGTTTAGTGATGATTACATCATGATCAAACCATCTTATTTCATAATTACATCATTATTTAGAGTTATCACTATAACTCTAAGTTTAATGACATCATAGGCTTGGCAGACGCCTAAAAGTTGTGGATTTTATTAGTATTAATAATAATCTAGTAGTATCCATTAGTTTTATCACTTATATGACTGTTAAACCTAAAATAGGATTACAGTGAGTGATCATAAATGATCAAATTTAAGCTTATATTTTGATCATTAATAACTTTGAAGTTATACACGCTACAGCTATTCTGAGAGTGGATTCTGATAGCTTGGCATTTCATTAATGAACTGCCAAGAGAACTTCATTCAATCATCAAAAATCTATTTTTGATGTTTTTTCTTGTAACTCATCTTTTCTGTTGAAATTCAATATTTGAAACTTCAAACCATGCTTTCAAGGGGTTATACCTTGAATATTATAATAGAAAGTACATCATTCTTCATGTATGAGCTAGTAAAATATGACTGTCTATCTCTCTATAAGTTTGGATCACTTTCAAAACAAAGTGGTCAACAGCTCTATTGATTTTATTCAATAATCCATTACAAGTTTTAACCTTGTTTATAGCTTGTGAAATAAAGTTCATATCTGCATTCCTATAGTAATTAAGTGGTGACTTTAACTTTGGTTTATCTCTCCATCTTGTATATTTCAAGAGATGTTAGCTTAAAACCATGAATATATGCAGTGACCAAAAAAGTGCATATATTCAGCTTAATTCCTTAAGTATTAGCTTTAGAGATTAGCTTTATATTTTGTTATGGGTAGAGGTTTATGGAGAATCCAATGTTACAGCTTATTTTACATGTTCTTTCATTGGCTTCTGAGATAAATGAGGTTTTGTACCTTTTTTAATATATTATCACTTATACTTCAGTAATTATTGACTTTTCAGATATGCCATAAAAATGACATATGTGTATTTGACCATGAGGAATCAAATGGTGTAATTTATTTAAAATTTTTATTGATTAGATACTGCTTCAATTCAGATTTTGTACTTATATATGGTATTTTACCAATTTTTAAGATAATTATCATAAGTATAATCATTACAGAAATTTTGCTGTGACCTTTTTGCATATGAGGTCATATCTCAAAGGCTCACAGGCACAGAAACGTCTAAGGATGTCTTCCATTTTTTGGATAATCCTTTCAGCTAATCCATCTGTTTGTGGATGGTAAGCTGCAGAAAAAAGCAAGTTTAGTACCCAGCATGTCATAGAGGTTGGTCCAAATTTTTGATGTGACTTTTGGGTCCCTATCATTAAGGATAATCTTAGGGACTCCAAAGGTGGAATTTTTTTTATTCCAAAATAACAGTGCAGTATTCATGGCTGTATCCTCTTTGTGACATGGTAGGCACCTTATAATCTTTCTGAACCTATCAACTGTGATTAAGCAGGCATTGAAGCTCTCCTTGCCTCCTGGGACAAGTCCTGTAACCCAGTCCATGTTGATGGTTTCCCATAGGTGTTTGGGCTCTTCTTTGTAATGAAGTAATCCATAATTCTTCCCATGTTTCCTATTTTCCTTTTGGCATCTTTCACAAGTTTTGATGTATTCACTCAACTGTCACAGGGGCTCTTGGAAGAAGAGGGCCTGGCACTCAGGAATCAAGAACTCACTTGGAGGGCTCCAGAGATAAAAGAATAATAAGACTGAATTTCTTTAAGAAAGAATAAAGGGGGAAAACAAGTATGCCAAAAGATGAGATAAGAAAAGATGAAGCCAATGGCCAAAGATAATAAAGAAGCCAAAAGCCAAGAAGCCAACCAAGTGAATCCTCAATTCACTGTTTCAACCTGCCAGAAAAGGAAATGGAATTAGTATAAGGATATGACCACCAATATCCACTGGACAGGCGAGGAAATAAAAGAAAAGGGTGCTGAATGACTGACTTAAGATTATCAGTATTAACTTTAATAAGGTAAAAGGAAATAAGGATAAAAATAAATCCACTATATTAATTAACTGGGGAAAAAGTCCCCAGGTGCTGAAAAGGTGGCCAGTATATGTGAAAAGCTGAAAAGTTGATCCTGGAAGGTGGATCAATGACTGTATTGTCCGAATCGGGAAATACAGTTCTGGCCATCTTGAAATTTGAACTGTGTGATGGAATTCCCACAGTGGAATAAGAAGTGGCCCAATTGGGCCAAGGCCATACAGGTTGATTGAATAAGGCCTGTACGGATGAATTGGGTTGTCCAAGGAGTATTGAATACTTGATGTCTTGACAACTGATTGAATTTTGTAATACCTCTTGAGAATTGACCTTAGAATAATCCTGAATGAATTGTACCAACCCACCTCCTGCAGATACAGGTGGTTGGGATCCTTGAATGATCTTCTGAATTGCCGCCATGGATTGCCAGACTGATAAGCTGAAAAGTCCTCCTTCGAAATGGGCGTTGGAATTATGGACCTTGAAATGGAAAGGTGGAATTGGGTCCTGAAAACGTCACCATTGGATTGCTGAGTAAAAATGGTGCATAATGGTATATAATACCATATATGCACCACACCTGCAATCTTGAGTACGGAGTACATGAAGGAAAGGAAAGAATTCCCCTTAAGTTGCGGGAAATGCTTGTTGAGATGATTTGGTGGCCTCTGGTGGTTGCCAGAGGCCATGACGGTGAAGTTGGTCCATGGTGGTCCAGGGCCAAAAATGGGTCCTACGGGATTTGTGGCCAAAAATGGATCCAAGGTGTTTTTGGTCCAAATTGGGTCCAAGGGATTGGTGGCCAAAAAATGGCTCAGGTGGGCCCAATTGTGATTTGGGACCCACCTGGCCTTGGGGGCTAGGTGGCTGCCCCCTTTGGCCCCTTTTGGCCTCATTGGATTAGGTCAAAAGGGGCCTAATCCGCCTACGGACCGCGGACCGCGGACCGTAGAAGCCGTGGGGGGCCTAAATGGCCCAAAAAGGCCATTTAGGCCAAAACCCCCATAATGAAAGGGGTGGCCAGGAAACCAATGAAGGTGGCCATGGGGCCTGGAAGCCCCTGGAAGACAAAGGGACCCCCCAGGCCCAAAAACAGTGATGGAGGCCTGGGGGTTGGTGAGGTGCAAATTGGCCAAGAGGGCCAATGACGCAGGATATGGCCTGAGGCCATAAAGGATGATGGAGGCCATAAGTGGCCAATGGAATGGGTTATGGCATAAGAGCCATGGAACCCCCAAAAGGGGTCAATTGGCCATAAATGATATGACATGGCCAATTGGCCCCAACTTGGCTCCAGGTTGGATTGGCGCCGCCATCAAGGAGGAGGGTCAAAATACGTGGTTGTGACAGTACCCCCCTACCTTGAATGGTGAGCTCCTGAGCACCAAGATAAGGTAGAGGCCTGTTGAGGCTAATGAGACGGATTTGACGTAAGGATTCCAGAGGTATTGAATCTTGAAAGGAAGAATTGAACTGATAAGCTTGTTGGATATGAATTGAGGTTGACTTGATCTTCTCTTGACATTTGGCTTTGACAAAGTTGAAGACATGATTTGACGTAAAGATTTTGGCGTTAAAGAGTTATAAGAAAAGAAATTTTGAAAGAATATAAAGAGTAAAGAGAAAAGGAAACAGATATAAAGAGAGAAACAGAAAACATAAAGAAAATGAAATTTGAGGGGAAATCCAATCTTCATCACGGATTACGACAATTGATTTTGAAAGTGACCAAGGACCTGGATAAAAGAATTTGATGCCAGGTGCTCACAGAGTGGCCAAGGTGATGTTTTGACAGATTGTAGACCCCTCAGGGTAGTGCACACCAGGAGAGGAACTTACTTTTAGTAGTTGCCACTCCCGCCAGTGCCATAAATAAGAAGCTCTTGATAAATGAATGTGTTGAAAGAATAAAGTCTTGGGAAGGAGAATAAAAAGGAATGGTCCATTTGCCCAAGTGTAAATGGCCATAAATTTGGAATTCGGATGTTGAAAGCCGGGCCAAAAGGTCTGTGTTCAAATTGAAAAGTGCTCACAGAGTGGCCAAGGTGATGCTTACAACGAAGAAGAGTAGAATACCGCTAAAGGTGCATACCAGGAGTGGGACTTACTTTTGGTAATTCCTCTCCCCACCAAGCACCATAAAAATTCAAGCCATTGAAGAATTGGGTCCTGGCTTGTCAGGATATAACGAATAAAAATCTTTGACAAGTTCAGGACAATTCTTGAGGTTTTCAGCTGGTTTCCATGTGGATCTTTTCCATAAACAGTAAAAAACGGTGATTGCTTGGTTGAAGAGTGGTCAGAATTATTGTAGGCAAATTCAGCCAGAGGGAGCCAGGTGTTCCAATCATCTTGATGATAACTGACATACATCCGAAGATACTGTTCTAGTATCTGATTTACCCTCTCTGTCTGTCCATCAGTTTCTGGGTGATAAGCAGTTGACAAGTCTCTTGAAATCTTGAGCTGCTGGCAAAGATTGGTCCAGAAGGAAGAAACAAAAAGTGAACCTCTATCACTGACAATGCTTGATGGGAGGCCATGCTTTGAGAAGATATTCTTGATGAATAAATGGGCCAAATCCAAAGAAGTTATTGAAGACATTGTTGGAATAAAAACCGCCATTTTTGAGAATCTGTCCACTATGACAAGAATTGAGTCAAAAGAATTGGACAGGGGCAGTTGAGTGATGAAATCCATTGAGAGACAAATCCAAGGACCATTTGGAATTGGAAGAGGTTTGAGGAGTCCAAACTTCTTATGGTGGATATTCTTGTTTCTTGAACACTGTTGACAGGATGATACATAATCCTTAATGAATTGAGTCATGCCGGACCAGTGGAAATCCCGCTTGACAAGTTTGAGAGTCTTCTCTTGGCCAGGGTGTCCAGCTAGAGGAGAGTCATGACGCTTTTGAAGAATGCTGAGTTGAATTGTGGAGTCATTTGGGACTACCACCCGATCTTTGAAGAGAAGGAGTTGGGAGGAGGAATCAAGAGAATAATCTTGGACAGATTTACCTTTACCCAAATCTTGAAGGATACTTCTGTATTGAGGATCTTGCCATAATTTCTTCTGAATTGAATCAATCAAATTTGAAAAAGAATCCACCTTGACTGCAAAAAACTTTGAGGGTTGAACTTCATCTTGCTTAATGAGTTGTTGAAAATTCATTGGATTCTTGCTGATGAAATCCTCCCCCCTCTCCGGATAGACGTCGTCCCGACGTGATAAGGCATCTGGAAGAGTTGCTAGGCGGCCAGGGCGGTAAGTGATTGAAAAATGAAATTCAGATAAGAATTCGGCCCAACGGGCTTGACGGCGAGAAAGGATCTTTGATGACATAAAGTACTGAAGAGAAGAATGATCGGTGAGAACTTCAAAAGGAGAGGACAGAGAAAGAAGAAAAGCCCTCCAGCGCTTGAGAGCCCAGACTATACCAAGGAGTTCCTTGTCATGAATTTCATAGTTGAGTTCTGCTGGAATAAGCTTGCGGCTGTCAAAGGCAATGGGATGTTTTCCTGACTCAGTACAGCACCCAAAGCATAATCGGATGCATCGGTCTCTACAATGGTCGGTAGAGAAGGATTGAAGTGGGAAAGGATTGGAGCAGTAGTGAAGGCCTCTTTGAGTTGATGAAACTGGCTAAGAGCTTCCTCATTGAGGGGGAAACAGGAATCTTTCTTGAGGAAACTGGTGAGTGAACTGATTTTCTTTGAATAATTCTTGATGAAACGGCGGTAGAAGTTGGCAAAGCCAAGGAAGGATTGAAGAGCCTTGAGGTTTCTTGGAGGAGGCCAATTAAGGATCTGCTGGACTTTTGCTTGGTCCATCTTGAGGCCTTCAGAAGAAACAACATAACCAAGATATTCTACACTAGAAACATGAAAAAGGCATTTAGAAGCCTTGGCAAAAAGGTTATTGGCTCTGAGTCTGGAAAGAACAGTGGACACATGGGTGACATGTTCTTCCTCAGATTTGGAAAAGACCATAATTTCATCCAAATAAACCACAACAAAAACATCAAGAAGATCTTGGAATATATCATTGACAAGATTCTGAAAAGAGGCAGGAGCATTGGTGAGCCCAAATGGCATAACCAAGTACTCAAAACTGCCATATTTAGTTCTGAAGCATGTCAAATGTTCATCACCCTCCTTGATTCTGAGCAGGTTATATGCACCACGCAAATCAATCTTGGAGAAGATAGAAGAACCATTAAAGACATTAAGAAGCTGGTTCATAGGAGGAACAGGATATTTGTTCTTCCTAGTGACAGCATTGAGTTTGCGGTAATCAACACACAAACGGAGGCCACCATCTTTCTTTTTAACAAAGAGGACAGGTGCTCCTGTTGAGGAGGAGCTTGGCCGGATGAAACCTTTCTCTACATTCTCTGAAATGTAGGCCCTGAGTGTATCTGACTCTTGTTTGGATAAAGAGTAGATCACCCCACCTGGAGGTAGAGACCCCTCCAGTTCGATATGATGATCACAGGCACGGTGAGGAGGAAGTTTCTCTGCTTTCACCTTGGAGAATACATCCAAGTATTGGTGATAAACAGAGGGAACAACCTTCATCACGGTTTCTACTTCTTCTGGCTCTTCCTCTTCATCCCACAACTCCTCCAGGGAGTCATGATAAGATGAAGGAGGAAGGTCCATATTCCCAAAGAAGAGATGAAGTGAAGATACAGAATTATCTTCCCCAACATCTTGAATCTCTTTGAAGACTTCATCTCCAGATGATGGTAATGACAGATGGGAATTAAGGGAAGGAATATGGACAGAAGATGGGACTGATGGTGTTCTAGAATCACCAACCAGAGCTGCACATGATTTGGCAGAAGAAGAGTCATTACGGAAAGATTTGGAAGGATCAGAATAGTCCTTTTGATCAGTATTAAAGGTGATCAGCCCTTGCCCCCAATCAATAGAAGGATTAAAATGATTGAGAAAGTCAAAGCCCAATATGAGGTCTTCTCCCTTGGGAGTATCAATGACTAAAAAATCCCATTCAAAGCTTGGGAAGGAAGGGAGCTCAACCATATATTTAGTATGGTGAGTCACAAATAAGGAAGGGGACTCAGAGGAGTCCAAAATGATAAGAGGAATCTTCTCTGGAAGTTCTGACGTAGTCAATGAATACTTGTGAACAAACTGCTTTGCAATGAATGAGTGTGTAGCACCAGAATCAATGAGAATACTGTAAAAAACATCAGAAAGAGAAGAGAAAACAAAAAATTTAAGAGAATTCTTGACACCAGTATTCAGAATGCACAATTGTGCTCTGGAAGGAAAACTGTGAAGACCATTGAACACAACATGGTCTTCACTCAGGCTTTTCCCTGGCTGGGAAAACTGCCTGACGGTTGGGTAAGCTTGTTTTGAGGCCTTTTGACACAGGACTCAAGACTATGCTTCCCACCACAATAGGTACACAACCCCTCCTTGATTCTTCTTTCCTTTTCAGAACCTTTCAACTTGAAGTCCTTATTCAACAATGAAGAATGGGGCTTGTCCCGCTTTTGAGAATGAAATTTCTTCTTTGGTCTTGAACTTGAAGAAACTTGATGATGAGAAGAGTGAGACTTTGAGGCTTCAGGCTTCTTCTCTTGATGATGATTCTTTTCCTTCTGCCTCTCATGGTACCTGGTATCAAGTTCCAGGCTGACGTCCATTAAGTCTTGAAGAGAATCAATGTTTGAAGGATGGGAGGCCAATTGATCCAGAATCCTGGAGGCCAAACCCTTCCTGAAATGATGAATAAGAGCCCTTTCACCCCAATCCCCAATTCTTGAAACCAAACTCCTGAAATCGGCAATATACAAAGCAACATGCCCACCTTCTTTCATCCTAAGGCCATCCAATTCAGCTTCTGCTTTTCTAACTTCATTTGGGTCTCCAAATAAAGTGAACAATTGGGATTCGAATAATGGCCAGGAATTGAGGAGATAATTTGAGTCTTGATTATTGAGGTTGGAAAGATAAGGCTCAATCCATTTTGCAGCCCTGCCAACTAAGAATGAAGTGGCATAAAGAACCTTCTTTCTGTCTTGAGAGAAGTTTGCCGGGTCATTATGAAAGATGAGTTGACAAGACTGAATAAAGCTTCTGACTTTGAAGGGCTGAGTCCCATCAAAGCATTCTAGAGCCTTCATAGAGGGAGTCTTGAAGGCTGGTGGTCTTGATAATTCAGAAGAAGAAGCTGCTTGCAGATTGGCCATAATCTGAGTCATTTGTTGCATAATGGCCAATAAAGACGGTTCAGGCTGATGAGAGGCAGGCTGATCAGACTGGGCTAGAGTTGGTCCTCTGGTGCCCTCAGATGCTCCCACAGGAGCAGGAGCAGCCTAAGTGCCATTAGACTCTTCCTCTTCCACAGAATTCTCCTCCTCCTCTTCACCATCTTCACCTTGAACCTTGGGACTGGTTCTTGAAAATCCTGGGAATCCGCCAACCACTCCTGATAAAGACATTGACCTTCTTGGCCCTCTTCCTTCCTTCCTGGATGGTGCTGCTCCTTCCATAATGGGTCCTCTGTCCAATCTGGCCCTCAGTTGAGAAACTGCTGGGGTACCGTCAAGAGGAGCCCTTGGAGTTGGAGTCAGAACAGCTTGAGTTCTGGCCTGAGATCTGGTCTGTCTTGCTGGAGGTGAATGTTGAACTGGCATGATTTCAGGAATAAACAACCAAAACAAATGAAATAAAATCAAAATTTTCTTGCAGTACAAAATCAACAATCAAATCTTGAGGAAATTGGATAATCAATGAATCAAAATTCTCCAAATACGTCAATCAATCAAATCAAATGAGTCTTGAAGTAAAAATCAATATCAATGAGAATCTTGAAGTCAATAAAAACAATCAATCAAACAATCAAAATCAAATCAAATCAAAATCTTGCAGAAAAAATCAATCAATCAAAATGAATTCTTGAGTCAAAATCAATTTATGTCAAAAATCTTGATGTGAATAATCAGCAAAATCAATAAAGTCTTCAGGTCAATCAATTATCTTGAGGTCAATTTCAATTATGTCAAATTAGTCAATCAAATCAATTTTCAAGTGAATTCTTCAAAAAATCAAAAATTCTTGAGGAATAAATCAAAGTGAATCCTGATATGAAGAACGTGTCTGAATAACCTGATGAATAACTTGAGAACCAAAGATCAAAAATGCCTGAATTATGGATAAAAATAGATTGATTAAGATTGAGAATGAGATTGAAAAGATAACAGAAATTAACAAATGGGTCAGCTTTCAATTTTCAGAATGAAGAATGAATGAGGGAAAATTGAGAGGTGACGAAGAATCATAAGATCATAAAACGTCAAAGAATCATAATTTTGATGAAATGAATGAATGAATTTAAAATATAAGAATAAAAGAATGAATGAATGAAGAAGAATTATGAGTTAATTAATATAATGTCACAGGGGCTCTTGGAAGAAGAGGGCCTGGCACTCAGGAATCAAGAACTCACTTGGAGGGCTCCAGAGATAAAAGAATAATAAGACTGAATTTCTTTAAGAAAGAATAAAGGGGGAAAACAAGTATGCCAAAAGATGAGATAAGAAAAGATGAAGCCAATGGCCAAAGATAATAAAGAAGCCAAAAGCCAAGAAGCCAACCAAGTGAATCCTCAATTCACTGTTTCAACCTGCCAGAAAAGGAAATGGAATTAGTATAAGGATATGACCACCAATATCCACTGGACAGGCGAGGAAATAAAAGAAAAGGGTGCTGAATGACTGACTTAAGATTATCAGTATTAACTTTAATAAGGTAAAAGAAAATAAGGATAAAAATAAATCCACTATATTAATTAACTGGGGAAAAAGTCCCCAGGTGCTGAAAAGGTGGCCAGTATATGTGAAAAGCTGAAAAGTTGATCCTGGAAGGTGGATCAATGACTGTATTGTCCGAATCGGGAAATACAGTTCTGGCCATCTTGAAATTTGAACTGTGTGATGGAATTCCCACAGTGGAATAAGAAGTGGCCCAATTGGGCCAAGGCCATACAGGTTGATTGAATAAGGCCTGTACGGATGAATTGGGTTGTCCAAGGAGTATTGAATACTTGATGTCTTGACAACTGATTGAATTTTGTAATACCTCTTGAGAATTGACCTTAGAATAATCCTGAATGAATTGTACCAACCCACCTCCTGCAGATACAGGTGGTTGGGATCCTTGAATGATCTTCTGAATTGCCGCCATGGATTGCCAGACTGATAAGCTGAAAAGTCCTCCTTCGAAATGGGCGTTGGAATTATGGACCTTGAAATGGAAAGGTGGAATTGGGTCCTGAAAACGTCACCATTGGATTGCTGAGTAAAAATGGTGCATAATGGTATATAATACCATATATGCACCACACCTGCAATCTTGAGTACGGAGTACATGAAGGAAAGGAAAGAATTCCCCTTAAGTTGCGGGAAATGCTTGTTGAGATGATTTGGTGGCCTCTGGTGGTTGCCAGAGGCCATGACGGTGAAGTTGGTCCATGGTGGTCCAGGGCCAAAAATGGGTCCTACGGGATTTGTGGCCAAAAATGGATCCAAGGTGTTTTTGGTCCAAATTGGGTCCAAGGGATTGGTGGCCAAAAAATGGCTCAGGTGGGCCCAATTGTGATTTGGGACCCACCTGGCCTTGGGGGCTAGGTGGCTGCCCCCTTTGGCCCCTTTTGGCCTCATTGGATTAGGTCAAAAGGGGCCTAATCCGCCTACGGACCGCGGACCGCGGACCGTAGAAGCCGTGGGGGGCCTAAATGGCCCAAAAAGGCCATTTAGGCCAAAACCCCCATAATGAAAGGGGTGGCCAGGAAACCAATGAAGGTGGCCATGGGGCCTGGAAGCCCCTGGAAGACAAAGGGACCCCCCAGGCCCAAAAACAGTGATGGAGGCCTGGGGGTTGGTGAGGTGCAAATTGGCCAAGAGGGCCAATGACGCAGGATATGGCCTGAGGCCATAAAGGATGATGGAGGCCATAAGTGGCCAATGGAATGGGTTATGGCATAAGAGCCATGGAACCCCCAAAAGGGGTCAATTGGCCATAAATGATATGACATGGCCAATTGGCCCCAACTTGGCTCCAGGTTGGATTGGCGCCGCCATCAAGGAGGAGGGTCAAAATACGTGGTTGTGACATCAACTCTTGTTCCCATTTGGGCCGCCAAGCTGTGCTTGATACCTTCTCCTTGGTTCTGTCCCCACTAATTTGTCCCATATAGGGGCAGTCATGGCATTATTCTAGGATCAAGGATATATAGTCCCTGTCTACTATGGTGAGTGCACTAGTGTGCGTTTCTCTATGGTAGAGCAGGCCATCTATAAGTAAACACTTGCTATCCTTATAGTCCCTAAACCAGGGTTCCTCTAACTGGGATTCCAGTTCTGGGCTCCTGTATTTTTGTTGAAGGAGTTGCAACAATCTGCCACACTGTTTGTGTTTGACATATATCTTCATCACTTCATTGAAGAATTCATTATGCAGTTCTGAGGAACTTATTCCCAGTATGGCAGTTTCTGTTCCTCCTGAATCAGTGTCTCCACTGTTTGAGATACTACTTTCTGGTGCCCATTCAGAAAATCTGAAGTTTTTTCTCCTATCTGTTTCCATGAAATGGATATGGATCTTGGCTGCTACTTCAGGGTCATAAGCTGGGGTCTTTTGACATTATCCAGTGGCCATCTGCTTTGGTATGACTTTTACCCTCTTTGTATATGATGGTCATATTTCCCCTATACTTTAGAATGGCTATTTTCCACCTCAACAGGTGTCTATTGGTAGTCTTCATGTTCAGTAAAGACTTCAAGGCTGTGCAGTCTGTGTAGACTTCAAAGACTGCACCCTCCAAATAATAGTGGAGTTTCTCCAGAGCCAAGACTAAGCATAGACATTCAGTCTGGGTGGCCCCATTCCTGGCTTCTGAATATTTCAGTTTCCTAGAGATGTAGCATATTACTCCCTCTCTTGGTTCACCATCCACAATTTGTCTTTGGTGGAGGGCTGCCCCCAAGCCTTGGCTGCATGCTGAATCTATGTATAACTTGAATGGTAGTTCAAAGTCAGGTAAGATGAGCACAGGTGCATTTGTGGGTTCGTTTTTGATCCTCTCATATGCATCCCTCCTTTCCTTGGTAATTTCAATAACTACATCTTTTGAACATACCTTGTACAGACTACTAGTTATGTGGTTTCTACAATAGCTAGCAAACCCAAGGAAAGATTGCATCTACTTGACGTTTTTTGGTACTGGCTTTTGCAGTCCTGCTTCTACTTTGTTCTGGTCTATTGCCAGACTGAGACCTGAGACTTAATTTCCTACAGCTGGTAGCTCTTGTTGGCCAAAATTGCACTTTTTAAGTGACATTTTCAGATTAATGGGGGTGCATTTACTTAGCACGCCATCTATATACTGCAGATGGTCCTTCCATGTCTCTGAGTATGTAATTATGTCATCAATATATACTACCATCAAACCTTCCAACATTTATCCTTGAAATATTGTGTACATCATCCTTGGGAAGTGGGCTGGTGCATTCGTTATGCCAAATGGCATCCTGGTGTACTCATATATGCCCAAATGACATATGATTCTGAGTAATTTCATGGAGTTTGGTTTAACTCCATTCTGGTGGAAGCCTTTCATACAATCCATTTTGGCTATGTATTTGGCTTTTTCTAGTTTGTCTAAGGCATGAGGTATCCTAGGTATAGGGTTGATGTCAGCTTTTGTATAGTTGTTCAGAGCTGTGAAATCTCCACACAGTCTAGATTTTCCATCATGCCAGGTGATCAGGACTGGAGTGGTGATCTCCACTATTTCATTGTGTCCAATCTGCCTGATGAAATACATGTTCAGAATTTCATTAATGTGTTTTCAATTTCCTTCCTAGTCTCCAGACTTGCTGGGTATGGAGGTCTTCTGAGAATGGGTGGATAGGGTCTTTCCACATCCAGATATAGCTCTATATCATGGCCTTTAATTATGCCTAATGGTTCCTCACCAATGGCAAATGATTGTCTGTTCTTCCTCAGAATCTTCAGAAAACTTAGTTTCTGTTTACTGGTGAGGGTAGTGCTGAACCAGCCCTCTCTGAATTCATTCAGTAGTTCTTCTAGTGGATCGTGGGAAGATATTTGGTATATATCAAGTAGAGATTTCTTTTCCTTGTTGGTACCAATGGTAATGTGCCTGTTTTTACTATTGTAAATATCAATACCATACATTCTCTGGTAATCTGTCCTCAGTAAGAGCCCTTGAATGTGGGCATCATCAAGCACTAAAAAATCTGGGTTGAGTCTGATATTACCCTTCCTATGGGGTATAGGTGTCTCTTTTATAGTTGTTGCAATAGAAGTCATCTTCCCTGAATCACTTTTGAAGCTCTTTGCCTTGGTTGGCTAGAGTTGTTTTTCCCAATTTGGTAAGTGGTTTCCAGATAATTTCTGGCCACTATGGAGCAGTGTGCCCCACTGTCAATGATCAATGGGTGTTGAGAATTGTCAATGCAAAAAGTCATTTTTGTGGCTGTCCCATGTATGTATCCCATTCCTCTGGTTGGTGTGACCAGGAATGTTTGTGCATCTTTTGTATTTTTGCGCAAGTTTTTATTGGCAGTGTCTTGTGGCATTCCTGCTTACAGCTGTATGTCCTGGATTTCTAGTGATGTTTCCTCTTGGTATTCCACTAGAAATTCTTCTCTTGGGTCTTGTTCTTAATCAGATTGTTCTCTGATGGCATCTTCCATAGATTCTGATTCAGAATCCTCCGTGGGGGATTCCTCCTCTGGGACTTTCTCAATGGAATAGACTGTTTTATTTGCCTTTGGACAGTGGTTGGCATAGTGGTCTGTTGAACCACAATTGTGACAAGCATTTTCCTTCTTAGTCACTTCTGCCACCCTTTCTTTGGGGTTGTCTTTGAACTCCACACTGGAAAGTTGTTTCTCTTTGTTACCACTGCTTTTGTATGGGGAATGTTTCCCTATATTAGTTCTTTTCCTTCCATCTTGTAAGGTATTTTCAATTTCATCTAGAGTGCAATTTTGGCTGCATCTGCATTTTACTGCATGTTCTAGTTCTCCTGGAATTTGTTTCAGGAGTTTGTGATTCCTCATTTGAGGATCAATGGCTTTATGTCTTTTAGACTGTCTAAGACACCATTAATATGGATATTTGTCCACTTAATACTTATCATTTTCAAATGAAATGGTCTTTTTTCATATCCAAGTACCATTGCTGTACTTTTAGATGATTTGACTCTTCCACCATGGCCAGTTTCTCCTGCCATTAATTTCTTTCATTTCTGTGTACCATCTACTAGTATGTTCTTTAAATGATGTATTAAGTCTAGCAGTAATCCAGTAGTATGGTATTATTCGTACATCTATGAAGAGTCCATCAATATAGTCTATGAGCGCCACATGATCATATACTTCTGTAACAGAGAATTTGGGCCATCTTGAGGCCTCAGGAAGCTGTTTCAATGATTCCTTATCATAATAAGACATGTTCTCTCCATCTTGGTATTGAGATGGAGACCTTGCCTTATTCTTCAAAAGGGAATCTGGTTTGATGTCTTCTTGGTGATATGGATTATCCAAGACATGTCCTTGTGGTTTGGGCTTCATGTTATGGTAGACATTAAACAGTTTTTTTATGTCTTGATCCAGACAATCCCTCTCCCTTTTTCTGTGGTGTTGCTCTTCAAAGACTAGATTCAGTATTTTGTTGGTTGCTTCAGAGGCTTTGCTCAATTGAGAATGTCCTTATTGAAGAGCCTTAACAATTTTGTCCATGGAGGCTGTTAATATTTTCATTGTCTCCTGGCTTGCTTCAAGTTCTGCAAACGGCTTTTGAGTTTGCTCAGCAAATTGGGACATTTGTAACCACAGTTCATCACTGTTTAAGTTACTCTCAGGTGTGAAAACATTATTTTTAATCTTAGTGGGGGTAATATTTCTATTAATAGGACTACTGATTCTAGAGTTATGTAAAACTACTTTTGGTTCTTGTGCATTTCTGTCACCAAAACCAACAGCTTCCGGATCATTCGGTGTGACTCTCTCTGCCTTTGGTTGAAAGAGGTCTTGTTCTTTCCCTTTTGTCCTTGTATTCTCCTGGAAACTTCCTGGGATTGTGAATAATGGTGACTCTTGGCCACTGATCTGTTGGTTCCTGAATGATTTGAAGCCACTGGAGAGCTGGTTTTGTCTACTCCTTGTGAGCCTGAAGGATTCTGAGTATTCCCTGTCTGGGTAAGTTGTTCTTCTATGGCTTGGAGAATGGCTTTATTCTCCCTTATCCTGTTTGCCCTCACCTCCAGGAGTCTGAAATGCCTGGTGGATTCCAAACTTTGGTGATTACCATAACGTGTCTGAAGTCTATCTCTTTGATAAAGATTTTCTGGCTTCTTGCTCCACGTTCTGCCCAGTGAAATTCCAGGTTGAACATCTTGTTTTCCATTTTCCATTGAAAAAGGTCTTTGGGGAGCTGGTGGAGCTGAAGAACTTGGTCCATATCCTTCCAGTCCTCTGGTTTGAGGTTTATGTTGAATTGGAATGTGAATGGCAGAGTGGATAGGATTTCCCTCAATTTGTTGCCATCCACCAATGTGTCCAAGGTGTCCTCTTCCAGATATTCTGGTTCTGAACAAGCATTCTCTGTCCTCTGGCTGGTGCATTTGGAAACCAAGGTCTCTGAGGTGTACAGGTTACATACCATTGTTTTCAAGCAGTCAAAAACTTTATTTTATTTAGGTATTTACCTTTGACTGTGCCTTGTACAAATTCGTTATCTGCTGCTTTTGCCAATTTACCTTTAGAGGTTAGAACTGGGTTTAGGACTGTAATCTTCCCTGTAAAAGTTGTTAAGGTTGGTTTATCTTGTATTGATGCAGAGAATTGTGGTTTTATATCCCTCTGAGTGGCAATTGGTGTCCACTTTTCAGCTGTGATAAGGCCTTCACTGTGGCTCTTCCCTTTGTCCTTGCTTCCCTCTGTTTCTGAGGGTGTCACTGGTGTGTTGGGCTGTGAGTTGGTCTCTAGTTGGATGTAGTTTTCTTCCACTGAAACAAACAGGAAAAGTGGGCTTAATCTCAGTTAATACTTCTTAAAAGTCTGTTTGCACATCCAAGAATGGCCTCTGGGGAATATATTTCAATATTATGCCCTTGTATTATGACAGTGTAATTGAATTAACAATTCCACACCAAAAAATACAGCCTACAGATATCTGGCACACTGTTTTTATACCAGTATCTCACAGATTAACTTATAATTAGCAAGTATAATCTGAAAAAGTGGTTAAGTAAGAGGGTAATTGAAATCAACAATGTACCCAACCACACCTTAACTGTTGGTTTTACAGTAAGAGGGGCCCTTATTTAATTAAAGAAAGGAATATATTAAGGGTGTTGGTAAACACACGTAAGCTTTTAGTAAAAACACGTAAGCCCTTACGTGTTTTTACTAAAAACTTACGTGTTTTTACCAATTTATGGTAAAAACACGTAATTATATGTTAAAAAGACATAAGGGGTGGTTTTTGAATGGAATATGGCTATTTATGGCATTTTTAAGGCCATTAATGGCATTATAAATGAAATAAAGGTCATTATTGATTCCATAAATGGAATTGTTAATTCCATTTATGGTATTTTGAAGGCCATGAATGCCATTTATGGCATTGTTAAGGCCACAAATGACATTAACAATGCCATTTATGGAAACTTTAAGGCTATAAATGACATTAACAATGCCATAAATGGCATTAATGGCCTTAAAAATGCCATTCATGGCATTGTTAATGTCATTTATAGCCTTACCAATTCCATAAATGGCATTTATAGCCTTAAAAATTCCATAAATGGCATTCTTATTGTCATTTTTGGCCTTAATATTTTTAGTAAAAACATGTAAGGGCTTACGTGTTTTTACTAAAAGCTTACGTGTGTTTACCAACACCCTATATTAATGGCTTCAGGTGTTTAAATATGTAAAATACACCAAAAATAAGGGTTTTGTGGTGATTATATTATAATAAACCACACAACAAGGCAGAAAGTAGAAGAAAACACAGTGGTATTCAGCATATACCACTCAAAAAATAAATAAAAGATATATATTTTCTTCATTTTTCAATACAATTTTGCCTAAAAAAGAGAAACAAAAGTGTCAGAATGAAGAAAATAAGAGAAAAGCTTACTTATAAGGTCCAAAAAAGCTTAAAAACATGGCCAGGCCCCAAAATGTCAGGCTGAGTCTATGATGAAGCTTATGAATAACTATTTACAAACTTTAACTGTGACTGTGACACAGTGAAAATTGATAATAAATGATTTATTGATGATATAAAAGATTCAATTAAGAGTATTAAGGGCTTTACTATTGATTAATAGTGGCGGTGAGCACTGTTGAAAGCCCTGGGTGCAGCTTTACCTGTTGGGTTACAATAATGAAGGGTACAATAATTGAAAATAGAATTATACCTGGTTATTTTCCAAGATTATAACTTTTTTTGACAATTGTACTACATAGGAATTCAAGAGCAGGACGAGGAAACCTTTTCTGGTGGAGAAAAGGCCTCCTCTTAACCTAAAATGGGGTGGAATGGACCTCTAGACTATCCACATAGAGACAGTGAAGAGGTTTTCACTTCAGAGTACTGGCTTGTGGCTTTCATAGTTTCTATATGATCTGTATTGGGCTCAGATGTGGTTTTGAAATCACATCTGGGCAGTTTTCACCAATACAGGGTGAAGATTTTAACCAGGGACCACATAGCCCTCTTCTGACATGTATGACACGTAGAATGCTGTACAGAACCTGTATGGGACCCCAGTATTAAATGAATAATGAGGTACTGAAGTATAAACATGCTCCTTTGTCTTTTTGACACCTCATAATCATACTTATGGGGAAATATCCCACAGTCAGACTGTATTAGTCTAATTGTGGGATCTTGAGCTTAAAACTGCCATACCTTTGTCAGTTTTTGGAATATTAAGCTCAATGCTGGTTCATTGGGTATCCCTGGATGTGTTGTACAAAATGGTACCTCATTTGATGTGGTTATCATTAAGTATGGAAAGGTTATGCCATGTACGAGATTGTTTATACATATATAGGTTTTGCTTAAAAACTGTATAGAGCTTGTTTGCCCCATAAATTTTGTTCTAGATGAGATACAGGGAAATTGATGGCACAATCAGATAGCCATGATTGTTTTCTTTCCAAAAAGACCCCACTTTGTGTATCTCACACCAAAGCTATAGAAGTTAGATTAGAGGTGAATGTTTTTTCATCCTTATTTGACCTTATTTTGGTCATAACCTCTTTAATTCTGGTGCTAGCTCAATTTGGCTATTACCATTAGATAGAACTTACTTAGATTTTCAAATTGAATACACATTTGATGGGGTTAAGCCTCTTCCTCTGGATTTCAGATGAGAGGTGAAAAATAAGGTTTATGCTCAGCAACAACTTTGAGCAGGAATAACTTTGTTATTCTTTGTCCTATGATAATGGGACCTGTATATTTGGGAAGGGGCGACTTTCCTTTTTTGGTTTGATAACCTTTAAGCTAATTTGGCTCAGTTCCATTTCTTGGTGGTATCTTGGCTATACCATTGATATATGGTATTTGGCTGTCATGCTTGTGCTCTGGTTTTGAGTCAAAGTCTGACAGGCAGCAGGAAACGGCAAAGGTGATTGATACTTTTTTCTTCTGATGGATCTGGCCACAGGTTGTAGTTGTTGGGAGGTGACAATTAGAGAACTTCTGGGAAGTGTAATGGGTGATGTCCTCACTGGTGAAACCAGGGCAGGCCTGGAAGTGGATGGATTTGGTGAAGGAGGCGAAATAGAAGACAGAATTATGGAAAGGACTGGTTGGAGGTTTCTGGGGGTACTTGGTATGAATTGAGTTTGAAATATTCGGCAGGAAGGTTGGGAAGGTGAGGCACTGGATTGGTGGCCAATGGAGTTAGGTACCACCTCAACCTCTTCACCATCTAGTTCATCACCTCCTTTAGCATTGGGATCAGTGGGTGAATCTGAAATTCTTTTCAATCTCTTCACCACACCTTTTCTATTGAACCTTGAAATGGCGACCTCTGAGCTGGAGTAAATTTGTCTATGACCAGTGGGAATGGGCCCTCCAAAATTGGTTCACCTTGCCACATCCCTCTGTCTGGATCCAATAACTAATGCAAAATATCAATATAATAATCAATGAAGAAAACCACCACACTTACAGTTTGAATACCCTGGAGTACCATCAGGAGTAGCACCCCCAGAAATTGGAAACTCTTTACCAAAAGGACCATCCTTCATACTCCACAAATACTGCCTGAAGTTGGAATGCAGAGCCCATGGACATTGACAAGGTTTCTTCCAAACAAAGCAGTGATGGCAGTTAGAAGATCAGGGGTTATAAGGCTGGAAGCAATGTTTCCCCTTCTTTGAGCACTCAGTGCAGGAAGGATCAAGAGCTTCTACTGCCTTGTTCCCATCATAGCTCTGGGAAGAATAAAAATGACCTGAAGAAGCCATTGACCAAGGGGAACCCAACTGACTGAAGATGCCAGAACCACAAAGGAAAGATGGCCTCCAAACATCAGGGAAGATTCAGAGAGTTTAGTCAGTTTGGAACTTATTTCTGGAGCTATGGAAGCAAAAGAGTCATGGGCGTGCAATATGCATATCAAGTTCTCAATTACATTAAGGTTCTGGGGCCATGTTCAGTTATGGCCCCTTCAAGGTCCTCACTATGGGGCCCAATAAGAAAGGATGGAACTTTCTTCAAATCCTTTTGAGGTCCCCATTTTTATGGTCCTGGGCTGATCTCAGCAGCTCCAGGCTATATGGGCCAATTTGACCACCATCATCATTCTTGACCCCCTAGTGACCCCTTTGAAATTGGGCCCAGGGGGACTTTAGTTTCCCCCAGAAACTGTGGAACCTGGCCTATGTACTGCAGCATGCAGGCCATGGGCTGTGAAAAGCTAAAATGGCCAAAATTCAAATTTCAAGAAAAATGGCCATGGTATGGGCCCAAATATTAACAGAAATTCCACCAAATGATGTCAAAAAGGCCATTTGGGGCCCACTATTCAAGAATTATGGGGACAGTCGCCCTTCTTAGATATGCATATTGAAGACTATGGTGTAAGAAAAGGCCTCAAGAGGTTATGGACAGCTCTTGGGGGTGGCTGGGCATTCATATAGCCATTATGACCCAATTTTTAATATGGAGATGATGGCCACCTCCATTTTGGGATTCAGCCCATGGCCACCAACATTCCTTTATTCAAAACAAAAGAAGATCCCAGGCGGGAAATGACTCAAGAAAGAAAACCCACTTAATGAAAAACATTTTTTTCAAAACAAAGGAAGAAAGAACAAGGAGGATGAGAAGAAAGACTTTCAGGATAATGGTCAAGGGGAATGAAAATTAAAAGATCAAAGATTTAGAGATTTTTTGGGGAATTGGGGATGACACTCAATAATGGCAGGATATTATGGTTTTCATGAGCCCACCAGTTTCAAAAGGGGGATACTGTCACAGCCACTATCAGGGGTAAGGGTATTCAACCTTAAACCCACTTAAACTCATGAAACCAGAAAATCCAGTGTGGGTATCAGGAATCAGTTTCAGAAATTTTTCTTGATGAAACATTCATATAGCTTGGTTAATCAATACAGTCTGTCAATACTTGTACAGGATGGATATTACAATTACATCTTTAGATTCACAAGACCAAAACTGTATGATCACTCAACGCCACACACCTCTTGTACAGACCCAGGAAATCCATACAGGGGACATATTATTCAAATCAATTCCAAAGAAGATTACTTTCAAGAAATTTCACCCTTTGGACCAGGGATGGTGAATTATGACATATAACTGACCCTCTTTCTCCCCCTGGGGACCTTTTCCCAGTTAATTAATATAGTTTATTTATTATTTAATAAATATTCTTACTCTTATTTTTGGGTATTATATTTATTGGTATTAAGTTGGTCTTTGAATCTTTTTCTGACCTGTTCAGTAGATTTTTGGTAGCCATATCATTATTAGCACTTCTTTTCTTTCTGACAGTTTGAGACAGTGGACTTGGACTTGTTTGTGTTTGGCTCTTTTATTCATTACTACTATTTCTTTGTTGCTGCTTTTCTTATATTTATATTATTAGAAGCTCTATCTAATTTACACTCTTGAGTGTACTCAATTTTATTCCATCCTTGAGCCCTCCATAAACAAGTCCCAGCTTACTGAGCTCCAAGCCCCCTTCACTTTGAAGAGGCCCTGTGACATTATGGAATTGTTAATTCTATTTATAGAGATATTAATTCCATTTATGGTACTTTTAACTCCACTTATGGCACTGTTAATTCCCTTTATGGCACTGTTAATGTCATAAATGGCATTGACATTTTCAATTTAATTAAAAAAATGAACAAAAAACATAAAAAAAGCACTTTTCGTGCCTGAAATTGTCCCACCTGAAAAATTCTGAATTTTTGGATTTCTTGGTTTTGATTCTCAAGATTCTTCCCTTCATTTTAATAAAAAACTATGTAAATTAATAAATGGGAACATTTCTAATGAATTCTCTTAAAACAATAAGCCATTTTTCCAAATTGGCCAAATTGGAAAAATTTGGAAAAAATATTGAAAGAACTTGTGTATCTAGACATCCCATGTTGGAAAAAATATGGCAAACTAAAATTTAAAAAAAATACTCAAATTTAAGCCTGAGGATTTTGTTCAGAAAAATAGGCCATTCACATCTTTTTAATATAAAATAGATGTGTGTTGGCCATAAATTGGTAAAAACACATAAGGGGTTATGTTTTTACTAAAATCTTACATGTGTTTACCAACACCCATTTAAATTTGGAATTTGTTTGATTTTTTCTATACTTATATCTTTGTATATATAGTGATTTTAGGTGTGATTTGTATATATGATAAAACCAGATTATGTCACAATATATATCTCAATTTTTGATTTTAAAATTTCAATTCCAATTTAACTGAATTTCATTTATTTATATAGGGAAATTAGTAAGCTCATTCAAGATTTGCATGAGAAAAAAAATTCCCAAAAAATGTTAATATGTAATATATCCAGGGGGTACATATTACTACTGGAACTACTGAATTGCACACTTTCTATTTATGATAGATGGTTTTCCATTGTGGAAGTATGTTTTGAAAATAGTATTTCTCTAAACAATGATATAATGCTCCTGTGTTAATATTGACTTTGGATTCTGAATCATTCATAAATATTTATGTAATATAAGATGCCCAAGAAGTATAAAAGTTTACTCGAGAAGGTTTGGCCTTAAACATTCTGGAATCCTGAATATTTTGCAAGTCAAAGCAGTCCACACTATATTGTGGTAAATGAGTAGGCAATTAAGTAGCTTCAAAGAGTGCTGGAATATCTTTAATATTGCAGTTGTCTACTGGTGTGACTTAAGAGAGTTCAGAATCTTGGTCAGGTTCTTCTTTCTCTTCAGTTCACTGATGCTCTTCAACGACTTGAAATTAATCGAGTTTTTACTTCTTGGTACAGGTGTTGGCTAAATCAGAGGTTCTCACAAATTCATGACACTTTAAGACAGGTCTCTCAGGTCTCTTATCTTATCTGGAAGTTTTTTGCATAATATTGGTCTCAACAGGGGTTCTAGTCCAGGATTTACCAATTCTTGTCCTAGTAATGATATCTTCCATTACATTAATAGATTCGTCTTCTGAAAAAGGTTCTACACATCTGAATTTCATAGCATGTTCTAGTTCACCTCCACATTTTCTCAATGTTTTGATATTAATAATAGAGTCAGACATATCTGGGTGTCATGCAGATAGTATGTCTTTCTATCTGAGGAACAAAGTAGGTGGTTTTTTACCTGAATTTACAATGGCTCTTTCAACAGAATCTTCTATTTGACATCTCTGCGAATTTCCCGCCCATTTGGTGATTATCTCAGGATTCCACCAAAGCCAATCATGTTTTTAATTTTACTTACTCATCTTGTAATACCATTTTTTTGCAGTCCTGTTAAACAAAGAATGTAGCTTGACTACTATTATTTCATCTGGTATGTGAAAGACCTCTGGGAACACATCAATTGTTCTAATGAACTCCAAAAAACTGTATTATTCACCAGAAAAGGTGAGACACTCTTCTAGTTTGGGAATATCTCTTTTTGTCATTGGATTGTCTCCTGGAAAAGGGCTCAGAATTTCTTCTACATGAATTTTTCCTTAAGTTAAATGTGTAGAGTGTCTGGGCATATGTGAATCAGGATCATAATTATTATGAATTTGATTTAATTGTGCAACTATCTCCTCCTTTAGTTTCTGTCTTTAATTATAACCCTTTTGCAAATGTGTGGCAATAGAGTTTGTGTTATGAATATGTCAAAAATGTTGTTTCAATATTTTGAGCTGGGTATTGATATTATTAATGGAAATATAATAAAATTACTCATTTTTCACCTCAAATTCACTCTTAATTCTGTCACATGTATTGGAAATTGAATAAATCCTTCCATTTGTCAATTTAAACCATTCAGTCAAAGTTATTCCATCATTTCTTATGTCATTGATATTTAGTGTTAATTTCTTTGCTTCTTTGTAAAAAGTATCAAATTATATACCAATAATAGACTGAATATATTTAACTTCATCCATCATTTGTGTGTAAAGGTCCTGTTAATCTAGTATTCTTCTTCAGCTATGAGCTACATAAGAGTTATGGCCGTATTGAATACACTGTCTATGGCTGAAAGCTTCAATTTTGGAATCCTGTACCCTTATGACTAAGGTTTGTGCCAATTTTACTTGACTTTCCCCTTTGCTTCATTGTTCCTGGGACCTGTCTGCATTTTATGAGGTCCTTTGGGCTTTTTCTTGAGGAGTTCTGGAGCTGGTTTGGAGCTAGTTGATGCTACTGGTCTGTCTTGTTACAAAGCTGGGGTCATTTCAAGTTCCTTCTTTTGGTCCTCACATAAAGAATTTGGCCCTTCAACAAACTGTTTATATTTTTGACCCTATCCTTGTGAGACAATGGGTTCCATCCTGCTAAGAGCTCTATGGTCTTCTCCTGACCCAGAAATTTCTTAATTTTTAAGTAGCAGATCATAGGCCCCTGAAAAAGTCTTGTGCATATTTACCATTCTTCCTCTTTGGCTTCTCTGTACCAGCTTTTGTACAGGGACTGATATATCTCCATGGCTTCCACCTGGAAATGGTTGAACCCTCAAAGAATTACCTTGAATCAGTTCAGGATAAGAGCTAATATCCAAGAATGCTGGTACAGAAATTGGGAAATGGAAAGAAGCTATGGAATTCTCAAAATGTGAATTTCTTGAGAAAGGACTTCAAGTATTCCCCTGGTCTTTCCTCTTCCTTCTTTAGATTCATCTGGTTGGACTGAATAGTTGCTTATGTTTCTGTCATGCACCATTTTCATGTCAATTTAAGATAAAAGTAATAATAAAGAGAAAGAAAACACACCGTTTGGTGGATGTTTGGATAAATCTGCTTCAAATAAAGTACCTCCTTCAAAATTCTTCACTGAAATAAGCTCTTTGGCTTCTGTGTCTAAATTTTCTTTAATGTTAATATATCTTTTACAGAGTTTATTACCAGCTGCAATATGTTTGATTAAAAACACCAGAGAAGAACTATAGAAGAAAAATAATGTTTTATACTTTAACTACTGTTTAAAATTCTATTAAGTTGTATTATTATATTAAGAACTTATTTTTTTGGAAGAAAAAAAAACAGGATTTAAGATTATGAATTAAATATTAATCCATAGTAATTCAAAGAAGAACTTACTAAGTTTTTGGATGTGAAAAAGTGTTGTGTAAACAATAAAGGATTGATCCAAATTCCTCAATGAAAGATTTTTCTAAGACAAATCCAAAAATGAAACAATTTAACCTCAAAATGAACTCAAAAATCATTAAATTGACATATTTGAAATATTAAACATATGTTAATGAAGGTTTCAAGGTTAAAAAAAACAGAAAGGACCCCAAGCTTAAGATTTGTCTATGAAACTCCTGATAATATCAAAATTAATCAGGAGTACTATGACTGTTCTTATGAAATTGTAACAACAATGGAAATCACCCACTTGGACCTCCATATGGCATATCAATTTCATGTCCATAATCCTTGGCCAAATTGGCCCCTTCATCATCATCAGGCCTTTTCTGGCCAGTCTTTGCTTTTGGGTGTCTTAGGTATTTTACAGTAAACCAGGAAAATACATCCCAGAAGCCTGTATTTGTATTTTTAAGCTTTGAATACAGTTTTTTTCATTTTGTTGTATTCATCCCTTTTGTGAAATTTTCCCATGTAATATGGGAGATATTCCCAAATTGTCATATTAGGCCATTTGGGGCTTAATTACCAGGCTTATGTATTTTGTGCACTTTGTGCAAATACAGTTTTAAGACTGTATAAGCTGTATTTTGCCAAAAGCACCCAAAAACACTTTGCCACATCTGAAGCCACCCAAAACCCAATTTCAACTCATATCCTCCTGGAATTCTTCCAAAAGACCTTGGGCAACTTTCAATCTCCAATAACCAAAAGTGCCTTAAATGGTGTTATATAACATTATGCATCTTTGTTCACCAGAATTCCAATGGCACCAATATCAAAGAGGTATTTCAAAGTTCCAAAAAGTCATCAAGGAATCACATAATCCAGAGGATTCATCAAGGCTCAAGGACAAGTGTCACTCTAAAATATCAATGACACCATTAAGCAATCATTGCATATTCCTATTCCCAGTATTCCTTCAATGGAATACTATCATTTCATTCTCAAGAAATATTTAAGAGGGAGTTCAAAGAAAAATCTGTCAAGTGTCAATGCTTCATCAATCCACCTTAGAAACAACATGCATTCAATACAGTCTGGATTAATCAAGACCTATATTTCAATCATACACGATGGGAAGATCATTCAACCAAGTTCATTTCCCAATTTGGCAAGGTATAAATTCCATCAGAAAATCAATCCAGCTTCCAGTATTCAATACAGATCAGCTTCCAGCCTGAAGGAGTCAGGCTCTCAACGTTTCACATATACCAGCCTCATTTGACCCTGGGGGGTTTTTCCCCAGTGAATAAATATATTTTGATTATATTTTATCTTTATTTATCTTAAAATTTTGTTAAGTGAATACTGATATTATCAATTCAGTAATTTAGCATCTTTCCTTTTATTTCTTTGCCTGTAAGTGGAGATTGGTGGTCTTATCCTTTACTAATGACATTGTTCATTATGGAAGGTTTAAACAGTGATTAAGGACTTGGTTGGTTGGACTTTTGGCCATTTGTCTTCTTATTTCTCTTATTGCATCTCATTTTGTACTTGCATATTTCTTAGAGAAATTTATTCTTCTTTTTTTTATGTTCAATCTTTGGAGTCTTCCAAGTGAGCTCCTTGATTAATGATTTTTAGGGCACTCTTGTTATCACCAAAAGCCCCTGTGGCATTATATTAATTAACTCATAATTTCTTTTCATTCTGTTAACTCATTATTAATCATTTTTTCACTCATTTCATCAAGATTATGACCCTTTAATATTTATGTACTTCATTATTTATTGTCACCTCTCAATTTTTCCCATTCAGTCTTTATTTTGAAAATTGAAAGCTGACCCATTTTTATTTTGGTTTCTCTTTTATATCTTTATTCAAATAATCAAATTAATTCAATTGATAATCCAGGTTTCATTTTTATCTTATTTTCGAATTGGTCATCAAAATTACTCAGACAAATTCTGCGCCACAAGATTGATTTTGATTCATTCTTCAAGAATTTTGATCTTCAAAGAAGAACTCACTTGATTTGATTTAATTGATTAATTTGACAGAAAATTAATATTGACTTCAATAAAATTTATTGAACTGAATATTTATTGAGCCTGCTTATTTTTCAAATCAAAAAGTTTGACATAAATCCATTTTTCCTCAAGCATTCATTTGATTGATGGATTTTTCTGCAAGATTTGGACTTTGATTGACTTTACATATTGATTTATTGATTTCAAGATTTTATTAGCCATTTGATTCATTTATTTACCTGAAGGTTTCATTGGTCTTATTGATTTCTCTTCAAGATAATGATTTTGATTTTGACCTAAAGCTTTCCTTTTTAGTTGCCTCAAGTTGTCACCTTCAAGTTTTTATTTTTATTCATTTTATTACATTTTTATGCTGAGAATAATGCCTGTCCAGCACTCACCTCCTGCAACACAGACAAGATCTCAGGCCAGAGCTCAAGCTGTCTATACTATAACTCCAAGAGCTCCTGTTGATGGCTCCCCAGCAGTTCCTCAACTGAGGGCCCACTTAGACAGAGGACCAAATTTGGAAGGAGAAGCACAATCCAGAAAGGCAGGAAGAGGCCCAAGAATATAAAGTTCCTTTTCAGGGGTAGTTGGAAGCTTTCCAGGAATTTCAAGTACCACTTTCAAAGTTCCTGGTCAATATGGTGAAGAGGAAGAGTCTGATGGCACTGAAGGTGTTCCTTTTCCAGTGTGAATGTCACAAGGTACTTGAGGGAAAACTCTAGCCCAGTATAATCAGCCTGTCTGTCATCAATCTGAACCATCTTTATTGGCTGTTATGCAGCATATGACTCACATTATGGCCAATCTTCAAGAAGCTTCATCTCACAAAGGATCAAGACCACCAGCCTTCAAGATGCCATGTATGAAGGCACCAAAATGCTTTGATGGGACTCAGCCCTTCAAAGTCATAAATTTCAGCCAGTCAGTCCTTCCAGCTCATCTTTCATAATGATCTGGAAAGTTTCTCTCAAGACATGAAGAAAGCTCTTTGTGCTGGTTTATTTCTAATTGGAAGGGCTTCAAAATGGATTTAGCCTTATCGTTCCAATCTCCCTTATCAATATCCAGATTACCTTATAAATACTTGGGCCTTACTTGAATCTCAACTATTTACTTTGTTTGGGGACCCAAATTAATTTAGGAAAGCTGAAGTGGAGTTGGATGCCTTAAGAATGAAAGAGGGTGGACATGTTTCATTATACATCTCTGATTTTGGAAGCTTGGTTTCAAGAATGGGAGATTGGGGTGAAAAGGCTCTCATCCATAATTTCAGGAAGGGATTGGCCTCCAGAGTTCTGGATCAATTGGCTTCCCATCCTTCAAGAATTGATTCTCTTCGAGACTTAATGGACATTACCCTGGAGCTTGATACCAGGTACCATGAGAGCAAAAAGGAGAAGAGTAATTTTCAAGAGAAGAATCCTGAAGCCTCAAAGTCAGTTTCTTTTAATCCTCAAAATTCTTCAAGTTCAAATCAAAAGAAGAATAATAATTTTAATTTTCAGAAGAGGGACAAGCCCCGTTCTTCTTTTCTGAATAATAACTTCAATTTGATGGTTTATGAAAAGGAAAGAAGATTCAAGGAGGGCTTATGTTCCTATTGTAGTGGGGAGCATAGTCTTGAGTATTGTTTCAAAAGGCCTCAAACCCAGCTTTCCCAACCATCAGGAAGATTTACCAGCCAGTAAAAAGCCTGAGTGAATATCATGTTGTGTTCAATGGTCTCCACTGTTTTCAATCCAGAGCACAATTGTGAATCCTGAATACTTGTGTAAACATTTCTCTTAAATTTTTTGTTTTTCTTCTCCCTATGATCTGTTTCAAAGTATTCTCATTGATTCTAGTGCTACCAGCTCATTTATTTCAAAGCAGTTTTCTCACAAGTATTCTTTTACCATGTCAGAACTCCAAGAGAAGATTCCTCTTATTATATTTGACTCTTCTGGGTCCCCTTCTCTAGTTGTAACTCACCATACTAAATTTATTGTTGTGCTTCCATCCCCCAAGCTGTGAATGGGATATCTTAGCCATTGATACTACCAAGGGAGAAGACCTCATATTGGGCTTTTACTTTCTTAATCATTTTAATGCATCTATTGATTAGAGGAAAGGCATGATCACCTTTATTGCTTAGCATAAGGACTATTATGATCTTTCTAAATCTTTCCATAATGACTTTTCTTCTTCCAAATCATTGGCAGCGCTGGTTGGTGAGTCTAGAACACCATAATTTCAATCTTCTGTCCATATTTCCTCTTTAAATTTCTATCAGTCATTAGTATCCTCTAGAAATGAATTCTTAACAAAGATTAAAGATGTTGGACAAGATAATTCTGTATCTCCACTTCATCTGATCATGATTCCCTGGAGGAGTTTTGGGATGAAGAGGAAGAGCCAGAAGAAATAGAAAAAGTGATGGAGGTTGCTCCTTCTCCTTATCACCATTATTTGGATGTATTCTCCAAGGTGAAAGAAGAGGAACTTCCTCCTCACTGTGCCCGTGATCATCATATCAAGCTGGAGGAGTCGCTACCTCCAGTTGGGGTGATCTACTCTTTATCAAACCAAGAGTCAGATACAATCATGGCCTACATTTCAGAGAATTTCGAGAAAGGCTTCATACAGCCAAGCTCCTCTTCAATAGGAGCACCTGTCCTTGTGTCAAAGAGAAGGATTGTGGCCTCTGTTTGTGTGTTGCTTACCAAAAACTCAATTCTGTTACTAGGAAGAACAAATATTCTGTTCCTCCCATGAATCAGTTTCTCACTGTATTCCATGGTTCTTCTATCTCCTCCAATATTGATATATGTGGTGCATATAGCCTTCTCAGAATTAAGGAAGGTCATGAGCATTTGACACGTCTTAGAACTAAATATGGCAGTTATGAGTACTTGTTCATGCCATTTTGGCTAACTAATGTTCCTTCATCTTTTCAAAATCTTTTCAATAATATTTTTTATGATCCTCTTGAAGTTTGTGTTGTGGTTTATTTGGATGAAACTATGGTCTTTTTTAAATCTGAGGAAGAACATGTCACTAATGTTTCCACTGTTCTTGCCAGAATCAGAGCCAATAACGTCTTTGCTAAGGCCTCCAAGTGCCTATTTTATGTTTATAGTTTAGAGTATTTGGGCTATATTGTTTCTTCTGGAGTCCTCAAGATGTACATAGAAAAAGTCCAGAAAATCCTTGATTTTCCCCCTCCAAGAAACCTCAAGGCTCTTTGATCATTCATTGGCTTTGCCAATTTTTACCGCCGTTTCTTCGAGAATTATTCCAAGAAAATCAGTTTACTCACCAAGTTCCTCAAGAAAGATTCCTGTTTTACCCTCAATGAGGAAGCTCTTAGAAAGTTTCATTTACTTAAAGAGGCTTTCACCACAGCTCCAGCTCTTTCTCATTTAAATCCTTCTCTACCCACCATTTTAGAGGCTAATGCTTCTGATTATCCCTTGGGTGTTGTAATGAGTCAGGTTTCTGACTCAGAAAAAAAACTGTATGCATTTGATAGCTGCAAGCTTCTTCAAGCAGAGCTAAATTATGAGATTCGTGAAAAGTACCTCCTTTGCATAGTCTGGGCTCTCAAGTGCTGGAGAGCTTTTCTTCTCTCTTTTTCTTCCCCCTTTAAAGCTCTAACCAATCATTCCTCACTCCAATACTTTATTTCTTCCAAGATTATCACTTTCCATCAAGCCTGCTGGGCTGAATTCCTCTCTGAGTTCCATTTCTCATTCACTTACTTCCCTTCTGCTTGACAACCCTTCCAGATGCACTGTCACGTTGGGACAATGTTTACTCATAGAGGGGGATGATTTCATCAGAAAGAATCCAATGAATTATCAACAAATAATCAAGAAAGATGAAATTCAAGCCTCATAATTCTTTGAAGTCAAGGCGGATTCATTTACAAATTCAATTGACTCAATTCAGAAGGAATTACGGAAATATTCTCATTACAGAAGTATTCTCAAGATCTGGGTAAAGGTAAATCTGTCCAAGATTATTCTCTTGATTACTCTTCCCAAATTCTTCTTTTCAAAGATTGGGTGGTAGTACCAAATGAACCCACAGTTAAACTCAGCATACTTCAAAAGCAGAATGACTTCCTTTAGCTGGACACCCTGGCCAAGAGAAGACTCTCAAGCTTGTCAAGCAGGATTTTCAGTGGTCTGGAATGCCTCAATTTATCAAGGATCATGTCTAATCCTGTCAACAGTGTTCAAGAAAAAAGACTATCAATCACAAGAAATTTGGACTTCTCAAACCTCTTCCAATTTCAAATGGTCCTTGTTTTTATCTTTCAATAGAATTCATCACTAAATTGCCACTGTCCAATTCCTTTGACTCAATCCTTGTCATAGTGGACAGATTCTTAAAAATGGAAGTTTCAATTCCAAAAATGTTTTCAATAACTTCACTGGAATTTGCCCATTTATTTATCAAGAATAGTTTCTCAAAGAATGGCCTTCCCTCAAGAATTTTCAGTGATAGAGGTTCTCTCTTTGTTTGGCCTTTTTGGACCAGTCCTTGTCAGCAGCTCAATATTTTAAGAGATCTGTAAACTGATAACCATAAAGAAGCTTATGAACAGACAGAGAGGGTAAATCAGATACTAGAACAGTACCTTCCAATGTATTTCAGTGTAACAGCCACTAATCAGTAGTAAAGGTATTCATACTTGCACCCACTCAAAAACCTTGTAACAGCAAATCCACTGTGTGCATAAGCATTCAGTTTCAGAAATATTCTTTGCTGAACCATTCATACAGTCTGGTTCATCAATACAGCCTGTCAATACTTGTACAGGCTGGAGATACCCAATACAGTTTGGATACACCATCCCCAAACTGTATGATCACTCAATACCACCAATCCTCTTTTACAGATCCTATACAGCCATACAGGACCTGTATTGGCCAGACTCAATTCAATCATCACATCTTCTCATAATAATTCCCTGTCGGGATCAGGTCTGGTGATTCTCACATATACCAGCCCCTCTTTCTCCCCCCTGGGGACTTTTCCCCAGTTAATTAATTTAGTATAATTATTCTTATACTTATTTTGGGTATTATAATTTTTTGATTTTAAGTTAGTCTTAGCCTTCTTTTTCCTTTCTTTGCCTGTACAGTATGAGTTGGGTGGCCATATCCTTATTAACCCTTCTCTTCCCATTCTGACAGGTTGAACAAGTGTCCTTGGACTTTTTTGTGGTTGGCTCTTTTATTCTTACTCTTATTCTTTGTTTCTGCTTTTCTTATACTCTTTTATTAAGTATTCCTTCCATAACACTCTTAAGTGTATTCTTTCTTACGATATCTTGAGCCCTCCATGAGTACGTCCCAGCTTACTGAGTGCCAGGCCCTCTTCACTTAGAAGAGCCCCTGAGACATTAAATCAATTAACTCATATTTGATTCTTTCTTTTCATTCATTTAACTTCATTTCTCTCATTGATCAAATTGTGAGTCTTTCATGATCTTATTATTTCTCATTATTATGATTTTTCTCTCATCAATTTTCATCTCATTCATTATATTGATATGAAATTTCATTCTTCTTATTTCTTAATTATTGCTTACTATCTCATTTCACTTCATTTTTATCTCAACTCAAATTTCTCTTTGTTTGTTTATTCAGGTCTTGTCAGGAGTTATTGATTGCTTAATTGATTGGTTGATTGATTGTGATTCATTTGGGTTATTGATTCAGTGATTCAGGATTTTATTTGGATTGGACTGATTGACTTTTTAATTCCTCAAGATAACTGACTTATCCTCAAGATTTGACTTTTGATTATTGATTGACTTTGATTCCTGAAGATATTGATTTTAATCATTGATTCCTCAAGACATTGATTGATTGATGGATTGATTATTAAATTCTTTGGGTTTATTGATATTTGATTTGAATTGATTGTTGATATTGGTTGAATTGATTGATTGAATTTGATTTCACCTAAAGACTGTTAATTTATTCCTCAAGATCATCAAGATTTTATTGATTATTGATGTGGCCAGCTTTGATTCCTTTTGTGAAGTATCATCAAGTTTTTATTCTTCATTTTCCAACAATGCCAGTTCAGCATAGCCCTCCAGCCACAAATACTATACTTAAAAGAAATACAGCTGTTCTCACTCCTACAGAAAGGGTTCCTCTTGACCGCACCCCATCAGTTCATCAACTGAGTGCAAATTTGGACAGAGGACTACCAATGGAAGGAGCAGCACCCCCAGAAGAGGGGGAATGAAATCAAGAAGATCAAGATATTTCTCTGGCCTGTTGGGTGGTTATCCTGGCATGTCTGAAGGTGCAAGTGCAAGACTAGGAGAAGTTGAAGATGAAGAGGGGGAGGAGTCTGTGGAAGAGGAAGACTCTGGTGAAATTGAAGTGGAAGATGCTTTGGAAAATGCTCCAGAGGTACCCCAGGATTCTAATCTAGCCCCTACTAATCAACCTCTTGTCTCTCAATCTGATGAAAGTCTCCTCAAGATCATGGAGAAAATGGCTACTATTATGGGACACCTTTCTCAAGCAGCAGCCCCCAGGGACAATTCCAAAGCCCCTGCATTCAAGACTCCATCATTGAAGGCGCCTGATTCTTTTGATGGTACTCAAGCTCATAAATTGAGAGGATTTATCCAATCCTGTCAATTAATTTTTGATAATGATCCAGAAAATTTCTGTACTCAACTTCTTTTCTCACTGGTAGAGCTGGCAAATGAGTTGAACCGTATCTCTCTAATATTTCCAATGAAGATCCTTCCTACCTCCTCAATAATTGGCAGTTATTAGAAGCTCAATTATTCACTCTGTTTTGTGATCCCAATGAATTCAGGAAAGCTGAAAAAGAGTTGGACAATTTGAGGATTAAGGAAAGTGGTCATGTAGCCTTGTAAATTGCTGATTTGGGAAGCTTAATGTCAAAAATTTGAGATTGAGGAGAAAGATCTTACATTCATGTTTATAGAAGAGGATTGGCATCATGAATTTTGGACCAGTTGGCTTCTTACCATGGAAACTTTGATACTCTTCAAGAACTCATGGACATTACTCTGGAATTAGATACCAGATACCATGAGATAAAGAAGGAGAAGGGTAGTCATCAAGAAGAGAATCCTCCTGTTACTGGATCCAATCCTTCAAGGCCTGCTCAAGACTCATCTTCAAAAAGGCCTCACCATAAGAAGAACAAGAAGGGCAAGCAATTTCAAGCTTCAAAGGACAGGCCCCATTCTGCTATGCTTAATAAGGACAATAAATTAATTGGTTCTGAAAAGGAGAGGAGGATCAAAGAAGGGTTATGTACTTATTATGTTTGAAAGAATCCAGTTGAAAAATTCTTCAAGAGACCTCAGAACAGGCCTGTTCATCAAGAGGCTCCATAGAAAGCAGGGAAAAGCCTGAGTGGGGATCATGATGTGTTCAATGGCTCTCACTTATTTCCTTCAAGGGCACAATTGTGCACTCTGAATACTAGTGCCAAGAAATCTTTAAAGTTTCTTATTTTCTCTTCTGTCTCTGATATTTTTTATAGTATTCTCATTGATTCCGGTGCTACAAACTCTTTTATTGAAAAGAATTTTGTTCTCAAGTACTCATTGACTATGTCAGAGCTCCATGAAAAGATTCCTCTTTTCATTCTGGATTCAAATGAATCCCCTGCCTTGTTCATCACCCATTATACCAAGTGGGTAGTTGCCCCGCCTTCCTTCCAAAGCTTTGAACGGGACTTTGTTATCATAGATTCACCCAAAGTAGAAGACCTGATATTGGGCTATGATTTCCTCTACCATTTTAATTCTATTATTAATTGGAAAAATGGACTGATCACCTGTTATTCTAGTCATAAGGATCATAGAGGTATTAAATCTTCTGCTATTAATTCCTTGGCCACTGCTGTCAAGAGTGTTGCTCTGGTTGGTAAACTTAAGACACCTTCCCTTCCTTCTTCTGTCCATACCCCTTCCATCATGTCATCTCAGTCATTACTTAAGTCAAGAGATGAGGTTTTCAAAGAGATAAAAGATTTTGGAGAAGATTTTGCTACATCTTCACTTCATCTCTTCAAAGGGGATATGACCCCTCCTCCCTTATCTTTTCATGCCTCCCTGGAGGCGCAGTGGGATGAGGAGGAAGAGCCAGAAGGAATTGGAATTGTGTTGAAGGTAGTCCCTCCTGTTTAACACCAATATTTGGATGTATTTTCCAAGGTGAAAGCATAGAAACTTCCTCCACACCGCACCTGTGATCATCAGATTAAACTGGAGGGTCTGATACCTCCAGTTGATGGTATATACTCATTATCAAATCAAGATTCAGAAACACTGAGGGCCTACATTTCAGAGAATGTGGAGAAAGGTTTCATAAGGCCAAGCTCCTCTTCAACACAATCACCTTTCCTTTTTCTCAAAAAAAAGGATGGAGGCCTTCATTTGTGTTTTGACTACTGCAAATTCAATGCTGTCACTAGGAAGAACAGGTATCCTTTTCCTCCTATGAACCAGCTTCTCACCTTATTCAACGGTTTCACTCTCTCCTCAAAGATAGATTTGTGTGGTGCATATAATCTCCTGAGAATCAAAGAGGGGGGTAATCACTTAACTGCCTTCAGAACTAAATATGGTAGCTATGAGTATTTGGTTATGCCATTTGGCCTTACCAATGCTCCTGCTTCTTTCCAGAATCTTTTGAATGATATATCTTCAGATTTCTTGGATATTTTTGTTGTAGTTTATCTAGATGATATTATGGTCTTTTCCAGTTCTGAGGAGGAACATGTCAAACATGTGGCCTCTGTCCTCCAAAGACTGAGGGATAATAATTTGTTTGCCAAAGCCTCCAAGTGTGTATTTCATGCCTCAAGTGTGGAATACTTGGGCTATGTTTTTTTAAGTGATGGCCTCAAGATGCATTCTTCAAAGTTCCATAAAATCCTCAATTGGATTCAGCCCAAGAACATCAAAGCTCTTCAATCCTTCCTTGGCTTTGCCAATTCCTATTGTTGTTTCATTAAAAATTACTCCAAAATAATCACTGCTCTCACTTCTCTTTTTGAAACAGACTCTCCTTTTATCTTCAATGAGGAAGCTCTTAGTCAGCTCCAAATACTCAAAGAAGTGTTGACCACTGCTCCTATCTTATCCCAATTCAATCATTCTCTACAAACTATTGTAGAGACTGATGCGTATGATTATGCCTTGGGTGCTGTACTAAGTCAGTTTAATGACTCAGGAAAGCATCCCATTGAATTTGAAATTTGCAAGCTTCTCCCAGCTGAGATCAACTATGAAATTAATGACAAGGAGCTGCTTGGAATAGTTTGGGCTCTCAAGTGCTGGAGAGCTTTTCTCCTTTCTCTTTCCAATCCCTTTGAGGTCTTGACCAACCACTCTTCTCTTCAGTATTTCATGTCTTCCAAATTTCTTCCTTGTTTTCAGGCCTGTTGGGCTGAAGTTCTTTCTGAGTTTCATTTCACTATCACTTACCGCCCAGGAAGGCTGGCCACTTTACCAGATGCCTGGTGACATCAGGACAACGTGTACCCATAGAGGGGGGTGGACTTCATCAGCAAGAATTCTCAGAATTTCCATCAATTAATCAAGCAACATGGAATTCAAGAGTAAAGATTATTCTCAATCAAGGTGGAAATATTCTCAGATTTAGTTGACAAGATTCAAAAAGAAGTATGGCAAGAAAATTATTATAAAGAAATACTCAAGAAACTATCAAGAGGTGAATCAGTTACAGATTATTCTCTTGAACCTCAAGCCAAGTTATTATTATTCAAAGATATAGTGGTAATCCTAAGAAGTTAAGAAATCAAACTCAATATTCTTCAAAGGTGTCATGACTCACCATTGGCTGGCTATCATGGCCAGGAGAAGACCCTAAAGCTCATCAAGAGGGATTATTATTGGGCTGGCAGGAATCAATTCATTAAGGACTATGTTTACTCATGTCAGAAATGCTCAAGAAACAAGAACATTCATCATAAGAAGTTTGGATTACTCAAGCCTCTTCAAATTCCATCTGGTACTTGTAGTTCTTCATCAATGGACTTCATAAGTCAATTGCCACTATTGAACAAATTTGTTTCAATTATAGTAGTTTTGGATAGATTCTCAAAAATGGCAATCTTCATTCCAGCTTATGGAGCAATCACTGCCCTAGAATCAGCCCAAATCATTATCAGCCATGTCTTTTCCAAACATGGAATTTCGGTCAGTATTTCCAGTAATAGAGGATCTTTATTTGTTTCATAATTCTGGACCAATTTATGTCAGCAGCTCAAGATATCAAGAGATCTTTCAACTGCCTTTCATCCTGAAACAGCTGGTCGAACAGAGAGGGTAAATCATATTGTAGAAAAGTATCTTCAGATGTATCTCAGCTACCATCAAGATGACTGGCACACCTGGCTCCCTCTGGCTGAATTTGCCTACAATAATGCATGAAATTCATCAAGAAATCAATCACCTTTTTTTGCCCATTGTGGAAGAAATCCCAGCTTTGACTCAATCCATATTTCTCAAGATGCACCTGTTGGAAAGGTTTCAACAAAACTCCAATCAGTAGAGCAAGTTGTCAAAGAAGAATTAGAGTCATCAATAAGGAGATTCAAGAAGTATTCAGATAGAAATAGGTAAATTCCACCTGATTTCCAGCCTGGGGAAAAAGTATGGCTAGCTTCCAAGAACATCAAGACAACAAGAGCCACCAAGAAGCTTACAGAAGAATGGGTGGGACCCTTTGAAGTCATTAAGAAGATTGGAAGGCATGATTATCACCTCAAGCTTCCTTTGCAATGGAAGGCAGTTCACCCTGTATTCCATGTGTCATTACTAGAACCAGTCAAGCAGTCAAGCGTCCCAGATTGTAATCAATTGCCACTACCACCCACTCTAGTGGAGAAGCAAGAAGAATGGGAAGTGGCTCAGGTTCTGGGCTCAAAACTCAAAAGAGATAAATTATGGTATCTTGTAGAGTGGAAAGGATTCAGTGAAGAACCAGAAAGAACAGCTCCGGGACCAGCTTCCACCCTTACCAGCTCACCAGACCTTTCCAAGGATCTCCATGCAATGTATCCAGACAAGCCTGGCTCAATTACCTCAAGAGTTTGATTTTATGGTGCTTGGTGGGGAGAAGAGGTTATGAAAGTAAGTACCTCTCCTAGCATGCACCTTTAAGGGGGTATTCTACCCAAATGTTGCTGTAAGAATTACCTTGGCCACTTTGCGAGCACTTTTCAATTTTTTGGACATATTCAGAAGGCCTTGCAACATAAATAACCTCAAATTTGGACCTTTCTTCAAGATATGGCCAAATTCCTTCTTCCTTTATTTTTATTCTTTTCCAGCTTATGCCAATCACATTTATTCAAGACATTCATTACTTCAAAGTCAATTATGGCAAAGGTATCTGTTTTATGGTGCTTGGTGGGGAGTGGAAGTTAGGAAAGTAAGTTCCATCTTCTTGTGTGCATCCCAGAGGGTTCTACTTCTTGTGAAACATCACCTTGATCACTCTGTGAGCATCAAATGCTTGGGTTTTATCTTTCAGATAATTTTTGGCCAAAATCAAGCAACTCACCACAAGGACAACCTCAGGAGTTTTTCTATTTCTTTTTCTCTACTCTCATTTTCTTTCTTTTCTTTACTTGTATATTTCTCTTTATTTCTTCCTTGAAGCAGAAGCATCCCCTCCCAAATCATGTATTTGGAGGTTCCAATTATTTTTTATTTTTATTTTAGTAGGTATAAGAGTGGGGATAGAAGTCAAACCAAATACAAAAAAGGACAAGGAGACTAGTTATCTCTAACCAAATGATCAAAATGTTTCTGTAAATCATTAATCAACTAATCTTCATACCAGGCAAATTTTGCAGCCCTCTCCTCAGAAGCAGTCCCTGGAATGGTCCTATCATTAGCATACATAATCACCTCCCTACTATTCCTAACAACCCTCCCAAATAACCTGTCCACAGCATCCTGATTTTCACTTGCCATATTTGGATCTTCTCTGGTAACTTGTATAGGCCATTGATCCCTGCACTGAAGCACTTGAGTGGCAGTAAACGGCAAAGGAGAAAGTTCTTCTCCTGTTCTACTGGTACTGGCCACAGGCTGGAGTTTTTGTGAGGTGACTATGGGTGAGTTTCCAGGATGTTGGATGGGGGATGGTCTTACTGCTAGATTCAAGGCAGGCCTGGTGTGGGAAGAGTGTGGTGAAGCAGGAGGAATGGAAGTAGGAATGGCAGCAAGAGTGGGTTGGAAATCTCTGGGGGTACTGGGGATGATTTGACTTTGAAATCTCTTGGCAGGAGGCTGGGAAGGAGAAGTATTCAATGGATGACCAGCAGAATTAGAAACCACCTCAGCTTCTTCACCATCCAATTCATCACTAACTTCAGCATCCGGATCAGGTGGGGAATTGGAAATCTGTCTTATTCTTTTCACTATGCCTTCAGTATTGATCCTGGAAATTGGGACTTCCGAGCTGGAGTATATTGGCCTACCACCAACTGGAATGGGTCCTCCAACATTAGTCCATGTGGCCACATCCCTCTTCCTAGAACGAGTCACTGAATCAAGATATCAGTATCCATTTCAAGAAAGAAAAAATTTCACTTACAAGCATAATACCCTGAAGTACCATCAAGAGTAGGGGCCTCAGAAACTGGGAGCTCTTTCCCAAAAGGCCCATCAATCTTACTCCAAAAATACCTCCTGATGTTTGAAGCTTTCTTCCCAGTATGGCAACATGGCTTCTTCCCAATAAAGCAGTAGTGGAATTTTGAAGATCTGGGATTGTAGTTTTCAAAACAATCCCTCCCCTTCACCAAAAATTCAGTAAAAGCAGGATCAAGAACTTCAACTGCCTTGCAACTGTCATAAGTTTGGGTGGGATCAAAATGACCAGAAAAAGCCATTGATGGTGGAGAAAATCAATTGAGAATGCCAGAACCATGAAGGACAGATGGTGGCCACACAGAAGGGGAAGGTTCAGTGAGCTCAGTAAGTTTGGAACGCATGACTAAGGAATTTGCAAGCAGAAGATTCAAGGAGTCAGATTGAATAACTTAAAGTCTGAAAAAAATGACCTCAAGGAAGTCGGGGCTATAACTCAATGATGGCCCCCCTCAGAGTCCTTAAGGTGGTCAGTCCATGTCTCTTTTGGACTGAAGTCACCACCCAGGACCTCCCCTTCAGCTTTGGGGAGGTCAGAATCTTGATGGTCCCATGGGACCCCTGAATCCCCAGCAAATTTGGGCTCAGGGGTCATTTTATGTCCTGGGGTCCCCAATTTCCCCCACGGCCCATGGCCCACAGACTATAGGACCCCAAAATGGGCCAGAAAATGCCCTGAAGCCATAAAAGTCAAGAATCACCATAAGAAGGGCCATGACCCAAAATCAATGGTAGGGTCAATTGGGCCCCAAATCCACAAATTAAGGCATTTTCAGGGACAATGGGGACAAGACCCCCCTTGAAGACTTTTGAAAGGATTCCAATCAGGGCAAGAAGGGCCAAAACATCAAGTTGGCCCATTCACAATGAGGTATATGAACATATACTCATTGGCCATAAAATGTTGGACAGAAGAGCTCTAAGGAACTCATTTTTGGATACAACCCAAAGGTAATGCCTTGAAAGGAAGGAAAGGACTGAATCCAACAAAGAAGCATATTTTGAAGTTGAAAGCACTTACTCAAGTTAAAAGAAGGGGGAAGATAATTCAAATCAAGTATGACAGTGAAGAAATGAAGAGGGGATTTTGAGGAGAATGGTCAAGAGGAAAATATCATCAAAAAGAAAATTTTTGAAAACAATGGGGGGATATTGAGATGCCACTCAACAGTGGCAGGGTATTATGGTGTTCAGGAGCCCACCAGTTTCAAGAGGGGGATACTGTAACAACCACTAATCAGGGGTAAGGGTATTCATACTTACACCCACTAAAACACCTCAAACCAGCAAATTCACTGTGTGTATCAGAGTTCAGTTTCAGAAATCTTCTTTGCTGAGACATGCATACAGTCTGGCTCATCAATACAGCCTTTCAATACTTGTACAGGCTGGAAATACCCAATACAGTTTGGATACACCATCCCCAAGCTTTATGATCACTCAATACCACCAATCCACTTGTACATATCCTGTACAACCATACAGGACCTGTATTAGCCACACTCAATTCAATCATCAAATCTTCCCATGACAATTATCTGTCTGGATCAGGGCTGGTGATTCTCACATATAACAGCCCCTCTTTCTCCCCCCTGGGGACTTTTCCTCAGTTAATTAATTTAGTATATTTTTTTTATAATTATTCTTATCCTTATTTTGGGTATTATACTTATTTGATTTTAAGTTAGTCTTAGCCTTCTTTTTACTTTCTTCACCTATACAGTATGAGCTTGCTGGCTATATCCTTATTACCCCTTCTCTTCCCATTTTGTCAGGTTAAAACAGTAGACTTGGACTTGTTTGTGGTTGGCTCTTTTATTCTTACTCTTCTTCTTTGTTGCTGCTTTTCTTATATGATTTTGTTTGTTAGTTCATTACATACCACTCTTATGTGTATTCTTTCTTCCCATATCCTGAGCCCTCCATAAGCAAGTCCTAGTTTACTGAGTTCCAGGCCCTCTTCACTTAGAAGAGCCCCTGTGACATTCAGTTATCATCAAGATGATTGGAACACCTGGCTCCCTCTGGCTGAATTCGCTTACAAGAACTCTTTCCACTCTTAAAAAAAACAATCATTTTTGTACTGTTTATTGAAGAAATCCTCGTTTTTATTAAGTTTAAATTACTCAATATACTCCTTCTGAAAAGTTATCAACAAAAATTCAATCAGTACAGAAATATTTTAAGAGAGAAATTGAAGGTTCCATAAACAGGTTTAAGAGGTATGCAGATAAAAGTAGAGCAAGTCCACCTTTTTTCAATCCTGGTGTCATGGTGTGGCTTTCTTCCAAGAACATCAAATCAGCCAGAGCCACCAAAAAACTGTCTTAAAGATGGTTGTGTCCTTTTCAAATCTTGAAGAAAGTAAGCACTCATTCCTACCATATCAATGGAAGTCAATCCACTCAGTCTTCCATATTTCTCTCTTAGAGCTAGTCAAGAAATCAAAAATTCCAAATTGGCATAAAGAGCCTCCTCCTCCAATTATCATTGAAGAAGAAAAGGAATGGGGAGTCTCTCAAATACTGGACTCAAAGCTTAAGAGAGGAAAATTATGGTAATTGGTGGAATGGAAATTTTAAGTCAAGACCCAGAAAGATCCACTTGGAGACCAATTGAAAGCCTCAGTAATTTTACTGAACTTGTTAAGGATTTTAATTATTTATATCCTGACAAGCCAGGATCCAATTCTTCAAGAGCTCTATTATTTATGGTTCTTGATGGGGAGAGGAACTACCAAAGATAAGTCTCACTCCTGGTATGAACCTTTAGAGGTATTCTACCCTTTTTTGTTTTTAGCATCACCTTGGCCACTGTGTGAGCACTCTGAAATTTTTGGAAAAAAATCATTGGCCAGGCTTTCAACATCAATTCCAAAATAATGGCCATTTTCACTTGGGAAAATGGACCATCCTTTCTTAATTCTTTTTCAAGTTATTATCCTTTCCAATTCATTCCTTCAACATTTCTTCTAATTTATGGAACTGGAAGGAGTGGTAACTATCAAAAGTAAGTTACACTCCTGGTGTGGCCTTCCCTAAGGGGTCTAAAATTTGTCAAAAAATCACCTGGGCTACTCTGTGAGCACCTGTCATCAAATTTTCCTTTCCAGGTCCTTGGCAAATTTCACAATCAATTACCAACCTCTGTGATGAAGATTAGAACCTCCTAAACATTCATTTCTTTTTCCTTCCTTTCTTTTTCTTTCTCTTATTTTGATTTTCATTCTTTTATTTTTATTTTAAATTTTACTTTTATCATGTCATATTTCATGTCACAAAGATAATCAATTTCTTATGTTCATAATCAATCATGAAGCCAATGTTGAAAGAAGATCAAGCAAGTCCCACATAATATGCCAGCATTTTTTAATATCAGTATTAATTTTTATTTCTCAAAAGAACTCCTCGTTATCCCTTTTTGAAAACTCTTTCCAATAGCCTCAACAGGCTTTACCTTGTATTGGTGCACAACTTACCATTTCAAGGTGGGGGATATGGTCACAACCATGGAATTTACCCTCTTGGACTTCTATATGGCATATCAATTCCATATCCAATTTATGGCAATTTGGACATATCCAGAATCCATGGCCCAATTTGTCATTTCACCTTTTCTGGCCTTTTACTACCATTTCACCATCTGGGGACAACTTGGCCCCCTCATCATCATCAGGCCCTTTCTGGCCAGTCTTTGCTTTTGGGCACTCTGAGGTATTTTCCAGCCAACAGTGAAGATACAGTCCAAAATCCTGTATTTGGCTTTTTAAGATTTAAATACAGCTTGCGCATTTTGGTGTATTAATCCCCTTTGTGCCATTTTCCCATTTAATATGGGAAATATGCCCAATGGCCATATTACGTCATTTGGGGATTAATTTCCAGATTTGCATATTTTGTGCATTTTTTGCACAATTTGCACAAATAAAGTTTCAAGACTTTATAAGCTGTATTTGTATGAAACACTTAAAGGTACTTTGTCACCTCTGAAGCCACCCAAAACACAATTTTCACTCATATCCCCCTGGCATACTTCCAAAAGGCCTTTGGCCACTTTCACCCTCCCATAACTCAAAGTGCCATAAATGGTGTTGTACACCCTTATGCATCTTTTTTCACCAGAAATACAATGGCTCCAATATCAAAGGGCTATTTCAAAATTCCATAAGTTCATCAAGGCATCATATCATCCAGAGGATTCATCAAGGCTCAAGGACAAGTATCACTATCAAATATAAATACCGCCATCAAGCAATCATTGCATGTTCTCATTCACTGTGAGCCTTAGAGGTAATTTCATATACCCAAAAGACCACAAATACAAAATTAACATATTAATATAAATAAAAGAAATTTATTTATATTATTAAAATAAAAATCAAAATATAAATATAGAATTATATTAAAAATAAAAATACATTAAATTTTGTAAGTATAAAATTACATTTATACTTGAAAAAATTAAGTAAAAATGAAATTTTAACAAAAATTGTGAAAAAATAAATAAATTTGGAAAAAAGTTAAATAAAAATTATTATAACTTTTTATCCAATAAATAAACACATAAAAATTATTTCACCATTGGATTCCTCATAAAAAATCAGGTGGGGTCACCTCTGAGTGAAATTCTTGTAACTCAACTCTAAATAAGCTTAAATTAGGTTTTTAGTATTTTCAATACAAAAGTTGAAAATCCTCAAAACTTTCATTTAATTCACACCACATGTGGTGTTAACCATCAATTTTTGTGTTAAAATTGAGGTGTTGTGTTTAGTTTAGAAGTTATGAGGAATTGGAGTATTTTCAATTGAATTCAATTGAAATGTCAAAATGTGCGCGCGTATTACATAAGTGAACTTTGATTTACATATGAGGTGTCAATTATTACTGTATTGTACTGTACAATTCAATTGAATTACATATGTAAATTATAAGTATAATACATGATGAGGAATTAAAGGAAAAATAAATTGGAAAGATTAAATTTGGGGGGGAAAAGGAACTCCAGCTCTAAGGGGGAGCTATACCCCCAAAATCCTTGCTGACAGGCGTGGGATGTCAAAATTCACGCAAAAGTTCATCACTTTTGGCCTGGAATTGAGTTACAGGGTCTGTGGACTCAATTGATGATGAGGTTTTGATACCAACTGGGGTAGTTTTAGCTGTTGCCAAGAGGGTAAAACTACCCTTAAGATAAAACAATCATAGTAAAAGCAGTTTTAACTGGTTTCTACGCCTCTTACACACATTCTGACGTTTTTGAAGGCTCTAGGCCAGGTATTGCTATAGTAATGGCTGATTTAAGGGTCTAAAATGGCTAAAAATGGCTTAAACAAACCCTTTTTTGGTCTAAACCAGGGTCCAATGATGCCATAATTGGCTTTTCGGTTGTCAGACTGTTTTTCACGACTGACAAGAGTAAATTTCACTTTTGGAGTAAGAGAATTGATGGCTATAAAATAATGTCTTCTTTGCCCCACTTTTCTCTTCATGTTAGAATCTTTTCCTTTTATTAATTAGTTTAAACACTGTTAAACCAATAAATAAAAGATTCCCACAACCATTCTTAAATCATTTCAATCCTTTTAACCACGTGAAAAAATTATTATAATGATTGTTTGTAACTCTTATAATCATTTTTACCCCTGAACCACCCCAAAAGTGAATTAAAGCATCTTTCATCACTGTAAACTTTGTCACTTTGTTTCCAAATTCACTCTGGTCACTTTTGGGCATGTTTTCTCTTTAAAAATCTTTTTAAAGACTTTCTTCTTTAATTAATTGCTTGCAGTTCTTTGCTCAATTAATTCCAATTGAAATAGAACTTTCTTTTGTAGCCTTAAAATATCTCTTGTAGAGTATTTTTTGGATAAATTTTTATTGTTGGTAAAACAATAAATCTTTATAATATTATTGTTTTATACTAATAAAGTTATAAAAAATAAAAATGGCGTGTTTTCTCTTAAAAATAATATTTCTTAATATTTTTAATTGATTTTTACCTTATACAAATTTTGAGGACAGGAAAAGTACTTGATTTTCAATCAAAGTTTCATATCCACCCCTTACATTCACAGTATTACTCCATGGGAATACTGGCAGTTCATTCTCAAGGAATATTCCAGAGGTAGTTCCAAAAACAATATGTCAAGTGTAAATGCTCCATAAATTCACCTTGGCAACCCAATTCATTCAATGAAGTCTGGATTCATCAAGGCCTGTATTTCAATCATACACCATGGGAAGATCATTCATCCCAGTTCATTTCTCAATTTTGCAAGGTATACATTCCATCATACAATCAATACAACTTCCAGTATTCAATACAGATCAGCTTCCAGCCTGAAGGAGTCAGGCTCTCAATTTTTTACATATACCAGCCCCTTCGGACCCTGGGGGGTTTTTCCCCCACTTAATTAATATATTTTGATCTTATTTTATCTTTATGTATATTTTAATTTTGTTAAGTGAATACTGATTTTCTCAAGTCAGTCTTTTAGCATATTTTCCTTTTTTTTCTTCACCTGTCAGGGAATTTTGGTGGTTTTATGCTTTACTAATTCCATTGTTCATTCTGGAAGGTTGAAAAAGTGATTAAGAACTCACTTTCTTGGCTTCTAATTTCTCTTATTGCATCTCATTTGGTACTTTTATATATCTTAGAGAAATTTATTATTCTTTTATTTTATCTTATTCAATCTTTGGAGTATTCCAAGTGAGCTCCCTGATTACTATTGATTTAATAGGTATATGTGCTGAAAGAGTGAACATAGTATGTATAATTATGTGTGTGGAAGGAATGTTTTGTGATGTTATGTTGAAGATTTTCATATCATTTTTACACAACCACCGCAGTTTGAGAAAGATGATAGTCATTTGTGATATGGGAAAACAAATTCACCATTTCTCAACTTGAAATTATCTTCCAACAAGCCAAACAATACTTTAAAGTGTTGAGAGCCATATTAAAAGCATAAATCAATTTTAATTTCTGTCTTGATTTTTATGATCAAGGAAATTTACAAAAGCAAAGGCTAGGTTATATTTATATTGTAATGGTTTTGTGTGCTTATAAAAAGTTTTTTACTGAATGATGCAGCTTTAAATTTATTCAGTTTATGTTGAATACAACTAAATAACTCCACTCAAATAAGCTTCAATTAATAATAGAAGAAATAATGAATGATGTAAATCTTCTCTTGAAATTTGATCCATTGTTTTAAATAAGTTTAAATTTAATAATTAACTCAAGCTTTTCCAGTATTTGGATCGTTTGTTGAAAATATATTCCAGAAAGAAAAGCTGAGTGATTCTTGATATTAGATGTAAATTGTATATAATAAAAAAGCTAATGAGCCAGAAATAGAAATCAAACTTAAAAACATGATAAACAATTGAAAAGAGTGAAAATCAATCTAAAACAATAATATGATCCTCTTGAGAATCAAAATATAATAATTTTCTATATAGTGTATATTTAATTCTATAATGGCTAAAATCTAAAGCGTTTTTTATGTATGGAGTGAATGAATATTTTTCTGAACTTGTTTTTGACATTTTTTGTGTATTTTTACTCAATATTATGGAGTCTTTGTCTCCATGAGAAACATTCATGATAATTGATCAAAGAGAATAGATAAAGTCTGAGAGTTATGATAGTAAACGTTTGAAAGCCAAGACACAATAGTGAAGAGAAAATTGAGTCAAGAGGCCAATTAATATTGTATTTTTGATGTGATGAAAAAACAAGATTTTTGAGATAAAGAGATTTACAAGTTGAAGTTTGAGCTAGATTACCCAAATATTGATATTTAATCCCCCCGTACTTCAACAAGGGGTTTATAACAAGCTGAATATCTGTTACTCACTGGAAGAAGAGGAGCTTCTTATTTAACTGCTTCATTAGAAGATAGAACTCAATTGATACATGATTCTGGATCTTATGATTGGCTTATTCCATGTAATATCTGATGAGGTTTCTATGGACATGAAAAACCAAATAATGATCAGAAAAAACTGAAGATTCGATAGATTACATAAATAATAGTAAATATGAATTTAAAGAAATAGTTTAATTAATGATAAAATATAAAGAAGATAAAACCAAAAAAAATATTAATGAGCTCAAAAGGTCTAAATGCCCAGGTTTTAGCTACAGTATCCAAAATAGTGAAACATAAGTAGCTGATCCCTGGGGTTTGATAGTTATTATTATTATGAGCTTGGAGATTTTACTTAATAATTTAGTAAGAATATCTGCTTCAAAAAAAGTATTACATTATGAATCTGGATTGATAGGTTATGACTGATATTATCATTTATTGATAGTCAATAATACCTACCCGGTATTCTATAGAGATTAAAGCTAAATAATAATTGGAGGTTAATATATAATATCTTATCAAGTGACCAAAATATTTTGAGGATTATTTTTGAATATATAGAGAATATGGAAACAAAGAGAAATCCATCAATATAATACAGAGGATCAAAATTTGGGTTTAAAGCTATAGTGTCACAATGCTGTCTGTCAGACCTCAACAAAGGGAACTTTTGCCTAAAAGGCTATCAAACCAGTTGAAAGACTGATTAATACTGGAAAGTTGTAGATCACATTCCACCTTGTGACATATAGTATCCTAAATAATAACATATGATGAACTCCATGATTTTTATAATTATTATTAGATTGAGCTTTAGGATTCTAACACTATAATTGTGAAGTATTATTCCTTTGAACTATCTTTCAAGATAGGAATTAAGCTCAATTAAAAATAATTTCCTCATTTACTTATATATATCAGATTACATAAAGTGATAGAAATTAATGAACAGTGGTTTAGATTAATATCAAATTTCTGACAAAAAGCAAGATAAGTATCATCTTTATATCAAATTATTTTACTCCCTTAAACAAAAAACTATTTAAAAACAAATAAATGAAAAATACGCTTAAAATTACTTACTTTTGCTAATACTAACCTGATCACACTGAAAGAAAAGAAGGAATTAATTCAAAATGGGAATAGTAAGATTTTGATAGCTTCCAGTGCAGAAACTGGTTTATTTTATGTTATAAAGGCCATCAAATGATAATAGCATGAGTTTTTTTAAAAACATTTATCAATTATTTCCCTTCTATTTCCATTGAAAATCAATTTCATATTTCTTTTTTTTAAACAAATACATATATTTGGTTTTTCCTTATTCTGATATGCTTCAAACTCCTTTAGTTTTATCCACTTTTGTTTAATAAAGGTTCCATTTCTCCTGTTTCCCTGCTAGGTGTGCCATTTCTGATACTTTTTGTCTTAAAAGAACTGGAAATGTCGTGTTTTTTTGAGAATTTAATCTTAAAACTCCATGTACCATCTGCATGAGAATTTTTAGATGCTTCATGTTGACCAAACACAAAAGTATTTTTCCTCGTGCTAGGGTGGGCTGGATTGAGATTTGCAGTATTTTATGCCTTAATTCTGAATAAACGGCTTAGAACCCTTTCAAGTCATTACAAATCCACTTTCTCATCATAATCGTCCAGTTTATAGCTCCAAAAAGTCAAGTATATTTAGAAATTTGATGAATTTTTTCCAAAGAACATGAAATTTGATATTACCTTGTTGGAAACGCCTGCACTGGATTCATTATCCTTCCTATTACAATTGATTTAATCATTAGATCACTTATTTGGGATTGTTGAAAACTCATCCTTTACCATCATCAGATCCAAGAGTGCTATCCCACCATTTTGTAAATCAAATCAAACTAAAGGATGTATGTACTTGTATTATGTCATAAGTTAGATCCATCTCTTGAAAGCATAAAAATGAAAGTCCTAACTTTTTGCAAGTAAATTGATTACTTTTAAATCATCAATTTCAGTAATATGAAATCCAGTAGAATCCACAAGGCTATAAGCCTTCATATAATTTTCATTGTAGGTCTTGAATCATTCACCAAATTCTTTGCACTAAGATTTGCCTTCAATTTTTCTTCTAAATTCAATCCCTTTTTAGTGATTTGAAAATGATAGATTTTTCTTTCAGCAGTACTTAGAATATGGATGAAACCATATAATTAAAATCATGAATTATAATTGGTCTCATTTCAACACCATATTTTAATGAATAGGGACTTGGCTTGTTTGAGCTGAGGTAGTGGAATTTGATTTGATGATACGTTTTGGGTTGCAATAATTTTCATTGATGCCAAAATGACTGTTTAATATAAGATTATCAAATATATATTAAATTAGAATACATTCCTGAAATTTTTAGTGAGAAGAACTAATTTAAATGTCTAGTCAAAAGGAATAAAAGAAATGGAACTTCAAATGGAGACATGGGTAGTTTTTTAAAGCCCAAAATTAATTAGATTTGCTTCAAAGAGCTTTGATACAACTATTATAATGAGGAATATATTTTTTCTGAAATACAATTTGGAAAATAATAAGAATTCTTCACAAAACAAGAAGTTTCTTATGCAAGAAATATGTCTGTGGCATGATACCGCTGATTATTCTAGTTTAATGGATCATGAACTGATTACTTTCAAATAAACTCTTCACTATAAACTTTTTCCAATTTTATGGTTTTTCTCAGAGGATTATAAATATAAATTTGATTTTTTTCATCTCTTGAAGCCCCCTGGATCTTTGGGAAACCCTTCATGGATAATCCTTCTTCAATTGAGATAAGATATATTGATCAGAAATTATAGTTTTTTGATAACAAAGATTTTATTAATCGTTATATTACGAATTTTTTTAATTGATGAATAGCTCTTATATAAAAAGCTTACTTTTTGAATACTTTTTATAAAAGGTAATTGGATTAAAGGTTTGATAGTGGAAAATACTCAGAAAGATTATTAGTGAAATATTGAAATTAACCAGGATTGAAATTAAATTAAAACCAATAAGATGTAAATGAGATTCTCTTAATAGATAATTGGAATTTAATCACTAAAAGAATAATTAAACTCCATTGAGAGAATTTTGAAAAAAATCAAAAGAAAGGTTTTCTACATTGGTGGATTTGAAAGTTTTGAATTTGAATCTGAATGGATTGTAATAGGAGGAATTTCTATAAATTATATTCTGAGAATTGTTTGATATTGATAGACTTATGGGGAGATTGAAGTTTAAATCCTTCTTCCAAAGCTCAAAAATTACTGATTTTTTTGTGGGAGAATCATGCAGAAACTACATATGCATACATGATTTCATAATAAATGAATGACCGCCCATTCAAGAACTTTCACTGGGTGAACAGTTCAAATTCAATCTCAGTATAATCTTTGATTTGAAGTGAAAGAGAACTTAATGGATTTTTTCCTTAGAGGTTCAAGGTTCAATGAGGAAGCTGGCTAGACTCTCATATATATATCTCCTTGGCTTTAAAGGTGCGGCCTGAGTGACAATAGCATACATAAAATAAATTTCTGCTCCAGACATTTTCTTGAAGCCTCAATATCTTCCATTTTTTCTTTGATTGACACTAATAATTTTCCACTTTTGGGAAAAGCATCTTTCACTGATAATTTGTACTTTTTCAGACATTTCAAACCTCTCAATTGAGATGTAGTATTAATTTTAGAGCTTAGGTGGCTGTATTAACATGTTTCTTTCAAACCAAAATGAATTGGAAACTCAATTATACCTATATATGGAAAATGTTCTAAAGTTAATATACAAAGTAGGCTTCCTTATTTTCCCCATCACTACCAACATTTTTGAGTAATTTTATGATTTGATACTAAGAAAAGATATTAAGTATTTGCAATTGATTACTAAAGTAAAGCTATAAAAACTCCATTTGGTAATATTCACTTTCAAAATGGGATAATATGAGGTGGTTTAAGATACCTTTCTTGAAGAATTAAACATATATATTTATTTATTCGTTTCTAAATTGCTCCATTTTCTAGACATCTACTGTTTCCTAGAAGGAAGCTTTCTTCCAGAAGTAAGAGATTGGATTAAGAAGAACTGGTTTGAAAATAAGCTGTGGATATGGGAAGTCCCCTCGCGCCAGAAGCAACAAAGGCTGTAATTAAATAATAAAATTGTCATCCAAGATCAAGTTTCTTTCTTATGGTCTCCATAACAAGGCATAATTGATAAAATATTTTCTCAAATAATCCAATACTGGAAAATACAGGTAATGATCATTTTATATTTTTCAATCCATATTACCAAAACACTCACCACAAAAGACTTATTACAACAAACTTCAGCTCTTCTGAAATATGCAGTTCAAATCTCATTTTCATGGGTCATTTTAATCCCAAATAATAGATAATTCGCATTAAAAAAGCTGAGAAATTACCGCTTAAAGAATTTTCTTTTAGGGGCCTGAAGCATAATAATATTAGTCAGCCTCAAATTTTAGAATAATTTTTCTTTATTGATAGAAGTAGTAAACAAGCTTTAGTCAAAAGAATATTTCAAGATAAAAATTGATTACATATTTGAATTTTTCAAACTGATGTTAAATAATGAGGGAAAATTTTGAGGTTTCATTGAAGTACATATACATGGATTGGATTTAGTAGTGGAAATGTTGTATAAAGTCATAAAGCCATGCCATGGAAAAAAATCAAGGAATATCTTAAATAATTCCTCTATTCCCAGGAATTGTCGTAGAGGTGCTTTGTTTAGTAAGATAAATGATCTTTATTTCATTCTTTTGGAGGAATTTGATAAATTCTAATCATTTTAATTAGAAATAATAATCTGAAATTTGATTTTTTTGGTAATTATGGCTGATAATAAGTTAAAATTTGTTACTAATTTCAGTTTTATGAGTTCTATAATCAGTTTCATTTGTTTTTAGATGTGAGTAACGATTGAGAAATTTATATTTTATTTTTTTAATGTAAAAATTGATAAATTGGCAATTTTTATCTTGAAGTTATTTTTGAGTACCCTATACATAGCTTCTTTTTGTATTTTATTCCAAATAATTATTGAAAAGTGTAATAATTTTTATATCCTCATTCCAAAATTTCTCAAAATTCTTTCTTTGTCTTGAAGCTATCTTTTAAATAATAAAAATGAGATATAGAAATCTAAAGATATATGGTTTATAATATGTGATTTGAAATCTGTTACATTATTGAGTTTATGTTATCAATTAGTTTATAAAGAAGCTTTTCCAGCTATTATAAACTGAAATATCTAGTAAAAGTTACTGATTCTACCCAGTGAAAGAAAGCTTCATCTAAATAGAACCCCGCTCACAGGAAAACGTTTTTTTCACCATCGGAAGTTTCTCATGACATCAGAAGAAGAAGGTCCTTAAAGAGAGTTAATTACTTGCTACTAGAGAAAAATGAAAACCGATTCCCACCGAAAGGGAAAGCAAAGTACTAAGACGTGTACGAGATTCTGTAACACAAATCTAGTAATGATTTGGCTTAATATTGATATCATGAATCCTCTTTTCAAATTCAAAGGAAAATTAACCATAAAAACAGAACTTATCAGTCAACTAGAAAAACTAAAAGGTAGATTACTTTTAAGGGAAGGTTTGATAATTTACTCCTATGCAAAGCTTCACATACAGCCCATAGAGCGTTTGGAGCTCCATAGAAAATCCAAATGGAAAACTAAGGTCTTTCAGAGGAAGAGGAAGAGGATAAGAGCTTGGATAAAGTAGTTAAAGCTGGAACCTTTCAATATCCCACATAATGAAGATGGCAGATTAAAATATGAAATATTTTAAAAATCAGTATCTCAGATCCACCAGATTCTTAAAGATTTAATGAAATGATGTATGATAAAGAGTAGGCTCATATTCATTGTACTCGGGGAAAATTCTATGGTAGTAAAAAAATCTTAATAATAAGCCAAACAGCCTCAAACAAGATGATTCAATGAGTCAATGTCCAAAACCCCATAAAAGACAGTTATTAAATAAATAAAAATTATATTAAATTAACGATAACAAACCTAAAATTCAAGCCGAAATATATAAATTCAAATATTTTGATGACTGGAGTCAAACAGGGTAAACAGTGTGAAAAACCCTCACACAATTCCCGTAAATTAACGAAGAGTCAGAAATAAGAATACCAGAGATAATTTTTTCAAGATATAAACATTATAACCATGCCCAGATGACTTCTAGAAGGCTAAAAGGATATCAGGGAAAGAAATTAGTAGTTTTGAATAGTGAAAAGAAGTTTCCTTTCCACTAATTCAAGCATCTATCCAATTATTACAGGAGGTTCAAAAGAGAAGAATATGATTTTATATGAAAGTATTATCTTTATTGGAACAAATATCATTCCAGAAATACTGGACTGAAATGAAACATCCTCAATCATTTCAATTATATCTATGAGAAAACTTAGAGAATAATTAATTTAGATTCTCTTTGGAATAAGTTTGGATAGCTAATAAGCTGTAAGAACCATCAAATGAGAATATGATACAATTATATGCATAGATCAAGAGAAAAGAATTTTCCCAGAGCTTAAACCACTATCATTCTAGAGAAAAATATGATACGGCTATGGACTGTGGTATAGAAAACATAAATTTACTTAACCAAGCTCCAGCAGAGAGAAAAAACTGATAAGAACTCCAAGAAGCCTCCATGCACAAATTAATCGAAGTAAAACTCATTTTAATTAAATTTAGGAGGATATGAATATGGTATAGGTTTTTGGTCTACTGCATAAAAACAATGATGTAGAATTTCCCATTGCAAGAACCCCCCCCCAACATTGAAAATAAGGAAAAGGCACAGATCACCCAATGACTATTGATAATTTAAATGACTCAAGACTAAGCTAAAAATTAAAATAAAGATCTTGGAAAGAAAGGAGGTATGAATGAAAAGTTTTAAATCAACTGAAAAATGTCGCTTTCTGTCTAAATTAAACTCATCTATGTCAATATGACGAAATGGTAGTCTATAAATATCTATGATATTCAATTAATTTTCCAAAGAAACCCTGCTTATTTGATTTAATTAAGGTTAAAGAATGCCTTCAAGATCCATTAAAATTATTTTGACAATGAGATGAAATAAATAAATGGAGCAAAAAATACGGCCATGTTGGAAGTAGCAAATGTTTCAGAGATAAAGAAAGAGATCTTGGATATGCAAGAAGACATTCTGTGTTTTTGAATTGTGGGTTACCAGTGTAAAAGGATTCATATTGGGGTTTTCTCAGAAAATCAGCAGTCGTGAAATCCACTGAGTCTCATATGGAATTGAAATTAAGAATGATATTTTCCTCAATCAACTCCCAAAGAACTTAGGGAATTCTATGAAGCAAAAATTCTCAAGGGAGTATTATTCAATGATAGAGCCAATATTCTAAAAATTTCCAAGAAAGAGAGTATTAAAAATGATTTAAGCTTAGGTGACGAATAACTAGATATAAGCCAATATCTATATATACCTTGGACACGAGAAAAAGCGATAGTAACGACCTTGTAGCGAGCCAAGATGAATAAATTGTCAAAAATTCTCGATCTCCCAAAAATCATGAAAAGAAATTCCCCAAGGAAAGAGTAAATCTTATTGAATTTATCAAGGATATAAGTTTTAGTCAAATAATGACTTAAATTATGAAAGCATTTTGAATAGAAAAAGTGAGAAATATTTCAGTAATTTAGCCAAATAGAGTAGCATATGGACGTCTAAGTATAAAATATATTGCAATATAATCAAGAATAATTTTTAAAGAGGTGGAAAAGATGTTACTTGGAATTCCATAATTTTTTGTAACACCTTACTTCTGAGAGTTAAAAATCCACTATTTCAAAATTCGAATGATCATTATATCTATTAATTTGATAGAAATTACTTCAAAATGACTGAAGACATATATAGCTAAAAATTTTCGAGATTAAGTAATTCTTAGACACTTGGCGAGAGAATGAAAAGAGGATACTTCATGGTCTAATTAGTTAATTATTATGATTTAGTATTTAATTACAGGAGAAAAACTCCATAAAAGCAGAAACATTTTAAATAATATAGTATGATACACATGCCATTTGTATCAAAATGGGTGAGAAATGACAAATATATGGAATTACAGTTACAAAATGAGCCAATTAAGCTCATACGCCTATGCATCTTTGAGGGAAGGTTTTCAAACTTTTCAATAAGAGATTTAAATTTATATTGGATAATGATGAGCTATTTTATAGCCATTTTCAAATCCTAGTGAGCATTCACTAAGGCTGTTGGAGTATTCCACTGTTGAACCGTGCCTTTTGTTCTGAATCAAATGTTTCATTTGATTATTTGTACTTTTCATCGAACAAAAGTAAAAATACTTTTGTGTGTTTTCTTATTGTACATGTTTTACTAAAAAGCACTGTACTCTTTAATATTTAAAGAGACAGTCCTTCGTTGTAACTAACAATATGAAAAATAATAATAAATTATTCTAACTGTCGTCGTCGCTTCGTTATCGTATCCTTAACTCTTCGTGACCACTTCCTTAACAAAGGCAAAGGCTCAAATTTTAGCTCTCATATACCTTCTGAAGTTCTCAATAAAACTCCATTGAATTAGTATTTATCCCGAAAAACTTGGTGGAAACTTTCTAATGGTATTTCACGTTTAATTTGAGAATCTTTAAAGGAAAATTTAGAATGCTAGCCAATTTCTGCGATTTGTATTCTATATAATTCCCCTCGAATTTAGGGATTTTAATATACAGGAAAATAGAGATGTATAGCAATCTTGAACTTCCCACTTGTAGACTTAATTGCCTTTAATAAGCCCTAATATCAAAATATGAGTGAGATATCTTTTTTTGTATTTTTCATCATAAAAAGATAATTTAGAGAAGATTTTAAATCCCCTTTAAGTTTACAAATCTTCATTCAAATAATGAAAGGATGAGGAGAAAATTAATAACCTCATTGATATCTTTAATTATTTCTCATGTAGAATTTTGTATCATTAGCGTGAGTGGTATTTTTTAGGTTGGAATTTAGCCAATTTTCTTAAAATGATAACTTGAAACAATCCACTCCTGAATTCCCTCTAAGCTTTGTATTTTAGAATTGGGGAATAAATAAGCTATACCAGATTTATTAGATGGCTAATTGTAGAAGTTCATCACTATTTCTTTCAGTTTATATTGAATATTTTCTCAGATAATGAGGGTGGAAGATCTCTAATCCATACATGGGTCAATTGAAAATAGAGTTTAACAGCTTGTAGACCCCTATCCTTTAATTGAAAGTCCAGAAATCCCCCAAAAATGAAAAAATAAGGCAATTTCATCTGAAAATAAAGCTCTTTTCTTCTTTATATATCTATTATACTTCAAAAGAGTGCTGATATCTCCTATTGTGAAAAATTCTCTTGTGCTGTGGTATTCAAATGTGGCAGTAACTGGAGGGAAAATCATGGGTAACTAGTTTTGAATTTCTAATAGCTCCTGTAACAAAGGGTGGGAAGGGTGTATTTCCCAACACTCCTAAAATACCAAACAAAATTTTCCCTAGAGGTCACCAAAAAAATAAAATAGGTAAGTAGCTTTCAAATTGAAGAATAAATAGCCCATCTATCTCATATCAGACCTTTTAAATATATAATAACAGATATAATTACAGTAATATAGCTAATTATGAAATTTTCAAAAAAATACTTGTCTTTTTGATTTTTATTTTTAGTTTAATTTGGATGAGTGGTTTCCTCTTGGTTATTAAATATTGGTAAGATGTATTGTATAAGAGGTTCTGTAAAATGTGATGTTTTTTCATAATGGTAATTGTGTTAAGCTAAATTTATAATAGAGTAAAAGAATCTTTAAAGGTTTGTTATTTCTTGAGCATTGTTGATAATAACATAGAATTGTATTTGTCAAATTTAAACAGTATTATTCTTTGATATTGAATGTTCAAAGGGTTAATTTAATATAGAAGCTTTTCAAACTATATTATCTTAACTGGAGAAGATATTTTTGTTTAATAAAGAAGTACACTAATCTTGGCTACTGGGTTAATATCTTTAATACTAGATTTCACTTAGTTTAGCTACTGGGAAATCTTCAAAAGCTATACTTCCACGGAGCTTAGCTACTGAGAAATTCAATTCACTATAATATACTGGAATAACTGCAAGGTGATGGAGGACCTATTCCTGTGCTTATAATTTGTGGGGGATATAATCTACATGGGGCTAAGCTTAAAATTTGGGGGAGATTCCCCCTCTATTTATATCTTTGGGGAGCCCAGGGAGCCCTCAATGGGAGCTGTTTTTTCCACTTTAATTCCTCTTTATTCTATCATGTGACTTTGCTTTGTGGTGAGGACCTTTCTTGCATATTTTGTAGTATTCCATACCTTTCTGGACCAGCTTAAAGCACAATGAGGGTGAAAAACTTCAAAATATCAAGATTTAAATGGTTAATGTAGGATATCTCATATCAAAAGACACTCTCACATGAGTAAGTAAAATAATAACATGGATAGTATTTAATAAAGGATGATGTTTCCATTCAATATAGAAATAGCCTAAAGATTTTCATAACTCAATAAATAGAAAATTAAGTAAATTGTATAAAGTTATACAAAATACTTTACATTTAAGATTTACAAAAACAAATAATTTGGTTTGATACATACATAAAACACAAGATTAAGTATGTAAGTTAGTAATTTAGAAATAGATCACGCCTAAACCCATCAACAATACTATATTACTAAGGATTACATTCAAAAAAATGAATTTGATATAACAGGATGAGAAAATAATTATCAGTACACATCCATAGAATAAAAAGATGGAATTAAATTAAAGATTAATCAACTACATTGATAGAAAGATTCAAAAAGGCTTCAAACCCCAATCATAATAAAAGCAAATGATGCAGTAATTATACCAAATAAACTCATATCCAAATTAACACCAAGTAAAGCTTAATAAGATCAAATAATCAAAATTACCATCAAAAACACCTCAAGTTACATAATAACTCGAGCAATGATGCAGTTTCCCAAACAAATGGTGCAATATCTCTAACCAATGGAATCATTTGAATATTTATCTCCGCCTAAACTCCCCCAAGGCTGTGCATAGTAATATTAAAGCTTAATTAAAATCAACACAGAGCCTCAAAATATGGTGCAATATACAAAGCACATGGTGGCATATCTTGATCCAATGACACCATCTCAAAATTACTCACCAGACAGCTTTACTCAAGGCTGTGCATAATAACATTAAATTTCAATTAAAATATGAATAAATTCCCGAGCTCTGATACCATATTTAGATCCAATGAAAGCCTTTAAAGATTATTCACCAGAAAAACTACCTCAAGGCTCTGCATAAACATCAACAAAGCTCAGAATGATTCAATATTCCAAACATATGGTGCAATATCTTGATCAAATGACACCATTACAAACTTATACACAAGCAAAACTAACTCAAGGCTGTGCATAATGATATTAAGATTTAATCAAAATATAAATAAAGCTTAAAAATATTGTGTAATATATCAAACATATGAGGCCATATCATTATCCAATGCCACCATCTAAAAATTACTCACCAGAAAAATTAGTTCAAGGCTGTGCATAAACATCAACAACTTTCATAATGATGAAATACTCTAAACATATGGTGAAATAATTTTATCAATTGGCACCATTTCAAAATTACTCAACACAAAGTTTACTCAAGGCTGTGAATAATAATATTGAAGTCTTATTAATAAATAAATGAAGTTTCAAAATATGGTGCAATATATCAGACATATGGTTCCATATCTTCATCCAATGAGACCATCTCAAAATTACTCACCAGGAGGATTAGCTCATGTCTGTGCATAAACATCAATAAAGCTCATAATGATGCAAAATTAAAAAAATACAATGCAATATCTCGATCAGATGACACCATTTCAAAAACACTCAACAGCTAAAATATCTCAAGCTAAAACTTTCTAAGTCTCATGTTTTTGGGTGCCTCTCTAGAGGATTCAAAGAGTATAAAAGGGGTTCTCTCTCCCTCATTGTCCCCCATTCTCATAAAATTATTTCCCAATTAAATGAAAATATAATACTCAATTGAAAGGAAACATCCATTCCTATTCTATTGGGATAACTTGTAAAATAAAGCTATAAGCTCAGTAGAGAAGATTGAAAGCAAATATTAGTAGTCTTAAATTGTTGAGAAAGAAGTATTTAAAGTATTAATGAAAGAGCTTAATATGGAATAAATAGTATTATCACAATAATATTCTTAGTGGTCTTAAATGATTGATAAAAGAATCACTTTCAGTATCAATGAAAAAGTTTAATATCGAATAAAAAGTATTATAGCAAGTAATATAGCTAGTATTAATAGATTGGTGCCCAAAGAAGTTATTATTAATGTTAGTATCACCAAATATTTTATCCTTATCATTGTTAAATCCTTCATTTATTAAAGGATAAATATTCTTATTAAGTAAATATTATTAGCTATTTTTTCATAAAAACACTGATGAAATAGGTTACTAAATATAAAATATTACTCTTATATTATCAAAAAAGGAAACCCATCAGAGTATTATACTGGGTCTATTCTATATCTTATATTAGCAAATACCATTATACTCCATATTATTACACTCAAAAGATTAAAAATCACATATATTATTATAACTTATTAATATTGTGATTTATATCTAAATCCTACCTGTGGTTTATATTATAGTGGCATTAAACCAGGTTTTACTTATATAGTGAGCATAAACATGATTTATCCAATTATAAATTAATTCTGATAGAAACTGCTGATAGTCTTCTCTAGCTGTTAAGCTACAATCTTATTTTTTGTGAGCTCTATAAGAATATTATTTAGTATATTCAGAGGGGGAACTAATAGAAATTAGCAACCTGGTTTACAGGATCATTCAGAAATTTAAATATTTTACCTTTGATTTCCCCCTCAAGGACTTCCTTATACAATCCCACACTAAAGGTAGTTCCACAGTGTCAGGTGACTTAAGGTTTAGTGACAATTTTTATTCTTCACAGCCTCCATTTTTCACATTATTGTATTTTGGGGATCTGGTTATGACATGATATTCTTGGATTTTTGTTGCATGCATGAGGTGATTTCCTTTTTTTATGAGTATTTGTCTTCTTTCACAACCTTCTTTATGTCACATGATATTCTTTTTGTGGGGGAATTATCACATGATTAACTTGTATTTCCCTTCCCTATGTCATGTTTTATGCTTGGTAGAAGTGGCCATGCAATCTATGCAGATTTCATGGTGGTGCTTCTTCTTTTTAGACTTTATAGTGAGGTCAGGTGATGATTTCTTGCACTGATTAATTTCCTGTTTTGTATTGTATGATGTGATTTTTTGGTTTGACACATGCTGTGCATATTTCAGGATCTGTCTATGATAAAGCTATGATAAAACCTTAGCTTTGACTGTGACACCAAAAGCTATAATAACAGATAGTTTTATAGAAATATTCAGGGATTTACCATTGAGGAATAGTGGTGGTGAGCGCTGTTGAAAGTGCTTAATGCAATTTCATAAATTGCTTTATTAAGATAAAGACTACAATAACAAATATTATGGTTATGACTTATTATTTTCCAAGAGTATAAATGTTGGTAAACAGTTGTAAAACATAGGATTTCAAGAGCAGGTTGGGATTTCCCTTTTTATCCTGAACATGGGTGAAAAGGTGCTCTGGACCAGTTCAGGTAGAGGAAGTAAAGATTTTTCACTTCAAAGGACTTGCTTGTGACTTTCACAAATCCTGTATAGCCTTTATTTGGCTGAAATGTAGTTTTGAAACCACATCTGGGCAGTTTTCACCAATACATGGTGAAGATTTACATCTGGGGACCACACAGCCCTCTTCTGATGTGTTTGAAATGTAAAATTCTGTACAGAACCTGTATGGAACTGTGGTATTAAAAAACCTATACTATGATGTATTGAAGGATAAAAAGGCTCCTTTGTCAAATTGACACCTCATGTTCAAGGATATGGGACTGTATCCTACAGTAAAGGTGTATTGGCCCAGCTGTGAGATATGAACCTTAATCCTTGCATATAATTTTCAGTTTTGAAGATACTACTCTTAAATTTAGCTCGTTGTGTAGCCCAGGATGATTTCTACACAATGGTATATCATTTGGTATGGGTAGCATTCAATATGGTAAAGTTATACCAAGTTCAATCCCCATTATTGAGATATGAATTTTGCTCAAATACTGTATGGAAATTGTTTGCTCCATAGATTTAGATCTAGATGGTTTATGAGGAATTGATGGAGCCATCAGATATCCCTGATTTCTCTCTTTCCAAAATTACCCCACTTTAGGTATTTAACACTAAAACTGTAGAAGCTAGATGAGAGGTGAATATTTCATTCACCCTTCTTTGGCTCTAATTTGGCCATCACTTCTGTAATTTGATGCTAGCTCAGTTTGGCCAGTACCATTGGATATCCCTTACTGATAGCTTCAATTGGAGAACCCACTTGATGGGTATCAGCCTCTTTCTCTGGGTTTTACATGAGAGGTGGAAATTGAGGTTTATGTGCAGCAACTGCTTTGAGCCTGAATAGGTTTTTTATTATTTGTCCTATGATTATGGGACATGTATATTTGGAAATGGTTGAGCTTCCTCTTTATTTTGATACCATTTGAGCTTTTTTGGCTCAGACCCATTTTTGGTTGTATTTTACTCTACCATTGGTTTATGGTATTCTGACTGTCATGGTTGTGCTCTGGCTTCAAGTCACAGGCAGACGGAATATTAATGTTGTTTAGATTCAATTAATGGTGTGCACCCCATAAACCTTTTTCTTTCTGAATTGCATGAGGTTAGGAGTGGTGTAAATAATCTGAATTTTGATTGACTATTTTCCAAATGAGTTTATCTGTTGCCTTTCATAAGAATGTATTTCTGTGTCCTACCAGAATTGGAAAGTTACTATTGATAAAAAATGGGGCAATACTGTTTCTGTGGTGGGGATTACTTCCAGGAAATACAGTGCATTGCACCTTTCATCATGTAACTATCCTTTTTCTCAAGGAAAGTTGGCTGTGGAATTTATGCAGGTGTTATTTTCTTATTGCATGAGCTCAGTAGATATAAGAGGGGTGCAAAGCTGGATAGGGTGGTACCTTGCTTGTTATAAGTTTTTTCTATATGTAACTTGATATGCATAATGAATTCAAATTTATTTCTTTTGATACATACACTGCTTTTTGTTGCCTGTGCCATGGGTTCATGAATACGCTGAAGCTTCTCAATGTAAAGCTGATATTTCAGTGTAAACATTGACTGTAAGTCTGCCTGCAGGCTGAATTTATTTCTGTTCTGGCCTACTATGAGCTTGACCCTGGTGAAAAAAATGGTATGGAATACTACACTATTATTTTAAGTCAATACCTGTAGGAATACAAGCCTGATATTTCAAGCTTCCAGAAAGTTGAAAGCCTCATTTTTTCCTTAATTCAATTCCCCATTCAGGTTCTGGAACCATAGGTGGGCTATCAGAGGTAAAAAATCTCTGTATGCAGTCATTCAAAGGAAGGAAAATATTTGCTGGATTCCCCAAAGGGGTAAAAGGAAACGTTCTCTAAATAAAAATATGATTAATTATTTTGTTATTATAATTAATTCTTTTTGAAGTTTTTAAAAAACTGAGAACCTGTATGTCTTGTATATCTTAACTATTATTTATGATTAAAATATAAATTCTTTTTGGAAATACTTTGATAAATCAATTCATGATTTTTGAACCCATTGATCTCATCAAATTTATCACCACTATTTTGGATATTGAGGACCATTTGATGATTCATTACCTAATTGTTTTGTTTAAAAATCAAATATATAGCTTATTTTCACAAGCCTCTGATATGTCATAAACTTAGCCTGACATATAATCTTATATATTAGTCTTATATTATGAAATAGAACCTTATTTTGAGGTTTTTTTTATGAAAAGTCTCAGTAATTATTAGTAGTATGACTTTTCTCAAATGAGAATTAAGAAGAATGAGCCTTCTAGCCAAAAATTGAAAAGATAATTACTATCCATACAGATTAGTTGTCTATAAATAAACGGTTATATGAAAAATGGTATATTATTGAGTTCTTTATATAAAGCTATACTTATTATATTATAAATACTATTAGATATCACTGGAAATTATAGCTATAATAGTATAAAGTCTCTAAAAGAGAAGCAGATATGTGGTTAAGCTAAATTGAGACACTCTTATTAAAAAAAGAATATTATTCATGATGATATTACTATACAAGACTATGTAAAAAGAAATTTTCAACAAATTTCTTTACAGAAATAACTGTTACAAAAGAAATAAAACATTAATTAAATTCTCACTTTCAAGATATTTCAGAATATAAGAAACAAAATTTATTATTGAACAATAAATATAAGTAAAATATTTACTAAAGAAGATCTTTGTGGAGATTTTACAGGATTTGTGGAGTTAAAAAAATTAAAACAAAGATTTCATGAAACTAGAATACAATTGTTAGCTATCATAATTAATATAATGAAAACTCTAACAGGTAAAGTATCTTACTTGGAACTAACAAAATATGTAACAACCATTTTTCAATAATAATCAACATTTATATTTCTTAATAATATTTGAGTTTAATTGATTTAGTGATGAATGATTCAAAAATCGAGGATTCAAATTCTCTTCCTATTCCTTCCAAAAAAACCCTTTTCAGCTTTTATTCTATAGAGGGCATGACCATTTTAAAAAAGAAAAACCATACATTGAAAGCGATTTTTTGGCTGAAAATAACTTCATCCTTGATTTAACTCAAAGATTTAGCCGTTATTATTAATTTTTCTTACTTGAAAAATAATTTGTAATTATAAATTTCAGGATTAATGCTTAATTCTCTGAAATAAGACCCTGCTTCAATTCAATACTATGAAGAACTTGAAAATAAGACTTCAAGCTAAAATCTCCACAAATGAACTTTCAGTTGAATTTTAAATATTTCTTCCTTTCATTTAGGCTCTACTAAAGAAGGTATCCTGAGGGATAAATTCTAATAATTCTTCCTAAGAAAAAAAGCTTTAACATTGGTGTATATACAGAAAAGAGTAACTCTCACTTACTGTTAAAGCTTTGTGTAAATACATTGAGAAGTTAATTTGTATTTATTTCTGAACTTTCAATCCTTTTTCCACAAATATATAGCATTATTAAGCTAAGACTTAACCTTTTCAAGGATTCAAATGAGTTAACTCTACCTTTTGAGCCTAGTTACACTTATTTAAGCTTATTAAAGTATTTTTAGTTCTTATAACCTCGACTACAGGTCTTAAATATTTGATTTACCCTTTGAAATCTTGTGATTCCTTTTCAAATGGGGTGTAAACCAATTTGAACCTTAATATTCAGATTTATCCCAATATGCGGGATTAGATAAGTTTTGAAGTCCTTTCAACAGTTGGAAACCCTATTGGTGCTTGTTAATATTACAAATGTGGGATACTCTGAAAACATTTTCCATTTTTCATTTTACAACCATGTACTTGTTACTTTTCCCTTTGTATTTGTTTGACACCATAGCTTAAATTTGAATAAATTTCCAAAACTTTAATGCAATTTTTAGCCCCTGTATGGTTAATTCTCAACTATCTTGGAAAAAAACACCACACCTAAATTCTAATAAATTTTTGGAAGCTTACATATACAGGATTTAACTTTGAGTCTTATTTCAATTACGTGAAACTCAAATATAAAGTTCTTCTTAGTTTTAGTAAAATTTCTGGAATACTCTCAAATCTTTTCTTATACTGAAATAACAAATTTTTCCTCAACAACCTATGGAGTTACCCTATGTGATTGTAATTGTAGAGCTCATTTATGAACCAATCTCCATATTTATGTTTATTTGAAAGGAGCTTATGAGGAAAATGCGTTTAATTTCATTGTAACTCCATTCAATCGCCCAGAATATCATAGAGTTAAGTACTTATATTACTCTTTGTGACCTTATGGGAAGGTTCTATATACTTCACAGGCTCATACTCATACTATATATTTGTAACTAAAAAATATATAACCCCTTATAGTATTAAGAATATTCCTCTTATGTCATTATACCTTATGAATACATAATATTATAGTTGAATCCGAACTATTAAATGAGACATTATTTATAAGATAATTCTTATATTATGGACGTATGAGATTATCTATCTAATTATTAGGTAGATATTATAGAGATTTGAAAAATGTCTCCTCTTTTAGTAAAGAGACGATCTTGAATATTTCCTTTTGAGATATTGATGGAAATTTCTTAGAATATAGTTAGGAGAAGCCAATAAATCTTATGTCCCTTGGTTACACAATTATTTCAGCATATTAAAGCTTCTTGTTATTCAACCTTCAAAGACTTCTTTATCCAATCACATAGTTAGAAGACTTCTGCAGTGTAGTGAACAAATACTAAATTATCAGACATGAAATTAACTTACGGTGCACCAAGAGATCTAAAATTGAACATCGCGAAGCTGAAAAAGCCACTAATGATAAATATGAAGGGATGCTTCTAAGTATTTCTCAAGGAATACTTGGATATACCATTCCCAGACTGGCAAATAGAACTTCCAAAAAAGAGGAAAACTCTCTGATATTTCCTTCAGTGAAGTTTATTCATTACAAAGAAACATCAAAAAAGTAGGTATGTACCACATAAATGAACCTTGGAAACCAGTGTGACTTTCTAGTAATTTCCAATGCACAAATTAGAAAATTTCTGCTAAAGTGAAAACCAAACAAATAGTTTTTTTGAATTGTTAAATACAAAGAGAAGAAAACCAACATTTAGAATAAAAATAAAAAATTACTTATGTGCAAAACTTTCATATTTACCACAGAAGGGAATAAAGAAAATCATTTTTTTTGGAAAGGTCAAAGGTAGAACTTTATTAGGAGATTCTCACACCACGAAGGAAATCTCTCCCCCAATATGTAAAAATTTGAATTTAATGGAAGAGAATCATTTATATAGGTTAAAGGATTGATAAAAACATCATGAGAATATTTCCATTCCATTTAAGTATGAGAGACGAACAGGGGACTGAGAGAAACATAAATTATTTAATGAATAAAGTAATGATAATGAAATGATAGTATTTTTCATTCAAGCTTACCACTTCATTCTTTTTATCATTGAATTATGGGAGAAAAAAAATTCAGAAATATAAAACACCAAAAACGTACACATAAAAAGATAGGTATCGAATATTGGGGTTCCCTAATTTCCTCTATATACTGAAAAAAGCAAAATTCAAAAGAAAAATTTAATTCAAGAATTTCTCATGCAAATGAATTAAGCACAGGATAATTAAAGTCAGTAAGTATTTTATTTTATATAGGCATAAATTGAGCTTCCAAAACTTCTCTTTGAGTCAGAAAACTCTTCAACACACTTTCAAACAATGATGGGAATAACATTCAAAAAGCAAAGCCTGAAATTATGGATGGTATGTAGTTCATATTGATTAAATAATGATATACTCAGAAATGGGGGAAGAAAATGTAAGTTTCATGGAGGGTGTCCAGAAAATGAAACAAAAAACTAAAGTTCCAACTAAATAATTTCAGAATATTATCTATCAAAAACCGTTTGAATTGGGACATCAAGTAACCGGTTTGCAGTTGGATATCTACCAAAAAAAGAAGTAGGAAAAAGAATAAATATAGTCAAATTTTCTCAGCATTTTAAGCTTATCAGATTGAAACTTCAGAGCTATTTATATATAACTTTCAGTCTATATTAAGTTCTTTCAGAGGATGTATTATTATAAATCACAAAACAAAGCCATGCCACATATGAGGAAGGGAAGTACAGGCCAACAAATTCAAAAGTACCAGTTATTGCATACGTATACTTAAGATTAAGGGTTGATATTGATTCATCCTGAATTGAGAGACTGAAGAATTAGCTCCACCAAAGACAACCTCTGAATTTGGGCTTAGGATTACTTTCCAATACTTAAAAGTCCACAAATACAAACTTGAAGCTGAGATTATTTTCAATTTATTAACACATAATTAATAGCTATAAAACATGAAAAAAAAACTATCAATATCAGTTAAAAGAATAAAGAGATAAATGAGCATTTCTCATAGAAAAAGTAACAAAAACACAAAGTATCACATATTTTCAATAAAAATTAAATTCTATACTTTTGGAAGAAAGATAACAAAAATTCTGGAAATTCTTTTCTATGGAAAAAGCTTTGAGCTTGAGTTTTTCATTTTATTCTGCATGAAATTTTACCTTGTTTCATCTTTGAGTGAAACTTCAGTAACTAAATTGCTAATAAGGTTCAATCAAGCTGGGGTTTTTTTAGTATAAAAACCTGAAATTAATCAGAGAATTGATTGATTTTTACCAAGTTTGATTTCATCAACTATTTTCTTTAAAGGATGTGGTGTGGCATTTAGGCTTAAAGCTATTAAAGATTAAGATATATTTGTCAACCTGTGATTCCAAATAGAGCACCAGCATGACATCGGAAATACCATAAATAATGGTATATCAAGTGTTGCACAAAATATTTCCATACAGGTATGAATATATTGTGGGAAAAAGCCCAAAACCAATATACCAACCTTATATAAATAGGATAAGAAACAAAAAAGATATAGCCACTCAAAGATAAGACAAAATAAATAAAGAACTGCTTTTCACCTCTCATCTAGCTTATGCATGTTGAGTCTAACAACCATCAGAATGATACTTATCTTGAAGGTCTCAATAAAAGATATCCAATGGTACCATCCATTTCCCTGTAGCACTCTTACTTCAGGATATAACATCATAACATTTTTTTACCAAAGAAACCCCTTAAAGTCTAAGAGTGCTTGTTCATAAATGTAAAAAAGTATAATGAAATCAAAGATATAAATGAGATATCTAATTGGAGATACCTTAGACCTCTTCATCTCCAAACTTTGCAAAGGGATCTTTGCTAAAAGCTTTATTACTAAAAATAGAGGATCTCTGAAACTAGCAATATAAAGAAACCCATGTATCTTGTACATATATCCATACAGCTTTACTGTAAAATATGCCAAGCTGTAGATCTCATCAGGGCCCAAAGTTCTGTATCATCAGAATACAGCTATCCTCTAAATTGGTAAAGATATCTGGCTTGGAAGGTTTTGAAGCCACATACTGATGTACAAAAAAATATCAAAGAAAGTAGAGCCCTCATAGCTTTTTCTATCTTTGAGAAGAGTAAACATGAATCACACCATATCGAAGAGCTTATTAAACCCTTCAATTCTGTGCTCTTGTATTCTTGATATCTAAGTTATTTCCCAAGCTATCTGGATTTAATGGATTTTGGCCAATACTTGTCTGTACCAAACCTGTACCAACCATTACTGGCTTAATACTTAAAATAATAGTAGTTTGAAGCTTAAACACACCCATAAGGACTGATATTAGTTAAAAACACTTCATGTGAATCATAAAAATTCTGATGTGGCCTGGGAAGAGTTCTTTCACCCTGCATTTCTGCAGAATGATTATTTGTGGTCTCAAAACCACAATTCTGACTATGCTGATGTCAGAATTGATGGTAAAGATCCACAATCTGGTTCCAGAGTGAAACCTATCACCCTGGAGACGCTTAAAGATCTCCCCAGCCCCTCACAGTCCCCAAAAAGGATAAAAGCACGCCTTTTCTCACTGGAAAAGGACCGCATCATCATGAATTAGCATCCTTACATAGTAAAACTGTCTTATACCAATAATACTCTTAGAATAATATTGATATAATTAAATTGTTTAACACTCTTAGTAATTTTCACAGTCAGCTGATATTTAATTTTTGCAAACAAGTTTCTCAGTAGATTCATCACCAATGTTATTATATAACAGTAGACCCTTTTATCTATTTTTAAAGTTATATTTATTGTGTCACAGTCGTAGTACTAGCTTTTATTTACTGTTTTTGAGCTACTAAATAGACTCACCTTGACATTTTGGGGGTCTGGTCATTCTTTTAACCTATTTTCGACCTATTTTGGTGCCCTTTGGACTATTTTCACTATTTTGAACGTTTTTTACCATAAATGTAAGTACAAATCTCAGTTTTTTCATTTTTTATCTAATTCTTATACTTTTTATTATAAAAACATAATATATATATTTTTCAAAAAAATATTTGATAATATAAATTTTCATCTTTGAGTATTTATACTCTTCAAAGCTTTAAAATGGCAATCTTTCACCAAACTTTATGATAATAAATCATTACTATTGATTATTCAAAGTTATTTTCATGTAAAGATAGTATATGTAAGTAAAAAATATAATTTTTTTACCAAATTGAGTAAAAATTAATTAATATGAAAATATTTATTGAGAAAGAAACAATAAATGTTTGAATAATAATTTCATTATCATTTTAATTGTTTAATATTTAAATTAAATATTATTGAATAAAAATATTTCTACTTAAGTTGGGGAAAAAACTGATTGATTTATTTTTATAAAGAATCAAAAAAGAAAGTCTTAATAACAATAAGTAATTATTATTAATGATTTAAATTAATTTTCATATAAAAAAATATATTTAAATCAAAGGAATTTTATTTTTGACCAAATTGTGTAAAAGTTAATTTGAATAATGATATTCATTGAGAAACCAACAATAAATATTTGAGTCATGAATTTATTATTATTCCAATTCTTTAACATTCAAGTTCAATATTCTTTAATATACTCTCTTTTTACTCAAATTGAGGGAAAAATGGTCAAAATTTTATTTTATTTGATAATTAATCAAAGGGTGTTGGTAAACACACATAAGCTTTTAGTAAAAACACATAAGTGACCTTATTTTTCAAAAAAAAAATCCTCAGGCTCAGTTTTTAGAATTTTTTTATTTCTTTAGCCATATTTTTCCTGACTTGACATGTCAATATGCACAAATTTTTTCAATTTTTTTTTTTTGCCAAATTTCACAAATTTGGCCAATATGCCAAAATGGCATATTTTTTCAAAAATTCATTTAAAATGTTCCCACTTATGAATTTCCTTACTTTTTTTGAAAAATTAAGGGTTCAATCTGAAGAATAAAGCACCAAAAGCCTATAATTTTGGGAATATTTTTGGGTGGGACAAGTGAGGGCGCAAAAAGGGTTTTTTTTTTCAAATGTTTTTTCTCATCATTGTAATATGCCTGTTTTTAAAAAGTTAATCTAATAACTTCCCACTTATAAGTTTCCTTAATTTTCTTTTTAAAATGAAGGGCTCAATATGAAGAATAAAGCACCAGAAGCCCATAATTTTGGTTGTTTTTTTTTGGTGGGACAAGTGAAGGCGCAAAAAGGGGGTTTTTTCAAATGTTTTTTCCAATCATTGTAATATGCCTATTTTTAAAAGGTTATTTATTAACTTCCCACTTATGAATTTCCTCCATTTTTTCAAATTGAAGGGTTCAATCTGGACAATAAAGAACCAGAAGCCCATAATTTTGGGAATTGTTTTGGCGGAACAGAAAGTGCAGGGGAAATAAGTGTATTTTTTCCTTGTTTGTAATATGACTATTTCTAAATACAAAAGTTCCACATGTTTGATAGAAAAGGAGACTGATGTGGGATTTAAGCAATAAATATGACGGAGGAGGGGGATAATTGGCAGAAATTGTATATACAAAAATCAATCAATCAGAATCAACCTCCAAAATAGTGGGTTTTTTCTGAGAGGGGGAGGAAGATTGAGCAAATACAACATTCTTTGTTTCTTGAACTTATCAGCCCACCCCAGGGCTTATAGTTGGGAATGAATCTCCCAATTCACAGTAATGGGGGGACTGGATAAACTTTAGAAATGATTGTGTCCAAAGGAACAAAATGAGCACAGCTATCCAAGAAGCAGATGAAAATGGGGGGATTATAGTTTGTAGGACAGAAATAAGGGGGAAAATAAAAGATTGGACTGTGGAAGAAAAGAAAACTGGTCTTTTATACTTATTTGCAATTGGATCCCCCATGTCAGGCATGGACATCCACTTGCTTTTTGGATCCTGGCCAACATCTTGATACCATTCAATTCTGTCCAAAGAAGAAGATACTGAGGGAATTAAGGTGTTCATGGCTTCATAAAGGTCTTTATTTTGTTTGATTTCTTCAGCCAAGTCACCTCTGACATCAGCCCATTGATATTGAGTCTTGTAAATGTAGTGGGATACTGTTCTGTAGCCACAGTTTCCATTACCCTGGACATTGATGGCCTTGAAGGTGTATTTCAATATAAACTTGGGAAAGTCTTCTGAGCCAGTTATCTGAAAAAAAAGGGCAAAAATGAATAAATATCAAAATAAACAAGAGAAATTTACATTCAAAAGAATCAGAAACTCACAAACAGCTTGGAGAATTCATCACTGGTGTGATAATTGCTTTGAAAATGTTCACAGTTCAAGTCAATTGCATCATATATCTTCAAGCTGGTGGAAGGCTTGTGTGATTTTCTTTGTGAGTTTTTGATTCCAATTGCCAATCTTCTGGACCTTCTAAGGGTTACTTCTGATTTATTTAGTTCAGTTGCTGAGGGTAGTGAATCTGATGAACTGATGGATTTAGATAATGAGTCCTCAGAATCTTCAGAATCTTCAGATTAGTCCACTTCCATAATTGGAGAGGGGACATTTGACTGTGATCTTGATGTTGTTGTACTGGTCACTTTTGATGGGGGTCTTCCTCTTCTCTTGGATTGACTTTCAATAATTTCAAATCTTGAAGGTTCTCTTTTTTTTGGATCTTTGCTTTTATTCTTGGCTCCTTGAGGTCTTCGGAAGATATTCTTGCATTCTAGAGGGTCTTCATAATATTGATCATCCTCTTGACTCTTGAGAATCTGATCAAATGGGACATTTCCAGTCAAATCATCTTGAAAATGTTGAAGAATTGGGGTGATTTATGCCATTGGTCTTTGAAAAAGGTCTTCCCCAATAGCTTCAAATATTTTCTGGGCTTCATTCTTTCTTTCTTTTTCAACACTTTGATCATCACCTTGAAAACCAGCCTGAGAAGAATATGACAAATAAAATCAGTTAAAAAGAAAAAAATAATAATAAGAAATTAAAAAACCCTCACAGGAAAATTCAAATGCCATTGAGGATGGAAGTCTGATATTTCAAGCCTTTGGGCTTGGAAAACGCCTTTTGAGTCTTATGCTTGCCAGGAATGCCTTGATAATTGTTGTATTTGTTGGTGCATTTTTCATTGGGAGGAAATTTGGTTTTGAAATGCTCAAAGGCCATCTGAAGAGCATAATGAGACACCTTTCCATTGAGGGCACAGATGTGTGGAGAAAGATTCTTGACATGAACAATCTTTTCTTTGAAGATTCTGTTGATAACTTCAATAAATTGTGTTCTGAATTCCATGTGGAGAGCCGTAACTACCTCCAGGAGAGTACTAGTGGACCTTTGGAGCCAAAGTTTTACCATGGCATGGGAACCTTCAGCTATGGAGGTGGAGCCCACATCCAGGTGGCAATAGTGGTTGTTCCAGGATTGCACATAATACTCCTTTAGAGGAAGCAAGGTATTTTCCAAATACGGAAAGACTTCAGGATCTTTGACTTGCTTTTGAAGCTTCTTCCAGTTGTCTTTGAAAGACTTTTCAGTGGATGAATACATAACCTGAGAAATGAATCCCAAAGTCATTAATAAAAAGAAAAATAATCAAAAAAGTGAAATAAAGTGAACTAAAGTGAAATATAGAAGTATATTACTTGATTCCAAAGGCCCATAGTATTTTCAAAATCAGTTCCATGACCAATTTTCTCATGCAATGAGCAGATACATCTTTATTGATGTGCCAAATGCATAGCATGACTTTGGAGTTTGGGAAGAGCTTCTTAAGAGAGTTTTCCAAGGCCAGATCCCTGTCAATAGCAATAACTGGAGGGGGAACAAGACTGGTGTTGTTAAGGACCTTTTCTATTTATTGATTTAATGACCAATTATATGAGGGTTCAGTTTCATTCTTCATCAAACAAAAAGCCCCATAAAAGCTCTTATTGGTTGAGCTGAATCCAACAATATTGAAAAGGGGAATTTTGTACTTATTGGTTTTATAAGTACAATCCATAAGAATGACATGAGGAAAGCCATGAAGGAGTTTTATGGCCAGGGGGTGAGTGAAAAACAAGGAGGTAATGTGTCCCTCAGAATCCCTTGCAGAGGACCAAACAAAATTTTCTTGTTTGAGAGTGTCAATAAGAGCATCAATGGGCCTTCTGCCGTGCAGTTTGTCTTTCTTGATTTTCTTGACTTGGTTGTAAATGTCTTGAAGGATTACAGGCCTGTCAGACTCCCTCTGGCTGCATAATTGGGCCTGAATTTGCCTTGGAATGAGCAGTTTTTCAGACATTTGAGCAATTTGAGATGTTTCTTTCTCATTGAATTTCCTGAAATCAGGATGTGCCATGATAGTTTCAGTGGCATCATGGCTATGTTCAGGATTTTTTACTTCAAGAGTCCAAATGGTACTCTTGGAATATTTTCTGGCATAAATTCTAAAAGGAAAGTCAAGCATTCTTGAGGTGAATGTTTTGGAGGGTCTTTTGTTGGCATTTGGGGCCCCAGACCTGTTAAAACCTATTTCAATTTGGTTGTGGGTCATATTGTACCTCAAGATGGACACAGCATACCCCTGAGCCCTGGAAACATTATGCACATGTTGCCAAAGAAGCTCAAGTGTCTGAGACTCTCCTTCAGTGGGGGTTGAAGCATTTTTTGAATGAAAAATATGTATAAAAGTGAAAAAAGGGGAATTTGGGGATTTGGAATGGGGTAAGAACCTTTCAAAATGTGAAAAAGAAGTGAAAAAAGTTGTGAAAATGAACAGAAGGGGTTAAGAGTGAAAAAAGGTGGTTTAAATGTGGGATTAATGGATGAGAGAAGGTAAAAAATTGAAAATTGAGAGTCTTGAAAGCAGGTTTTTGTGGTGGAAAATGCAGTATTTTGGGGAAAAAAAGAAAAAAAAGTGTGAAAAGCTTTGCAAAATGGCTTTGGTAATGCTGTTTTTCCAAACAAAAAAATTGGTTTGGGGTGGGGATAATGTGGATTATTTGGGTGTTTGGCCTTTTTTTGAGGGGGGCTGGGCAAAAAAATCTGAAACAATTGGGAGTTAGAGAGGTTTTGTGGGGAAAAAACCTCTTTTGGGCATGTTTGGGCCCAATACAGGCATGGTTGTGTTTCATTTTTAATCAAAAATGGGCCAAGGGCACCCCTTATGTGTTTTTACCAATTTGCTTGCGTGTTTTTACCAAAACCCTTAATGAAATAAAAAAAACAAAAAAAACTTAATTAGCCAACAAAATCATTGTAAAATTAAGATATTGAACGTTTCTTTCTTCAAAAGAAAAAGAAAAACTGGAAATCAAACTTGTGACAGTTATTTTTTCAATTCAATAAGTGAATAAATCATTTTTAAACTAATATTCAAGTTTAATTAAATAAAATTAACTATTACTATTAAATATTTTACTTGTAAAAATAAGCAAAACAAACAATCTTAAAAACTGTTATTTATTCAGAAAAGAAATGAACAAAATATTAAATAAAAAGAAAATTAAAAAAGTAAGCCAAATACAGAAGAAATAACAGTAGAATATTTAAAATTTTGCTTACTTGATTTTAATTTGGAATATTTTCTATGTTTTATTTCCATTAGAAAAATGGAATATGCCACTTGAGACACAATTACAGAAAGATACATCTGCATAAGCCCAAGAAGACAACAACCAGACAGGCTCACAATAAAATACCAGTTTTTAACACATTTATCAACTCCAAATTAGAATTTTCTGATAGTATAAAGAAAAAATCTACCCAAGGCCCTTCCAAAGGTAATTAAACCTTATAAAATACAGTATTTTTGTCTTTTGTCATTTTTTTTAACATGGAAACCACATTTATCAGATATCTTGGATACCCAATAAATAAGCCAGAAATCTGGGAAGGAAGAAATAGAAGAGGCATAAGGAAAACACTTGTGAGCCTTTAAGATATGACCAAATATCCAAAAATGTCACAAAATACATTACCAAACTTGTTTTAATAATAAAAATTGAAATTCTAATATTAAAATTAATTAAAATAAGCAAAAATGCCAGAAAAGGCATAAATTCTGCATTATACCATGAATAAATGAATAAACATTTGAAAGAAATTACACGATTGGATTTCCCATCAAGAAATACACATACAACTTCTCTATGTCATATCTGTAAGCCCAATACTTACTGAGATACCTGGATATATACACTTTTATGATCAGTGCATATATTCATGGGTTTTAGCTCATACCCTTTGAAATACTCATTATAAATACTTTATTCCAAATCAAATTTACCACAAAATAACTGTAATAATAAAGGTATAACATTTAGTTGGCAACATATAAGGAAGTTGAAGAAAAGTAAGGAGAATCAAGTTGAAATAGTCATACCAGTTGAGCACTTAAGATTAAATGTGCTCTAAGCTTAAAATAAAGGAGAAATTAAGATTTTTCTAGCTCACATGTGAATAATGACATATTTTTCATCATGGCATTCAACGTATAAAGTTAGGAAATCATGGTTGAAAGTCTAAAACAGAAAATTTCAACAGAAAAGATGAATTACAAGAGAAATATCAAGAATAAAGTTTTGTTGATGTAATGAAATCCTCTTGGTACCCCAGTAAGGACATTCCAGGCTATCATAACTCACTTTAAAAATTTCATTTTCATGAAAAAGCTAAAATTTATTCAATACTGAAGTTAAGGCTTAAAGATGAGCTTTTTTGATCTTTAACTGTAGCTTTCTTGTAAGCTTAACAGTTGAACAAGAGATAGAGCTGGTATATCATGGTATTTGATTATTAAAACTACCTTAGTCTGCGAAATTAATTCATATTCCAAGCTTATGATTTCTGAAAATTAGAGTTACAGTGATAGCTGTCGAAATTGATGTAATAATGAGATAAAAAGGTTTAATAATGATGTAATAATCACCAAGATTTAAAGTATTAATCAATCCCAGTGGATAACATAAGGACATGTCTACTAAAAGGTATATGGTCACTAGAGGAAGGTTTATTTACTAAAAGGACCTCTTCTTCCTCTATTCCCCCTCTGATGCATTAAATTCAATAAAATATCAAATAAAAAGGTAAAAAAACTTTATTCTCTTATGTATATCTCTTATATTATAAAATTACAAATTATCATCTTTTAGTAATCACCATTTTTTACATTATTACACTAATATTCTCTTATTATTCATTAAACTCTCTGAATCCACATTAAAATTGTATTTCTCTCTATTTTTCCTTATAACTACAATTTACATAATTTACATTTACATTATTAGGCATAAATTTAATCACAATCATTATATTAAATGTCAAAATTAAGTTTTTTTTCTTATCATAATGTTTTCTCTATTATTATCCTTTAATTATTCTTTTATTAATATAAATAGTATTTATATTAAATATACCTTTCATATTAGTAATATTATTTCTATTGGTTGTTTTTAACTATTAAATAACAATTTATCACAAATTTATTATTTTTTTATTAACAATAATAAGCTTCCATATATATATGAATGTATCAAATATTAATATACCTATTTGATTATATTATTCCTACAATATAAATAATATTATCTTATTTTTTTAAATAATATAATTATTTTATTCCATAATTATCATATTATCTTATTATTATAATTATTTTGAATCTTTTAATTCAATTGTTTCAAGAAATTCAGGGTAAAATAGGTAAAATGTCAATAGTTTTTGCCTATTGTTTCATAGTGAAACCTTACACACCTTCCAGATCAAATGAACAGGAAGGGATTTACTATCAGCAAGATCCTTCCCAAATTCAACCAAGTCAAACCAAAAACCTGGAAATATGCAAGAAAATTTACTCATATGCATCTCCTCCTTAAAGACCTGTTCAAATGGAGAATGAAAAACAAACTTTCACCATGGCAGCATCATAGGAAGAAATTGGAATTATAAGTCAGAAAGTATTACTCAATCAAATTACTTTCCAAAAGCTTCTAAGAGATATAAGAATTTTTAATCTCAAAATATATTTCATACTCTTAGAAGAGACAGAAACCTGAATCAGAGGAAATCAGGCAGCAATCTAAGCCTCAGAGAATTCTTGACATATGAAAGAGCTCAATCTGATTCAGGAAAGTCAAGGAATGGAGGAATAAATTAAATATTCCCCACAACATTCTAACAGCTACAGGACTTAAAACAACATTTTTTCCAGGACTATCCAGTCAACCCTGGTAGCTTTCAGATGGGGAAATGAAGCACAAATAGAAAACAAGAATTTTCAGAAAGGAGAAGAAAGAATGAGATCCTCTGATAGTATTAGTCCAAGAGGTACCCAAAACCAACAAAAGCACTTTACCTAAAAATAATGTTGAAAGCTCAAAATCAAGTGATCCTCAGATTATGCCTATTTATGATAAAATATCCCCTCAGAATTTTGAAACCAATAATTCAAGAGGTAGTAGTTTCCTATGGTCCAACATGGGAAAATAGATGGAATGGACATATGATCATGTACCAGAATTTAGTTCAGAAATGAAACCACTAAAGGAAGAAAATTCCTTCCAAGCTAAAGTGATCAAAGAATTCAATACAAATTTAGCCAAACTTTGGCCATAATTCTAAAAACCCAATAGGAAGTTGAACTCAATACTTGAGGAACAGCAGACCATCAGGAGGGACTTAAGAAGTGTCCATCAGCAGCAGGACAACCTTGGAAAAGAGGTTTATTACCTCTATGAGAAAGTGGAACAAGAAGAAAATTTCTTTCCTCACACAAACCAAGGTGATGAAACCATCATCCACAACTCCAAAAAATTAAAGGATGAAGAAAAATCATAAAACAAATTTCCTGCATAACAGGGTCCAAGGTTAAGGTCTGAAGGTATTTACCAAGGTGGTGAAATCCTAAGTTACTCTGAGAAAAAAGCATTGAATCAATTACCTGTAGTGGTAAATTGGCCAAGATTCTCAGGAATTGGAGAATATGAAAACATGGAACTCATTAATTATATTGATTGACTATTTGTGGTTTCCCAAGAAAATCAGACTACTGGACCACCACAGGACTCAACACTTCATTCAGAGGCCATTAAAACATATGCTACAGTGACAGGAAAGATATTAATGAAAGTAAAAGCTGGCCATAGTGAGCAAAAAAAATAATAAAAAATTACAGAAATGGTACTTGGATTTGGCAAATAACAATATCTTTTAATAGGGACAGATACTCTAAAGAGAAAGAACCTTATTAATGGTGTCTCAAAAAAAGCAAAATACTCAAATCTATGATCCAAACATGACAATAGAGACTATAAATAACAATATTCTGAAAAAAATTCTGAGAGACTTAGAACATTCATTATAGTTCAGATACAGAAAAATAATCATCATTGATTGCATAGAAAATGTCATACAAGATGTCAGAAAAAAGACAGGAGTTTGATGTATTTCACCCTATAGGTCACAAGATAGCAGAGGAGAACCAAACCTAATCATGGAAAAAAACATCAAATCCAAAAATGGTGAAGAAGAACTAAAGTGAATAAACACATGTCATAATTTTAGATCATCTGACCACTATGCAAATAATTTTCTCAAGGTAAAATAGAAAATATTTTCAATAGAGGAATAGTCAGTAGGAGGACAAATAGAGTAGAAATCTGACTCTGAAACTATTGGAAATAGGCTAAGAGAGGATTCAGATGGTGAATCAGATCCTACTGAAAAATATCAAGTGGAGTGTGAGGATTAGAAACCAGAATCAGTCCTGGAAATCTCTTTGAAACCTGAATTCAGTCAATGCAAAAATGGTGAAGGCCTTAGTGGGAGCACCACTTATTCCAAAAGATATTTGCAGAAATCCAAAATAGGTATGGCTTTTATTCATTTAGAAAAATAAAAGTTTGATTTTCATGGTCAAAATCAAAAGCATCCTTTTATTTTTGACACAGGAGAAACTTTCTCAGTAGTAGCCAAGGAATACTTGGACAGACAAGTCCCAATCTGAAATGAAGAAATACTTGTAAAAAAGCAAGATGCTTTAAACACTCTTCAGCAAAAATGGAGTCAGTTGGAAAAATACATAAAGCGATAAGAATTCGACACACACTTAGAAGCCTCAGATTACACACTGAATTTGTGGTAATTGAAAATGCTGAGTTTTATGGATTCTTGAGAGGTACAGAGTACCACAGAATCTATTGAGTAGAAATACATAATTACACAGAGAATTACTTAAAAATTTGGGAAGCAAAAGAAGAAAAGCTCTACTTTAAAGCTGACAACCCCAAGCAAATAAAGATATATTCCAATAAGGAGCATCTAATAGAAAAGAAGAATAAACCACCAGACAAAGACCAGTGGGTAAAAATGGAGAATATTACAGATCAATATTCTAATTCTAAAGGATCAAGAGACTCTGTGAGTACAAAAGAGTTTCATTAATGATGAGCATATTTTCAAGGGAGGGTATGTCAGCCTGTGATTACAAACAGTGCACCAGCATGACATCCAAAATACAATCAATAATGTTATGGAAATTATTAGACAAATACTGTCCATGCAAGTATAAATATAAAGTGAGAAAACACTAAAGCAATAATATACCAACCTTATCCAAATAAGATAAGATAAAATAAGTAAAAAGCCCATTCTCACCTCTCATCTAGATTATTAAAATTGAATTCAACCACCACCAAAAATGCTATTGTTCTTGATTCTCTCAATGAGAGCTATCCAATGGTACCATACGCTTCCCTGAAGCACTCTTACTTCAGGACATACCATTATACCCCTTTTTTACCAAAGAAATCCCATAAATTCTAAGAGGGCTTGTAAAACACTGTAAAATAGTATAAAAAAATCAACTATCTAGCTTGAGGCCTTCTTTTTTGATACCTTGGTCCTCTGTATCTCCAAAATTTGCAAATAGATCTTGGTTAAAAGGCTTGTTACTCAAAAAAAACGGATTTCTTAAAATGGCAATATAAACAAACCCCTGCATCTTTTCCATATATCCATACAGATGTACTGTAAGCTATACCAAGCTATAGAGCTAATAAAGCCCTACAATTATTTATCAATAGAATAAACATATCTTCTAAACTGGAAAAAGTATCTGTAATGGAAATATTTGGAGCAAAATACTGATGTACAAAAATGCATCACAAAACTCAGACCCCTCTTACTTTTTCTATTATTGGGAAGGGTAAACATAAATAATACCAAATTGACGATCTCATGAGGCCCTTCAGATCTGTGCTCTTAGTTTATTGATATCTCAATTATTTCCTGAGATATCGGGATTGGAAGTTTTTTTCCAATACTGGTTTGTACCAAACCTGTACCAAAAAGTACTTTCTTAATACTTAAAATGGTAGTAGTTTAAATCTAAAAGCCATCCATATTGACTAATATTAGTCATAAAAACACTCTGTATGTGTCAAAAAAATGCATATGTGGCCTTTGAAGAGTTTTTTCACCCTGTATTGATCCAGAATGATCATTTGTGGTCTCAAAACCATAAATCTGACTATGCTGATGTCATACGTGATGGTACAGAACAAAAGTCCAGCCTCCATAGTGAAAAGTATCACTATTCAGACGTGTGAAGAGCTTAAAATCCTCTCATGATCTCCAAAAAGGATAAAATAAGGCCTTTTCTCACTGTAAAAGGACCTCATCATCAGCAATTAGCATCCTTATCTAGTAAAACTGTTTTATAACAGTAGTACTGTGAGAATAATATTGATATAATTAAATTAATGTATTATTTTAGTAATTTTTACAGTAAATCTATATTGAATCCTTGCAACAAAGCTTCTCAGTATATTAATCACCACTGTTATTATATATTGGTAGAACCTTATATATATTTTTATAACTATTTTTATTTTATCATAGTCATAGTGCTAGCTTGTATTTACGGTTTTTGAGCTGCTACATAGACTCACCCTGACCAAATCAATATTACCCATGTGTGTTCATCATGCAGAGGAACTTGAATCAAGATATGAGGTGTTAAATTCACATTTCGTGTAGCTATAATACTCAATTTGATGAAATTTTTAAATAAATATTATTCTAAATCTGGATCAATTCAAACTGAATTAATTGTAAATGTAGAAATTGAGGAGAAAAACCAAATCTTTACTCAAAGGGAGAAAGATTCCCCCCAAATCATTTATGAAATTAGCGGAGTTTAAAACCTCATGGATCCTGGCTGGTAACTGTATCACACAGTGTGTAGCTCATTTTCCTTTTGATTTTCTGCTACCTTAAAGATTGCCATTTCAATAGTAAAATATACTTTCAAGTGGTGAAGCTGAAGACAATATTCTTTAAAACCCTCTAAATCAGTTGGATACTTTTTTAAAGAAATGTTTCCTGAATTGAGGTTATTTCAGCCCTCTTCTGAAAAAACCTATTTCTCATTTTCATTGAATCCACATAATAAATTTAGTCAAGGACTCTTTTATTCGATTCCAAGGCACAATTAATAAGCTTTTCACTCATTTCAGCACTCCAGCCCTGTAGTGAAGAAGGTTTGAGATTGTGGGAACCCTTTGACTCTTAATTCCTTTCCTCTGCTATTTCAATATCTTTAATTTCTCCTTATTTAAGTTTATAATTTTTGGTATCATAAGTCTACCAAAAGCTCAATTCATTTGATTTCATAGATATGCAACTTTAAATTTTGCACCTCATATTTTAATTAACATTCATTTGTGTAGCACGTGCACACAATTAAGGGGAATATACCTTAATAACTCATGTATCTTGAGCTAAAAAAAATATCTTTTGTAAACCAGAAATCATTGTCAGTACTTCATGTGGTGAGAGCAAATTGCAACTGGATTTTTCAAGATTTAAAATACTCAATACCTCATTTAAACATAATCACATTTTATTCACAAAACCTTTATTCAGAAGTGACACTAGGTAAGATTTAATATGGACTACAATTTTCTAAATCATCCTCACATTCATATTGATAAAAAAGCAATTTCTAATATTCTTCCAAAAAGACAAAATCTTACAAATGCTTTGTAGCTTTTCCCTTTTCTTGGATTTTGATAATGCAAGTGGTAATCTCTTTTTTTCTTATTTCTATTTCTATTTTCCAAATATAATTATGGTATTTGTTCTTGTAAATCTTTTGGTTTTTTTCAGGAAAATAGAATCTTCTTAGCTATAAGTCTGTACTTCTGCTCTTTGAGGTATATGAAAGCACCCCTCAGGCCCATAGCTACAAAGGGATAAATCTTAAGTTGTAGATTTTGAATAAAGGTTTTTAACCCTAAACAATAAATAATGAGCTTAAAAAATCTTATTACTTAAGCTATATCAAAATTTGAATGTTAGGCTATATTTCTATTTTCATAGGGAAAAGGAAATAACCTCAAAATTCTATATGAAAAGGATTCTTCAATATACCTTTTGTATTTAATTACATAAAATTTGATATTATCCCAGCCATTTTTACACTCCAGATCAACTTTACCATATTCATGAGGTGTTTTCTATTGATCATTAAAAATTTGCTCTTTTATAGTGATGTAAGAAACTTAACAACACTCAAAAAATCTATTGGAAATAAAAATAAATAAATGTTTAATTAGATCTGATGATAATTTTCTGGATAAAAATATATGCAATAAAAATGGTACTTTATTATTATCTATTTACTACTAATACACTTAAATTAGACTAAAATAAAGCTATATTTTAATGAAAATTTGTAGCCTCAATAGAAATTCAAAAATCAAGTTTTCCGAGGACACACTCTTCACATAAGTGATGTTCAATTACTATACCTTTCAAGATTTGAAGGCAGACTTTCGATTCCTGTCTTATCAAATCATCATCTAATTCCACTACATCTCCATATTGTATATGATCTATGAAATAAGACCGTATATTGTCAAAAATAAAATATTCAGATCTTTTATTTATTAGAGACTGTAAAAAAATAAATACTAAAAACAATAGAGCTGAATTAGGTCTTTCCATCAATCTATCCTATAATATAAATTTTTTGTATCAAAATTGATTTTAAAATCCACAAATATTTCCAAAAATCCTTGCATTTTACTCTTTGATAATGAAGTTTCTTTAGTTTTTAGGGATCTATTTCTGGAATACTTTTAGCTTTCAAATAATATTAGGCTCTTTAGCTTTTCTAGCTTAATTTATTTTTTTAAAAAAATAATTAAATTAGCTCCTAGATCATTTCAAGATGTGTTTTCTAAAATTTATAAAGAATGAACTACTTTTTCTCTCCTCAAACTGTATATGAGGTAAAAATATCTCCAGATATTCATTTCAAAATTCTTAGAGGGAGAAAGTTAGAAAATCATTGGATCTATATTTATCGATCTGGAAAATAATAGTTTAAATATTTGTGGTATAAAAAAATGAAAATTTATCCAAAAATACTTTACAAGAGATATTTTAAGTTAAAAAACAGACTTTAAAATAACAATTATGTTGGATCAAGTGAGGCGAGGACTTCAAGAATCTCATATGAGAAGAGGACTGCTTGAAAAGGTGTTAAAGGAGAGAAATACCGCCAAAACAATCATAGTTGATATATAAAGAAAGTGAAAAATACTATAGCTTTGAGAGATATTTTGACTCATATTTATGGATGTTAAAGGGTAAAAATGTTTAAAATCTTACAAAAAATCATAAACCTAATTTTGAAAATTCTTTTAGTTTGAAAATATTTTAAAAAAGGTGATTGGAATCTTCTTCCTTCATTAGCTCAAACTTGACTAAAGTGATTATAAAATTGAATTGCATCTAGCATAAAAAGAAAAAATGGGGCAAAGACATTCTTCTATGTCCTCAAGTGTTATTCCTCAAAAGTTGAAAAATTAGTTTAATAGCTTTAAGACCCATATTGATCACAGAAGATCCAATAATGGAGTTATCAAACCCTGGTTTTTACAAAAAAGGTTTGGTTTAGCAATTCTTATTCCTAAAATCCAGCTATTACTAAAATATGAGTTCAATTTTAGCCTTGGAAAATCAGGATTATTTTAAAATCCTTTTGAAATAGTGAAAGTGTCTTTTTTGGAGGCTTGTGTGAACTTTAGGCTTGTTTTACCCCCTTGGAAATGGTTACAACTGAGCTGATTATCATTAAGACTACAGAATCAATTGAGTCCTAGAGCCTGTGAATTATAACCAGGAAAATCTTAGAAAGCCTTTGCATTTATTCCGAAAATTTGAACCCAGAAGTGAGTTATTTGGGGTATTCTGGTTCCTCTGGAGCTGGAATTCCTTTTCCGAATAAAAACATCCATCTTTCCAATTATTCATACTCATTTCCTCCAATATTTATTATAAAAATAACTTAAATTTTAAGTTCATTTGAAAATATATGGTGAATAACATTAAAAATCAATTCCTCCTCTTTTGATTTGATTCTATCCATGTAATATGCACACACATTATGAAATACTTCATGCAAATACTTCAATTCCTCATAAAATTGAGCTATATAAAACATCTAAATTTTGGAATAGAAAGCTATGATTAATAAAATAAGGGGTGTGAGTTAGTTTTAAGTTTGATTATTTGGACACTTTTATACTCAGAATACTCAAACTTGAACTGAAGAATATTTGAATTTTAGCTACAGATCTTTTACCCAAATGTGACAAAGTTAAATCAAAATTGCAAGTTAAATGGTAAAATGAAATTCTTATCTTATTCTAAAAGAAAAATCTATATAATAACGGTTTCCATTTTCCTTTTTTGGTTGATCTCATCAATTCTCTCAAAAATGCATTATCACTTATTTTCTTACTTTCAATGTCTATCTTAAGGAATTATCAATTTTCTTTGATTTTATTTTATTTTGCGACATTTTGTGTGTATAATGATACCTCTAAGGCTCACACTGTTATTTTTTCATATTATTCTTAGTTTTTTATATTATACTTCTCTATTAAGGTATCTCTGAAAAGGGTTCTGTAATCATTTTATTACAAAGAATATTTTTAAGCTATGGATATGGGGATACATATCTATTCCTGTATGAATATAAAATTCCTCAGTAGCACTTCTTTATATCCTTTAACTGTATTTCTCCAGCTACCTTTAAAATGATAAAATAATTATGATCACATCATTAGATTTGATACTACTAGCTCCTTATATATTAATTAATAAATAGTAAGGAGAATCATACCTATTTGTGGAAAAAATGAGAAAATCTATGATATTTCCCAATGAGGATAGTCATAGCACTCTTTATTAATGTAGGTTTTACTAAGGCTTTAGTAGAAAGTTCCTAAATTTGACAAATAATTCTGGTTTTTCACACTTAAGAATAAATCCACATATAAAATAAAATTCATTGAAATGAAGAATGGATAATTTGAATTTGAATCAGTAATATTCATATCAATTGATGGGTTTTTATAATTGATTTAGATAACATTTCTTTTTCCAAGACTTTGGGAACCTGATGATTCTGATTAGTTATTCTTAATTAATTACTTCTTTATTTCTAACTGATAATTATGGGCCATCTTCATAAAACTGACATTTTCTAATAATACCCCAGAGAAATGGTTACTCTTGTTTGGGTCAAGATAAATCTCATCTAATTAATATATAGCTCTTTCCTATAAAAATAAGTTGATACTTTGTCACAGAAACTACCAAGGGATAAGGTTATTTGATCTTAACCCCACTCAAACTCAGCAAACCAACAATCCATGGTGTGTAATCAACTTCAGAAAATCTTCTTCCTGAAACATGAATACAGTCTGGTTCATCAATACAGCCTGTCAACACTTTTACAGGCTGGATTAACAAGTGTGAAGCTGTATGGTCACTTAACTCCACCATACCTCTTGTACAGACCCTGTAAATCAATACCAGGGCTATATTATCCAAAAAAATTCAAATAAAGACTCCTCTTAAGAAAGTTCACTTTTTGGATCAGGGATGGTTTATTCTCACACATACCAGCCCCTCTCTCCCCCTGGGGACTTTTTCCCAGTTGATTAATATATTTGATTTACTATTGAATGAATATTCTTATTCTTCTTTCTGATATATCTTATTTCTTGGTATTAATTTGGTCTTTGAATTTTCTCACCTGTTGAGTAGAGTTGTGATGGCCATATCCTTATTAACCCTTCTCTTTTTTTCTGACAGGTTGAAACAGTGGACTTGGACTTTCTTGAGGTTGGCTCTTTTATTATTTACTCTTACTGTTATTTGTTTCTCCTTTATTATATTTACTTCCATTATCAATATCATTCTTATTGCACTCTTAGGTTTATTCACTCTTATTCCGTCTGAGCCCTCAATAAGTGAGTTCCAGTTTACTGAGTGCCACTCTCTCTTCACTTAGAAGAGCTCCTGTGACATTACATTCATTCACTCAAAATTGCTTCTTTCTTTTCATTAATTTAGATTTATTCATCCAATTCATCAATTATGACCTCTTGATTTTTTTATGATTTTATGATTTCTCATGAATCTTCATCTCACTCATTTTATTGATATGAAAATTGACCTTCTTTCTCATTTCTTCATAATTGCTGACCTTTTCATATTATTCTTAATTATTGATTAATTCTCAAATTCCTTATTTCTTTATTAATTTAGGGGTTTATCACTTTTTGATTGATTGGAATTTTTTGGGGTAATTTATCCAGAAATTCAGGATTTGTCATTGGATTTTGATTGATTATTTGTTTATTTTGAATTCCTCAAGAATTTATTGGTTAACTTGTGATTGGGATTCCTCAAGAAATTGATTTCACCTCAAGAATTTTATTTATTTGATGGACTCAATTTTGATCCCTCAAAACAGCTGCTTGATTCTCAAGACTTCATTTGATTGATTGATTTGAATTTGATTCCTCATGATAATGAATTGAATTTTGAGTATATTGACTTATTGATTGAATTCCTCAAGACATAATTGATATCAATTTATAATTGATTTATTTATTCATTGACATTCATTTGTATTTTTCAAAGATATTGACTATTCATAAGATGTTGACTCTGTCAGCATCATCCTTCAAGAATTATTTGCATTTATCTCACCTCAAGGTTATCATTTTATTTAAATTGATCAAGCCTGATTTTCTGTTCTCAAAGTGTCATCAAGTTGATGTTTACTTTTGAAATAATTACCATTCAGTATAGCGCTCCAGCCAAGAATACAGGATCTAAAACAAGTCAAGCTATTCTGACTCCTACAGCAAGGGCTCCACTTTACTGCACATCATTAGTTCATCAACTAAGTGGAAATTTGGACAGAGGACCATGCATGGAAGGAGCAGCACCCTCCAAAAGAGGAGGTATGAAGTCAAGAAGATAAAGATCATTCCCTGGCTTGTTGGTTGGCTATCCTGGAATATCTCAAGGGCCTAGAAGTAGATTGGGGGAATCTAAAGATGAGGAGGGGGAGTAGTCTATGGAGACTGAAGTGGCAGATGTCTTGGCAGATTCCCCTGAAGCTTCTGACACCCCATATCTAGCCCATTCTAATCAGCCTCTTGTCTCTCAGTCTGAACCAATTTCCTCAACATTATGCAGCATAATCCCTAATTTATAGGACAACTCACTCAAGAAGCTTCCCCAATGGACAATTACAGAGACCCAGAATTCAAGAATCCATCCATGAAGGTACATGATTCTGTCTATGGTACTCAAGCCCATAAGCTTAGAGGATTTATCCAATCCTGTCAATTGATACTCCATAATGTTCCAGAAAATTCCTTCTCTGACAGGAAAAAAGTTCTTCAATGAACTTCTTTTCAAACTGGTAGAGCTGGAAAATAGATTTAACCATATCTCTCAAATGTACCCAATGAATAACCATATTATCTCCTCAATAGCTGGAAGTTTCTTGAAATCCAGTTATTCACTCTTCTTGGTGATCATAATGAAGTAAGGAAACCTGAAAAATAGTTGGACAGTTTAAGGATGAAGGAGAGTGTTCTGTTCTCTTTGTATGTTGCTTATTTCATAATCTTAATTTCAAGAATTGGATATTTGAGATAATTTGAATATATTCATGTTTATAGAAGGGTCTTTTCATCAAGGCTACTGGACCAATTGGCTTCTGACCTTGGTAATTTTGATAGCCTTCAAGAACTCAGGGAAATTACCTTGGAATTCAATACCAGGTGCCAAGAGCGGAAGAAGAAAAAGTGTAGTCATCACAAGAATGATCCTCCTGTCAGTGGATCCAATTCCTTCAGGCCTCCTCAATATTCATCTTCCAATAAGCCCCATTTCAAGAAGAATAAGGGGAATAATTTTCAAGCTTCTAAGGATAAGCCTCATTTTCCCCTGCTCAATAAGGACAACAAATTAGTTGTTTCTGAAAAGGAGAGGAAGATTAAGACAGGTTTATGCACTTAATTTTGTGGAAAGAAGCCAATTTAACAATGCTTCAAGAGACCTCAGGAAAAGCCTGGGTCATTAAGAGGGTTCCCTAGAAAGCAGGGAAAAGCATGAGTTGGAATCATGATGTGCTCAATGGTTTTCACTCATTTCCTTATAGAGCCCAATTGTTTACTCTGAATACTAGTGTCACAATTTATTTAAAATTTCTTATTTTCTCTTCTGTCTCTGATACTTTTTATAATATCATCATTGAGTCTGGTGCTACAAACTCTTTTGCTTCAAGGAATCTTGTTCTCAAGTACTCATTGACTATTTCAGAGCTCCCTGAAAAGATGACTATTTTCATTTTGTATTCAGATGGGTTCACCTCCTTGATAATCACCCATGATATCAAGTTGGTAGTTTACTTTCCTTCATTCCCAAGATTTGAAGGGGACTTTTTTATCATAGATTCCCCAAAGGGAGAAGACCCCATATTGGGCTATGATTTCCTTTACCATTTTAATTTCATTATCAATTGGAAAATTGGATTTATCACCTATTACTGTAGTCATAAGGATCCTAGTGGTACTATTCCTCCTAGTAGTAATGACTTTGCCACTTCTGTCAGCAATGTTTCTCTGGTTGGTGAGATTAAGACACTTTCCCTTCCTTCTTCTGTCCATATTTGTCCCAAAATTCCCTCAGTCATTACTTCCATCAAGAGATGAAGTCTTCAAAGAAATAGAAGGTGTTGGAGAAGATTTTGTGATATCTTCACTTCATCTCTTTCAAAGGGATATGAACCATGTCAAACCTGTGGCCTCTTTCCTTCAAATACTGAGGGAAAATATTCTTTTTATAAAGCCTCAAAGTGTTTATTACATGCCTCAAGTGGGAAAAACTTGGGCTATGTTATTTAAAGTAATGACCCCAAGATGGATTCTTCAAACGTTGAAAAATCCTCAATTGGAATCATCCCAAGAACATCAAGTCCCTTCAATCCTTCCTTGGTTTTTTCAACTTCTATTGTTGTTTCATTCAACATTATTATAAAAGAATCATTGCCTCACTTCCCTCCTCAAAAACAAGTCTCACTTTGACTTCAATGAGGAAGCTCTTAGTCAGTTTCAGATACTCAAAGAGGATTTCACCACTTATCCTATCCTCTCTCATTTAAATCCTTCTGTAAGGCCAAGTCTATGAGAAATTGATTATAAATGTATTTAGCACTTTGAATCTGACTTTGAAATGTATAATAATTCTAAAAAATAGTTTGATAATGATATTAAGGCCTTTACTATTGAGTAATAGTGTTGGTGAGTGCTGTTGAAAGCCCTGGGTGAAGTTTTATCAATTGAATTATTATGATAAATTCTACAATAACTATTATTATGTCTATACCTGATTATTTTCCAAGAGTATAGCTTTTGGGAAACAGTTTTACTGCATATAAATTCCAGAGAAGGATGTGTATTCCTCTTTTAGGCAGAGAAAGGTCCCTTGTTATCCTGAAAACGGGTGAAAAGGTCCTCTACACCATACCATGTAGAGGAAAAAAATAGGAGTTATTGAAGGATAAACAGGCCCCTTTGTCTAATTTACACCTCATATTCAAGGATATGGTAAAGTATCCCTCAGTAAAGGTGTATTGTCCCAGCTGTGGAACTTTAACCTCAAAACTGACATAGAATTGTCAGTTCTCAAGGTATTGATATCAATGTTGGTCCTTTGTGTAGCCCTGGAGGTGATCTACACAATGGTTCCTCATTTAATATGGAAAAGCTATACCATTTTTAATTTCCATTATTCAAATATGGATTTTTCTCAAATCCTGTATGAAACTGATTTACTCCATAACTTTTGTTCTGGATGGGTTGTGGGGAAATGGATTGCACCATCACATAGCCCTGATTGTGAAATTTCCAAATTGTCCTCACTGTATGTATATCACACTAAACCTTTAAAAGTTATATGAGAGGTTAATAATTAATCCACCCTTATTTAGCTTTAATTTGGCCAGAATGTATGTAGGTTTGATGCTACCTCAGCTTGGGTAGTACCATTGGATAGCCCCAACTAAGAGCTTCAATTTGAACACCTATCTTTATGTAGTTCAGCCTCTTTCTCTGGATTTTATATGAAGTGAAAATTAAGTTCTATGTTCAGCAACTTCTTTGAGCCTGAATAGCATTTCTATTATTTGTCCTATGATTATGGGACTTGTGTGTATTTATAGAGAGGTGGGTTTTCTCTTCTTTTTGATACCTTTTGAGCTTTTTGGCTCAGCTCCATGTTTTGGTGGTGCCTCACTCTACCATTAGTTTATGGTATCTTGGCTGTCATGCCTGTGCTCTGGTTTTGAGTCATAGTCTGACATACCCTCCCTCTAAAAAAGGATCATTATTTATTAAACCATTCAGACCTCTCATAGGCTCTTAATCTTCTCAGGTTAATTTCCCCATCTGGTATGGCATCTTCTGCCAACCATTTGTCTTTATAAGCTGTTTGGTTCTTAAGCCTGACACAATCCTGTCTATGGTCTTTTGCATTAAGTCTGATCTTCCTGGCCTTCATGATCTTATTTACAGGGCCAGGGGAGCTCTCTACTTCCACTATGTCTTGTGGAGTGTCGCTCTTGTTTCTGGGGGCAACTTATCCTCTCCTTCTTGGTGGTAAGGTTTGACTAGACCCAGTGGGAACACTGGGTGTCTCCTAGAGAGTTCTTCTGTCAGTGTGACCTTCACTTAATTTTCTCCTATCAAACCAATGATAGGGAATTGTCTCACAAATCATTCTCTCATGTTATTGCACCCTTTGAGGTTTTTGAAATTCATGGTAGACCCTAACACTTTGTTCCTTGTGGGTCTTGTCATACCTCTGGTTTTTATATTCTTTAGCCTCTTCTATGCATCTAGCAGCTATATCACAAGCCCTCTTCCACATATCATGGGGGTCTTTGGCTTTTGGGTGGATATTCAAAAGATCTTTCTTCAAGTGATCCACAGGAATTAAGGGATCCCACCCTTTCTTTACTGCTGAGGATGAGTTTCCTGTGGTAGAGTGGTTGCTTGTGTTATAAGCCAGTTGGATTTCTGGAAGACGTTTAACCCATTAATGCGTATATCCTTCAAGTTCCTTGTAGTCTATTCCATATTCATAGAACATTATGATGATATCCTCTATTGTATGGATCATTTTTTCACCTTAGACATCTGTCTGTCAATGGTAAGACATAGAAAATTCAGGTTTGTTCTCAAGAATATCATATAGGTTAGTCCAAAATTCTTATCTAGCTTTGGGTCCCTATCACTAGTGATGATTTTAGGGACTCCAAATTTAGCTATAATGTTCTTCCATAGTAACAATTCTGTGTCCATAGCTGTGTCCTTGTTGTGGAATGGTAAGCATCTAACACTTTTACCATACCTGTCTACTATTACTAGGAAAGCATTGAAGTTTTCTTTGCCTCCTGGGACCAGTCCTGTGACCCATAGCATGTCAATGGTTTCCTATTAGTGCTTGGGTTCCTCTATGTGTTGGAGTAGCCCCTGCTTTTCCCCATGTTTCCTGTTTGCTTTCTGGAACCTGTCACAGGTTTGATGTACTCACTCAACTCTTGTTCCTATAGAGGCCACTAAGCTGTGCGTGCCACCCTCTCTTTTTTCCTGTCTTCACTCATGTGCCCCATGTAGGGGAATTCATGGAATTCTTGCAGTAGCAGGGATATATGGTCCCTATCTATACCTTTGAGGGGACTAGTGTGCATTTATTTGTGACAAAGCAGTCCATCTATAAGAAGAAATTTATTGTCCTTATATTCCCTCAATAAGGGCTTTTCTAATTGATATTCCAGTTCTGTGCTCCTGTATTTTTGTTGAAGGAGTTGAAACACTATGCTACACTGTTTTTGTTTGGCATAAGGCTTAATGGCTAAATTAAAAAATTCATTGTGGAGCTCAGAGGATCTTATTCCCAGTATTGGAGTTTCTGTCCCCTCTGGTTCAATTTGGTTCTTACCTGAGGTACCACCTTCTGTTTCCCATTAAAATAATCTGAAGCTCTTCCCACTGTCTATTTCCATGAAGTGGATAGTAAATTTGGAAGCTACTTCTGGATCATAGGCTTGGTTTCTTTTGACATTGTCCAATGGCCATCTACTGAGGCCATCAGAATTTTTGTGGCTTTTTCCCTCCTTTTAAATTATGGTCATGTTTCCTCTATACACTTGGATGGCTACTTGACACCTCAACATGTGTCTATTAGTAGTCTTCATATTGAGAAAATACTCAATTGCTATGCAGTCTGTGTAGAATTCAAATACTGCACCCTCAAAATAATAATGGAGTTTTTCTTTGGCCCAAACCAAACATAAGAATTAAGTTTGGGTTGCTCTATATCTGGCCTCTGCATCTTTCAGCTGCCTGGAGGTGTAGCATATTACCCCTTCCCTTGGTTCACCATCTAAAATCTGTCTTTGGTTAAGGTTTTCTCCTAACCCTTGACTGAAAGCTGCATCTATGTACAACTTTAATTGTAATTAAAAGTCAGGTAGCATGAGGACAGGTGAATTAGTAAGCTTTTGTTTGATCCTCTCTTGTGAATCCATCTTCTCCTTGGTAATTTCAAAAACTACATCTTTTGAACATACCTTTTATAAGCTACTAGTTATGTGTGCAAAGTCTTTGAAGTGTTTTCTATAGTAGCTAGAAAACCCAAGCAAAGATTTCATCTCCTTGATGTTCTTTGTTAATGGCTTTTGCATCAACAGCTCCCTTTAAAGAAGTTTATGAGCTAAAATAGGGGTTTTATTATTTGAATATAAGCTAAATTTTGATTGGCCTCTCCTTAAAATTACTTTATACCATAAATATTGACAGATTGTTTCAATTTTTATTAAACCCTTGATCTCAGAAGAGAGGAGAAATAAGGCATATAAGGCCTCACAAAATACAGCCTTCCTAAGAGAAAATAGTTAAATGGTATGGTAAATTTTTCAAAATATGTATATATGCAGAAATTCACAAAGTCCCCAAGACAGTTTGAGATTTATTATAAGCTTCTTTCAAAATTAAAGGGTTCCATTTTTGATAGCATTTATCTTTCCCATTATTGAGCTTGACAGAAATTCCATATTGAAAGTTTGATATATATGAAAATCTATGGGCAAATACTCAGAGGTTGAATTTTTGGGAATGAAATGATAGAAATTAATACATGATATTTGAGCAAAGGGAACATTAAAATAAGTCTTTTCATCATGTATTGTTAAATTATTGAGCTTTGAAAATACTGACCAAACACTGATATTGATCCAAGTCCATTGAGACTTTATGGCTTGCTTATGTGGCTTACTTTCTTCCATATATTCTATTTATAAGCTTAGTTTCTTTCCTATCTTAAACTTGAATCCAATCTATCACCCATGTTGGATTCCAAATGCAACACCTGTTGTCAGGTGTAGCCACCTTTCTTATGGTGAAACCTCTCCTAATTCCAAATGTTCCTATGATTGGTCTTTCAACATAATTCAACATTTAACTTCCCCTTTTCAACTCTTTTGATTCACTTCTTGTCCTAGTGGATAGAGTCTCAAAAATAGCTGTTTTTATTCCATAGATTCTGTCATTTACTCTACTTTATTTTACTAACATCTTTATAAAGAGGTTTTTTAGAAGCATGGCCTTCCTTCAATAAATTTCAGTGATAGATGTCTACTTTTTGTTTCTTCCTTATAGACTAATGTTTTTTAGTGGCTCAATATTTCAAAATATTTTTCAACTTCTTATCATCCTAAAACTGATGGACAGACAGAGAAGATAAATCCAATACTAAAAATTTCTCTTTGAATGTATTTTGGTTATTATCAAGATAGTTAGAGCACCTGACTCCCTCTAGCTGAATTTTCTCACAATAACTCTAACCACTCTTTTTCCAAGCAATTCATCTTTTTTACTTCTTATTGGAGAGACCCTAATTTTCACTCAGTGAACATCACTTAAGAAACTCCTTATGGAAATTTACCAAAAACCTCCAAAAAATACAGCAACGTTCCAGGAGACAGCCTGAAGTTTCCTTAAAAAGATTCAAGAAGTATGCAGATAGAGGTGGAGAAAATCCACCCAATTTTAATCCTGGAAACATGGTTTGGACTTCCTCCAAAAGAATAAAGTCCATGAGACCCACCAGAAAGCTTTAATAAATATTTTTAGGTCTATTTCCAACCTTGAATCCAGTCACAATGCATGCTTACCACCTCAAGCACCCATTTTAATAAAGTTCCATCCACCCAGTCTTCTCCCAAAGAGGAATCAAAAGCCCCCTCCTCTATTCATAATTGAAGAGGAAGAGAAAGGGGAAGTCTCTCAAGTCCTGTATTCCAAGCTCAAAAGAGGAAAGGTATGGCACCTAGTTTAATGGAAGGGCTTCAGTAAAGACTCCAAAATATCCACCTGGGAACCAGCTGAATTTCTCAAGAACTGTTCTGATCTTTTCAAATACTTTCATCAATCATATCCTTCAAGCCAAGAATATATTCTTCAAGAGCTTGATCTTTATGGTTCTTGGTGGGGAGAGGGTTTTATGCAAATCTCCCCTCGTGTTATTCACATTTAAAGGTATTATATTGATTTTTTTGTCAGAATCACCTTTTCCACTTTTTGAGAACCTGGAAAACTTCTTCAAAAAGGACTTGGGCTTTTTCCAATTATAATATCTCATTTGGAATTCTCCTTATTTTTTAATTGCTTCAAGACACTTTTTATGGCAAATGTTTTCAGCTTTTAATTTTTTTCTATTATTCTTATGTTGTTCTTGGTGGGAAGTGGGGCTTATTCAAGTAAGCTCCTCTCCTAGTGTGCACTTGATAAGGGTTTTTTATTTCTTCAAAACATCACCATGGCCACTTTGTGAGCACTCCTCCTCAATTTGCTTCACAGAAATCAATATAATCCAATGACAAGGCCAAGATGTCAAAACCCATTCTTTGGAAGAATTTCTTTTGTTCTCTTTCCTTGCTTTCTTTTTCTTTGTTTCTTTTATCTTTAGTCTTGTTTTTTGGTGGGGCTCTCCCACCACATCATTCCTTATTTTTCCAAATTTTATTTCAAATTTAAATTCAACCAGAAGGCCATGTTTCCATATCCCTCTCTATTGACCATCAGCCTTCCCTTCCAATACTTTCTATTATTAAACTAACTGCCCATATCACCTTTCCAAGGTAGGGTGTACTTTCACAAACCACATCCACAAGTCTTTTCAACATCCCAAAAAACATATGCCCATTTTTGTTTCATTATCTACAGAATAATTGATATCAACAACTTTTATAGAAATTCTTGGACCAACCTTTTTTTGGAATCTTGGGTTAAATCACAGCTTCAAGAACCCTTCCCTTTGAGCTGGAAGCCCAGGTTTGATTAGGCTATTTTCAGTCCCGGCCCCTCAGGGGCCCTCCTATGGCATTTATGGAGCATAGGGGGGTTCAAAGCCCAAATTGGCAATAGGGCATATGGGTACCTCTAGAGCCATCCAGGACCATGTATATAATTAATTTACCTCCAGGCCAGTACTCAACCAAGGGTTCATGGGCCTTCAAAATGGATCATGAACTCTCAACATCTCAGAATGATCAATTTTTCCTGTGGTTCCAGCTCTGGTCACCCCAATCCCTTAGTATGAGCTTAATATCATTATGCCTTGTTTTTTATATTTAATCTTCCCCTGCCAACCTCATCCTCTTTATCTCCAGTTATTAAAATTTCATCAAGGATAGCCACTTCAAGAGGACAGGTTCCAGTATTAACAGTTGTATTCAATCAAGGGTAGCCTGTTCTTTCAATCAGGCTATACCCTCAAGCATTGAGTATTCTTGCAAGGGAATAATGTCCATTTATATTCAAGAACTAAGACCAAGGAAGCTTCAATACCAGTTTCCAAGTTTTCAAAGCTCATTAAACCATTACATAACTCAATCAATCCATACATACTTCAGTCAAAGCACCCTGTATGGAGCTTACCCTTTTAGTCAATTCAACTCAATAATGTGGGTATTTCAATACACCCAGTTTATTTCCCAATATTTGCAAGTTGTATGTTCCAAGACAGTAAATGCAGCTTTCCAGAAATCATACTTCTGCATTTTTAACCTTAAAGGATCAAGTTGCAAATTCTCCCATATACTTCTGACTCTTTAATCCCCTGGTCTATTTTCCCCAGTTTTTTAATCTAATGGATTTATTTTTATACTTTATTTTCTCTTATCTTTTTATAGTTAATATTGATGATCATGATTCAGTCATTTTCACTATTCTGTCCCCATTTAAGTGGATATTTGTGGTGAGGGTTTAATAAGAGAATAAGGTTTTTGTAAGGAATTAATTAAAAGGTGAGGTATATGGCTGAGATCCTGGGCCTTTATTTCAATAATTGATGTCAAATTAAAAAATTAAAGAAAAATAAAATAAAATACAAGACCAATAATGTGAATAAAGTCTCAAAGCAATTAAACATTAATTACAAGAATGTATTTTTCAAAATTGAATGGCTCATAATCTCATACATAATTATTTCTCAAAATTAATTCTTTGGAGGCACACTTGCCTATCTGTGGCTATTTTTCTTTCACATTAGAGCCCATCCTTTTAGTAGGAGCTTTTTTCTGAATTTAAATGTTTATATTTCATCCATATGTGAAATATTAGGAATAAAGGTACCAGTTCATTTCTAAATTTACATAGCTTTGTTTTCTGGTTTCTTGTTTTTATCCAAAGGATTTCTGAATTTCCTTTTCTATTTTATGTTCCTTGCATGATTACAAGGATTAAATATAATGAAGTAACCCATTTTCCACTTCTATCAGATGGTTTTCTGTTACATTAGGTTTTTTTCACAAATGTTATTTAATCCTCCACAAAACCTTCTTCCAGATTAATTTATTATTTTTCCAAGTAGGAAATTTTGAATTCATTAGTAATATATCATCTTTGTTTGAACTGAAGGTCCAAAATCAAAGCAAGATCATAGGTTTATTTATGGGTATATTTTTATTTTATTCATGAATCTTAGTTAACCCAAAATCTCAATACTCCACCTACTTTTTTAAATTCTCTTGAATCCAAATTAACAGTGAAATATATAAAAAAAGTTGATAATCAACTCTAACACAAAATATGGATTCCATTTTTCAATTAAAGAGTAATATTGGTAATCATTTTTTCTTTTTGTGTAGCTGTTACCACATATTACAATTGTAGCTTCATACAAGGGCTTACATCATCTTCCCATGACCATTAATTCTTCCATTTTAGCTGTGTGATATTATAATAAACCAAATTTCCTTCCCTTATTTATTTATTCAATCCTCCTTTTCTAAATATATCTTAGTACAAAACATAACAGCGTTATTTCCATTTGGTACAAGAATTTGAGAATACAGTTTCATGGGTGTTTTTTTTGAAACATCAGGCGGTGAATTTCTATCTGAAATAAAAAAATTATTTCATCTCACAGTTTTGCTAAATATATTATTCAAACCTTTCCAAATGCAGTATAATCAAATTTTACCTTGTATTCTGCCCATCAGGTGCATCTAGAAGAATATGGATGGCCATTGAGTTTACTTCTTCTGACTTGCATGCATCTTATTCTTAGGTATCTCTTTGAGAAAGGGAATTCAATTAATCACATACTACAACGGGGGCTTTCTGAGCCATGAAATATTTCTCATTTTGTGTGGTGACTGATTAGCAAATTTAATTCAGGATCACAGTCACTGAAACTTCTCATGGAATTGTTGTTCCTAATGATGCATATCATCAAATGTTTGTTTTTCATTTTTTTAGCTTACTGATAGAAAATTTGATCAGTAATAATACAAAGTAGTCACCTACTACCTATTACATAAGTAACTGACTCAAAAAATAAAATTCCCTGAAATTTAACTCAAGCCTAATATCATTTACTTCAGATTTGAATTTAGATCCATACAATTTCTAGGGATATCAATCCTAAGGTGTGGATATAAATATTTGATAAAAAAACAGAGTACTTTTCCTAACCTCATAACTTTTATGAGATCAAAATAAGTAAAAATAGTAATCTTAGGAGCTTAAAAAAACATTCCAAATTGAGTGTTTTTCTGATTTTTTTAGTATAAGACAATAATACTATGAATATTCATTATTGCAATTTATATTTATGTCTGAAAAATATCTTTAAGAGCACTTTTAATTGAAATTGATTTAGCAAAGTACTTCCAGCAATTAATATAAGACCAGAGTTTATAAAATTAATATTTAAAGGAAATTTTTTCCAAAAGACACCAGAGTTGAGTTTAAAAAAAGTGACAAAGTTTATTGCAATAAAAGATGCTTTAATTGACTCTGTTGGATGCTCAAGGGTAGAAGTTGTTATAATTACTCTTTAAAATTCTTAAAAGGTTTAAGCTTATTGAAAAATGGTGTTTAAAATCTTTGATTGATCTTTTGAACAATATTTAAACTAATTATAAAAAGAAAAAGATCTAACATGAAAAGAAATTATGATGCCAGGAAGACATTCTTTTATAGCCACAAATTTTCTTCCCAAAAAATTGAAAATTTATTTCACCAGTGAAGAGAAACATGTTGCCAACAGTAAATCTAATTATGAAATTATTGAGTCCTGGTTTTAGCCATTTTATTCCCATAAACTAGCCATTACTATAGTAATAGCTAGCTTAAAGCATCCAAAACACTTAAAATATGTGTCAGGACCCTTTAAAACATTTAGAGCTTTTTTGGTGAAGTTTTACAAGCTTTATAATTGTTTTACCCTTTTATCAATAGCTAAAGCTTCTATGGTTTGTATTAAAGCTTTTTCATAAATTGAGTCACAGACATTGTGACTTGATCCCAGGCCAAAAGTGATGAATTTTTGAATTCATTTTGACATCCCACACCTATCAGTTGGAAATTTGGGGGATTCTATCATCCTGGGAGCCAATGTTTCTTTTCCCAAATATTTAATCTTTCCAATCTATTTTTCTTTAATTCCTCAAGATGTATTATACTTGACTCTTTACATATTGAATTCAAGTGAAAAATTACAGTACACAACTGTAATTATTAGTTACTCATCTTTATATTTAAGTTAAATTATGTAATACATGCACACATTTTGACAGTTCAATTGAAAAGACTTTGATTGAAAATAGCTTCTCAGCTACACATCACACATCAGTTTTTGTGTCACTTTTGACAGAGAAATTAATGGTTAACATCCTACATGTGGTGTGACTTGAACCAAGGCTCTGAGTATTTTCATATCTTACTACAGGAAATACTGAAAACTTAATTTAATCTTATTTAGAGTTGAGTTAAAGAAATTCTATCCAAAGGCCACCCAGCTCAAATTTTAATGGGGAATTCAATTGGCAAACAAAATAAATAGGTTTATGAGTTTTCAAAAATCTATAATACATTTTATTAACTTGTTTTAAAGCCTTAATTCATTTTTAATATTTTTTTCAAAATTATTTTTCATTTCAATTTTTGATTTAATATGGCATTTTCACACTGTTTGTAGAATTTTATGATTTGTTAAAAAATTTGATTTGTAATTTTTCCTTCATCAAAAAATTTATTTTGATATCAATAAATGATTTTAATATTTAATCATCAGTTGAATGTTAATTTTTGACCTTTTGAGTGTATCAAAATACCTCTAAGGCTCACACCCATGAAGGCTTTCAAATTTTCACTAGTTCAAAGGTTGTTTTTTTTAGAGTAGATTTTTTTCCATTTTGAGAGAATTTTTTTTGAATATTCTCTTTATTAAATAAACATCAATTCAATAAGGGACCCAGGAGTAGTTTTCTTCAAGAAAGTATTTTGAGCACTAACTCGTTTTGATTATTAAGCATTTTCTGGAAGATCTTTGCTCTCTTAATAGTAAATGCAAGGCTTCCATTGGTAATTCCAGCTACCAGTAAATGATTGAGGGATTTTGAGGATTCTTTCTGAATAAAGAAAAAATTTTAGATCATAATTCACCAAGAAAAATAGAAATATTACTTACCTTTGAATAAGAGTTTTTAACCAATTGTTCAAGGAGTGTGCTCTGATGTTTCAAGATTCTTGTTCATTCTTTTTTTTCTGAAATTATTCTACTTTATATTCTTATTTCAGAATTCTTTCCATTCAATTAAAATTTGGTATGTTAAGTTATCTCCAATTGGATATTCTTGTTCATTTCTTTCCCATTTCCAGTGCTATCCTACTTCAAATTCACATTTAAACGCTTTCCAAATTGATTAACAGCTTTGAATTCAACACGTTTCCATTTCAATTTGTATATATAACATATCTAGACCCACCATTTCTTACTAATTCTTTTTTTACAACAGTGAATTCCTAAATAGTAGTCTTGGTTCCACTAGTTACTGAACAATGCAATTGGGTTGTTAAATAAGCTTAAAAAAGAAGGAAAAGGGGAAATAATTTAGTCCAGTGGGGAAAAATAAAGATAAATAATTCAGACAACCTCTTGATATAGCTGTTGGTTGTGGAAAAAGGGATTCAAGAATTATAAAATAGAAGACATTTATTTCCAATATGCTTATTGTGAGCCTTGAGGTATATTTTACATACCCAAATAGGCCACAATTATCTTCAAAATAAATTCTGAATTATGCATAACTCATAAGTCATGCATATATCCAAAATTCATCATTTTTGATTTCAGAAAGTATGAATAACTTTTTATTGAGTAAGTAAGTCCATGGATTTAAGGCCAGATTTGGATTCTACACAAAAATTCACCTAGGGTAGCTCCATAGAGTGAATAAGCTCAAATTAACTCTTTGAGGTGGTAATATGGAAAATACTTCAATACCACATAAAAGATCCGTGAAAATGTTTGTTTTTCTTAATTTCACACCGAAATAATGGGAATGTGAGAAATCCCATGTTACATATACACTAAGAATAGTGTTATGCATGTTTTGGGAACTTAATATCATGGTATTCTTACATGGACCTTTGGTACACCCATAGTGGATATCTCACTTTAAGCTTAATTTTCCATTTTGACATGAAAAATAGGCAAGGGGGGCAAAAGACATCAAAGAGAGCCAGGGTACCCAGCTTTGGAGGCCTCAGAGGCGTGGACAGCTTCAAAGCTTGGATCCATGGCTGATCTTGGCCTAATTGGTAAACTAAAACCTTTTGGGAACTTGGTTACCATGTTACAACTACAGTAAATCTTAAGAAAATAGCAAATAACCTGCTATTTTGACGTGCCAAGGAGGTAAAGAGCTACTTAGACTCCTGTAACCATGTCAATTCTTGATGATTTTCCATTGATGAACCCCAAAAGCGTAATTAAAACCCTTTTTGGACTTTTATCCATTGATTTGCCTCATAGCAACCAGTAAAACACTGATATTTGCAATTTTAAGTAGAAATGAGGTAAAAACTTCAAAAGTTCATTAAAAATACAATTCTTAATTAATCTCTCTGAAAACTTCAGGACTAATGGAGAACTGTATTATCTATGGTAAAACCAAAAATAATTATGGCTTTACTAGTAAAATTGAAAGTTTTACTTACAGTCCATTTTTGGCTATTCTACATGAAACACTGAATCTTCAAAAATTCACAGTAATTACAACCTGTGATGAAATTTCCAATAACATTGATAACTTTGAGAAATCAATCATTATTGTAGAATAAAAGATGATTTACAGATGTTACTCCTTTTATTCTTAACCATATTGGGGTTGGTAGTCACGTAAAAGCATTAATTAAGTAATTATGATAATCTTACGTGACAACAGATGATGCAATCAATAATCCAAAAGGGTTTATTGTTTTCTCACTAACTGGTTTTTCAGTTTGCTCCATGGCATGCCTCTTTGAGCTGTTGTTGACTTAAAAGAGGCCTCCTCTTGCTGTTTTTTCAACATCATCATCTTATTATCATTTAAATCATTGTTACCAACAAGTAGGTATTAGTTAAAACTATTCTGAAGTATTTTAATTCTTTCAGAACCAACCAGAAAGACGTGAAATCGTATAATCCAACTATATATTGTTGTAATACTGTTATAAATACATTTTGATCCCTTAAATCCACAATTCTACGTCAAATCTCTCTGTCTTATCTTTCAATAAGCTCTTTGGAATATTAGTGAGTGATTTATCCTTAATTCTTAAAGTTTTTTTCTAAATAATTAGTTTTCTTCAAGAATTATATTTATAATTATTCTTGCAAAAGATAATTATATATTAAAATAATTTTATTATTTTAATAAAAGAAGTTTTATTTTTAAAATATTCTTGTAGACAATTACTACTCACTGTTAAAATCACTAGTAGTGTTTAACACGTGAAAGAAATAATTCTTTAATTATTTAATTGTGGTTATAATAATATTTTATTATTATATTTCATAAGAACAGACATAGTACTATTGATTAATAGTAATATTATCATCAGTTTCATAGCCACATCTTACACTTATTAATGATAAAAATTATACAAAGAAATAGTGGAATGAAAAAATAATCAAACATCTATATATAAGGGGAAGATGAATAAAAACCTTTAATATAAGAAAAATAGCTAAACAATTGGATAACAGCAGATGTTTGGAATCTTGTCAGGACATATACCCATTTCCCTGCCAATCCCAAGGGTTCTTGTGAGCCTTTGAGGTATTTTTATATACCCAAAAGACCACAAATAATAAAACAATGATACAATACCAAATAAAAGAAGTTTATTTATATTATCAAGTACAAAATTAAAATATAAATATAAAATTTATATACAAAATTAAAGTTTTAATTATAATTTAAAATTAAAATTACTTTGAAATTTAAAATTTTGAAAATACATTTTTATTTGAAAAAATTAAGTAAAAATGAATTTTCAACAAAAATATTAAGATTAAAATATTTTTGGAAAAAATTCAAATAAAAATTATTACAAAGTTTTATCCAATAAATACACATGAAAATTATTTCACCATTGGATTCCTCATAACAAATAAGGTTGGGTAACCTCTGGGTAAATTTCTGTAACTCAACTCTAAATAAGCTTGAATTAAGTTTTTAGTATGTTATGTACAAAAGTTGAAAATCCTCAAAAGCTTACTTTAATTCACATCACATGTGGTGTTAACCATCAATTTTTGTGTTAAAATTGAGGTGTTGTGTGTAGTTCAGAAGTTATGGGAAATTGAAGTATTTTCAACTGAAATGTCAAAATGTGTTCCTGTAGTACATAAGTGAACTTTAATTTACATATGAAGTATCAATTATTACAGTTGTGTACTGTAAAAACTCAATTGAATTACATATGTAAATTACAAGTATAATCCGCAATGAGGAATTAAAGAAAAAACAAATTTGAAAGATTGATTCTGGAGGGGAAAGGAATCTTGGCTCTAAGGGGGATCCAGACCCCCAAAATCTTTTCTAACAGGCATTAGATGTCAAAATAAATGCAAAAGTTCATCACTTTTGCCCTGGAATTGAGTCACAGGGTCTGTGTCTTGATTGATGTTGAGGTTTTGATACCAACCTGGGCAGTTTTAACTGTTTCCAAGAGGGTAAAACAATCAAACTAAAAACAGTTTTAACTGATTTTGATGTCTCTTAAACACATTCTGACATGTTTTGAAGGCTTAAAACCCATTATTACTATAGCAATGGCTTATTTAAGGGTCCAAAATGGCTAAAAGCAGCCCTTTTTTGGTGTAAAACAGGGTTCAATAATTCCATAATTGGCTTTTCTGTTGTCAGAGTTTCTTTCACGATTTAAAAGAGTAAATTTTACTTTTTGACTAAAAAAATCAGTGGCTATAAAAGAATGTCTTCTTTGCCCCACTTTTCTCTTCATGTTAGAATCTTTTCCTTTTCTAATTAGTTTAAACACTGTTAAACCAATCAATAAAATATTCAAAACACCCTTTTTAAATAATTTTTAACCTTTCAACCATATGAAAAAATCATTATAATAACTGTTTGTAAACTTTATAATCATTTTTACCCTTGAACAACCCCATAAGTGAATTAAAGCATCTTTCATCACTATTAACTTTGTCACTTTGTTTCCAAATTCACTCTGGTCACTTTTGGGCATGTTTTCTCTTTAATATTCTTTTTAGAGACTTCGTTATTATATTAATTGTTTGCAGTTCTTTGCTCAATTAATTCCAATTGAAATTTCTTTTGTAGCCTTAAATATCTCTTGTAGAGGATTTTTGGATACATTTGTACTGTTGGTAAAACAATAAATCTTCATATTATTATTTTCTTATACTTATAAATTGAAAAACAATAAAATTGGCATGTTTTCTCTTAAAAATCTTAATTCTTAACATTTTCAACCATATTGTAACTTATACAAATTTTGAGGACAGGAAAAGTACTTGATTTTGAATCAAAGTTTCATATCCACACCTTACAGTTCTGGTGGATGAAATCCTAGGCTGGCAAAGTATCCAGAAAATGTTTTGTTGCTCTTACTGAGCTCAGGTTTGGAATTGGACAAGGACTTTAGAAAATATATTGTAAGAAGGCTTGCTGATTATTTCAATCTTTATGTGCTAATGTATTCCTGATTTTTATAATTTATCTTCTCTACATTCTCTAATTGATTCACATATTTTTGTTTTTAATATTTTCCCTCATATTTCCAGGTAAATTTTTCTCAGCTCATTTTCTGATAATTTAGCTCCTTTTTACATGTGAATACTATATAATAAGAGTTTTGATGGGCTTTTTATCAGGCTCATTCAGATAGCATAATTTCCTTGATGATTCCTCATAGAATATAATTTTTCAAAATTTCAATACAATGAGAATATTAAAAAAATAGGGAATTTTTAATTTGATCAAGTTCTTTCATATTCTGAAATTTAGTTATTGAAAGTAATAATTAATCCCCTCATTTGAAATCATGTCCTTTATAAATCTTTCCAAAAAAAAAAAAATACTTTCCCATAGAGCTCACTTGAATGTATCATCAAATTCCTTCTTCACATAATTTGACAGATTTATGAATGAGTTTGAAGTAATATTATCCTATGAAATACAATTTTTATCAAAATCAAACTTGAAAATTATATTGAAGAACCAAAAATTCAATCAAGACCCCATTAACATGCTTACTGAAAATAACTGAATACATTAAGATTGCACCAACACAAATGAAATAAGCCTCAAATTAACTTGAATTTCATTTTTTATATTCAAAATGTTCCTTTTTTCATCAATGTCTTTTTAATATGTTTGAAAGATTTTTCTGAGTTGGTAACATTCCTCTGAAATCAATTTCACCCAAAAACAATTAGAATTTAAATAATCTCTTCTGATAAAGCAAGAAATAGATAAGACATCCTTTCTTTAAGTGAATTTTTATAATCTCATTTTGACCATTCTTCTTCATGTTGGCTATCAATATTCTACCTTCATGATCTCTTCTTAAGTTTTAAAGAAATACTTGTTCTTCATTCCTTCTTTTGTTCAATTGTGGTAGATCAGTGACCCCTTGTAACTTTTTTCTTTACTCCCCTCATTACAGAATATAATACCTCAATTCCATGGAATAAATAAATAAGAATTGGATAATAGGCAACCGCAATCCAAGATAAGGCTTTATAAATACACCTCCCTCCACCTTTAGTTTTTAGCCCTCCAAATCATCAACAGCAAGATATCCTAATACAACAACGTGAAACATATTGATCCCCTAATTTCACATCTAATTTTCAGTTTAGTATGCATAAACAAATGGTTTTTACTATATATTTCTGCTATGTAAAATAAAACCACTTTTTTTATACAAAAAAACATCTCATTCTTTATTTTTTAATATCTTTGTATATATTTTCAAGCACAGTGATGGTGAAGTGGGCTTAACCATTATTATTTTTAATCGTCCTGTAGATAAACTTCAAAAACCAGGTCTAATGAATTTCATCAATAGAATTTTTTAACAAAAGGTCCAAAATAAATGGAAAACACCTGAAGCTCAATTTACAGTTTGTTAATGCAGAATCCTTACATTAGATTGCAGTTGGATTCAAATGAACAAGTATTAATTACATTAGATTGCAGTTGGACTCAAATGAACAAGTATTAAAACATGCATATGTGATTAAAGACTTATTTTTCAGAAGCAATCATAGTAATCTTGCACATCCAATAGAAGCTTGAATTATTTTCCTCATTCAGGTTAAGTTTCAAAAGGTTAAGACAGATTTTAATGATCAAATTAAAGCATGGTTTTCTCGATTATTACCCTAATTACCCAGCTCAAAGTAGTAGCAAACAAGCAAAGTATTTTCCCTTTTTCTAAGAATTTCATTATTATCTATAGGGCCGCCAGTCTAGACAAACAAAAGAACTCTTCGGGTACATTTTTCGTAATATATACTCGTTTTCAACATGATATAGCATGAGGCTATGGCGACTTCAAACACTTTGATTTTCTTTATCTTGACGTTGTATAAGCTACTATATGTAATCAGAATTCTTTACAAAAAAATAATAATAATTCCTAATTATATTGTTTTTGAATAAAAGAAAATAAAGCATAGAGAAGCGGTTGCTTTCAAAACAAAACAATGAGAATCCTTATTGAAATTGTTATATTGCTTTCAAGAGCGTGATTATGAATCCAACATTATGTAGCAATTTTTTACACTATTCAAATAAGTGTTCTTTGATATCAATTTTGTTAAAAAAAACATAATTCCTCTTGCGTATTTTGTATGATAAAAAGACTAGATAAAGCACTATGGGATCTTTAAAGTCAATTATAATGATTATCCTATGTGTCGTAAATATTTTATTCTGGACAAGGTCGAGGAATTACCCTAAATTTTGCTTAGTTTTCTGGGGGGGGATTTTTTTCCTTGTCAAATCCCGTGGAAATGCTAGCTTGAGAAAGCTGGGTGAATGACATTCATCTAAGGAAAACACCGGGATGGCTAACTTCAATGCGGAATTCAGATTGTGCCTCCTGACACTGTTCAACTGTAAGTCTACTCACAGCGCAACCATACTCCGAAAAATTGGATTTGGGTATACAGTATATATATCAGTAGAGTTGAATTATCTTCTATGCCTACTATCTTGATTTAGTCCACCACTTGCTCCCGGGCCTGTCCTTCGTTGGACGTCAGCTGCATCGATTCCAGCAGCGGCCTGTATTCTTTCAATCTCCTCCAGCATTGGCTTATACTCGGCTGAAACGATTTGGGAGACGGAAATTAGGCAGGGCTGAGATCAATCTTACCAGTAAAACCTGATTTTGAAATTCTTGTACTTACAGTATCTCTCTTCAGCATGAGAGAACCCTGTTTGATTCAAATGGAAGTATCAGACAAGAAGGTGCGAAAAATTAAATAGTGTTTTAAACATACCATCTCGTCTAAGCTCTTTGCCCCGGTGTTGCGAAGTACTGTAAGCCTTTTGCGACCAATACTAGTCACACAATTAAAATGCCAAATAGTAATTAGACCAGCGTTTGGCTTGGGAAAAGAGTGATGAATAGTTTTCGGACCTCACGCGTCCGGTCGTAGAATAGCTTCAAAGTTTCGCCCGGGAGCGGAGTGCTCATAACTTCTTCCGTCGATCGTTCAGCAGACTTCGTAACTCCCATAAAAGCCTCGACTTTTTTCTTGAGTTCTTCCTAAAATTATTCGCAGCCGTTTCAATTAATTTTCAATGTCCAATAGCACATAATTAAAAAAATCCCACTTGATTGGCTGAAAGCGTAAGAGAATTGAGAGGTAGGTCATCTGTGCCTTCAAGCTGGTCAGCCTCCACTTCGTCACTAGATGAGCCTTTATCTTCAGTGCTATCGGTCTCCGAATTTTCTTCCTCATTGCTCTCGTTTTCCGATTCTTCATACCATTCATGGTTATCGATGTCATCGTCACGCAGACAAATATACCGATCCATCTTGTCCAAAGCTAACGAATAAAATGACTGTAGGGTATATTCTTTATCGCCAGATTCATAAATGCCACCATAGCTGCCAAACATTGAAGTTAAGGAAAGTAGACATAGCTTAGTAATACCCTATTCTAAAGGTTAACAATCATGTCGCCTCCAAATAGATGTCGGCATAAGCCATAGGGAGGATATAAAAATAAACCTAGCACGACTCAACATATAAAGCGTGTTCTTTAGAATGGCTAGCATTGGGTTGAATCTGGCTAAAGGAATCGTTTGTTCTGGCATATCTTCATCACAATCTTGGACTACTGGTTGAAGTTGATTGCTGCCTCCTTTAGCAGATAGGGTCGCTTTTTGCTTGGCGTGGGCAAGCTGATCGCGAATTGCCTGCTCTGCTTTTAATCTTTCTTCCTCGAGCTTGTCATCCTCGTCTAAATCCATGGCTTCATCATACTCTTCATGTTCTCCTTCAGCGGGCGAGTCTGCATCTGGATTCTTGCATGCTCCGGTTGGAAATATTAATTTATTCTTCAAATTTCCACCATCTTTTATTTTCTTTTTCTTTGGCTTTTTTAAATTTAGCAAAAGCCATCGGCCATTTGCGTTCAGCTGATACCCATATCTGAACGGATTCGTAAAAAGTATAATTTCAATCTAAGTGAGTATGAAATATTGATGAAACCAAAAATAAAGAGCGTAACAAAATGCAATCTCACAGGTCGTTGTAGACTTCGCTCACTAAGCCTTCATCGTTATCCTCAATATCCAGCACACCACCAAATCCGATTGCCATACATTTACTTACCCAATTGACCATTGTTGAGCCGCTCCTCAAACTGGGCATCTGACCAACTTTTTTGCGCCTTTCCCATTTTAATTTCTTCAACCAATCAGGATTGGTCGGGTCAAGGTGAAGAAAAAAGGTATCGTCATGTGCAATTCCTTTGGCTTTGTTTTTGGCGGCATAAATTTTTGAATACCCACCTGTGAGTCAGGGGCGTAAAATATCGGAAAGACGTGTTTTCTAGTCAAACCCTTAACATAGAAAGAGACGACATGCTGAGTTAGATCCGCGGACAAACTGACCATGTAAAACAAGCCCCTCTGGTGTTGATAGCAATGAAAGCCCGGAACGAGGGCTTTGAATTGGGATCCCGCAAAACAATTATCATTCATAGTAGCAGAAGGCAAAACAGCTCAAGACCGACTTGCCTCGGCCAGCGTTCATTATCTTTGGCTGTGATTTGTTGCCACTTATACTCCATCATATCGAAGAACCATAAATCATTTAAATAATTTGTTCGTACCCCGACGTCTGATGAAGTCCAATTAGGATTTGAAAGAATGATGTTAGGCCATTAGAATAGAAAACAGATTGGTTCGCTTACCATGAAAACCCTGGTCAAGAGTTTGCAAAAAAAAGTATAAAGGATTCAAGTTTAGTCAGAAGGGTAGAATGGAAAAGCAGGAGAATGTTAGTCTTCAACTGCAACTTGAGATCATGGTCCATTGAAATGCGCACTCCAAAAAGTACAATCCATTGTTTGAAGACTGTCATCCTATGGCCTGATCTAGCAGACGGTTGAACTCTGGTTTCAATCCTTTCCCATGAATGGCTTGTGAGATCAAAACACCACTATGACGAAAAGCAAATTCCCAAAACCTAAGCATGCCTTTTACCTTGGAAAGAATATGGGCGAGTAAAAGATATACCATATCTCTGTAATGATGAAACGATGTTTGATTCAATGAAGCAAATTCGCCGCCTGGTAAGTAAAAGGCGCACACATAGACTGTAAATTAATCAAGAGAACAAACATTTAGTGGCGAAGGAGCTGTGATTCAAATAAAACAAACCAAACAGCCAAAGCTTGCCACCACCAGCAGGTGTGGCCACCATTTGATGAGCTGATCGAGGCCCCGGAAAGGTCGGCGAACTATATTTGCGCCATTCGTTCTTTTCAGGAGAGTATCGCTACATGGAAGAAAATGTTCTTGTCCCTTAGTTTCAAAATCCTGCAAGTTCTAGTCGAAAGCGTAGGACGGATCCATGCATCAAATTTATTCACATATAAATCATTATAGAAATAGGCTGCACTGCCATTAAAAAATTCGCCTGTGAAAGAGTAATTACGAGGTCAGTAGCTGTCATGATCTTTTATTAGTTTTCAAAATAAGAGCTTGAAAAGATACGTTGATTAAAGTCTTACCACCAAACAGCCATATAAATGGTTGATTCGGGTCAGGCGTAAATGAGGCATTGGCCCGTCGACTAGGTGGGCCATCAATCACATCTTCGGTTACTTTGTGTTCTGCTTCCCATTTTCTAGAATTACCCAAGAACAATCGCAAACAAAGCCCTCAATCAACCCTCTCTGGCGATCAAGACTAAAGCGGCAGGTGTGCTAGTTGTGCTGAATTTTTGAAAATGATACTCAACGCTCGAAATTCTTCCAAGGTTGTGAGCAAGTCTTGTTCCTCTGCTGCCGCCTCGGCTGCCAACTGTTTCTTAGACTTTTGTTCAACTTTTTTAGCTTGCTTTTCTTTTTTGGCTGCCTTGACTGCTGCTTTATTACCGGTTTTGGACTTTTTTGCTTTCCCCATGGTTATTTCGCTAAGTTCCAATGATCAAATATAAACCTTTTTAGTATGTCACCGTTAAGTTTACGGCCATGTGTCATATTGGCAAACGATTAGAATTGAGCTCACCGATGAGAATTGACTGGCCAAAGCAACCTCAATTTTCAGAGTTATGAAAATTTTCCTCGGCGAGCATCGAAGCGCCGGTTGAAGCGCATTCAGTTTACTTCAATGCATGAATACATAGCCTAAAAGTAATACACTTTCTTCCATTTTCTACCATCCTCATAGATCCCATAAGCCCTTGATGAATCAAATAAAGAACCCATAACTGATGTATCCTAAATCCAAATTACTGGAGAGTTTGGGCCTAGCTACTTGAATGATCTCCTGGAAATTAAACTTCAGACGCAGACTTAATGCATCTAATGATTTAGCTGGGAGGATGAATTAAAAGATTTTATACTTGAGCTTATATTAGCAGAACTCGTAATGAAAGCAGCACCAAAAATTGGGCATATGCTGGAAGCTGAAAGGAAAATAGTACAATATAAAACAGCACATCCATTACAGTACAAGTAGAAGCAGGCAGCAAACCAAAACTCAACAAGCAGGCTAATTATCTCAGTACAACAAAAGCCTGAATCAACAATAGGCTTCAGCTAGAGATAATTGCGAGAAGGAAACTGTGCATATTGAATAGCTGGAATCTCCCTTCCATGAGTGTAATATGAAGGTTACCCAGAGTTAGTAGCATCCAAAAAAACCCAGATGGAAGCTGCCTTTTCAGAAATTGTGACACCAAACCCCACTCAACTGAGCTGCTCAACATGATATTTACCCTTTCATGACCATTCTAGCATTAGAAATCTTGAAATTAGTGTCTTTGATACCATATCATAACAGAACCCAATAATATGTGTGGACCTTTCAAAAAAATACAACCACACACCCACAAAGTAGTTTGAAAAGGGTAACTAGAGCCCTGGAAAAACTAGTGGCTAGTGTAAAAGGGAAACCCACTACAATTTTTTCAATTAATAAATAATCTCCAAAAAATATTAAGCTATTCTCTCCAGGAGCACACTAATTAAAATGGCTAATTGCAAAGATATATATCTGGAAACAGTAAATAGACCTGTAAGGTGTAGATATGAGGCTTTAATTGAAAAATCAAGTAATTTTCAAACCCTCAAGACTTCCTTAAGTTAAAAATAAATCAAAAATAGTCATTCTAAGAGCTTTCATACAAGAGACCCAAAGATATCTTTTTTTGACTTTATTTATATAAAGATTTTTTTAAAAAACTTTAGAAGGGTTTTGAGAAAATTACTACAAGTAATTAATATAAGAAGAGAGTTGGTAAAAATTAGAAAAAAGATGAAAAATTGCCGAAAATCGCTAAAGTGGATACACAAAATGAGTGACAAAGTCTTTAGTGATGAAGGATTCTTTAAGCTACTCTTAGGATGGTTCAAGAGCTAAAATCTTTATAAAAATTACAAAAAGTGAAAATAATTCGTTTTAAAAATGGTTAAAGGGCTTTAAAGAGATTTAAGAGATATTTTTGTAAGCTTTTATTTCTTGCTTTAAGAGTTATTAAGCTGAATATGAAATTAAAATTATTCTAACCTCAAAAGAAAAGATGGGAAAAGGGAGACTTTCTTGCATAAAATCAAATTTACGCACAAAATATTGGTAATAAAATTTGATAGAGCTTTAAAAACATATTGAAATAATAAAATACAACTATGAAAACAACAAGCCCTAGTTTAGTCCCAAAAAGAGGCTGGTTTCCTTGTATTTTTAGCCATTTTTAGCGCTTTAAATCATTTTTTCTCATAGTAAAAGCTGATTTTATGGGACTTCAACATTCCAATATGCATATATACAGCCTAAAATAATGTTAACATCAATTTTTGAAATATTTCTATGCCTTAGGGAAGATTTACATTGTTTCAAAAAGTTAAAGCTACATTGCTTAGTCTTAAAGCTGAATAAGAAGTGGAGTCATAGCCTCTGTGATTATTTTTTGAGCCCAAATTAATGAGACTGTGTATAGATTTTGACTCCTCATTCCTAGAGTCAAAAACTTTGGAGAGTGAGGCACTTTTTTATCCAATATTTGATTCCCCTCTCAAATTAAATCTTTGCGATTCATCTTCATTCTATTCATCCAGTTTTAGTAAAACATTCATGCCAAAACTGTAATAAAATCAAATTTTGTGACTAAATTACTTTAAAAACTTACAGTTCATGTGTGTAATGCATGTAAACAATTAAATTGCATATAATTAGACTTCTCATAGATCTAAAAATATAAACCACATCTCATTTCCAATACAAAAAAATAATATTTTGCCACCAGAAGTGGTGTAAGGTGTGGATATGAAACTTTAATTAAAAATCAAGTACTTTTCCTGTCCTCAAAATTTGTATAAGGTAAAATTCAATTAAAAATAGTAAGAAATATTATTTTTAAGAGAAAACACACCAAATTTATTGTTTATAACTTTATTAGTATGAAACAATAATATTATAAAAATTTAATGTTTTACCAACAATAAAAATTTATCCAAAAAATACTCTACAAGAGATATTTTAAGGCTACAAAAGAAATTTCTTCAAGAGCAATTTCAATTGGAATTAATTGAGCAAAGAGCTGCAAGCAATTAATTAAAGAACAAAGTCTTTAAAAAGAATATTAAAGAGAAAACACGCCCAAAAGTGACCAGAGTGAATTTGGAAACAAAGTGACAAAGTTTACAGTGATGAAAGATGCTTTAATTCACTTTTGGGGTGGTTCAGGGGTAAAAATGATTATAAGAGTTACAAACAATGATTATAATGATTTTTTCACGTGGTTAAAAGGATTAAAATGATTTAAAAATGGTGGTTGGAATCTTTAATTGATTGGTTTTAACAGTGTTTAAACTAATTAATAAAAGGAAAACATTCTAACATGAAGAGAAAAGTGGGGCAAAGAAGACATTCTTTTATAGCCATCAATTCTCTTACTCCAAAAGTAAATTTTACTCCTGTCAGTCGTGAAAAACAGTCTGACAACAGAAAAGCCAATTATGGCATCACTGAACCCTGGTTTAGACCAAAAAGGGCTGGTTTAAGCCATTTTTAGCCATTTTAGACCCTTAAATCAGCCATTACTATAGCAATACCAGGCCTAGAGCCTTCAAAACACGTCAGAATGTGTGTAAGAGGCGTAGAAACCGGTTAAAACTGTTTTTACTATGGTTGTTTTATCTTAAGGGTAGTTTTACCCTCTTGGCAACAGCTAAAACTACCCCAGTTGGTATCAAAACCTCATTATCAATTGAGTCCACAGACCCTGTAACTCACTTCCAGGACAAAAGTGATGAACTTTTGTGTGAATTTTGACATCCCACGCCTGTCAACAAGGATTTTGGGGGTCTAGCTCCCCCTTAGAGCTGGAGTTCCTTTTCCCCCCCAAATTTAATCTTTCCAATTTATTTTTCCTTTACTTCCTCATCATGTATTATACTTATAATTTACATATGTAATTCAATTCAATTGTACAGTACAATACAGTAATAATTGGCACCTCATATTTAAATCAAAGTTCACTTATGTAATACACGCGCACATTTTGATATTTCAATTGAGTTCAATTGAAAATACTTCAATTCCTCATAACTTCTAAACTAAACACAACACCTCAATTTTAACACAAAAATTGATGGTTAACACCACATGTGGTGTGAATTAAATTAAGGTTTTGAGGATTTTCAACTTTTGTATTGAAAATACTAAAAACTTAATTTAAGCTTATTTAGAGTTGAGTTACAAGAATTTCACTCAGAGGTGACCCCACCTGATTTTTTATGAGGAATCCAATGGTGAAATAATTTTTATGTATTTATTTATTGGATAAAAAGTTATAATAATTTTTATTTAACTTTTTTCCAAATTCATTTATTTTTTCACAGTTTTGTTAAAATTTCATTTTTACCTAATTTTTTCAAGTATAAATGTAATTTTATACTTATAAAATTTAATGTATTTTTATTTTTAAATTGTAATTAATTTTTTTATTTATTTTTAATATAATTTTATATTTATATTTTGATTTTTATTTTAATAATATAAATAAATTTCTTTTATTTATATTAATATGTTATTTTTTATATTTGTGGTCTTTTGGGTATATGAAATTACCTCTAAGGCTCACATTCCCTCCCCCTAAAAAAGAATATTACTTTGTAATATTGGTGTTTCTAGTGTGTCTGAATCTTCTGAGGAGTTTGGTAGCTTCTGGTATATCTTTTTCTTCTAACCATTCATCTTCACAAGCTGGGTCACTGTACCTAACAAGGTATTCCCTTACTTTCTTGGTTCTTAATTTCCTTTCTTTAAGAACTTTGGTAATTTTCTTAGCACTAGATGTCTCAATAGGAGGTATAACTTGGGGTATCTTATTCCTCAAATGAAATTTCTCAGCATCACTAGATTTATATGGCTTTATCAAGCTCACTGGAAATGTAGGGTGCTTATTTTTAAGTTCTTCAGATAACTCTACTTCAACAGCATTTTCTCCATGGAGGGCCTTAATCACAAAAGGTCCTGCAAAGGAGTCTTTCAACTATTTACATCCTTCGATGTTATTGAAGTTAGTGGTGGATACAAGTACTAGGTCCCCCACTTTGAAATCTGGAGTTGCATGTGATTTATCTCATTTATCTTTAGCATATGCAAAAGAGTCCTCCATGCATCTTACTGCATGCTTTCTAGCTTTGTCTAGCATTCCTTTGAAGCTAGCAGCTGTGGGATGTATTTCAATTAAGTCTTTCCTCAAGGAATCTTGGGGTAACTTGGGGTTCCATCCTTTTTCTAGAATAGCAGGAGTCTGATTGGTACTGGCATGGATTGATGTTTTATATGCTAATTCCAGTGCTGGCAACAGAGTACACCAATCATGGGTAAATCCATCACAATCTTTGAATTCAAGGCCATATGCACAAAATCTTTTCACCATGTCCTCTAAGGTTTGGATCATCCTTTCAGCCAGGCCATCAGTTTGTGGGTGGTAGGCTGTAGAGAAAGACAGTTTAGTGCCAAATAATTGGTGAAGATTTGTCCATAGTGCTGAAGTGAATTTGGGATCTCTATCACTGATGATATTTGTAAATATCCCAGTCCATGACACTACTCTATTCCATATCAGAAGAGCTGTATCCATGGCTGTATCATCTTTGTGACATGGTAAAAAGATGGGGATTTTACTGAATCTGTCCACAATTACTAGGAAAGCATTATAGCTCCTGTCACCTCCTGGTGGTAGGCCAGTTACCCAATCCATATGGACAATTTCCCAAGGTCTGTTTGGTTCTTGGATTTTTATCATATTTCCAAGTCTTTTGCCAGTGGATTTATTTGCCTTTTGGCATCTGTCACAGGTTTTGCAATACTCTGCAACATCTTTCTGCCACATTGGCCACCATATGCAGGTCTTCACTTTCTCTCTTGTTCTGTCTTCAGACAGATGTCCTGAAAAGGGACTATCATGGCATTCTTTCAGTACAAGATTGATTAATGACCTGTCTACAACTGTCATGACACATCTGTGCCTGGTTCTGTGGTAAATTATACCATCCAGTAGGTGAAATCTTCCTTCATCATAAGATTTTCTCCATACTTCATCCAAGGCATGTATTAGAGAGTTGTCTTTACAGTCTTTGTTAAGTAATTGGCATAAGATGCTACAGTTCTTATCTTGAGTGTAGCTGCTTCTGACTTCTTCAAAGAAGGTGGTGTTCAAGTCTGTAACACTTATTCCTTCTATTGGAATTTGTGGTGAAGCTTCTTCTGGCACATAAGCAGGATTATCAATATTATTTGGTAATGGCCATCTGCTTAGTCCATCTGCATTCTTATGAATATTCCCATCCTTATGAACAATAGTCATATTTCCTCTGTATTCTTGTATGGCTATTTGCCATCTGAGCATATGTCTGTTGGGTGTTTTCATGTTCAAAAGTGATTTGACAGCTGTACAATCTGGTATCACTTCAAAAACACATCCCTCTAACAAGTAGTTCAATTTCTCCAAGGCCCAGACAAGGCATAGACATTCCATTTGACTTGCTCCATATCTGGCTTCAGTTGTTTTGATTTGCCTGGATATGAAACATATGGGTCCTTCTACAGGCTTATCATTTATGATCTGAACTTGGTGAAGTGCAGCACCCAGTCCATCTCCTGATGCATCAATATACAGTTTGAAAGGCAATTTAAAGTCTGGCATCAGTAAGAGTGGAGCAGTGGTCAATGCTTCTCTTAGAGACTCAAAAGCTTTGACTCTGTCAACAGTCATCTCAAACACTGTGTCTTTGTCACACAACTTATAAAGGGGTCTTGCTATGGATGCAAAATCTTTAATGTGTTGCCTGTAATATCCTGCAAAACCTAAGAATGACTGAATTTCCTTCTTATTCTGAGGCATGGGTTTTAACAATACTGCTGCAACTTTGTTTTTGTCAATTCCAAGGGACAAACCAGATACAACATGTCCTAGTGCTTTAACTTCTTTGAATCCAAAATGACATTTCTTCAAGGAGATTTTCATGTTTACTGATTGGATTTTTGTCAAAATTCTTGATAATCTGTACATGTGCTCCTCCCAAGTCTTTGAACAGATAATAATGTTATTAATGTAAATGATTAACCATCCCTCTGAGAGTTCTTCAGGGAAGATTTCATTCATCATTCTTTGGAAGTGTGAAGGTGCATTTTTGATAACAAAGGGCATCCTTAAGTATTCATACACTCCACAATGAACAATAATTCTCAAGTATTTTCTTGCTCTTGGTGTCACCACATTTTGATGGAATCCTTTAAGGGCATCCCTAGTGGCTATATACACTGCTTGAGATATTTGAGTAAGGGAAATTTGGATTTTTGGTATTGGGTATCTGTCTGGGACAGTGTAAGTGTTCAGAGCTCTAAAGTCCCCAACCATTCTGGATTTTCCATTATGCCACGCCACTATAACTGGTGTAGTTATTTCTACTTCCTCATTGTGGCCTACTTTTCTTATTACACCAAGGTCCAGAAGTTCTTTGATATGGGTTTCTAGAGCTTCTCTTGATTTTGGACTTGCTGGATAAGCAGGTCTTCTTAAGAGTGGTGGATAAGGTCTCTCAATTTTAAGAATGATGTCAACTTCATGACCAATAATTGCTTCCAGAGGTTCTTTGTCTGTAGCAAATGCTCCTCTGTGGTCATACAAAAGGGAAGAAAGTTAATTTTCTTGTTTATCAGTCAGATGAAGGCTTATCTCAGCCTCATTTAACTGTTCAGACTTGAATTTTTCTAACTCTAAGTTGACTGGTGATACTTTGTTTACTGTAATTTGTCTTTTAAATGGTAAAAAGGCAAATTTCTGGCGCTTATTGTCCCCAATTGTAAAGTATCTGTCTTTGTTATTATGTAAATCTATCCCATACATGATTAAATAGTCATTTCCCAATATAAAATGGGTACTAGAGCAATTTTCCATAACAACAAATTCAACTGTGATCCTTAAATTCCCATTTATGTGTGGGAATATGACATTGGTCTCAAAGATTCCTAATGCTTTCATTGGGTTACTTGCACTGTTGAATTTTATACCATCAATTGGTAACAATTGGTCTTCAAAATTTGGTACACAAGTCTTAAGAAAGGATTTTCCAACACAAGAGCAGAAGGCTCCTGGGTCAAGCAAAAGCTTGGTGGGCTTGTTGTCAATCACCACTTCTGTTATACAGGAGTTACCAGCTGTATAACCTTTTCCTCTGTTTGGTTTTGTCTTCATAAGTTGTGTATCTTGAACTTTTGATAAATCAACTTGACCATTGCTCAATTGTGGTAAGTGGGAATAAGATTCCATGATGTCAAAAGTGGCATTGATATTTTCTATATCGTTTGAAGATTCAGAAAATATGGATGACTTATCATCTGAATTGTCTTCAATTATGTCTTCTTTTTCAAAATCTGGTCCCTTTTCAATGTCAATTTCATTGATTTTCCCCCTTTTTGAACATGTATTGGCTAAATGGGTGGTGCTTTGGCAAATATGGCATTTTCTGACTGTATCTGCAGATTTATATTTAATATTACTAGAATTTTCTTTGGGGTTTTGTCCACAGAATCTTTCCAAGATGTATTAAACCTTGTTTTGAGATTCACCCTACTAGAACCAATTTTGGTTCTGGTGGTCACTTCTTCTAGTAGATTGATAATATCCTCTGCTGAAGATTGTTCAGTAGTCCTGCTTTTGACAGCATGCTCTAAGTTACCTCCACATTGTCTCAGAATTTTTCTATGGATCATAGATTCTGACATGTCAGGATATAATGCTGTTAATCTGTCCTTTTGTTGGCAAAACCATGGTAAAGCTTTGTCTTTATCAGCATTAAATTTGGCAGATTCAAAGGCTGTTTCAGCTTTAAACCTCCAAGCATCATTTTCCCATTTGTTGATGATTTGGGTTTTCCACCAAGTCCAACTCTGGTGTCCATGTGCTTGTCTTATTTTGATGTACCATCTGTGAGCTGATCTGGTAAACAAGGTGTTAAACCTGGCTGTTACCAATCTGTCTGGTAATTCAAAATCCTCTTTGATCATGTCAATACCTCTAATGAATTCCATATGGTCATACTCTCCTTCACCACTGAAGTGAGGCCATTCTTTAAGTTTTGGAACTTCTTTCAAGAGTGCTTGGCCCATTGATGGTTCCAAGTTATGAAAAGGAGTGGATAATTCATTTTTTAATTGTGAATTATCAGGATCCAATACTTGTGGATTTGGAATTCTTGTGCCCTCATTTTGATTTAGAGGTGTAGACGTTCTTGGTAAGGTGTTCAGTATTTGTTCAATGTCATTCATTTTACTGTTGCTACACCTTTGGGAATTTCTGTATTCATGTTGGAAGCTTTGTATTAAATTTATTACTTCAATTTTATACATGTCTTCTTTATGTGTCAGTTCTTGCCATAGCTCTGTCTGTCTTGTATTATCAGCAGTGACTTGATTCAATTTCATTGATAATTTTGATACTTCTTCTTGTGAAGCATCAAAACACTTTTTCAAGGCAATGGTATATGTCTTTACTTCAGTAAATGAATTTGAAATGTCATCAAGGACTTTCTTGTTATCTGTCTTGATGATATTTATGGCTTGTTTAATTCTTGTTTCAATTATGTCATCAATATTGAATTTAGAATATTTATCTGTTAATTCTTTAATAATGGCAGATTGTTCATTTATTTTATTGTTAGAAGAATTATCATTATTGGAATTTTTAATTGTTCTTAAAACTTTTTCAAAACACATAAGTGTTTCATTAATTTGGCACAGACTCAGGTTGGTTGTTTTAATGTCGTTACAAATGGTTTCATTTTTATCAGAAAGATGTTTTTTCACGTCATTTATAGCATTATACAACTCTGGGATGGAATCAAATATGTCAGAAGTCATTTCTGGAACCTTAATCTGGCTTCCTCCTTCTTCTGTAATTCCATCATGGTTCTGGCCATCTGAAACACATTTTCCATGGCATCCAGCTGAATCTTTGGGATTCTGTAGCCCTGGCTGTAAGGTTTTGGGGCTGGTGCCTTCCCTTTGCCATTTTTTGGAGTTTGTGGCTGCTTTTTCACGTTGGAATTGCTGCTGCTGGCCACTGGGGCTGTTTTTGGCACTGGTTTGGGTGGTGGAGGGTTGTTTTTCCTCCATTCTAGTGTCAAAAGCATCATGTTTTTCTTCTCAATCAATGGATGCCATCCATTGAGAAATTTGCAAGTGTTGGGATGGCCCAAGAATTTTCTTACTGTCAGGTAAGAATCCATGCAATTCCTCCACAGGTCTGCAAGGATCTGGTACTCCTTGAATTGAAGTGCATTGTTGTATGCACTGTGGCTGGCTTTGTATATGTCCACAGAGGCTTGTTGTGGCGGTGTCAGCTCTTTTTGAAGGTAAAATAGTATTATCAGCTTCAGAATGACCCAATTTAGTTGTTTGGAAGTCATCAACTGACCCTTTTCCTTCTGTACCTGGTTGGCTTCTGCCATAATCACGTCTATTACCTTTTTGGGAGCTGCTTGAGGGGTTGTAGCTGGCTCCTGACCTGGTTGAAGGCATAATCATGGTTAAAAAAGGCTTAAAATAGTATTTTTAGGTCAAAAACGTACTATTGGCCAAATTTTTAGCTTTCTGAAGGGTATTACTTATGTCCAAGTTAATCAATTCAGAAGATATTGGTTCAGGCTGGTTATTTTGAGTCACAATAACAGTACTATTATGATCAGAATTAACAGTACTGGCAGGGATAATGCTGGTTACTGTTGAGGCTGTTTCAATGTTTTCTTGTCTTACCACGTTTTCAGACACTAAAATTAATGAAAAAGCCAATTAATTAAGTAAAAAAAGGTTATTTCAAAAAAGAAATAAAAATATAAGCCTCACTTATAATATGAGAATTTTTTTATTTTTTTATGGATTTTTTGAATTGTGAGTATTTTTTATATGTTCTTAAATATTTCAATATAAGAAAAAAGATTTAAAAAGAGTAAAAAAAATATGTCACAGGTAAAATATCACGGCTGGGCCCCCAAATGTAAGGTGTGGATATGAAACTTTGATTAAAAATCAAGTACTTTTCCTGTCCTCAAAATTTGTATAAGGTAAAATTCAATTAAAAATAGTAAGAAATATTATTTTTAAGAGAAAACACGCCAAATTTATTGTTCATAACTTTATTAGTATAAAACAATAATATTATAAAAATTTAATGTTTTACCAAGAACAAAAATTTATCCAAAAAATACTCTACAAGAGATATTTTAAGGCTACAAAAGAAATTTCTTCAAGAGCAATTTCAATTGGAATTAATTGAGCAAAGAACTGCAAGCAATTAATTAAAGAACAAAGTCTTTAAAAAGAATATTAAAGAGAAAACACGCCCAAAAGTGACCAGAGTGAATTTGGAAACAAAGTGACAAAGTTTACAGTGATGAAAGATGCTTTAATTCACTTTTGGGGTGGTTCAGGGGTAAAAATGATTATAAGAGTTACAAACAATGATTATAATGATTTTTTCACGTGGTTAAAAGGATTAAAATGATTTAAAAATGGTGGTTGCAATCTTTAATTGATTGGTTTTAACAGTGTTTAAACTAATTAATAAAAGGAAAAGATTCTAACATGAAGAGAAAAGTGGGGCAAAGAAGACATTCTTTTATAGCCATCAATTCTCTTACTCCAAAGGTGAAATTTACTCTTGTCAGTTGTGAAAAACAGTCTGACAACAGAAAAGCCAAGTATGGCATCATTGGACCCTGGTTTAGGCCAAAAAGGGGTTGGTTTAAGCCATTTTTAGCCATTTCAGACCCTTAAATCAGCCATTACTATAGCAATACCTGGCCTAGAGCCTTCAAACACGTCAGAATGTGTGTAAGAGGCGTAGAAACCAGCTAAAACTGTTTTTACTATGATTGTTTTATCTTAAGGGTAGTTTTACCCTCTTGGCAACAGCTAAAACTACCCCAGTTGGTATCAAAACCTCATCATCAATTGAGTCCACAGACCCTGTAACTCAATTCCAGGACAAAAGTGATGAACTTTTGTGTGAATTTTGACATCCCACGCCTGTCAGCAAGGATTTTGGGGGTCTAGCTCCCCCTTAGAGCTGGAGTTCCTTTTCCCCCCCAAATTTAATCTTTCCAATTTATTTTTCCTTTAATTCCTCATCATGTATTATACTTATAATTTACTTATGTAATTCAATTCAATTGTACAGTACAATACAGTAATAATTGACACCTCATATGTAAATCAAAGTTCACTTATGTAATACACACACACATTTTGACATTTCAATTGAGTTCAATTGAAAATACTTCAATTCCTCATAACTTCTAAACTAAACACAACACCTCAATTTTAACACAAAAATTGATGGTTAACACCACATGTGGTGTGAATTAAATTAAGGTTTTGAGGATTTTCAACTTTTGTATTGAAAATACTAAAAACTTAATTTAAGCTTATTTAGAGTTGAGTTACAAGAATTTCACTCAGAGGTGACCCCACCTGATTTTTTATGAGGAATCCAATGGTGAAATAATTTTTATGTATTTATTTATTGGATAAAAAGTTATAATAATTTTTATTTAACTTTTTTCCAAATTCATTTATTTTTTCACAGTTTTGTTAAAATTTCATTTTTACCTAATTTTTTCAAGTATAAATGTAATTTTATACTTATAAAATTTAATGTATTTTTATTTTTAAATTGTAATTAATTTTTTTATTTATTTTTGATATAATTTTATATTTATATTTTGATTTTTATTTTAACAATATAAATAAATTTCTTTTATTTATATTAATATGTTATTTTTTATATTTGTGGTCTTTTGGGTTTATGAAATTACCTCTAAGGCTCACAAGTGTTTTGAAGAATTTAAAACTTGGGTGATTTGAAGTTCTTCATAATTTCAATCCACAAAACTCAATTGAAGATTTTTCATAGCTAAGATAAAGAGCCTTCACCTTAAGGGAACACAAAGAAAAATATCATGAGGACTACAATGGTGAAATCAGATTTATGTTACTATTAAAAGCAAGAAATTTTATCTTATTTTCTATAAAAAACCTTTTGGGTTTTAATTTTAATTTTTACTTCTTTTCATTCTCATAAGAAAAATTATTATTTTATTTTTTCCTTCTCTGGATTAATTTTTTCTAATAATAATTTTTTTTGGAGATCTTAATTTCTCTCTAAGTAATAAAATATATTCTTGATTCCAATTTTGACCTTTTCTTCAATTATTTTGACCCAAAATAACAGATTATAATTAAAGGATTTTGCTCTAAAAAATATCCCAGTGTATAAAAGGAATACAAAAAGAAAGGCTGGAAACATGAATGTAGGAATTTTGTCAATGGACTACCAAGCCTACACTTGAGAAACATAAAAATCACAATATATATGAAGAATGGACGCCTTTCATAATAAAAAAAAATCAAGTAAATTCTCATTATAGAAAAGCAATATTTTTGAAACAATGTTGAGGTTTCTCATAGTAAAAAACATTTTGAACTCAAGTTTTAGAATAAATAAGAAGACTAACAGATTGACTAAAAACATTCTCAAGATTATACAACTAACTAATTTCAATAGGGGAATTGAAAAAAAAAGACAAAGAATCCCAAAAAGAGAAAAGGTAATGGTATGTCCCGTTTGGATATAACATTTCCATAATACAAGAAGAATATGGGAAAACCACTTTCAAGCTTACATTAGAGGATATGGTACCTTGTTTACCATGAACATGCTAAATATTAAGGGCATCATGAGTTGAAGGTGCACTCAAGGTTACCTGATTTGACAGGGAAATTGGAGCTGAAATAAAAACATCAAATTAAGATTCAAAAATCAAGAAAATCAGCACATAGATACCTGAAACTGTAATAATGAATACTGGTAATTATATTCTTTTGAGACCCATGTTAACAATTCCTCAAACAAATAGAAATTTTTAGATATCCTTGGTTGTAGTTTATTTAAAGAGACATATTTCAGAGTTACATTGGGCTTAAATGTCATTTTTAACTCACCCATTAACTGATTTGAAATCTACCAGGAAAGCCACATATGCTATTCCTAGCGACAGGCCACTTCCTTGATGACACCCCAGAGTTTTCATTAATCTGAAAAAGGAAAAACCAAAGATTAACTTTATTGAAAACATAAAATAAGAAGTTCCTGAGATGCATAGAGATAATTTCTTCAATATCCCACATACTGCACATTTACAGATTTAGTAGTTCATTAAAGCTACCTTGGAGAAGCTTTAATCCCAAAAATAACATTTCTAATTGAAATGAAAGCCCCTTCAAATATAATTTATATTCCCAAGTCTTTTCATTAAATAACAATTACCTTACTAGTGGACCTATATGGTAAAAAACTATTTGTATAAATTTAGCTATTGAGCTTTTGTGAGCCTTAGAGGTAATTTCATATACCCAAAAGACCACAAATACAAAATCAACATATAAATATAAATAAAATAAATTTATTTTTATTATTAAAATCAAAATCAAAATATAAATATAAAATTATATTCAAAATAAAAAATTTAATTACAATTTAAAAATAAAATTACATTAAATTTTGGAATTATAAAATTACATTTATACTTGAAAAAATTAAGTAAAAATGAAATTTTAACAAAATTGTAAAAAAATAAATAAATTTGGAAAAAAGTTAAATAAAAATTATTATAACTTTTTATCCAATCAATAAACATATAAAAATTATTTCACCATTGGATTCCTCATAAAAAATCAAGTGGGGTCACCTCTGAGTGAAATGCTTGTAACTCAACTCTAAATAAGCTTAAATTAAGTTTTTAGTATTTTCAATACAACAGTTGAAAATCCTCAAAACTTTAATTTAAATCACACCACATGTGGTGTTAACCATCAATTTTTGTGTTAAAATTGAGGTGTTGTGTTTAGTTTAGAAGTTATGAGGAATTGAAGTATTTTCAATTGAATTCAATTGAAATGTCAAAATGTGCGCATGTATTACATAAGTGAACTTTGATTTACATATGAGGTATCAATTATTACTGCATTTTACTGTACAATTGAATTGAATTACATGTGTAAATTATAAGTATAATACATGATGAGGAATTAAAGGAAAAATAAATTGGAAAGATTAAATTTGGGGGGGAAAAGGGCATCCAGCTCTAAGGTGGAGCTAGACCCCCAAATTCTTTGCTGACAGGCATGGGATGTCAAAATTCATGCAAAAGCTCATCACTTTTGGCCTGGAATTGAGTTACAGGGTCTGTGGACTCAATTGATGATGAGGTTTTGATACCAACTGGGGTAGTTTTAGCTGTTGCCAAGAGGGTAAAACTACCCTTAAGATAAAACAATCATAGTAAAAACAGTTTTAACTGGCTTCTATGCCTCTTACACACATTCTTATGTGTTTTGAAGGCTCTAGGCCTGGTATTGCTATAGTAATGGCTGATTTAAGGGTCTAAAATGGCTAAAAATGGCTTAAACCAGCCCTTTTTGATCTAAACCAGGGTTCAATGATGCCATAATTGGCTTTTCTGTTGTCAGACTGTTTTTCAAGACTGACAAGAGTAAATCTTACTTTTGAAGTAAGAGAATTGATGGCTATAAAAGAATGTCTTCTTTGCCCCACTTTTCTCTTCATGTGATAATCTTTTTCCTTTTATTAATTAGTTTAAACACTGTTAAACCAATCAATAAAAGATTCCAACCACCTTTTTTTTAAATCATTTTAAACCTTTTAACCACGTGAAAAAATCATTATAATCATTGTTTGTAACTTTTATAATCATTTTTACCCCTGAACCACCCCAAACATGAATTAAAGCATCTTTCATCATTGTAAACTTTGTCACTTTGTTTCCAAATTCACTCTGGTCACTTTTGGGCGTGTTTTCTCTTTAATATTCTTGTTAAAGACTTTATTATTTAATTCATTTCTTGCAGTTCTTTGCTCAATTAATTCCAATTGAAATTGCTCTTGAAGAAATTTCTTTTGTAGCCTTAAATATCTCTTGTAGAGTATTTTTGGATAAATCTTTATTGTTTGTAAAACAATAAATCTTTATAATATTATTGTTTTATACTAATAAAGCTATAAAAAATAAATTTGGCGTGTTTTCTCTCAAAAATAATATTTCTTACTATTTTTAATTGAATTTTACCTCATACAAATTTTGAGGACAGGAAAAATACTTGATTTTTAATCAAAGTTTCATATCCACACCTTACATTTGGGGGCCCAGCCGTGATATTTTAACTGTGAAATATTTTCTTACTATTTTTAAATCCTTTTTCTTATATTGAAAAATTTTAAAAACATATAAAAAATACTTATAATTCAAAATCCCCATAAAAAATATTTTTTTTCATATTATAAGTGAGGCTTATATTTTTATTTCTTTTTTGAAATAACCCTTTTTTTACCTAATTAATTGGATTTTTCATTAACTTTAGTGTCTGACAACGTGGTAAGGAAAGAAAACATTGAAACAGCCTCAACAGTAACCAGCATTATTCCTGCCAGTACTGTTAATTCTGATCATAATAGTACTATTATTGTGACTCAGAATATTCAACCAGAGCCAATATCTTCTGAATTAGTCAACTTGGAAATAAGTATTACTCTTCAGAAAGCGAAAGATTTGGCCAATAGTAAGTTTCTTTGACGTAAAATTACTATTTTAAGCCTTTTTAACCATAATTATGCCTTCAACCAGGTCAGGAGCCAGCTATAACCCCTCAAACAGCTCCCAGAAAGGTCATAGACGTGATTATGGCAGAGGCCAATCAGGTACAGAAGGAAAAGGGTCAGTTGATGACTTCCAAACAACTAAAATGGGTCATTCTGAAGCTGATAATACCATTTTACCTTCAAAAAGAGCTGACACCGCCACAACAAGCCTCTGTGGACATATACAAAGCCGGCCACAGTGCATACAACAATGCACTCCAGTTCAAGGAGTACCAGATCCTTGCAGACCTGTGGAAGAATTGCATGAATTCTTACCTGACAGTGAGAAAATTCCTGGGCCATCCCAATACTTGCAAATTGCTCAATGGATGGCATCCATTGATGGAGAAGAAAAACATGATGCTTTTGACACTAGAATGGAGGAAAAAGAACCCTCCACCACCCAAACCAGTGCCAAAAACAGCCCCAGTGGCCAGCAGCAGCAATTGCAACGTGAAAAAGCAGCCACAAACTCCAAAAAAGGGCAAGGGGAAGGCACCAGCCCCAAACCCTTACAGCCAGGGCTACAGAATCCCAAAGATTCAACAGGATGCCATGGAAAATGTATTTCAGATGGCCAGAACCATGATGGAATTACAAAAGAAGGAGGAAGCAAGATTAAAATATCAAAAATGATTTCTGCTACTTTTGATTGTATTCCAGAGTTGTATAAAGCCATTTCTGACGTAAAAAGTCATCTTTCTGATAAAAATACATCAATTTGTGACAATCTTAAAACAAATAACTTGAGTCTGAGCCAAAGGAATGATACACTTAAATGCTTTGAAAGAGTTTTAAGAACAATCAAAACTTCCAATAATGATAATTCCTTTGGCATTAAGATAAATGAACAATATGCCATTATTAAATAATTAACAGACAAATATTCTAAATTCAATATTGATGACATAATTGAAACAAGAATAAAACAAGCCATAAAAAATATCAAAGAAGATAATAAAAAAGCTCTTGATGATATTTCAAAATCATTTTCAGAAGTAAAGACAAATACAGTTGCCTTGAAGAAGCATTTTGATACCTCAAGAGAGGAATTATCAAAATTAACAATAAAGTTAAATGAAGTTATATCTGATAATACTAAGCAAACAGAATTATGGAATGAGATTACATATAAAGAGGATGATCATAAAAAGAATGTCATAGACTCTATACGAAGCTTACAACATGAATTAAGAAATTCACAAAGGTGCAACAACAGTAAAATGAATGATATTGAACAACTGCTAAACACCTTGCCAAGAATGTCTACACCTCTAAACCAAAATGAGGGAGCAAGAATTCCTAATCCACAAGTATTGGATATTGGAAATTCACAGTTAAAAGATGAATTTTCTACTTCTTTTCATAACTTGGAACCATCAATGGGCCAAGCACTCTTGAAAGAAGTTCCAAAACCTAAAGAATGGCCTCACTTCAGTGGTGAAGGAGAATATGACCATATGGAATTCATTAGAGGAATTGACATGATCAAAGAGGATTTTGAATTACCAGACAGATTGGTAACAGCCGGATTTAACACCTTGTGTACCAGATCAGCTCACAGATGGTACATAAAAATAAGACAAGCACATGGACACCAGAGTTGGACTTGGTGGAAAACCCAAATCATTAACAAATGGGCAAATGATGCTTGGAGGTTTAAAGTTGAAACAGCCTTTGAATCTGCCAAATTTAATGCTGATAGAGACAAAGCTTTACCATGGTTTTGCCAACAAAAAGACAGACTGACAGCATTATATCCTGACATGTCAGAATTTATGATCCATAGAAAAATTCTGAGACAATGTGGAGGTGACTTAGAGCATGCTATTAAAAGCAGGAATACTGAACAATCTTCAGAAGAGGATATTATCAATATATTAGAAGAAGTAACCACCAGAACCAAAATTGGTTCTAGTAGGGTGAATCTCAAAACAAGGTTTAATACACCTTGGAAAGATTGTGTGGACAAAAACCCCAAAGAAAATTCTAACAATATGAAGTATAAATCTGCAGATACAGTCAGAAAGTGCCATATTTGCCAAAGCACCACCCATTTAGCCAATACATGTCCAAAGAAGGGAAAAATCAATGAAATTGATATTGAAAAGGAACCTGATGTTGAAAAAGATGTCATAATTGAAGACAATTCAGATGATAAGTCATCAATATTTTCTGAATCTTCAAAAGATATAGAAAATATCAATGCAACTTTTGACATCATGTAATCTTATTCCCACTTGCCACAATTGAGCAATGGTCAAGTTGATTTATCAAAAGTTCAAGATACACAACTTATGAAGACAAAACCAAACAGAGGAAAAGGTTATACAGCTGGTAACTCCTGTATAACAGAAGTGGTGATTGACAACAAGCCCACCAAGCTTTTGCTTGACCCAGGAGCCTTCTGCTCTTGTGTTGGAAAATCTTTTCTTAAGACTTGTGTACCAAACTTTGAAGACCAATTGTTACCAATTGATGGTATAAAATTCAACAGTGCAAGTAACCCAATGAAAGCATTAGGAATCTTTGAGACCAATGTCATATTCCCACACATAAATGGGAATTTAAGGATCACAGTTGAATTTGTTGTTATGGAAAATTGCTCTAGTACCCATTTTATATTGGGAAATGACTATTTAATCATGTATGGGATAGATTTGCATAATAACAAAGACAGATACTTTACTATTGGAGACAATAAGCGCCAAAAACTTGCCTTTTTACCATTTAAAAGACAAATTACAGTAAATAAAGTATCACCAGTCAACTTAGAGTTAGAGAAATTCAAGTCTGAGCAGTTAAATGAGGCTGAAATAAGCCTTCATCTGACTGATAAACAGGAAAATGAACTTTCTTCCCTTTTGTATGACCATAGAGGAGCATTTGCTTCAGACAAAGAACCTCTAGGAGAAATTATTGGTCATGAAGTTGAAATCATTCTTAACATTGAGAGACCTTATCCACCACTCTTAAGAAGACCTGCATATCCAGCAAGTCCAAAATCAAGGGAAGCTCTAGAAATTCATATCAAAGAACTTCTGGACCTTGGTGTAATAAGAAAAGTAGGCCACAATGAAGAAGTAGAAATAACTACACCAGTCATAATGGCATGGCATAATGGAAAATCCAGAATGGTTGGGGACTTTAGAGCTCTGAACACTTACACTGTTCCAGACAGATACCCAATACCAAGAATCCAAATTTCCCTTATTCAAATATCTCAAGCAGCGTATATAACCACTATGGATGCCCTTAAAGGATTCCATAAGAATGTGGTGACACCAAGAGCAAGAAAATACTTGAGAATTATTGTTCATTGTGGAATGTATGAATTGTTGAGGATGCCCTTTGGTATCAAACATGCACCTTCACACTTCCAAAGAATGATGAATGAAATCTTCCCTGAAGAACTCTCAGAGGGATGGTTAATCATTTACATTGATGACATTATTATCTGTTCCAAGACTTGGGAGGAGCAAATGTACAGATTGTCCAGAGGTTTGACAAAAATTCAATCAGTAAACATGAAAATCTCCTTAAAGAAATGTCATTTTGGATTTAAAGAACTTAAAGCACTAGGACATGTTGTATCTGGTTTGTCCCTTGGAATTGACAAAAACAAAGTTGCAGCAGTATTTTTGAAACCCATGCCTCAGAATAAGAAGGAAATTCAGTCATTCTTAGGTTTTTCAGGATATTACAGGCAACACATTAAAGATTTTGCATGCATAGCAAGATCACTTTATAAATTGTGTGACAAAGACACAGTATTTGAAATGACTGTTGACAGAGTCAAAGCTTTTGAGTCTCTAAGAGAAGCCTTGACCACTGCTCCACTCTTACTGATACCAGACTTTAAATTACCTTTCAAACTGTATATTGATGCATCAGGGGATGGACCCGGTGCTGCACTTCACCAAGTTCAGATCATAAATTATGAACCTGTAGAAGGACCCATATGTTTCATATCCAGGCAAATCAAACCAGCTGAAGCCAGATATGGGGCAAGTCAAATTGAATGTCTATGCCTTGTCTGGGCCTTGGAGAAATTGAACTACTTCTTAGAGGGATGTGGTTTTGAGGTGATAACAGATTGTACAGCTGTCAAATCATTTTTAACATTAAAACACCCAACAGACATATGCTCAGATGGCAAAAAGCCATACAGGAATACAGAGGCGATATGACTATTATTAACAAGGATGGGAATATTCATAAGAATACAGATGGACTTAGCAGATGGCCATTACCAAATAATATTGATAATCCTGCTTATGTTCCAGAAGAAGCTTCACCACAGATCCCAATAGAAGGAATAAGTGTTACAGACTTGAACACCACCTTCTTTGAAGAAGTAAGAAACAGTTACACTCAAGATAAAAACTGTAGCATCTTGTGCCAACTACTGAACAAAGACTGTAAAGACAACTCTCTCATACATGCCTTGGATGAAGTATGGAAGAAATCTTATGATGAAGGAAGATTTCACCTACTTGATGGTATAACCTATCACAGGACCAAGCACACATGTGTCATGACAGTTGTGGACAGGTAATTAATCAATCTTGTACTAAAAAAATGCCATGAAAGCCCCTTCTTAGGACATCTGTCTGAAGACAGAACAAGAGAAAAAGACATACGTAAAGCTACTAAACTTCTCAGGAGATTCAAACACACTAGAAATACCAATATTACAAAGTAATATTCTTTTTTAGGGGGAGGGAATGTGAGCCTTAGAGGTAATTTCGTATACCAGAAAGACCACAAATACAAAATTAACATATAAATATAAATAAAATAAATTTATTTATATTATTAAAATAAAAATCAAAATATAAATATAAAATTATATTCAAAATAAAAAATTTAATTAAAATTTAAAAATAAAATTACATTAAATTTTGGAATTATAAAATTACATTTATACTTGAAAAAATTAAGTAAAAATGAAATTTTAACAAAATTGTAAATAAATAAATAAATTTGGAAAAAAGTTAAATGAAAATTACTATAACTTTTTATCCAATAAATAAACATATAAAAATTATTTCACCATTGGATTCCTCATAAAAAATCAGGTGGGGTCACCTCTGAGTGAAATGCTTGTAACTCAACTCTAAATAAGCTTAAATTAAGTTTTTAGTATTTTCAAAACAAAAGTTGAAAATCCTCAAAACTTTAATTTAATTCACACCACATGTGGTGTTAACCATCAATTTTTGTGTTAAAATTGAGGTGTTGTGTTTAGTTTAGAAGTTATGAGGTATTGAAGTATTTTCAATTGAATTAAATTGAAATGTCAAAATGTGCGCATGTATTACATAAGTGAACTTTGATTTACATATGAGGTATGAATTATTACTGTATTGTACTGTACATTTCAATTGAATTACATATGTAAATTATAAGTATAATACATGATGAGGAATTAAAGGAAAAATAAATTGGAAAGATTCAATTTGGGGGGGAAAGGAACTCCAGCTCTAAGGGGGAGCTAGACCCCCAAAATCCTTGCTGACAGGCGTGGGATGTCAGAATTCACGCAAAAGTTCATCACTTTTGGCCTGGAATTGAGTTACAGGGTCTGTGGACTCAATTGATGATGAGGTTTTGATACCAACTGTGGTAGTTTTAGCTGTTGCCAAGAGGGTAAAACTACCCTTAAGATAAAAAAATCATTGTAAAAACAGTTTTAACTGGTTTCTAAGCCTCTTACACACATTCTGACGTGTTTTTAAGGCTCTAGGCCAGGTATTGCTATAGTAATGGCTGATTTAAGGGTCTAAAATGGCTTGAACCAGCCCTTTTTGATCCAAACCAGGGTTCAATGATGCCAAAATTGGCTTTTCTGTTGTCAGACTGTTTTTCAAGACTGACAAGAGTAAATTTTACTTTTGGAGTAAGAGGATTGATGGTTATAAAAGAATATCTTCTTTGCCCCACTTTTCTCTTCATGTTAGAATCTTTTCCTTTTATTAATTAGTTTAAACACTGTTAAACCAATCAATAGAAGATTCCAACCACCTTTTTTTAAATCATTTTGAACCTTTTAACCACGTGAAAAAATCATTATAATCATTGTTTGTAACTTTTATAATCATTTTTACCCCTGAACCACCCCAAAAGTGAATTAAAGCATCTTTCATCACTGTAAACTTTGTCACTTTGTTTCCAGATTCACTCTGGTCACTTTTGGGTGTGTTTTCTCTTTAGTATTCTTTTTAAAGACTTTGTTCTTTAATCAATTTCTTGCAGTTCTTTGCTCAATTAATTCCAATTGAAATTGCTCTTGAAGAAATTTCTTTTGTAGCCTTAAATATCTCTTGTAGAGTATTTTTGGATAAATTTTTATTGATGGTAAAACAATAAATCTTTATATTATTATTGTTTTATACTAATAAAGTTATAAACAATAAATTTGGCGTTTTTTCTCTCAAAAATAATATTTCTTACTATTTTTAATTGAATTTTACCTTGTACAAATTTTGAAGACAGGAAAAGTACTTGATTTTTAATTAAAGTTTCATATCCACACCTTACAGCTTTCTTCTTCTCAAGTGCTGGAACTTGCCAACATATGGTTCACTGATCCTTTAAGCTCAAAATGAAAGGAAATTCATTTCAAGTTCCTATTAAATGTCCCATTAAAAGTCTATTTAAGTTTTTGAATATTAACTTATGACTTCTGAGGCCTTTGTTACTGGTCGCTTACATGGATAAATTAATCCTTAGCTCTCCTTATAAGCCATTCTAAAGGAAATATCCTCTTCTCTTGTATTACTTTGCTTTTGTTCTTTTTTAACAGATACGAAATGAGTTTCATCACATAATTTTCATATTTTGAAAGGAAACTAATACGTATAATTCACATTCTTCTTGAAATATAACAATGATCTTTCAAAATATATAATTTAATGTTTAATATACTATTAAATAAACCCAAGAAAAAATCTTTAGTAGAAAAATTTCAATGAAATAGAGCTCAAAATAAAAGAACATAGAGTTTGGTAAAAATATTTAAGCTTATTAATCAATAAAACAGAACATAAATAATAACAGTCACAAAAGTTGGAGTTGTTTTTATTTTTTAAAATTGATAAGAGGAAAATAAAATAAATAAAGGATTGTTATTTTGTATATTGGTATTGAATAAGGTTTTTAAAATCCCCAATAATAAGGATTCGTTATAAAAACAGTTTTATATCAGAAAGCCAAATGCATATTCTAATGATATTGCGGAAGACTTGAATATGAAGCTATAAGAAGTCAAAAATATGGTGTGTTATTCCCATACCGGTTTGGCTCAAATGGCTAACATTCAAGAATTCGACATAGTTAATTTCCCTTAATAAATTAAAATATGCAAACTAATGGATATTGAGGACAAAGACTTAATCCTTATTCCACCTAATACAACAATGATTTCTTTATTCAAGAGTAGTTGAAGCTTAATCACATTCTATGACACCCAACTGTACTATCCATACATTTTAAGGATATTTATTAAAGATTTGAAACCCAAATCATTCTCAATATTATACTATTTCCGATTCTGTTTAACGTGGGTAGTATAAAAAATACTTCAGAACAAAGGGTCAGAGCTACAATGAAGATTCATAAAAAATATTTTATAGCAGAGTTTTAGAATAATAAGGGTCATGTGATAAATATAAAAGCTTCAACTTACTTAGATTTAATTTATATTAATCACTTATCGGGGAATTAAGGTGTGAACTTCTGAATTTTGCAAATTATGGGGTTCAGTTTCATTTGTATTTTGGCTATAATGTATAGTATCACACCTTTGAGTTTTTCCATAAACAACAGCAGAATATCAAATCTCAATTTCTATTTTATGTAGTTAGATTTAAGCTTCTATGAAGTTTTACTCAACTTAAGCTTTAAAGAAAGGAAAAATCATAAGTACAGAAAGAACCTTGTCTCCATACTTGATTTACACTTATTGTTTCCAGCTCAACAAGGGAAGGAGTGATGAAGTAGGTTTAACTATCAAAATTACAGAGGGAATTGGATTAAAAGTGTAAACCTTATTTTTAATAATAGAAATAAGGTATTAAGCCTAAAATTGAATGAGGAAGGAGATAAGGGCACAGAATTTCCATATTAGAAAATTATCAACACATACAAATAATATAACCAAATCAAATTTCAGGAATGACAACCATTGGATTTAAACATTTCCAAATTAGGAAGTTATCATCACTATGAGAATTACATAATCAAAGCAGTTTAAAGCCCTAAATTAAAGTTCAGGAAATCCACCAAACAGCATTAAGATTAGTCCCAAATAAGGAAGCTCTCAACAATCTGTATTAAATAATAAAATTAAAGTTCAGGAAAACCACCCAACAGATTTCAAATTATTTCCCAATCAGGAAACTACAAACTATAGACTGACCATTAAATAAAAATAAAGAATAATTTCAAGTCCCTTGTTTTTGAGCCCCTAAGGCAGGCCCCAAAAGGTATAAATAGAGGCCTTCTCTCCCCTTTCAAGACCATTTTATTTTCCCACAGAGAGGGCCTTCTACCCATATCCCAGTTATCAGTATCCCCCAATACCAGTACCTTCCTTATCCTAATTTCTCAATAGCCAAGCTCAGTAGCATCTGTATGATTAATTCATTTAATAAGAGTGATTAAAATTTAGTTGGAATTTTTTATAAATTGGATTGATTTACTATATCCTATCCTATTTCTCAGTAGCCAAGCTCAGTAGAACAGTCTGAGTGTTTTATAGATAAAATCAGTAAGAATTTGGCCTGTATTATCTTAAAAATTCATCTGATTGACTATCATCATATCAATATCATTCCCAATTGCTCAGTAGCCAAGCTCAGTAGAATTTTCTGAACCAATTTTATAGCTAAAATTAGTTAAATCTTGGTCTGTATTAGCTTATAATTTTGCTTCATTGACTATATTAAAGTCAGTATTATCCCCATAGTAGCTATTATCAACAGTAAGGTCATACCAAATTATATTATTATCCAACTTTATCATAGTATTAAAGAACATTAACAGAATTATTATTATTAAGAAATATCAAAAGAAGTATTATTATCAACAAACATAAGCAAGAAAAATTCATCTTACAGGAATTATCATAAAAAAGGTTATAATAAAATATTCTCAGATTATTATTAGTTTGAAATTACACCAGCTCTGTGGACCTTTCTTATTGTAAAATTTGATAAATTTCTCAAGAAATAATTGTTGGAAAATCAATCAAAGTCTGATCAGAGTCTGTTTAATAGACATTTATGATCCAGCCACCATCAAAAATGAATAAATTGATGTTGGAACCCAAGTCAAGGTAATTCAAAATTACAATAAGGGAAGTTCAAGTTATTCTGACACACAAGTAGAGAAAGGGGTATAGGCCATAAAAGAAATTCAAGGCTTTTTCTTGTAATTTTCCCTCTGTCACAACCATGGAAATTAACCCTCTTTGACCTCAATATGGCATATCCATGCCATATCCAATTTATGGCAATTTGGCCATTTTGGCCTGTTATGGTTATTTCACTATCTGGACCCAACTAGACCCCTTCACCATCATAAGGCCTTTCCTAGCTTTTCTCTGCTTTTGAGAACCTTTGGGTATTTCCAGTCAACAGGGGAAATACATCCCCAAAGCCTGTATTTGGCTTTTTAAGCTTAAAATACAGAGTTGCACATTTTCGGCATTTTGCCGTATTTAGAAATTTTATGCCATTTTCCCATGAAATATGGGAAATATGCCCAAATGGCCATATTAGGCCATTTGGGGCTTAATTTTCAGCTTTGTGAATTTTGCGCACTTTGCGCAGATACAGTTTTAAAGCTGTATTAGCTTTATTTGGCCAAAAACACCCAAAGACACTCTTTCACCTCTGAAGCCACCCAAAACCCATTTCTCACTCATACCCTCCTGGCATCATCCCAAAAGGACCTTTGGCCACTTTCACCCTTTAATAACCAAAAGTGTCATAAATGGTGTTATACACCATTATGCATCTATTTCACCAGCAATCGAATGGCTCCAATATCAAATGGTTATTTAAATTTTTTATCAGGTCATTCAGGCAAGTCATCCAGAGGATTCATCAAGGCTCAAGGAAAAGTGTCAATCTAAAATACCAATGATTCCATCAAGCAATTATTTGTTATTCTCATTCACAGTATTCTTCCAAGGGAATACTGGCAGTTCATTCTCAAGGGATATTCAAGAGGAAGTTTCAAAACAGTTTGTCAAGTGTAAATGCTCCATCAATCCACCTTGGCCACCACATCTATTCAATACAGTCTGAACTCATCAAGACCTGTATTTTTAATCATACAACATGGGAAGTACATCCAAAAAAGTTCATTTCCCAATTTTCTAAGGCATACATTCACTTATACCATCAATACAGCTTTCAGTACTCAATATAGACCAGCTGCCAGCCTGAAGGAGTTAATCTCTCAAATTTTCACATATACCAGCCTCCTTTGACCCTAGGGGATTTTTTCCCCAGTTAATTGATATATTTTTATTTTATTTTATCTTTATTTATCTTATCTTTTTTGTTAAGTGAAGACTGATATTATCAAATCAGTCATTTAGAACCTCTTTCTTTTTCTTTCTTTGCCTGTCAGTGAATATTGGTGGTCATATCCTTTACTAATTCCATTCTTCCTTCTGTCAGGTTGAAAAAGTGATTAAGGACTTACTTGGTTGGCTCTTTGGCCATTTGGCTTCATATTTCTCTTATTGCATCTCATCTTTGTACTTTAATATTTCTTAGAGAAATTCATTTCTTTTATTTTTATCTTCTTTATTATTTGGAGTCTTCCAAGTGAGTTCCCTGATTTCTGAGTGCTGGGCCACTCATGTTTTTCCCAAGAGCCCCTGTGAAAACCTCCCAGGTACTTCCTTATTCATCCTGCACAGAGGAGTATCCCATAATGTTCACACACTTCAAGGAAAATTATCAACTTGTTTGTGAGCCTTTAAGCTATGTATTACATATCTAAAGAGGACACAAATGTTTTTAAATGGAATTTAGAAAAAAAATCTACCAGAACTAATACCAATACATCAAATTCATCATGTATTACAAAGGGATATGAATCATTCCCTCTGAGTTGGTAAATTCATGTTCTTAACACTAAATCTGTCTTGCACACCAAGGTTCAAGTAAGTTTTTTACCTAAGTTGAAGATTATAATATAGAATTACTGAGATGTTAAAATGGAAAATGACTCCAAACCTCACTATCAATACCATTAAAAAAACCATGAAAGTCTGTTTTTTCATTTTAATGTAAAGTTTATGGAAATGTAAGGAAAACTAAATTAAATACTGATTGGTATGAATGGAATAAGCTTTTCAGAATTAAATATTTCTTTCTTGAAACATAAAGATATAAATTTTTTTTCTGAGTATTATAATTCAGTCAACAACTAGCAATCCTATTATAAAATCAGCCAAAGATACAAAGAACAGTGAATATACCCAGGGTATAGAAGAGTTTGGAAAATTTGGGGTATAACTAGCTAGCCTATAGGTAGTAATGAATGGTGTTGAATAAATTAATAGACTGATTAAGAACCTTCAGGATCTCATTTACTAAGTTTATTATATATTAATTCACAAGAAAATAGTAACAAGCTAAGTGTTATGCTCCAAGGAGGTACTGATAATTTTATAATTCTGAAATAATTTAAATCATTAGGTATTCTACATCAAAATACCAAAAAATGTTAATTTCAACCCTTTCTGGAATTATATTAATGGCAATATCTCTTGTAAACACATATTTGTATGAATAATAAGCTTTCATTTTGTGGAAAATTGAGAAAGATTTCAAATTTTATTAAAATCCCAACTTCTGGTGAATTAGTTTGAGAGTTTCAGGAAAGATAGAGAAATAGATAATCACATAATTAATTCCAGGATAATTATGAGTTCAACATCTCAATGTCACAGCTGAAGCACAGTCTCTTTTTGAGAATTCTGTGTAAAATAAAAACTCTCCATAAATTCATAAGAAAGTAATCCTGCTATAGAACTACCAATAGATCTTGGGATATTGAAGAGAATATGATTAATTTGGAATAAGAAAATATATATATTAAATAACTTATCATACTCTAGCTGTAACTGTCAGCCTGTGACTCAAAACCAGAGCACAAGCATGACAGCCAAAATACCATAAACCAATGGTAGAATAAAATATTGCCAAAAAATGGATCTGAGGAAAACTAGATCAAAAAATATCAAAAGAAAGAGGAAAATTACCTATTTTCAAATATAAAAGTCCCATACTCATAGGACAAAGAGTGACAAAGTTATTCAGGCTCAAGGCAGTTTCCAAGCATGAAACTCAATTTTCACCTCTCACCTAAAATACAGAAAAAGAGGCTGAACCCCATCAGATAGGTGCTTCAATTGAAGCTCACATTCAGGGCTATAAAATGGTACTAGCTAAATTGAGCTACCATCAAAAATACAGAAGTTATGGCCACATTAAAGCCAAATAAAGGTGAATTAAATATTCACCTCCCATCTAACTTCTCAAGCTTTAGTGTGAGATACTTAAAGTGGGGTCATTTTGGAAAGAGCACAAGCAGGGATATCCAATGGTGCCATTCATTTTGCCATAGCTCATCTCAAACCAAAGTTATGGAGAAAACAAGTTCCATACAGGATTTGAGATAAATCCATATTTGGATAATGTGAATTGAACATGGTATAACTTTTCCATATTTGGTGCTACCCAAACCAAATGGGGTACCATTGTGCAAAAACCATCCATGGATATGCAATAAGTCATCTTTGAGCTCAATATCTTGAGAACTGACAAAGGTATGTCATTTTTAAGGTTAAACTCCCACAGCTGGCCCAATACATATTTACTGTGTGATACTTTCCCATATCCTTGAATATGAGGTGTCAATCAGACAAAGGAGCCTTTTTATCTTTCAATAAATCATAGTTTTCTCAATAGTGGGGTCCCTTACAGGTTCTGTACAGAATTCTAAGTGTCATACCCATCAGAAGAGGGCTGTATGGTCCCCAGATGAAACCTTTCACCCTGTATTGGTGAAAACTGCCCAGATGTGGTTTCCAAACCACATCTGAGGCCAATAAAGGCTATGAAGGCCTTTTGAAAACCAGAAGACAGTCCTTGGAAGTGAAAATTTTGCGCTTCCTCTAGGCAAAATGGTCTAGATGACCTTTTCACCCATTTTCAGGATAAAAAGGGACCTTTCTCTTCCCAAAAGAGAAATACCCATCCTGCTCTTAAATTCCTACATAGTACAGCTTTCAAAGACAGGAACACTTTAAACTTAAATACTGTAGCTTTTCTTATAATAATATAATTGGTAAAACTGCACCAAGGGCTTTCAATAGCGCTCATAACCACTATTTCTCTATAGTAAAGCCCTTATAATTCATCTTTAAAGCCTTCTTATTACTTTAATTCCATGTCACAGTCGTATATGAAGTTGTAAATACTATATATAAGCACCTCATAATAGACTAAGCCTGACAATAGCTGAGCTTTATGCATATGTAATAGTCCTCTTCAGTAAGTAGGATAGATTCACATAACAGATCATTCAAGCATAGAAATGAAGGGAGTAAATTGACTCTGAGAACTCTCTCAGGTTACTTAATTTAATACCTCTTTGAGATTTTGGAAAAGCTTGGAAAGAGCCTATTATAACTGTTCTTTCATATACTAATCATAACCAGAATTTCAACCATATATAAAGATATAATAAATAAGCTCAATGATAAGCTCATTATAAAAGTTCTTTGTATTTTCAAAATATCACATAGGTTTCAAATACAGAAAGATATATATTACTTTGATATAGATATGATCTTTCTATCATTGAGCTTTTTATTTAATTTTGACTTAAACTTCACAAAACTCCAAAAAAGCACCCTTTTTTAATATATACTTTCTTTTTTTGGAACTTCCAAGGAGTATATATGGTTTTTCATCTTTTTTTTGAATTTTACTAGATACTGGTGAATATTTTCTGATTAATTCTTGCAGTATCGATCTTTTTTTAGTCTTTTTTTCTAGTATTTCTTGATAAAATTATCCTTATAAGGTATAGTTATATTGCAAAATAATAGAATATCATTTGTATTAGAAATCAAATTCATCCCTAATTCTTGTAATTAATTCTAGTAGATGGATAATTCCTAATTCCATATGGATAGTAGCCCATAAAGAGTAAAGCTATAGGTACTTAATTATTTCCATTTCTGTCTTTAATGATTTTTTATCATATTTGGATAAGAACAGTCATTGTACTCTTAATTAATAGTGATATTATTGATAGCTTAATCCATAGATATTGCATTATTATTTGATATTCCTTTGAATATTTAGCTAAAGTACTATTATTTTTGTAAACAGATACCAGCTATCCAAAGGATGTTTATCTCATGAGCTTCAAGTAATATAAGCTAGAGATACAGTCCTAGAGACAAACAGAGATACCTCAAATATTGTATTAAAAATAAAAATAAACATTTCCATATGTTATGAAGATTTTAATGAAAGAAAAAATTGATTTTCCTAGAGAATAATTAATATTCATTAGTAAAACTCTCATTATAATCATAAGTATCAAACAAAAATATATATTAAGGCTGTCATATTATTAATGGGTATTAGAATGAGAAATATTTTGTAGTGAAAACCAGAAATAAGCACCAAAAAAGTATAATAAATGGATACTTTATATAAGTTATGTGAATAATGAGGAATTTTAGTACCGATTACGTTGGAGTTTTATACTCTTGTAAAACTAATGAACAAATAAAAAGTCTCTTATAGGGTAAGCTATCCACTTAGTTTTCCATTTGAGACATATTTGACTAAAATCATATAAAACACCTCAAAATACTTTTTAGAAGAAAGATACTACAGAAACTGAGGATGAAACAATAAAGTTAGCTGTTTAGAATAACAATTGATTTATATAAAGATCTAAATGTTTAGTTGAAAGATCCCTTTGTGGGTTGATAAGAAATAGTCATGATATAGCTATTTATAATAGGGTGACTCACATTTCTTATGAGAGAAACATTTATAATCAAAAGATAGGAGAAATGAAATGGTGAAAATTGGAAGACACACCTATCTGACTTCAATTTCAGCTTTAGGGAAAAGAGACAGAGTATTGAATATATTTTATCTTTGCATAATTCAGATATAATTACTATTTAATTTTGAAACGGGATCTCCAGAAGTGAATAAGCATAAAAAAGTATTTTTTTGCTTTATGATAGGGAAGTGGTAAGTACATTTAAGACAAGGGGTAAAAAAACATAAGATTTTTTTTACAATTTCTGACCATATTAAATCTTTTTTACAATTGATATTGAATTCTATATTATCTTCGGGCCATAAATTATTCCCAAAATAGCTTTAAAATATTAATACTAAAGAAAACGGCCAATTTGGTCAATTTTATTTATACTCGAAAGAAATGAGATGGAATTTCACTGTACCTATGGGATAAGAAGCTCATTTTTTAAGGAAAGGATGAACATACCCAGCTTTCCTAAAGTAGGAATTCACTATGTTTGAGTTAATCTTACTCATAGATTTTATGACCAAATGCCTCTGATCTTTGGATACCCACATCCACTGATATTATGACCATTAATTCCATAACCAATATTAACTTGAACAAAGCAAAATACTTCTTCAAAAAAGCTAGAAATATTCATCGTTCTCTCAAAAAGGGAATCTTTTGATTTCATAAGGGTAATAAAATTTCATTTCATTTCTTGTAAGTATAAAGAAATTGTCCAGATAGTCCAATTTGTGGGAAAATTAAATCTTTCAACTCTATTGAGAACTGACTATCCCCTAGAGAATTATAAATTGAGGAAATATATTACAAAATAACAATTTGATTTGGTCAAAGAATGGTAAAAATGCCAAAATGTTCCCTTCTTTGACCATTTTTCTTATGTGTATTGAACATTACTCTTATTATATCCACACAGTCTTTCTCAGGCTATTTTGGGAATTATTTCACACATTAATATATAAAATTGAATTATTTAGCTGATTTACGCCAATAAATTGATGGATATAAAATAAGGGTTCAGAGCTAAAACCTTTAGATATAATAAGGAAATAAGTTTTCAGAAAAATAAATCATGGAAAAGATTTCTTGATAAATATAATGAGCTTTCTGAATTTATTTTCCATTCAAAATTAAATCACTACTATTTCCAAATTTCTATGTGACACAGAATTCATTACTTAATTAGCTATCGAATGATATATCCCAATGGTAATGACTTTTCAAATGAAAATATGAAAAATGATGGAATATTTAGAGAACTCTTTGCATAGTGGTATCATATCAATGTTCTTATCAAAATAATTGACAATATTTATTAATTAATATTCAAGGAAATATAATATATAGAAACCCTTTCAATGTATATATAAAGTGGGTATTTGGAAGCCACTTGGACCTGTGTCCAATGTGGATAAGCATTTAAAACCAATAAGTAAACAAACTCATATTAAAACTAAAAATGATATATTGGAAGAATCATGAAAAATGATGATTTTTTATCTAATGAAATGCCTAAATTCTGGTTTTTTTGAAAGGATTGCAAAATAAGCTTATCAAGGATTTACACCAGTCCTTACATTTATTATATAGTCAAAGCAAATTCTAAATCAGATGTAAAAATATGAAAAAATTGAATTTTTATCTTTCCTCAAAAGTGAAATCATAGCCCTCAGATTTAAATATTCAATATCAAAATTATCATCAAAAGATCTCAAAGGTTACTATCAAAGATTTATACTTCCAAATAATAAAAAGTTGATAGCATAAATGTTTTTGTATCTTTTGGAAGATAGTTATAGTTATTTTTTACACTCATGTTCTAAATATAGTAGATAAATCTGTGAAGAAAATTTCTCCCTTATGAATTTGTGAGCTGATTTAGTGAAAGATATTTGTTAAGTTGTTCAAATGTGGAAAAGGAGTTTGTACTTGTGATATTTTTGTGTAAAAATCCAAACATTTCTTTTAAAAGTCTTTCATATATGTAGATCTTATTACTTATATTTTGATAGGAAAATGTAACATTGATAAAAAATACTTCTCAATAATAATAATATGAATATATGGGTTGATTTTTAAACAGGTTTTGTAGGGAAAAATGGTTTAATTAGTGCTCAAAAGCTTCATTCAAATTTATTCTGAGACTTTAAGACCCACAGGAAACATCTAAATTAGAGGTTTAAAGTCAAATTCTGCTTTATTTAAAGTATAAAAAAAAGATACTTTATTCATTTTGTAAAAGGAGTACATACTGATAAAAGCTTCTAATCAACTCAAAATACAAACCTTCCTGAGTAAGGTAGTTTTAGTATAGTTATGTAAATGATAAAACAATTTCTAAAAGAAGGTGCTTTGAAAATTTCAAGATTCTGAGATAATTCTTGAATTAGATTGATCTGTTTGTGTTTGACTCTGATAATAATGGAAAGTAAGCTTTAGCCTTCTAGAGAATTAATATTAAATAAAAAAACAGTGTGAGGACCATTACAACAGCCTTTTTTCTATTTTTTTTGTTTTATTTTGTATTAGAAGAAGGAATTTGAGAAAATGCTTGATATCTTAGTTGAGCTTCTATTGAGCTAAGGAAATAGGCTGTGATAAACTCAGAATAAAACAGAAACTTTATTGAAATATCTCCTTTTAGAGAGGAGGACCACCTTTGAGTTACAAAATAAAGAATATTTTCTTTTATATTACTGTTCTGTTTGAATAAGAGATGAATTGGGATATTTTTATTCTTATTATTTTTAACATTACTGTTCATTATTTGGAAAGATACTTACAGAAAGATTCAAAGGTAATTATTTTATTGACTAGGAATATATAATCAAAAAATTGAAAAAATCCAAATATAATGTTTTACTTTGAATGAAAGAAAAAGAGTTTTTTTTCCAAAAAAAAAATGATTTTGTTTTTGTTTCAAAATGAGGAAATTGAGCTAGAGTGGAATTTTTTTCAATAAAGAAGCTCATATTCTTCAAATAACTATAATATTAGTCTAATGTGATTTTGATATGAAACTTAAAAAAATTGAAAAATTGTATGGAAAAATTATTTTCCATATTAAATTTTGGGAGCAATAGAACAATCAATTTTTTCATTTTGAAAAAAAATTGAGAAAAGATATATAAGTTTGAATTCTTGAAAAACTTTTTTCAACTATATAGACATAGATTATTTGAGTATTTATGTAATCCTGTGACTCAAACCCAGAGCACAAGTGTCAGCCTGTGACTCAAAACCAGAGAACAAGCATGACAACCAAATACCATAAATTAATGGTATAGCCAAGATACCACCAAAACATGGAGCTGGGCCAAATTAGCTCAAAAGGTATCAAAGGAAAGAGGAAACTCACCCCTTTCCAAATATACAATTCTCATCATCATAGGACAAAGAATAACAAAGTTATTCCTGCTGAAAGTTGTTAGTGAGCATAAACCTTACTTTTTGACTCTCATCTAAAGTACAGAGGAAAAGGCTTAACCCAATAAAATGGGTATTAAAAATAGAGCTCTAAGGCAGGGCTATCCAATGGTACTAGCCAAACTGAGCTAGCACCAGAATTACAGAAGCTATGACCAAAATAAGGTCAAATAAGGGTGATTTAAATATTCACCTCTCATATACCTTCTACAGTTTTTGTGCAAGATACCTAAAGTGGGGTCTTTTTGGAAAGGGCACAATCAGGACTATCTGATTGTGCCATCCATTTCCCATATCTCATCTAGAACAAAGGTTATTAGGCAAACAAGCTCTATACAGTTTTTAAGCAAAACATATATATGTACAAAAATCTTTTACATGGCATTACTTTTCCATACTTAATGATAACCATATCAAATAAGGTATAATTGTGTAGAGAACATCCAGGCTTGCAAAATTAACCATCTTTGAGCTTGATATATCAAAGAGCAACAAAGGTATGGTAGTTTTAAGCTCAAGATCCCACAATCAGACCAATACAGCCTTACTGTGGGATATTCTTCCATAAGTATGATTATGACATGTCAAACAGATGAAAAAGCATGTTTATACTTCAATACCTCATAATTCATTGACTACTGGGGTCTCATACAGGTTCTGTACAGTATTCTACACGTCATACACGTCAGAAGAGGGCTTTGTGGTCCCCAGATGAAAACTTTCACCATGTATTGGTGGAAACTGCCCAGATTTGGTTTCAAAACCACATCTGAGCCCAATACAGAGAATAAAGGCACTGTGAAAACCACAAGCCAGTACTATGAAGTGAAAAACTCTTTACTTCCTCTACATGGATGGTCTAGAGGGCCATTCCACCCCATTTTAGGATAAAAGGAGGCCTTTTCTCCACCAGAAGAGGTTTCCCCATCCTGCTCTTGAATTCCTATGTAGTACAACTGTCAAAAACAGCTATGCTCTTGGAAAACAACCAGGTATAGTTCTAATTTTAATTATTGTAGCCTTTATTATTGTAATCCAACAGGTAAAGCTGCACACAGGGCTTTCAACAGTGCTCGCCACCACTATTACTCAATTATAAAGCCCTTAATACTCTTATTTAAACCTTTTATATCATCAATAAATTATTTATTATCATTTTTCACTGTGTCACAGTCACATTTAAAGCTTGAAAATAGTTATTAATAAGCTTCATCATAGACTCAGCCTGACATTTTGGGGGCCTGGCTGTGTTTTTAAACCTTTTTGGACCTTATAAGTGTGTTTTTTCCCTCATTTTCTTCATTATGACCCTTTTGTTTCTCTTTTTTAGTCTTAAATTTCACTAAAGAAATTAATAAAATATATATCTTTTATTTCTTGTTTGAGTGGGATATGCTATATACCACTGTGTTTTCTTCTATTTTTTGCCTTTTTGCATGGTTGATTAAATATAATCACCACAAAAACCTTATTTTTGGTGTGTTTTACATATTTAAACACATCAAGCCATTAATATAGTCCTTTTTTTCATTACATAAGGGAACCTCTTACTGTAAAACCAACAGTTGAGGTGTGGTTGGGTAAATTGTTAATTTCAATTACCCTCTTACATAATGCCTTTTCCAGATCATACTTGCTAACTACAAGTTAATCTGTGAGATACTGGTATACAAACAGTGTGACAGATATCTGTAAGCTGTATCTTTTGAGGTGGAATTGTCAATTGAATTACACTGTCATAATATAAGGGCATAATATATAAATATATTGCCCAGAGGCCTTTCTTAGATGTGCAAACAGCCTTTTAATAAGCCCTAACTGACATTAAGCCCTCTTTTCCTGTTTGATTTAGTGGAGGAAAACTACATCCCACTAGAGCCCAGTCACAGGCCAACACACCAGTGACACCCTCAGAACCAGAGGGCAGCAAGGGAAAAGGGAAGAGGCACAGTGAAGGCCTTATCAAAGCTAAAAAGTGGACACCAATTGCCACTCAGAGGAATAGAAAACCACAAAACCCTGCATCAATACAAGGTAAACCAACCTTAACAACTTGTACAGAGAAGATTACAGTCATTAGCCCAGTTATAACCTCTAAAGGTGAATTTCCAAAAGCAGCAGACAAAAAATTTGTACAAGGCACAATCAAAGGTAAATACCCTAAGAACAGAAAGTTTTTGACTGCTTTCAAACACTGATATGTCACCTGTACACCTCAGAGACCTTGGGTTCCAAAGGCACAAGCCAGAGGACAGAGAAGGCTTGTCCAGAACAAGAAGACCTGGAACAGGACACTTTGGACACAGTTGGCAGCCTGTGACTCAAAACCAGAGCATAAGCATGACATCCAAATAAAATAAATCAATGGTATAGCCAAGATACCACCAAAAAATGAAGCTGAGCCAAATCAGCGCAAAAGGTATTAAACAAAAGAGGAAACTCACCCCTTTCCAAATATACAAGCTCCATCACCATAGGACAAAGAATAACAAAGTTATTCCTGCTCAAAGTTGTTGCTGAGCATAAACCTTAGTTTTCACCTCTAATCTGGAATACAGAGTAAGAGACCTAACCCCATCAAATGGGTATGAAAGCTGAATCTCTAAGCAAGGGCTATCAAATGGTACCAACCAAACTGAGCTAGTATCAGTATTACAGAAGTTATGGTCAAATTGAGACCAAATAAGGGTGAATAACATATTCACCTCCCATCTAACTTCTACAGTTTTAGTGTGTGATACTTAAAGGGGGGTGTTTTTGGAAAAAGCACAATCAGAGCTATCTGATTGTGCCATTCATTTCCCCATATCCCACCTAGAACAAAAGTTATGAGGCAAACAAGCCCAATACAGCTTTTTGCCTAAAAGACGCATATGTACAAAAATCTTGTATATGGGATAACTTTTCCATATTTAATGATAACCATATCAAATGAGGTACCATTGTGTAGAAAACATACAGGGCTACACACCGAACCAGTTTTGAGGTTCATATGTCAAAAACTGAAAAAGGTATGGCTGTTTTAAGGTCAAAATCCCACAGTTTGGCCAATACAGCGTTAGCATGGGATGATATACCATAACCATGATTATGAGGTGTCAAACAGACAAAGATTCTTGTTTTTACTTCAATACCTCATAGTTCATTTAATACTGGGGTCCCATACAGGTTCTGTACAGCATTCTATGTGTCATACACGTCAGAATCAGGCTGTGTGGTCCCCAGATAAAACTTTTCACCCTGTATTGGTGAATACTGCCCAGATGTGGTTTAAAAACCACATCTCAGCCTAATACAGGCTATACAGGACTTTGGTAAACCACAAGCCTGTCCTAGAGAGTTAACAATCTTCACTTCCTCTATGGGGAAAGGTCTAGCAGCCTTTTCACCCATTTCAGGATAAAAGAAGGCCTTTTCACTTCCAGAAAAGGAATCTCCATCCTGCTCTTGAATTCCTATGTATTACAACTGTCAAAAAAGCTATAATATTGGAAAATAACCAGGTTATACTTTAAACTTAAGTATTGTTTCTCTTATTATAGTAACCCAACTGGTAGGACTGAACCCAGGGCTTTCAGCAATGCTCACCACCACTATTATACAATAGTAAAGCCCTTTTATCATCATTACAACCCTTATTATTATAAATCAAAATCTTTTAAAACTATTTTCACCGTGTCACAGTCATAGTTAAAAGCTTGTAAACACTATTATACACCTTTATCATAGACTCAGCCTGACAACAGTGGTGGATGGCAAGACATTGAGGGAAATCATACCCAATGTGCCATTCACATTACAATTCAACAAAAACTTCAAACAAGAGGACTGGAAGGATATGGACGAAGTTCTTCAGCTCCACCAACTCCTCAAAGACCTTTTGCAATGGAGCATGGACAACAAGAGGTTCAACCTGGCATCTCACTGGGCAGAACTTGGACCAAGTTGCCAAACGATCTGTCTCAAAGAGATGGACTTCAGAGACCTTATGGTAATCACCAAAGGTTGGAATCCCAACAGGCAGTTCAAACTCCTGGAGGTGAGGGCAAACAGAATAAGGGAGAATCAAGCCACTATACAAGCTACAGAAGAACAGCCGGCCCAGAAAGGGCATACTCCGATTCCTTCAGGCTCACAAGGAGTAGATCAAACCACCTCTCCAGTGGCTTCACACCATTCAGGAACCAACAGATCAGTGGGAAGAGTCACCATTCTTCACAATCCCAGGAAGTTTCCAGGAGAAGACAAGGACACAAGGGCCAAAACAAGACCTCTTTCAACCATAGGCAGAGAGAGTCAGACCGAATGATCCAGAAGCTGTTGGATTTGGTGAAAGAAGTGCAGAAGAACCAGAAGTTGTTATACATGACTCTAGAATCAGTAGTCCTATTAATAGAAATATTACCCCCACTCAGATTGAACATAATGTTGTCACACCTGAGAGTAACTTAGAAAGTGATGCACTGTGATTAAAAGTCTCCCAATTTTCTGAGAAAAATCAAAAGCAGTTTGCAGAACTTGAAGCAAGCCATGAGAGGATGAAAACATTAACAGCCTCCATGGACAAAATTGTTAAAACTGTTCAATAAGGACATGCTCAATTGAGCAAAGCCTCTGAAGAAACCAACAAAATACTGAATCTAGTCTTTGAAGAACAACACCACAGCAAAAGGGACAGGGATTGTCTGGATCAAGACATAAACAAACTGTTTAATGTCTAACATAACTTGAAGCCCCAACCACAAGCCCATGTTATGGATACTCCATATCACCAAGAGGAAATCAAACCAGCTGCCATGAAGGTGAATAAGACAATATCACCATCTCAATACTAGGATGGAGATAATATGTCCTATTCTGAGAAGGAAGCATTAAAAAGCTTCCTGAGGCCTCAAGCTGGCCCAAATTCTCTGGTACAGGAGAATATGATCATATGGAACTCATAGATTATATTGAGGGACTCTTCATTGATTTACAAAGCATACCAGACTACTGGATTACTGCTAGAATTAATACAGCATTTGAACAACATGCTAGTATTTGGTACACAGAAATGAAAGAAATCCATGGCAGAAGAAACTGGCCATGGTGGAAGAGTAAAATCATCCAGAAGGACAGCAATTGTACTGGGATATGGCAAAAGACCATGTAATTTGAAAATGATAAGTATTCAGTGGACAAAGATCCATATGAATGGTTTCTTAGCCAGTCCAAAAGACTTAAAGCCATTGATCCTCAAATTAACATTCAGATGAGGAATCACAAACTCCAGACACAAATGCCAGGAGAAGTAAATAATTCAGTAAAATGCAGATGCAACCACAATTGCACTCTACATGAAATTCCAAATACCCTACAAGATGTAAGGAAAAGAGTGAATATAGGGAAATATTCCTGATGCAAAAGCATTGTTTTCAAAGAGAAACAACCTTTCAGGGTGGAGTTCAAAGACAAACCCAAAGAAAGAGTGGCAGAAGTGACTAAGAAGAAAAATTCTTGTCACAATTGTGGTTCAACAGACCACTATGCCAACAACTGTCCAAAGGCAAAGAAAAAAGTCTATGCCATTGAGAAAGTCCCAGAGGAGGAATCCCCCTTAGAGGATTCTGAATCAGACTCTATGAGAGATGCCATCAAGACCCATGAGAAGAATTTCTGAATGAATACAAAGAGGAAAAACCACTAGAAATACAGGACATACTGTTGGAAACAGGCATGCCACAAGACACTGTCATTCTTGGTCACACCAACCAAAGGAATGGCATCCATACATGGGACAGCCACAAAAATGACTGTTTGCATTGACAATGCTCACCACCCATTGATAATTGACAGGGGGCACACTGCTCCATAGTGGCAAGGAATATCTAGACAACCACCTCCCAAATTGGTACAAGCAGCTCTTTCCAACCAAGGAAAAGAACTTCAAAAGTGTTTCAGGGAATATGACTTCCATTGGGACAATTATCAAAGAGATAATCATACCCCACAGGAAGGGTAATATCAGACTCAACCCAGAGTTTGTAGTGCTTGATGATTCCCACATCCAAGGGCTCTTACTGGGGACAGATTACCAGAGGATGTATGGTATTGATATTTACAATAGTAAAAACAGGCACATTATCATTGGTACCAACAAGGAAAAGAATTTTTCACTTGATATATACCAAATATCTGCCCAGGATCCACTGGAAGAACTACTGAGTGAATTCAGAGAGGGCCAGTTCAGAACTACCCTCATCAGTAAACAGAAACTAAGTTTGCTGAAGATGCTGAGGAAAAATAGACCAGAATTTTCCATTGGTGAAGAACCTTGAGGAAAAATTAAAGGCCATGATATAGAACTATATCTGGATGTGGAAAGACCTTATCCACACATGATCAGAAGACCTCCATACCTAGCAAGTCTGGAGACTAGGAAGGAAATTGAAAAAAACATCAATGAACTCCTAGACATGGATGTCATCAGGAAGATTGGACACAATGAAATAGTGGAGATCACCACTCCTGTCCTGATCACCTGGCATGATGGCAAATGTAGGCTGTGTGGAGATTTCAGAGCTCTTAACAACAACACAAAAGCTGACAGGTACCCTATACCAAGTATACCTCATACCCTAGACAAACTGGCAAAAGCCAAATACATAACCAAGATGGATTGTGTGAAAGGCTTCCACCAGAATTGAGTTGAACCAAAATCCATGCTTTGGAATCAAGAATGCACCAGACCACTTCCAAAGGATGATGGACACAATATTTCAAGAAGAAATATTGGAAGGCTGGATGGTAGTATATATTGATGAAATCATTATATACTCAGAGACATGGGAGGACCATGTGCAGTACATAGACAAAGTGCTAAGTAAATGCACACCCATCAATCTGAAAATTTCACTTAAAAAGTGCAATTTTGGCCAGCAAGATCTACTAGCTCTAGGACATAAAGTCTCAGGTCTCAATTTGGCAAAGGACCAGAACAAATTAGCAGCAGTACTGAAAGATCCAGTAGGAAAAAACATTAAAGAGATGCAATATTTCCTTGGGTTTGCTAGCTATTATAGAAACTACATCAAAGATTTTGCCCACATAACTAGTAGTATGTACAAGTTATGTTCAAAAGATGAAGTTTTTGAAATTACCAAGGAAAGGAGGGATGCATATGAGAGGATCAAACATGCACTCAAAAATGGACCTGTGCTCATCTTACCTGACTTTGAAGTACCATTCAAGTTATAAATAGATGCAACATGCAGCCAAGGCTTGGGGGCAGCCCTTCACCAGAGACAAATTGTGGATGGTGAACCAAGAGAGGAAGCAATATGCTACATCTCTAGGAAACTGAAAGATTCAGAAGCCAGGTATGGGGCAACCCAGAATGAATTTCTATGCTAAGTCTGGGCTCTAGAGAAACTCCACTATTATTTGGAGGGTGCAGTATTTGAAGTCTTGTCAGGATGAATGTATGATAAAGAAGTAAATAGGCTAATTACAGCTTGGAATACAATTGTGACATGGTAGTACATACCAAAAATAAGGGTATTAAGATGTAATAAAGGTTTATTATTGAGATAAAAGGGTTTCACTATTGAATAATAGTGGTGGTGAGCGCTATTGAAACCCTGGGGTGAAGGCGTACCAGTTGGATTACTATAATAAGAGCTACAATACTTAAATTTAAGTTATAACCTGATTATTTTCCAAGAGTATAACTGCTTTTGAAAGCTGTACTACATAGGAATTCAAGAGCAGGATGAGGAAACCTTTTCTGGCTGTGAAAAGGCCTCTTTTTATCCTGAAATGGGGTGGAAAGGCTGCTAGACCTTTCCACGTGGAGGAAGTGAAGATTTTTCACTTTCTGAGACAGGATTGTGGTTTTCAAAAGGCCTGTATATCCTGTATTGGGCTCAGATGTGGCTTTGAAACCACATCTGGGCAATTTTCACCAATACAGGGTGAAAACTTTCATCTGGGGATCACACAGCTTGATTCTGACGCGTATGATGCCTAGAATGCTGTACAGAACCTGTATGGGACCCCAGTATTGAATGAACTATGAGGTATTGAAGTAAAAACAAGCTTCTTTGTCAGTTTGAAACCTCATAATCATGGTTATGGGATATTATCCCATGGTAAGGCTGTATTGGCCAAACTGTGGGATTGTGACCTTAAAACAGCCATACCTTTGTCAGTCTTTGAGATATCAACCTCAAAATTGGTTCAGTGTGTATCCCTGTGAGGGCTCTACACAATGGTACCTCATTTGGTATGGTTATTATTAAATATGGAAACGTTATCCCATGTACAAGATTTGTGTACATGTGCATGTTTTAGGCAAAAAGCTGTATTGGGTTTGTTTTCCTCATAGCTTTTGTTCTAGGTGAGATATTGGGAAATGAATGGCACCATCATATAGCCCTGATTGTGCTCTTTCCAAAAAGACCCCACTTTAAGTATCTCACACTAAAACTAGAGAAGTTGTGTGGGAGGTGAATATTTTATGCACCCTTATTTTGTCTGAATTTTACCATAAATTCTGTAATACTGGTACTAGCTCAGTTTGGTTGGTACCATTGGATATCCCTGGCTTAGAGATTCAGCTTTCATACGCATTTGATGGGGTTAGGCCTCTTATTATGTATTTCAGATGAGAGGTGAAAATTAAGTTTATGCTCAGAAACAACTTTGAGCAGGAATAACTTTGTTATTATTTTTATCATGATGGTGGGACTTTTATATTTGTGAAGAGGTGAGTTTCCTCTTTCTTTTGATACCTTTCAAGCTTATTCGGCTCAGCTCCATGTTTTGGTGGTATCTTGACTATACCATTGGTTTATGGTATTTTGCTGTCATGCTTGTGCTCTGGTTTTGAGTCACAGGCTGATATACCCTCCTTCTAAAAAGGCTCATCATTGATGAGACTGTTCAGTCCTCCTTGAGGCTCTGAATCTCCTTAAATGAAGGTTCCCATCTGGTATGGCATCTTCTGCCAACCACTTGTCCTTATCAGCTGTCTGGTTCTTGAATCTGACTAAGTACTGTCTCTGATACTTACCATTAAGTCTGATCTTCCTGGCCTTGATAATATTTTTCACAGGTCCAGGGGAGTCCTCCACTTCCACTATTTCTGGTGAGGTAGGGTTCTTCTTCCTGGAGGGGAATTTATCCTCCTCTGTATGGAAGTATCGCTTGACTAAGCTCACTGGAAAGACTGGGTGTTTCCTGGAAAGTTCCTTTGTGAGTTTGACTTCCACTGCATTTTCCCTATCAGCTTAATAATAGTGAAGGGCCCTAAAAATGAATCTCTAATCTTATTAGGTCCTTTAAGATTATTAAGGTTTAGTGTAGATACTAACACCTGGTCCCCTTTCTTAAAGTCAGGTTCCATGTGTGTCTTGTCCCACCTCTGTTTTTTATATTCTTTGGCCTCAGCTATGCATCTGGCAGCTGTGTCACAGGCCTTTTTCCACAGTCATGAAAATCATTGGCTATGGGGTGGATGGTTAAAAGGTTTTTCTTCAAGTGATCCACTGGCCACAAAGGGTTCCAACCTTTCTTTACTAATGCAGGTGTTTTTCCTGTGGTAGAGTGCTGACTTGTATTATAAGCCAGTTGGAATTCTGTTAGAAGAGTAACACAGTCATGGGTGTATCCTTCTTGGTCCTTGGATTCAATGCCATAGGCACAGAATCCTCTAAGAATGTCTTCCATTGTCTGGATCATCCTTTCAGCTAGTCCATCTGTTTGTGGCTGGTAAGCTGTGGAAAATGCAATTTTGGTTCCCAGCATGTCAGACAAGTTGGTCCAAAATTCAGATGTCAACTTTGGGTCCCTATCACTAATGATGATCTTAGGGACTCCACAGGTAGATATGATGTTATTCCAGAATAACAAAGCAGTATCCATGGCTGTTCCCTCCTTATGGCATGGCAGACACCTCATACTCTTGCTGAACCTATCAACTATGATCAAACAGGCATTGTAGTTTTCTTTTCCTCCTGGGACAAGTCCTGTAGCCCAGTCCATGTTAATGGTTTCCCATGGGTGTTTGGGTTCTTTTATGTGTTGAAGTAATCCAAACTTTTTCCCATGCTTCCTATTTTCCCTCTGGAATCTTTGACAAGTGTTGCTGTATTCAATCAACTCTTTTTCCCACCTGGGCCACCAAGCTGTGCTTGCTACCCTCTCTTTGGTCCTGTCTTCACTCATGTGTCCCATGTAGGGGCAGTCATGACATGCTTGCAGGATCAGAGGGATGTGGTCTCTGTCCACCACTGTGAGTGCACTTGTGTGCTTCTCTCTATGGTATAGCAGGCCATATATAAGGAAGAATTTGTTATCCTTGTAATCCCTCAACCAGGGTTCCTACAGCTGGAATTCTAGTTCTGGGCTCCTGTACTTTTGTTTAAGGAGCTGTAGTAATATGCCACACTGTTTATGTTTGGCATAGGATTTTTGGACTGCACTAAAGAATTCATTTTGCAGTTCTGAGGAACTTATTCTCAGTATGGGTGTTCCTTTTCCTTCTGAATCAGTGTTTTCACTGTCAAGGGTACTGCTTTCTGGTGCCCATTCAGAAAATCTGAAGTTCTTCTTCCTATTTATTTCCATGAAATTTAGAGGGATCTTGGCTGAAACTTCAGGGTCATAAGCTGGGTTGCTTTTGACATTATCCAGTGGCTATCTATATTGGTATGGATTTTACCTTCTTTATATATGATGGTAATATTCCCTCTACACTCCTGGATGGCTATTTGCCACCTCAGCATGTGTCTATTGGTAGTCTTCATTTTTAGTAAAGACTTCAAAGATGGAACCCTCCCAATAATAATAGAGTTTCTCTAGATACCAGAATAGAAATAGACATTCTGTCTGGGTGGCCCCATACCTGGCTTCTGAATCTTTTGGCTTCCTAGAGATGTAACATATTACTCCCTGTCTTGGTTCACCATCTAAAATTTGTCTTTGGTGAAGGCCTGCTCCTAAGCCTTGGCTACATGCTGCATCTATGTATAGCTTGAATGGTAGTTCAAAGTCAGGAAGATGAGCACAGGTGCATTTGTGAGTTCATATTTGATCCTCTCATATGCATCCCTTCTTTCCTTTGTAATTTCAAAAACTACATCTTTTGAAGATAACTTGTATAAACTACTAGTTATATGGGCAAAACCTTTGATGTGGCTTCTATAGTAGCTAGCCAATCCAAGGAAAGATTGCAGCTATTTGATGTTTATTGGTACTGGATTTTGCATTACTGCTACTACTTTATTCTGGTCAATTGCCAAGCTAATACCTGAGAATTTATGTCCTAGAGCTAGTAGCTCTTGTTGGCCAAAATTACACTTTTTAAGTGAAAGTTTCAGATTGATGGGTGTACATTTACTCAGCACTCTGTCTATGTATTGTACATGGTCTTCCCATGTCTCTGAGTATATAATTGTGAGGTGTGGGTATGAAACTTTGATTAAGAATCAAGTACTTTTCCTGTCCTCAAAACTTGTATAAGGTAATAATCAATTAAAAATAGTAAGAAATATTATTTTTAAGAGAAAAACACACCAATTTTATTGTTTATAACTTTATTAGTATAAAACAATAATATTATAAAGATTTATTGTTTTACCAACAATCAAAAGGTATCCAAAAATACTCTACAAGAGATAGTTAAGGCTACAAAAGAAATTTCTTCAAGAGCAATTTCAATTGGAATTAATTGAGCAAAGAACTGCAAGCAATTAATTAAAGAACAAAGTCTTCAAAAAGAATATTAAAGAGAAAACACTCCCAAATGTGACCAGAGTGAATTTGGAAACAAAGTGACAAAGTTTACAGTGATGAAAGATGCTTTAATTCACTTTTGGGGTGGTTCAGGGGTAAAAATGATTATAAAAATTACAAACAATGATTATAATGATTTTTTCACGTGGTTAGAAGGTTCAAAATGATTTAAAAACGTGGTTGGAATCTTTTATTGATTGGTTTAACAGTGTTTAAACTAATTAATAAAAGGAAAAGATTCTAACATGAAGAGAAAAGTGGGGCAAAGAAGACATTCTTTTATAGCCATCAATTCTCTTACTCCAAAAGTAAAATTTACTCTTGTCAGTCGTGAAAAACAGTCTGACAACAGAAAAGCCAATTATAGCATCATTGAACCATGGTTTAGACCAAAAAGGGCTGGGTTAAGCCATTTTTAGCCATTTTAGACCCTTAAATCAGCCATTACTATAGCAATACCTGGCCTAGAGCCTTCAGAACACGTCAGAATGTGTGTAAGAGGCGTAGAAACCAGTTAAGACTGTTTTTACTATGATTGTTTTATCTTAAGGGCAGTTTTACCCTCTTGGCAACAGCTGAAACTACCCCAGTTGGTATCAAAACCTCATCATCAATTGAGTCCACAGACCCTGTAACTCAATTCCAGGCCAAAGGTGATGAACCTTTACATGAATTTTGACATCCCACGCTTGTCAGCAAGGAATTTGGGGGTCTAGCTCACCCTTAGAGCTGGAGTTCCTTTCCCCCCAAATTTAATCTTTCCAATTTATTTTTCCTTTCATTCCACATTATGTATTATACTTATAATTTACATATGTAGTTCAATTGAATTGTACAGTACAATACAGTAATAATTGATACCTCATTTGTAAATCAAAGTTCACTTATGTAATACACGCACACATTTTGACATTTCAATTGAATTCAATTTAAAATACTTCAATTCCTCATAACTTCTAAGCTAAACACAACACCGCAATTTTAACACAAAAATTGATGGTTAACACCACATTTGGTGTGAATTAAATTAAAGTTTTGAGGATTTTCAAATTTTGTATTGAAAATACTAAAAAGTTAATTTAAGCTTATTTAGAGTTGAGTTACAAGAATTTCACTCAGAGGTGACCCCACCTGATTTTTTATGAGTAATCCAATGGTGAAATAATTTTTATATGTTTATTTATTGGATAAAAAGTTATACTAATTTTTATTTAACTCTTTTTCAAATTTATTTATTTTTTTACAATTTTGTTGAAATTTCAGTTTTCCTTAATTTTTTCAAGTATAAATGTGATTTTAAAATTACAAAATTTAATGTAATTTTATTTTCAAATTGTAATTAAATTTTTTTTATTTTGAATATAATCTTATATTTATATTTTGATTTTTATTTTAATAACATAAATAAATATATTTTATTTATATTTATATGTTAATTTTGTATTTGTGGTCTTTTGGGTATATGAAATTACCTCTAAGGCTCACATTCCCTCCCCCTAAAAAAGAATATTACTTTGTAATATTGGTGTTTCTAGTGTGTCTGAATGTCCTGAGGATTTTGGTAGCTTCTGGTATATCTTTTTCTTCTAACCATTCATCTTCACAAGTTGGGTCAATGTACCTAGTAAGGTATTTCCTTACTTTTTTGGTTCTTAATTTTCTTTATTTAAGAACTTTGGTAATTTTCTTAGTACCAGATGTCTCAATAGGAGGTATAGCTTGGGGAATCTTATTCCTCAAGGGAAATTTCTCAGCATCACTAGATTTATATGGCTTTATCAAGCTCACTGGAAATTTAGGATGCTTTTTGCTAAGTTCTTCAGATAACTCTACTTCAACAGCATTTTCTCCATGGAGGGCCTTAATCACAAAACGTCCTGCAAAGGAGTCTTTCAACTTTTTACATCCTTTGATGTTATTGAAGTTAGTGGTGGATACAAGAACTAGGTCCCCCACTTTGAAATCTGGAGTTGCATGTGATTTATCCAATTTGTCTTTAGCATATGAAAAAGAGTCCTCCATGCACCACACTGCATGCTTCCTAGCTTTTTCTAGCATTCCTTTGAAGCTAGCAGCTGTAGGATGTATTTCAATTAAATCTTTCCTCAAGGAATCTTGGGGTAACTTGGGGTTCCATCGTTTTTCTAGAATAGCAGGAGTTTGATTGGTACTGGAATGGATTGATGTTTTATATGCTAATTCCAGTGCTGGCAACAGAGTACACAAATCATGGGTAAATCCATCACAATCTTTGAATTCAAGGCCATATGCACAAAATCTTCTCACCATGTCCTCTAAGGTTTGGATCATCCTTTCAGCCAGGCCATCAGTTTGTGGGTGGTAGGCTGTAGAGAAAGACAGTTTAGTGCCAAAGAATTGGTGAAGATTTGTCCATAGTGCTGAAGTGAATTTGGGATCCCTATCACTAATGATATTTGTAAGTATCCCAGTCCATGATACTACTCTATTCCATATCAGAAGAGATGTATCCATGGCTGTATCATCCTTGTGACATGGTAAAAAGATTGGAGTTTTACTGAATCTGTCCACAATTACTAGGCAAGCATTATAGCTTCTGTCACCTCCTGGTGGTAGGCCAGTTACCCAATACGTATGGACAATTTCCCATGGTCTGTTTGGCTCTTGGATTTTTATCATATTTCCAAGTCTCTTGCCAGTGGATTTATTTGCCTTTTGGCATCTGTCACAGGTTTTTCAATACTCTGCGACATATTTCTGCCACATTGGCCACCATATGCAGGTTTTTACTTTCTCTCTTGTTCTGTCTTTAGACAGATGTCCTGGAAAGGGATTATCATGGAATTCTTTCAGTACAAGATTGATTAATGATCTGTCTACAACTGTCATGACACATGTGTGCTTGGTTCTGTGGTAAATTATACCATCCAATAGGTGAAATCTTCCTTCATCATAAGATTTTTTCAATACTTCATCCAAGGCATGTATTATAGAGTTGTCTTTACAGTCTTTGCCAAGTAATTGGCATAAGATTCTACAATTATTATCTTGAGTGTAACTACTTCTGACTTCTTCAAAGAAGGTGGTGTTCAAGTCTGTAACACTTATTCCTTCTATTGGAATTTGTGGTGAAGCTTCTTCTGGCACATAAGCAGGATTATCAATATTATTTGTTAATGGCCATCTTCTTAGTCCATCTGCATTCTTATGAATATTCCCATCCTTATGAGTAATAGTCATATTGCCTCTGTATTCTTGTATGGCTATTTGCCATCTGAGCATATGTCTGTTGGGTGTCTTCATGTTCAGAAGTGATTTGACAGCTGTACAATCTGTCATTACCTCAAAAACACATCCCTCTAAGAGGTAGTTCAATTTCTCCAAGGCCCAGATAAGGCATAGACATTCCATTTGACTTGCTCCATATCTGGCTTCAGTTGGTTTGATTTGCCTGGATATGAAACATATGGGTCCTTCTACAGGTTTATCATTTATGATCTGAACTTGGTGAAGTGCAGCACCCAGTCCATCCCCTGATGCATCAATATACAGTTTGAAAGTTAATTTAAAGTCTGGCATCAGTAAGAGTGGAGAAGTGGTCAAGGCTTCTCTTAGAGATTCAAAAGATTTGACTCTGTCAACAGTCACTCAAATACTGTGTCTTTGTCACACAATTTATAAAGTGGTCTTGCTATGGATGCAAAATCTTTAATGTGTTGCCTGTAATATCCTGCAAAACCTAAGATTTCTGAAGAGTATTACTTATTTACAAGCTGACTAATTCAGAAGAAATTGGCTCTGATTGAATATTCTGAGTCACAATAATAGTACTATTATGATCAGAATGAACAGTACTGGCAGGAATAATGCTGGTTACTGTTGAGGCTGTTTCAATGTTTTCTTGTCTTAACACGTTGTCAGACTCTAAAGTTAATGAGAAATCCATTTAATTAAGTAAAAAAAAGGTTATTTCAAAAAGGAAATGAAAATATAAGTCTTACTTATAATATGAAAAAACAAATATTTTTTATGGATTTTTTGAATGTTTTTAAATTTTTCAATATTAGAAAAGCGATTTAAAAAGAGTAAAAAAATATGTCACAGGTAAAATATCACGGCTGGGCCCCCAAATGTAAGGTGTGGGTATGAAACTTTGATTAAGAATCAAGTACTTTTCCTGTCCTCAAAATTTGTATAAGGTAATAATCAATCAAAAATAGTAAGAAATATTATTTTTAAGAGAAATCCACGCCAATTTTATTTTTTATAATTTTATTAGTATAAAACAATAATATTTTAAAGATTTATTGTTTTACCAACAATAAAAATTTATCTAAAAATACTCTACAAGAGATATTTAAGGCTACAAAAGAAATTTCTTCAAGAGCAATTTCAATTGGAATTAATTGAGCAAAGAACTGAAAGCAATTAATTAAAGAACAAAGTCTTTAAAAAGAATATTAAAGAGAAAACACACCCAAAAGTGACCAGAGTGAATTTGGAAATAAAGTGACAAAGTTTACAGTGATGAAAGATGCTTTAATTCACTTTTGGGGGTTCAGGGCTAAAAATGATTATAAAAGTTGCAAACTGTGAGCCTTTGAGATATGACCACATACCCAATAAGGTCACAAGAAAGACTCAGAATAATTATACCTTTAAGATAATTATACTAAAAGTACTTAGAATAATTATACATTAAAATTAATTACTTCAAAAATACAAAAATACCATAAATTGGTACAAAAATTGGTTTAACTTAAAAACCAATGAGTCAACATGTGAAATAAATTATACCATTGGATTCCCCATTGTAAAATACACATATACCATTTTTATGGCATATCTGTAAAGTCGATATTTAATGAGTTATAGGGAATAATACCTTATAAAAACCATAAATCCTTATTTATCTCAAAAACCAATGAAACAACATGTAAAATGAATTGTACCATTCGATTCCCCATGAAACTTCACACATAAAACAATTAATGAGCTAATTTCCAAAGTTAATACTTAAGGAATTAACCTGAATATATGCACTTTTTTGGTCAACGCATATATTCAAGGATCATAGCTAATATCTCTTAAACTATACAAGATAGAGTGATGAACCCAAAAAAAAGTTACCACGTAATTACTGTAAGAACACAGATATGAACTTTACTTTACAATTTATAAACAAGGCTAAAACCTATGATGAAATATTGATAAAAATCAACAGAGCTGTTGACCACTTTGTTGTGAAAGTGGTCCAAACTTAAAATAAAGCACACAGTTGGATTCTACTAGTTCATTCGTGAAGAATGATGTAATTTTTATTATTAAATTCCGGGTATAACCCCCTGAAATCATGATTTGAAGTTTAAAATATTGAATTTCGACAGAAAAGATGAGTTACAAGAAAAATCATCAAAATTAGAGTTTTGATGATGTAATGAAAAGCTCTTGGCAGCATCATACGGTTATGTCAGGCTATCAGAATTCACTCTCTGAATTGCTGTGGCGTGTAAAACTTAAAAGTTATTAAAGATCAAAGTTTGAGCTTAAATTGAGTAGTTATGATCACCTACTGTAACCTTAAATTAAGTTTAACAGTCGTATGAGTGATAACATTGGTGAATACTATTATTTCATGATTAAAACTAATGAAATCCACGAAATTTGGGGTTCTGCCAAGCCTCTGATGTCATCAACTTTAGAGTTATAGTGATAACTCTAAATAATGCTGTAATAATGATGCAATATGGTTTGATCATGATGTAATCATCTCCAAACCTTAACATATTGATCAATTCCAGTGGATATGATCAGTACACGTCTACTAGAAGCCTTCTGGACTCTAGGAGAGAGGTATTTACTATAAATAGAGCTCTTTTTACTCTATTTTCCCCTCAGACGCATCAAAAACATTAAATTAATTAAATCAAAGGTAATTTCTTTATTCTTTATATATAAAACTATTATATTATTAAAGACCAAAGACCACCTTGTTATAATCATCTATTTTGATGTGATTAAATCATTTATTTAATTGTTTTTGTTAAAAATCTCTCTAAAGACTCATTTCCACGTAAAAATCCAGAATATTAGTAATTTTCTTTATTTTTTATTGTAAATACAATTTGAAAAGGTTGTATTTATATTTTTTGGCATAAAATATTTCAAAAGTATTATATTAAGTGTTAACAGTAAGTTATTTTCTCTTATTATAATAATTTTCTCTTTATTATTATTGTAATAATTCTTTAATTAATATAAATAGTATTTATATTAATTTATAGATTTAATATTGGTAATATTATTGTTATTAATTGTTTTTTATTAATAAAAAACAATTTTTTACACCTTTATTATTTGTTTGTAACAATAATAAAGTGCCTTTAAATATATTAATTATTTTATATTAATAGATTTATTTTATTATATTATATTTTATGATATAAATTATATTATTATATTTTATTAATAATATAATAATTTTTACGCCATAATTATAATAATTATTTTTATCTTATTTATTTCAATTATAAGGACATTCATAGTACAATAAGTAAAATATTAGTAATTTTTACTTATTGTTTCATAGTCAAACCTTACATTTGGGGGCCTGGCCGTGATATTTACTTAAAAGACCTTTAAAAAGATTCTAATTGGGTTTATCCAATAATAAATTATATTTATAATCATAAAATTATATAATAATTTTATATTTTATTGATTTGGAAACCTATTGAGGCATTTGGAAAGCAATTGTACTGTGAGCCTTGAGGTATATTTTACCTACCCAAATAGGCCACAATTATCTTAAAAAGAAATTTTGAATTATGCAAAACTCATAAGTCATGCATATATCCAAAATTCATCATTTTCAATTTCAGAAAAGATGAATAACTTTTTATTGAGTAAGTAAATCCTTGGATTTAAGACCAGATTTGGATTCTACACAAAAATTCACCTAGGGTAGCTCCATAGAGTGAATAAGCTCAATTTAAGTATTTGAGGTGGTAAAATGGAAAATACTTCAATACCACATCATTAATACCACATAAAAGATCCGTGAAAATTTTTGTTTTTCTTGATTTTTAGCCAAAATAATGGGAAAGTGAGAAATCCCATGTTACATATACACTAAGAATAGTGTTATGCGTGTTTTGAGCACTTAATATCATGGTATTCTTACATGGACTTTTGGTACACCCATGGTGGATATCTCACTTGAAGCTTAAATTACTATTTTGACGTAAAAATTAGGCAAGGGGGACAAAAGACATCGAAGAGAGCCAGGGTACCCAACTTCTGAGGCCTCAGAGGCATGGATAGCTCCAGAGCATGGACCCATGGCTCATCTTGGCCCAATTGGTAAACTAAAACTCTTTGGGAACTTGGTTACCAAGTTACACCTACTGTAATCATAAGAAAAATAGCAAATAACCTGCTATTTTGACGTGCCAAGGAGGTAATGAGCTACTTAGACTCCTGTAACCACGTCAATTCTTGATGACTTTCCATGACTAGACCCTAAAAGAGTAATTAAACCCTTTTGGGATCCATATTCATTGATTTACCTCATAGCAACCAGCAAAATACTGCTATTTGCAATTCTACGTAGAAATGAGGTAAAAACTTCAAAAATTCATTAAAAATACAATTCTTAATGAATCTTTCTGAAACTTTCAGGACCAATGAAGAACTGTATTATCTATGGTACAACCAAAAATAATTATGGTTTTACTAGTAAAATTAAAAGGTTTACTTACAGTCCATTTTTGACCATTCTACGTGAAACACTGAATCTTCAAAAATTCACAGTAATTACAACCTGTGATGAAATTGGCAATAACATTGATAACTTTGAGAAATCAATGATTATTTTAGAATAAAAGAAGATTTACAGATGTTACTCCTTTTATTCTTAACCATATTGGGGTTGGAAGTCACGTAAAAGCATCAATTAAGTAATTATGCTAATCTTACGTGACAACAGATGATGCAATCATTAATCCAAAAGGGTTTATTGTTTTCTCACTCACTGGTTTTTCAGTTTTCTCCATGGCACGCCTCTGTGAGCTGCTGTTGACTTAAAAGAAGCCTCTTCTTGCTGTTTTTTCCAATCATCATCTTATCAATTTATTAAATCATTATTACCAACAAGTAAGTATTAGTTAAAGCTATTCTTAAGTGTTTTAAATCTTTCAAAATCATCCAGAAAGACGTGAAACCATAGAATCCAACTATATTTTGTTGTAATACTGTTATAAATCCTTTTGATCCCTTAAAATCTACAATTCCACATCAAATTTCTCTACTCTTACCTATCAATAAGTTCTTTGGAGTATTAGTGAGTCATTTATTCTTAATTCTTAAAGTTTTTCTCTAGTAATAGTTTTCTTCAAGAATTATCTTTATAATTATTCTTGCAAAAGATAATTATATATTAAAATAATTTTATTATTTTAATAAAGAAGTTTTTATTATTAAATTCTTCTTGTAATTGATTCTTGTAGACAATTACTTGCTCACTGTTAAAATCACTAGTAGTGCTTAACACGTGAAAGAAATAATTTTTAATTATTTAATCGTGGTTATAATAATATTTTATTATTATATTTCATAAGAACAGACATAGTACTGTTGATTAATAGTAATATTATCACCAGTTTCATAGTCACATCTTACATTTGGGGGCCTGGCCGTGTTTTTTGAACCTTGTACCCTTAATTAATATATTTTTAAGCTCTAAAATATATTAATTGAATATTTTTTTCTTTCATTTTAAAGTCAAAATAATTCTTATTTTTGAAATTGTTTTGGAAATCTTTTTCATTGAGGAATTTGGTTTAATTTTATACTGTTTTACACGTGGCTTTTTCACATCCAAAAACTTATAAAATTATTCTTTGAGTTACTCTGAATTAATTTTCATTCAAAATCTTAAATTTTAATTTTTTTTCTTTAAAAAGAATAATTTTTTTAATATTAAAAAATAATAAAATTTATAAAAAATCTTTTAAAAATATCTTAAAACACAAAAATATTTTATTTTATCATATTTTTTCTCTTTAATTGTCTTTAATCAAATACTGTGCAGCTGGTAACAGAGTCAGTAAAAGATACATCAATAGTCCTGAATCTTCAGAAGCAGAATCTGAAGACAGTATTGAGGTGCAAATTGCTAAAAGAGGCACCTTATTTAATTCTGAAAAGAATAAATTACCACCAAAAGGTGTGTTTTTATCTTTATTTTTACTCTTTATCCTTAAATTGACGTAAAAATGGTGCATACCAGAAATGGAAGCAACTATTCAGTCCAACCAGATGGATGTGGACAAGGAAGAGGCAAGACAAAATCCAGAAGTGCCAAGTCTTCCACAAGAAAGACACATTTGGAGGATGCCAGAGTTGCCCCCCATTCCCCAAGGTCTGTACCAACAGATTTTGACGTGAATTCTGAGCCTGAACTGATTTATGGTAATATTTCCAGGGCTGAACCACTTTCAGGTGGCAGCAATAGAAATATATCAATGCCAGTACAAAAACTGGTTCAGAGCAGCCAAGGAAGAGGAGTGGGAAATCTGCCCAAGCCTTTGGCAGGGGGCCATGAACTCTTACTTACACATCAAGAGCTTTCTGGGTCAGGAGAAGACCATAGAACTCTTAGGAGGATGGAGCCCCCTGTCTTGCAAAGACAAGGTCAAAAAGATAAAGAATTGGTTGAAGAACCAAAGTCTTTTATCCATAGACCAGAAGAAAGAGTTGGAAATGACTCCAGCTTTGGAGACAGAGGCACCAGTGGCATCTACCAGCTCCAAACCAGCTCCAGAAGCATCCAAGGACAAGCCCAAAGGACCTCAAAATAAACAGAGAGGTCCCAAGAACCATCAAGGCAAGGGCAAAGGCAAAGCCAATTGGCACAGACCTTACCCACAAGGGTACAGGATCCCCAAATTGGAGCCTTCAGCCGTGGACAGTGTCTTCAATATGGCCAGAACTCTTATGGAATTCACAGCCAAGGAGCAGGAAAGGATGAACAGGACTTTTCCACGCAAATAAATGATGTACATAGAAGTATTAGTGTAGAAATTGGCAAACTTGAGTCAAAGTTGAAGCAAATTACATTAGACATCAATCATTTGAAGAAAAATGACAAACAACATTATGATTGGCATCAATTGACAAATGTCACCCTTGAGTCAATTAGCAATGCTTGTGGAAGAATTGAGAACCAATGTCAAAATAATGACACAGAGGACCCTTCCATTTTTAAAGTAAATGATAGACTTAAAACTCTTGAAGACCATGTCTTACAAATAGTTAAGAACACCAATCAATTTGCTATACATTTAGCAAAAATTGAAAGTGAGAGGCAGAAATTAAAGAATGATATAATTGCAAGTGTGGAGCAAATTCATAAGAATCATGAACCACATATGCCAAGACATTCTACACCCTTGACTGAAGAAAAACTTTCTGTCAAAGAAAGTTTGACTCCATTCTTAGGAGAAAATGCCTACTCTGCAAGAGATATTCCCAAAATAGAAGAATGGCCAACATTCTCTGGTGAAGGAGAATACAACCATATTGAATTCATCAGGACTATTGATATGTTGCAAGAAGACTTCAATATACCTGATGAAATCATAGTGGGGAAATTACACTGTTTGTTTACCAGAACTGCAAAGAAATGGTATTACAAAATGAGGATTGATCATGGTAAACATGACTGGTCTTGGTGGAAATCTGAAGTGATTACCAAATGGGCTAATAATTCTTAGAGGTTTAAAATGGAAAATGCTTTTGAAAGTGCCATTTTTAACTCAGAAAAAGACAAACCACTTACTTGGTTCTTCAAACAAAAAGACAGATTATCTGCTCTACACCCAGATATGTCTGACACTATGATTAATATGAAAATATTAAGAAAGTGTGGAGGAGAACTGGAACATGCTATCAAAAGCAGATGTGTGGAACCCTGTTCAACAGAAGACTACATTAATGCTATGGAAGATATCATTACCAGGACAAGAATTGGTAAAACTTGGGTTAAAAACCCAATAGAGTCCAAAATAGTCTCAAAGATTCCTAGAGAAGAAAGAAGACCAGAAGGACCTGTCTTGAAGTGTCATAAATGTGGAAGTATTTCACATTTAGCCAACACTTGCCCTAAGAAGACAAAAATCAATGAAGTTCAAGTCATTGAAGAAATTCAGTGTACTGAGGAGAAAGAAGAGTCTGATCAAGATTCTACAGTCTCTGAAGATACACCAGTGGAGGACTATCCCATTGAAAACATTTCAGCTTTCTTTGAGGTCACAGAAGTCCATACCCACTTGCCACAGTACAGTGAGGATTGCTGCAACCTGATCAATATCCAAGATGCCAGAATGTGTAAAACAAAACCTGCTAGAGGAAAGGGTTATACTGCTGGAGCATCCTGTATCACATCAGTTCTGATGAGTGATATTGAAGCCAAAGTAAATTTGGATACAGGGGCATTTTGCACTTGTGTTGGCAAAGATTATCTCCAAATTATACTTCCTGAATGGAAAAACCATCTATTACCAATAGAAGGTGTACAATTCAGTAGTGCCAGTAACAATATGTACCCCTTGGGCATATTGGACAATAATATTGTATTCCCACATCCAGCAGGAAGTGTAAGAATGAAGACTGAGATTGTAGTAATGGATAATTGCACATCTCAGCACATCATTCTTGGAAATGATTACTTAAATATTTATGGTATTGATATAAATAACCATAAGGACAGATATTTCACAATTGGAGATAACAAAAGACAAAAATTTGCTTTCTCCAATATGCCAAAACAGATATCTGTAGTATCTTCTGTCAAAGATACTTACAAAGATGAATTTGTGTCTAAACAACTTGTTGAAGCACAAATTAATCCATCATTGTCACCAAAGATGAGGAATGAACTTATTGATGTATTATATACATACAATAATGCATTTGCATCTGATAATGAACCATTAGGCGCTATAAGGGGACATGAAATTGATATTACTCTTAATATTGATAGACCATATCCTCCAGTACTTAGAAGACCAGCTTATCCAGCCAGTCCCAGAGCTAGAGAGGCCTTGGAAAAACATATCCAAGAGTTGATCCAACTTGGTGTGCTAAGGAAAGTGGGCCATAATGAGGAAGTTGAAGTGACAACACCTGTTATTATTGCATGGCATAATGATAAGTCAAGAATGGTTGGAGATTTTAGAGCTTTGAATACCTACACAGTTCCAGATAGGTATCCAATCCCTAGAATCCAAGAAACCTTGACTCAATTGTCTAAAGCCAAGTATATAACATCAATGGATGCATTGAAAGGCTTCCATCAAAATGTTTTGACACCTAAAGCTAGGAAATTACTTAGAATTATCACTCACTGTGGTATTTTTGAGTATCTTAGAATGCCATTTGGCATTAAAAATGCTCCATCTCATTATCAAAGAATGATGAATACCATCTTCCCCACAGAATTGTCTGAAGGATGGCTTATCATTTATATTGATGATATTATTATATGTTCTGACTCATGGTCTTTGCACCTTGAAAGACTTGCAAGAGTACTTCATAAAGTTGCAGAAGTGAACATGAAAATTTCACTTAAGAAATGCAACTTTGGTTTTGAAGAACTCAAAGCATTAGGACATGTTGTTTCTGGTTTGAGCTTGGGTATTGACAAGAATAAAGTAGCAGCAGTGTTACTTAAGCCACTACCCCAGAATAAAAAAGAAATGATGTCTTTTCTTGGATTTTCTAGTTACTATAGGCAACACTTGAAAGACTTTGCAATTCTAGCCAAGTCACTTTATAGAATCTGTGATCAACAGACTGTATTTGAAATGACACAGGAAAGAATTAAAGCTTATGAGAAGATAAAGAAAGCCCTTACAGAAGCACCTTTACTCCTCATGCCTGACTGGAATATTCCTTTGAAATTGTACATTGATGCATGTGGAGATGGATTAGGAGCAGCCCTACACCAAGTCCAAATTATTGATGACAAACCTACAGAAGGACCAGTTTGTTATATCTCAAGACAAATCAAACCAACAGAAGCCAGATATGGTGCAAGCCAAATGGAGTGCTTATGTTTGGTATGGGCACTTGAGAAATTACACTATTACCTTGATGGCAGTGTTTTTGAAGTGATAACTGACTGTAATGCCGTGAAATCACTTCTTAACATGAAAACTCCCAACAGACATATGTTGAGATGGCAAATAGCCATTCAAGAATATAGAGGAAACATGACTATAGTTCATAAAGCAGGAAACATTCACAAAAATGCTGATGGACTTAGTAGATGGGCTTTAGCCAACACTCCTGATAACCCAGCTTATGTACCTTTGGAAGCTGAACCACAGATTCCAATTGAAGGGATTAACATAACTGATATTGGGACTGAATTCTTTGAAGAGGTCAGAGAGTCTTATAAACAAGACAAGAATTGCCATATCTTGACTTCTTTATTGGATAAAGACTGCAAAGACACATCTTTGGTTAATGCACTAGATGAAGTTTGGAAAAATTCCTATTCTGAAGGAAGATTTCACTTGTTTGATGGGATTATTTACCATAGAACAAAACATTCTTGTGTAATGACACTGTGTAGTAGATTGCTCATCAATACCATTCTTCATGAATGCCATGATAGCATTTACTCTGGACACCTATCAGAAGACAGAACACTTGAAAAAGTGAAGAACTGTGCATGGTGGCCATCTTGGAGAAAAGAAACCATTGAATATTGCCATACCTGTGATAGATGCCAAAAAGCAAACAGGAGTACAGGCAAGAAATTTGGATTGATGATCCATATTCAAGAGCCAAAATCCCCTTGGGAAGTTGTTCACATGGATTGGGTCACAGCACTTCCTCCAAGTGGTGACAAAAGTTATAATGCTTGTTTAGTCATTGTAGACAGATATAGCAAAACTCCCATATTCTTACCATGTCATAAAGATGACACTGCTATGGATACAGCTCTTCTTTTATGGAGTAGAGTTATTTCTCATACAGGGTTATTTAAGAATATCATAAGTGACAGAAACCCCAAGTTCACATCTGCACTTTGGACCAATCTTCATAGATTGTTTGGGACTAAGTTATCATTCTCTACAGCATATCACCCTCAAACAGATGGGCTAGCAGAGAGGATGATTCAAACTTTAGAAGACATGATCAGGAGATTTTGTGCTTATGGATTAGAATTTAAAGACTCAGATGGCTTTACCCATGACTGGTGCACTCTGATACCTGCATTAGAATTGGCATACAAGACATCAGTCCATTCTTCCACAGGACAAACTCCTGCTATGTTAGAAAAGGGATGGAATCCAAGACTCCCAGCAGACACACTGAGGAAAGACTTGATTGACATTCATCCTACAGCTTCCAGCTTCAAATTAATGCTTGATAAAGTAAAACACCATGCAAAACAGAGTATGGATGATGCTTTTGATTATGCATAACAGAAGTGGGACAAGAGTCATAAAGTACCAGACTTCAAAGTAGGGGACTTAGTTCTAGTTTCAACCTTGAATTTTAATAATATCAAAGGCCCAAAGAAACTTAAAGATTCTTATGTAGGACCTTTTGTTATTGTTGCCTTACATGGAACCAATGCAGTTCAAGTGGAATTGAGTGGTGAATTGGAAAATAAACACCCCACATTTCCAGTCAGCTTGATAAAACCTTATCAACCAGCTGATAAAGAATTGTTTCCTTTAAGAAACCCAACTCCTTTAACTGTACCACCTGTGGAACAGAATGAAGACAGAAAAATAAAGAAAGTCATTAAAGAAAGGAGACTTAGGGGTAAAAATCAAAGAGAATATCTTGTCAGATATAGAAATCCAGTACATGAAGATGAATGGATGGCAGAATCAGAAATACCTGACTCAGATAAACTCTTAAGAAGATTTAGACATGAAATAAGGCCACAAGCCTGAATATGTCTATAAATGTGCTTTAAATTACTTGATCTGAGTAATGTGAAGAGGTTGGACAGTGGACATTAACCCCCTTTGGGGCCTTATTCTTTTATCACTAATAAAATTGTAGTACAATTTTTTTTTTGGTGGGAGGGAATGTGAGCCTTGAGGTATATTTTACATACCCAAATAGGCCACAATTATCTTAAAAAGAAATTTTGAATTATGAAAAACTCATAAGTCATGCATATATCCAAAATTCATCATTTTCAATTTCAGAAAAGATGAATAACTTTTTATTGAGTAAGTAAATCCATGGATTTAAGACCAGATTTGGATTCTACACAAAAATTCACCTAGGGTAGCTCCATAGAGTGAATAAGCTCAATTTAAGTATTTGAGGTGGTAAAATGGAAAATACTTCAATACCACATCATTAATACCACATAAAAGATCCGTGAAAATTTTTGTTTTTCTTGATTTTTAGCCAAAATAATGGGAAAGTGAGAAATCCCATGTTACATATACACTAAGAATAGTGTTATGCATGTTTTGAGCACTTAATATCATGGTATTCTTACATGGACTTTTGGTACACCCATAGTGGATATCTCACTTGAAGCTTAAATTACTATTTTGACGTAAAAATTAGGCAAGGGGGACAAAAGACATCGAAGAGAGCCAGGGTACCCAACTTCTGAGGCCTCAGAGGCATGGATAGCTCCAGAGCATGGATCCATGGCTCATCTTGGCCCAATTGGTAAACTAAAACTCTTTGGGAACTTGGTTACTAAGTTAGACCTACTGTAATCATAAGAAAAATAGCAAATAACCTGCTATTTTGACGTGCCAAGGAGGTAATGAGCTACTTAGACTCCTGTAACCACGTCAATTCTTGATGACTTTCCATGACTAGACCCTAAAAGAGTAATTAAACCCTTTTGGGATCCATATTCATTGATTTACCTCATAGCAACCAGCAAAATACTGCTATTTGCAATTCTACGTAGAAATGAGGTAAAAACTTCAAAAATTCATTAAAAATACAATTCTTAATGAATCTTTCTGAAACTTTCAGGACCAATGAAGAACTGTATTATCTATGGTACAACCAAAAAGAATTATGGTTTTACTAGTAAAATTAAAAGTTTTACTTACAGTCCATTTTTGACCATTCTACGTGAAACACTGAATCTTCAAAAATTCACAGTAATTACAACCTGTGATGAAATTGGCAATAACATTGATAACTTTGAGAAATCAATGATTATTTTAGAATAAAAGAAGATTTACAGATGTTACTCCTTTTATTCTTAACCATATTGGGGTTGGTAGTGACGTAAAAGCATCAATTAAGTAATTATGATAATCTTACGTGACAACAGATGATGCAATCATTAATCCAAAAGGGTTTATTGTTTTCTCACTCACTGGTTTTTCAGTTTTCTCCATGGCACGCCTCTGTGAGCTGTTGCTGACTTAAAAGAAGCCTCTTCTTGCTGTTTTTTCCAATCATCATCTTATCAATTTATTAAATCATTATTACCAACAAGTAAGTATTAGTTAAAGCTATTCTTAAGTGTTTTAAATCTTTCAAAATCATCCAGAAAGACGTGAAATCATAGAATCCAACTATATTTTGTTGTAATACTGTTATAAATCCTTTTGATCCCTTAAAATCTACAATTCCACGTCAAATTTCTCTACTCTTACCTATCAATAAGTTCTTTGGAGTATTAGTGAGTCATTTATTCTTAATTCTTAAAGTTTTTCTCTAGTAATAGTTTTCTTCAAGAATTATCTTTATAATTATTCTTGCAAAAGATAATTATATATTAAAATAATTTTATTATTTTAATAAAGAAGTTTTTATTATTAAATTCTTCTTGTAATTGATTCTTGTAGACAATTACTTGCTCACTGTTAAAATCACTAGTAGTGCTTAACACGTGAAAGAAATAATTTTTCATTATTTAATCGTGGTTATAATAATATTTTATTATTATATTTCATAAGAACAGACATAGTACTGTTGATTAATAGTATCATTATCACCAGTTTCATAGTCACATCTTACATGTACTGTCTTACACGTGGTTTTTCACATCCTTAGACTTGCAAGAACTTTCTTTGAGTGACTCTAGTGATTAAAAAAGATATTCTATAAATTAAAAATAATTTTTATTATAATTTAATTCTATAAAGAATCATATTAATTTTTATTTTATTCCTTAAAAATAAAAATAAAAACATAAAAAATATTAAAAAATATTCAAAACCAATAAAAAAGTTATTTTTATTCATTTTTATACATTTCTTTATTCATTTCAATTTTTTAAAAGATATAAAAGCAATTTCTACGTGGAAAATTTCCATATCTTGCCAAAAAATAACACTTCTTATAAAAAGACTTATATTTATTTGTCTTTTTTAGTGTTTGAGGATAACCCAACAGAAGATAACCAAACTACTGTTGAGAGATTGGTGGAAGAAACTTGTCAAAGTTCCCCAACACCAGTTATCACTAAAAGAAAGAAAGCTAAGAAATTAGACTTTCCAGGACCCACCATTCAAGACTCTGAAGGTGAGCACCTCTTTTATAATTGCCATAAAAAGAATTTTTATCCTAAAATACTTTTATTTTTTTATTTTCTTAAATTATGACTACCAGAAGAGGTTCCCAATACTCCATCCAATCAGATGGAGCTGGACTCAGAGGTAGAACTGATCCCTCAAAAGGGAAAAGAAAGGGCAATATCCCCAGTGGAACAGAATCCACACAAGGAAGTGCCTTATCCCAAAGGCAAGTCCCAGAAATGCCCATGATATCTGAACCTGAATTGGAGCTAAGTATGAGTAACTCAAATAGGTACAAATCACATTCAGAGGGCTCAAATAGACATCTACATGAGCCAGTACAAGCAGTATTACACAGTGTACAAGGACAAAGATTGGGAAATGCTGCCTCAAATACACCAAGGAGTGATGAACTCCTGGCACATCCTGAAAAAGTTCCTCAAAGAGGAGGAGATAGTGAAATACTCCAATGGATGGAATCCACTGTCATCCAAACCTCAAATCAAGAAAATCAAGGATTACCACGCCAAAAAGAGGGAGGCAACCAAGGAAGAAGCCCCAGTAGCTTCTACCAGCAAGCCCCAAGCCAACCCACTTCCCCAAGAAGGGAAGAAGAACAAGAAAAAGAATTGGAGGAAACCATATTCTCCAAGCTACAGGATCCCAAAAATCCAAAAGGATGCCATGGACAATGTTTTCAACATGGCCAGAACTTTGATGGAATTCAAAGACAAAGAGGAACAAAGAATGAGACAACCCCATTTCCCAAAGAAATAACCTTGTCTCCTGATGTTGTAAATACTTTAACAGAGCTTAAAAATAGTATTTTACCTCTTAAAGACATTAAAAATAGTTTATTATCTTTCCAAGAAATAAATAATAGCTTATCATCTTTAACCAAACTTGTTGTACAAAATAAAAAAGAAATTGATAACATAAAATTTATGATTGAAAATAATAAACCAAAAGTATTAATTGACAATACTCAGAAATTAATACAAGGACAACAAGAGTTGTACAAATACATAAGTGATATCAAAGAAAAAACTTTGACAATCAATTATGATGTGAGTATTGACAATCTTACAGAAAAATTAAACAAATTAAGTATTTCTGTAGAAAAATTTGAAGAAAAGACTTCATCACACCAGAAATTACTTTTGGACCATGTGGAAAAAAGTGATGAAGCAAGAATGCATCTAAAAGATGATATTCAAAGTGAAATAAGGCTTATTACTGAAAAAATGGATAAAATGAATGAGGCTAATTTAAATATGCCAAAGTTATCAACTCCATTTTCTCATATAAGAAGCCCCGTTAAAACAAAAGAGGAATTGACAAATCCTTTCATAACAGACTTGAGTCACCAAGAAAATAACCAAGTCTTAATGAAGGAAGCACCTCAGCTGAAAGAATGGCCAACATTCACAGGAGAAGGTGAATATGACCACATGTCATTTATTAAAACAATTGACATGTTACAAGAAGACTATGCCATACCAGATGAATTAATCACTTCAAGATTACATTCATTGTTTCAGAAATCTGAAAAAAGATGGTATTATGGCATAAGACAAACAAATGGTAAAAATACCTGGTCTTGGTGGAAACAAGAAATAATCACCAAGTGGGCAAATGATGCCTGGAGGTATAAGATAGAAAATGCATTTGAAAATTCTTTCTTTGAACCAGAGAAAGACAAACCTTTAACTTGGTTCCTGAAACAAGTTGAAAGGCTTAATGCACTGCACCCAGAAATGTCACAAAAAATGGTGCATATGAAAATACTCAAGAAATGTGGAGGAGAGCTAGAACATGCCCTAAGAAGCAGGTGTATAGAACCATGCTCCACAGAAGAGTACATTAATGCACTGGAAGACATAGTGACAAGAACAAAAATTGGCAGGACTTGGAAGAAATTGGACAGTAAAAGCCCAAATAAACCATTTATCAAAAAAGATAAACCAAAAGAATCCTTCAAGCCCAGTACATCCAATAATAATGAGCAAAGGAAATGCCATAAATGTGGAGGTATTGGACACTTAGCCAATAATTGCCTAAAAAAGGCAAAAATCAATGAAATTGTGGAAACAGAAAACCGCCATGACAAAGAGGAGGAATCTGACTCTGAAAAAGAAACATAAGAATCAGAAACTTCTGAAAGTGATGAAATCAATATAATTAATGCAGAAATTAGTAACATTGATATAATTTATGAAGTACTAGATGTCAACTCAAATTTACCACAAGTTGGAACATCTGACACAAACCTGACAAATGTGCAAGATGCCAAAATTTATAGAACCAAACCTGCAAGAGGAATGGGATATACAGCTGGGATATCAAGTATAAGTATTGTTATGGTTGATAACCAAGAAGGAAAAGTTAACTTAGATACAGGAACATATTGCACCTGTGTTGGCAAAAGTTATTTAGAAACCATTGTCCCAGACTGGCAAGAAAAACTTATGCCAATACAAGGTGTCAAATTCAGTAGTGCAAGTGAGAGCATGAAGCCCCTTGGAATAATTGATTTAACACTAATTTTCCCTCATCCTTCACAATGTGTCAGAATAAAAGTGGAATTTGTGGTAATGGACAACTGTACCAGTAATCACTTTATCCTGGGAAATGACTACTTATCAATCTATGGTATAGATATCTCTAATCAGAAGGATAGATATTTTACTATAGGAGATAAAAAAAGACAAAAGTTTGGCTTCTTAAATAACAAAAAACAAATTACAGTTATTAAGAATGAAGAAAAGATTCCAGAAAAGGATCTTTTTATATCTGAACAACTTAAAGAGGCAGAATCCAATCAAGAATTAACAGAAAGAATGAAAGATAAAATTAATTGACCTCTTATTTAAGTACAAAAATGCCTTTGCAACTGACAAAGAGCCACTAGGTGCTATAATTGGGCATAAAGTAGACATAATTATTAATGTGGAAAAGCCTTACCCACCCTTACTAAGAAGACCAGCTTACCCAGCTAGTCCAAGGGCTAGAGAAGCCTTAGAGGTACACATTAAAGAATTAATGGACCTTGGAGTATTAAGAAAGGTTGGACATAATGAACAAGTAGAAGTTACTACTCCTGTCATTATAACCTGGCATAATGGAAAATTAAGGATGGTAGGAGACTTCAGAGCCCTGAACACCTATACCATTCTAGATAGATATCCAATACCTAGAATCCATGAGACATTGACACAATTGTCACAAGCTAAGTTCATTACAGCTATGGATGCCTTAAAGGGTTTTCATCAAAATGTCTTAACAGACAATGCCAAAAAACTACTGAGGATAATAGTCCACTGTGGAATTTTTGAATACTTAAGAATGCCATTTGGGATAAAAAATGCACCTTCCCATTACCAAAGAATGATGAATACCATATTTCCTGAAGAATTATCAGAAGGATGGTTAATTATCTATATTGATGATATCATAATTTGCTCAGAAACTTGGGAAAATCACCTTACAAGACTAGAAAAGGTACTACAGAAAATAGTTCAAGTGAATATGAAAATTTCCGTGAAAAAGTGTCATTTTGCATATAGTGAATTAAAAGCACTAGGACATGTTGTATCTGGACTCAGTCTAGGCATAGGAAAAAACAAAGTAGCAGCAGTACTACTTGAACCAATGCCTCAAACCAAAAAAGAAATGCAATCATTTCTAGGATTTGCTGGTTACTATAGACAGCATATAAAGGACTTTGCAAAAATTGCTAAATCCTTGTATAAGCTATGTGACCAACAAAAAGTCTATGAAATGACAGAAGAAAGAGTCAAGGCATATGAATAATTGAAAAATTCCTTAACAAATGCCCCATTTCTTCTAATGCCAGGTTGGAAACTACCCTTCAAACTATACATTGATGCTTGTGGAGAAGGACTAGGTGCTGCACTTCACCAAACACAAATTATCAATGATAAACCAGTGGAAGGACCAATTTGTTTCATTTCAAGGCAGATAAAGCCAACAGAAGCAAGTTATGGAGCCAGCCAAATGGAATGCTTATTCTTAGTGTGTTTTTTAGAAAAACTGCATTACTATTTGGATGGCACAGTATTTGATGTAATCACAGACTGTAATGCTGTAAAATCTCTATTAAACATGAAAACCCCAAATAGACATATGCTGAGATGGCAAATTGCTATCCAAGAATATAGAGGAAATATGACTATTGTGCATAAATCTGGAAATATTCATAAAAATGCAGATGGTCTTAGTAGATGGGCTTTAGCAAATACCCCTGACAATCCAGCATGGGTACCACAAGAAGAACACCATATAGAAGGAATATGTGTCACAGATATTGGCACATAATTCTTTAACCAAGTTAAAGAAAGCTATAAGACAGACAAAAATTGCCATATCTTAAGCCAACTTCTAATGAAAGACTGCAAAGACTCATCACTTTCATCAAAACTAGATGAAACATGGAAAAAGGCATATGATGAAGGAAGATTCCACCTCCTTGATGGAATCCTTTACCATAGAACAAAACACACATGTGTTATGACCTTAACAGATAGAACACTAATAAACACTATTTTACATGAGTGTCATGATAGTGTTGCATCTGGACATCTCTCAGAAGATAGGACACTAGAGAGGGTGAAACCTGCTCTTGGTGGCCAAATTGGAAGAAAGATGTTGCAGAGTACTGCCAAACCTGTGACAGATGCCAAAAAGCCAACAGAGCCACAGGAAAGAAATTTGGAATGATGATCCAAATCCAAGAACCAAAATCCCCATGGGAAATAGTTCATATGGATTGGGTAACAGCATTACCTCCAGGAGGAGACAGGAGTTATAATGCATGCCTAGTGTTAGTTGACAGATACAGTAAAACTCCCATGTTCTTACCATGTCCTAAAGATGACACAGCTATGGACACAGCCATAATGATATGGAATAAAGTTATTAGCCATACAGGCTTATTCCAAAATATTATAAGTGACAGAGACCCAAAATTCACTTCAGCATTATGGACAAATCTCCATAACTTATTTGGGACAAAGCTATCACTCTCAACAGTTTACCATCCCCAAACTGATGGTTTAGCAGAAAGAATGATACAGACCTTAGAGGACATGATCAGAAGATTCTGTGCTTATGGGCTAGAATTCAAAGATTCTGATGGTTTTACCCATGATTGGTGTACACTAATACCAGCACTGGAACTGGCATATAAAACATCAATCCATTCTTCTACTGGAAAAACACCAGCAATGCTAGGAAAGGTTGGAATCCAAGACTTCCTTATGATACCCTCAAAAAGGACTTAGTGGATATACACCCAACAGCAAGCAGCTTTAAAATAATGCTTGACAAGGCAAGACACCATGCAAACAGATGTATGCAAGATTCTTTCAAATATGCAAAAGAAAGATGGGATAAAAGTCATAAGCCACCTGATTTCAAAATAGAAGACTTGGTTCTAGTATCAACCCTTAATTTCAATAACATAAAAGGCCCAAAAAAATTTAAAGATTCCTTTGCAGCACCATTTATGATAAAAGCACTTCATGGACCCAATGCTGTGCAATTGGAACTCACAGGTGAACTATTGAACAAACACCCAAGTTTCCCTGTAAGTCTAATAAAACCTTACAGCTCAAGTGACAAGGAGTTATTTCCACTAAGAAATAAACCCCCACTTGAAATTCCCCCCTTGGAAGAAGGAGAGGAAAAGAAAATAGTAAAAGTCCTTAAAGAAAGAAGGAAAAGAAACAAAAAAGAAAGGGAATACCTTGTAAGGTATAGAAATTCAACTCAAGAAGATGAATGGCTACTTGAGAAAGATATAACAAATGCTGATAAACTACTAAGAAGGTTCAGACATGAAAGGAAGCCTGAAAAATAGAAAAGTTAAGCATTATTGAGCTTCAAGACTAACAAAGTCTATTGAAGAGGTAGGACAGTGGATGATACCCTAATAACACATATCAGATTGTAGTACAATCTTTTTTGGTGGTAGGGAATGTGAGCCTTTGAGATATGACCACATACCCAATAAGGTCACAAGAAAGACTCAGAATAATTATACCTTTAAGATAATTATACTAAAAGTACTTAGAATAATTATACATTAAAATTAATTACTTCAAAAATACAAAAATACCATAAATTGGTACATAAATTGGTTTAACTTAAAAACCAATGAGTCAAAATGTGAAATAAATTGTGCCATTGGATTCTCCATGGTAAAATACACATATACCATTTTTATGGCATATCTGTAAAGTCAATATTTAATGAGTTATAAGGAATAATACCTTGTAAAAACCATAAATCCTTATTTATTTCAAACCCCAATGAAACAACATGTGGAATGAATTGTACCATTGAATTCCCCATGAAAATTCACACATAAAACAATTAATGAGCTAATTTCCAAAGTTAATACTTAAGGAATTAACCTGAATATATGCACTTTTTTGGTCAACGCATATATTCAAGGATCATAGCTAATATCTCTTAAACTATACAAGATAGAGTGATGAACCAAAAATAAAGTTACCACGTAATTACTGTAAGAACACAGATATGAACTTTATTTTACAATTTATAAACAAGGTTAAAACCTATGATGAAATATTGATAAAAATCAACAGAGCTGTTGACCACTTTGTTGTGAAAGTGGTCCAAACTTAAAATAAAGCACACAGTTGGATTCTACTAGTTCCTTCGTGAAGAATGATGTAATTTTTATTATTATAATCCGGGTATAACCCCCTGAAATCATGATTTGAAGTTTAAAATATTGAATTTCGACAGAAAAGATGAGTTACAAGAAAAATCATCAAAATTAGAGTTTTGATGATGTAATGAAACGCTCTTGGAAGCATAAGAAGGTTATGTCAGTATATCAGAATTCTCTCTCTGAATCTCTGTGGGGTGTTAAACTTAAAAGTTATTAAAGATCAAAGTTTGAGCTTAAATTGAGCAGTTATGATCACCTACTGTAACCTTAAATTAAGTTTAACAGTCGTATGAGTGATAACATTGGTGAATACTATTAGTTTATAATTAAAACTAATAAAATACACGAAATTTGGGGTTCTGCCAAGCCTCTGATGTCATCAACTTTAGAGTTATAGTGATAACTCTAAATAATGGTGTAATAATGATGCAATATGGTTTGGTCATGATGTAATAATCTCCAAACCTTAAAATATTGATCAATTCAAGTGGAAATGATCAGTACACGTCTACTAGAAGCCTGCTGGACTCTAGGAGGGAGGTATTTACTATAAATAGAGCTGTTTTTACTCTATTTTCCCCTCAGACGCATCAAAAACATTAAATCAATTAAATCAAAGGTAATTTCTTTATTCTTTATATATAAAACTATTATATTATTAAAGACCAAAGGCCACCTTGTTATAATCATCTATTTTGACGTGATTAAATCATTTATTTAATTGTTTTTGTTAAAAATCTCTCTAAAAACTCATTTCCACGTAAAAATCCAGAATATTAGTAATTTTCTTTATTTTTTATTGTAAATACAATTTGAAAAGGTTGTATTTATATTTTTTGGCGTAAAATATATCAAAATTATTATATTAAGTGTTAACAGTAAGTTATTTTCTCTTATTATAATAATTTTCTCTTTATTATTATTTTAATAATTCTTTAATTAATATAAATAGTATTTATATTAACTTATAACTTTAATATTGGGAATATTATTGTTATTAATTGTTTTTTATTGATAAAAAACAATTTTTTACGCCTTTATTATTTGTTTGTAGCAATAATAAAGTGCCTTTAAATATATTAATTATTTTATATTAATATATTTATTTTATTATATTATATTTTATAATATAAATTATATTATTATATTTTATTAATAATATAATCATTTTTACGCCATAATTATAATAATTCTTTATTATTATAATTATTTTGATCTTATTTATTTCAATTATAAGGACATTCATAGTCCAATAAGTAAAATATTAGTAATTTTTACTTATTGTTTCATAGTCAAACCTTACACAAACAATGATTATAATGATTTTTTCATGTGGTTCAAAGGTTCAAAATTATTTAAAAAAGGTGGTTGGAATCTTTTATTGATTGGTTTAACAGTGTTTAAACTAATTAATGAAAGGAAAAGATTCTAACATGAAGAGAAAAGTGGGGCAAAGAAGACATTCTTTTATAGCCATCAATTCTCTTACTCCAAAAGTGAAATTTACTCTTGTCAGTTGTGAAAAACAGTCTGACAACAGAAAAGCCAATTATGGCATCATTGAACCCTGTTTTAGACCAAAAAGGGCTGGGTTAAGCCATTTTTAGCCATTTTAGACCCTTAAATCAGCCATTACTGTAGCAATACCTGGCCTAGAGCCTTCAAAACATGTCAGGATGTGTGTAAGAGGCGTAGAAACCAGTTAACACTGTTTTTACTATGATTGTTTTATCTTAAGGGTAGTTTTACCCTCTTGGCAACAGCTGAAACTACCCCAGTTGGTATGAAAACCTCATCATCAATTGAGTCCACAGACCCTGTAACTCAATTCCAGGCCAAAAGTGATGAACCTTTTCATGAATTTTGACATCCCACGCTTGTCAGCAAGGAATTTGGGGGTCTAGCTCCCCCTTAGAGCTGGAGTTCCTTTTCCCCCCAAATTTAATCTTTCCAATTTATTTTTCATTTCATTCCACATTATGTATTATACTTATAATTTACATATGTAGTTCAATTGAATTGTACAGTACAATACAGTAATAATTGATACCTCATATGTAAATCAAAGTTCACTTATGTAATACACGCACACATTTTGACATTTCAATTGAATTCAATTGAAAATACTTCAATTCCTCATAACTTTTAAACTAAACACAACACCGCAATTTTAACACAAAAATTGATGGTTAACACCCCATTTGGTGTGAATTAAATTAAAGTTTTGAGGATTTTCAACTTTTGTATTGAAAATACTAAAAACTTAATTTAAGCTTATTTAGAGTTGAGTTACAAGAATTTCACTCAGAGGTGACCCCACCTGATTTTTTATGAGTAATCCAATGGTGAAATAATTTTTATATGTTTATTTATTGGATAAAAAGCTATACTAATTTTTATTTAACTTTTTTCCAAATTTATTTATTTTTTTACAATTTTGTTAAAATTTCAGTTTTACTTAATTTTTTCAAGTATAAATGTGATTTTAAAATTACAAAATTTAATGTAATTTTATTTTTAAATTGTAATTAAATTTTTTTTATTTTGAATATAATTTTATATTTATATTTTGATTTTTATTTTAATAATATAAATAAATATATTTTATTTATGTTTATATGTTAATTTTGTATTTGTGGTCTTTTGGGTATATGAAATTACCTCTAAGGCTCACATTCCCCCCCCTAAAAAAGAATATTACTTTGTAATATTGGTGTTTCTAGTGTGTCTGAATCTCCTATGGAGTTTTGTAGCTTCTGGTATATCTTTTTCTTCTAACCATTCATCTTCACAAGTTGGGTCACTGTACCTAACAAGGTATTTCCTTACTTTTTTGGTTCTTAATTTTCTTTATTTAAGAACTTTGGTAATTTTCTTAGTATCAGATGTCTCAATAGGAGGTATAACTTGGGGAATCTTATTCCTCAAGGGAAATTTCTCAGCATCACTAGATTTGTCAGCCTGTGACTCAAAACAGAGCACTAGCATGACATCCAACATACCATAAATAATGGTATGACAAGTATTGAACAAACATAGTCAATACAGGTAATAATTAAGAGAAAACAACCCTCTTACATTAAACACCAACCTTATCCAAACAGAATAAGGAAACCTAGAGGAGAATAAACAAGTCAAAACCCTTATTTTCACCTCTCATCTAACTTATGCATATTTAAGTTATCCTATACCAAAATGGTATTTTTCTTAAAGCTCACATAGAGAGCTACACAATGATATCATCCATGTTGTTGTAACACCACTACAACTGGAGATACCATATAACCTCATTTTCAAAACCAAGCCCCCCTGAAAGTCAAAGAGGGCTTGTACAAAACTGTACAAAAGTATAACCAAATTAAAGATCTCAACAAGAGCTTTAATTTGAGACACCTTAGACCTCTGTATCTCTTAAATTGACTGAGGGATCTTGGTTCAAAGGTTTAATAACCAAAATACAGATATTCTGAAAATAAGAAAATAAACAAACCCCTGTATCTTTGGCATACACTCATACAACTGTACAGTGTCACATACCAAACTGTAGGGCTAATCAAGCCCTACAAAACTGTATCATCAGAATATAGATATCTTCCAAATTGAAGAAGATATCTGGTATGGAAGTTTTTGAAGCCTCATACTGATGTACAAAAATACATCCAAAAACTTAAAACCCTTATAACTTTTGCTATTTTAAAGAAGGGTAAACATGAAGAATACCAAATTGAAGAGCTCATTAAGCCCTTCAATTCTGTGCTCTTAGTTTCTTGATATCTCAAAAACTGACCAAGATATCTTGGTTGGAAGTTTTTTGGCCAATACTGGCCTGTACCAAACCTGTACCAACCAGTACAGTCTTAATACTCAAAATAATGGTTGTTCAAAGCTTAAACCCGCCCAGAATGACTAGTATTAGTCATACAAACACCAGAACAACGTCATCCAAGTGCTGAAGTGGCAGGTGAAAAGTTTTTTCATCCTGTATTGATCCAGAATGATCATTTGTGGTCCCAAAACCACAATTCTGCCTCTACTGACGCCAGAATTGAGGATCCAGAACCACAGACTGGCCAATGGAGTGAAAATTTTCACTCCTCTGACGTGTGAAGAGTAAATAACTCTTGACAGTCTTGAAAGATATAAAAAGAAGGGTTTTTGCCTTCAAAAATCCTCACCTTATCTTTTTATTATATATTCTTACGTGACAAGACTGTTAATCATCAGTAGTGTCCTTAGAATACTTAAAGATATAATTAAATATAATTATTGTAGTGTCTCTTTACAGTCAAAGATATTAGAACATTGCAACCCAGGTCCTCAATAGACTCATCACCACTGTTACCACGTAGCAGTAGGACCTGAAGAATTTTTTATTACTTATTTTGACGTGTCACAGTCATAGTACTAGCTTGTATTTACTGTTTTTAAGCTTCTACATAGACTCACCCTGACAATTTGGGGGCCTGGCCGTGGTTATTCAACCTTACTGGACGTATTTTGAACTGAATTAGGCGTAAAATTCAGCTATTTAAAAGGTATTTCACTACAAGTGAGTAAAAATTTTTATTTTATTATCATTTTTTTTTTATACAATTCTTTTTTTACTCCAAAAATATATATTATAAAATATTTTTGTTGAGAATAAGAGTACATATCCTCTTTATTTTTTTTTTTATTTATTGCAATAAATTCCACGAAATTTCATAATAATACATCTGTATTATTTAAATTTCAATATAAATAATAATATACAAACAGTATATTACTTATTTTACTATTATTTTTCACCAAAGTGCGTGAAAATTAATATATAAACATTTATTAATTAATAATTAATAAATATAAAATAATAAAATAATTTTTTATTATTTTACAAGGAATATTTTAATTAAATATTTCCTTTAAAACAAGATATCACTCAAATTGACGTGAAAACTTGTAATTACTTGATATTTAACTAATATCAAAGTCTTATAATAAATATTATTTATAATATTTATAATAAAAAATCAAATTTATTATAATTTAATAAATTTGACGTGTTTACACAAAAAACACAATAATATCCAAGTGAATCATTCACAAAACACTTGGATATTACAGTTTTTTCACTTATAAAACATAAGTGAAAAACTTAAAACTGTTATTTTTCAAACAAAAACATATAAAAACAATAAAAAATAATAAAAACACTTAAAAATTTCGAAAAATAACAGTAGAATTGAATATAATCATTTTGTTTTATCATAAAATACTGATATACAATCTGAAATATCTTTTCTGAATAGTGGAAAAGGACTACATTCCATTAGAAACCCAGTCACAAGGAAACCCATCTGTGACAGCCTCAGAAGACAGAGAGGCGCTGCCAAACACCAAGGGCAAGCAGAAAAGACACAGTGAAGTGACAATCAACTCAAAAGATTGGACACCAATAGCTGTGCCAAGGGCCAAAAAACCCAGAAAAGCTCCAACAAAACCAGTTGGATCACCAAAACAAGTTGAGAAACAGAAAATCACTGTTATCAACCCAGTTGTAAACTCCAAAGGCAAATTGCCAAAGAGTATAGATCATAAATTTGTACAAGGGCCTGCCAAAGGTAAATAAACCTTGAGAAATACAACATTTTTTATTGTCTGTCATTTTTTAACATTGTTAACATGACACCTCCACTTCTTAGAGATCTTGGATTCCCAAGAAATCAACCAGAACACTGGCCAAGAAGAAACAGAGGAAGAAGAACTGGAGCAGATGACCAGCAAAGGACTTACCATCAGGGAACTCCTACCCAAAGTCTTGTTCCAAATCAAATTCAACCCAGGAGTCCAACCAGGAGACTGGACAGATGCAGAACAGGTCCTCCAAATACACAAACTCCTGAGAGACCTTTTCACATGGAGCATGGACAACAAAATGTTCACCATGGCAGCATCATGGGCAGAAGTGGGGATAACAACCCAGAAGATCTGTCTCAAGCAAATGGCTTGGATGGAACTTATGACAGAAATGCAAGGTTGGAATCCCAACAAGAATTTCAAACTCTTAGAAGAAAGAGCAATCAGAATCAAAGAGAACCAGGCAGCCATACAAGCCATAGAGAGATCTTGGCACAAGGAAGAGCCCAGTCAGATTCAGGTACCCCCAGAAATGGAAGGAGAAGCTCCATCTTCCCCACAACCATCCAGCAGTTCCAGGCCTTACAAGCCAAAGGAAACTTCATCCAAAGCTCCCCCACCATTCCAGGTAGTTTCCAACAGGAGAAAAGGAGCCCAAGGGAAAAACAAAACTTCTTTCAACCAGAGGAAGAAAGAAGCAGACCCATTGATGAAAAAGCTGATGGACTTAGTCCAAGAAGTACACAAAAACAAGAAATAGTTGTACCTACAAATAGTGTTTCTAGTTCTGACTCAATAGACCCAGAATTAATAACTGAAACTACAATGCACACTCATGAGTTTGAAAACAAATTCACATGGACCAAATTGGCCCAATTCATGGAGTGGACACATGAAACCTCAGAAAAAATGAGGACAGAAGTGGAAACATTGAAAGAAGAAAATGCTTTCCAAGCAACAGTCATAAAAGACTTGAATTCAAATCTGGCCAAAATTTGGACAGAATTTGAAAAAACTAACAGACAGTTGAATTCAATTCTAGAAGAACAACAAACTGTGAGGAGGGATCTGAGGAATATCCAGCAACAGCAGGATAACCTTGACAAAGAAATTGATTACCTCTATGACAGGGAAGACAATCAATACCCTCCAACACAAGGTCAGCCTACTACCTCTACAAAATTAAAAGAAGAGGACAAAGACTATGACCAGGAACCTGAATATCAGATTCCAAAGTTAAGATCAGAGTCAGTGTACCAAGATGGGGAAAATCTCAACTATTCAGAGAAACAGGCACTGAAACAGTTACCAGAAGTAACAAACTGGCCAAAGTTCTCAGGAATAGGGGAATATGACCATATGGAGATCATTGACTATATTGATGGACTCTTTGTTGATGTCCCAAAGATACCAGACTACTGGATCACAACAAGACTCAACACAGCATTCAGAGGCCATGCAAACATATGGTATACTGAAATGAAAGAAATACATGGCAGGAAAAGCTGGCCATGGTGGAGGAATCAGATTATACAAAAGTATAGCAATGGTAGCTGGATCTGGCAAAAAACCATGTCCTTTGAAAGTGATAGATACTCCACAGAAAAAGACCCTTATGAATGGTGCCTCAAACAAACAAAGAGGCTAAAAGCTATTGATCCCAATATGACAATAGAAATGAGAAATCATAAACTCCTGACAAAATTGCCAGGAGATCTAGAACATGCAGTCAAATGCAGATGCAACAACATCAGCAGCATTGATGACATAGCAAATGTTATACAAGATGTGAGAAAAAAGACCTCCATAGGAAGGTACACATCTTTCAAACCAAACTTCAAAGACAAGAGGTCTGAAGTTAAAGAGACAAACAAAGAAAAAGGGAAAGAAACCCCAAAAAAGAAATATGTGTGCCACAACTGTGGTTCACCAGACCATTATGCTAACAATTGCACAAAACCAAAAAAGAAAATATATGCAATTGATGAAGAATCAGAAGAAGAACAAACAGGTGAAAAATCTGATTCTGACAGCATGGGAAATGGTATGAGAGCAGAATCACAAAGTGAACCTGATACCATAGAAGAATACATAGTGGAATGCAATGAAGAAAGTTCACTTGATATACAAGACATTGAATTGGATTCAGGCATACCACAAATAACAACAGACAAAGAGCTCTGTAAGCACACACAGAATGCACAAACATTCCTGGTAACCCCCAATAAAGGGATGGGATTCATTCATGGAACACCTACAAAATTGACAGTTTATATTGAGAACTGTAAACACCCAATGATCATTGACACAGGAGCAAGTTGCTCCATAGTGGCAAAAGAATACTTGGAACAACATTTCCCCAAATGGGAAGATGATATAATCCCAACAAAAGCCAGAAACTTCAAAAGTGCATCAGGCAAAATGCACTCACTAGGGACAATAATCAAAGAGATAATTATCCCACACCAAAAAGGAAATATCAGACTGGAACCTGAATTTGTAGTTCTAGAAAATGCACATGTACAAGGATTCTTACTAGGTACAGAGTACCAAAGAATGTATGGTATGGATATTTGCAATAGTAAAAACAGATATCTTACCATAGGTACAAACAAAGATAAAAAATTTTCCTTTGACATTAATCATATAACAAATGATAACACCTTGAAAGAACTAGTGGAAGAATTCAAAGAGGCCCAATATGGCACTCAACTCACCAGTAAAATGAAACTCAACTTACTGAAAGTATTGAGAAAGCATAGAGGAGCTTTTGCAATAGGAGATGAACCACTAGGAAAAATCAAAGGACATGATATAGAATTATATCTGGATGTAGAAAGACCATATCCACCTATGCTTAGGAGACCACCATACCCAGCCAGCATGGAAACTAGGAAAGAAATTGAGAAACACATCAATGAACTCCTAGAAATGGGGGTAATAAGAAAGATAGGACATAATGAGATAGTAGAGGTCACTACACCAGTCCTTATAACATGGCATGATGGTAAATCCAGACTATGTGGTGACTTCAGGGCTTTGAATAATTACACCAAAGCAGATAGGTACCCCATCCCAAGGATACCACATGCACTAGATAAGCTAGCAAAAGCCAAGTTCATTACAAAAATGGACTGCATGAAAGGTTTTCACCAGAATGGGGTAAAACCAGATTCCATCAAATTGCTAAGAATTATATGCCATATGGGCATATATGAATATACCAGAATGCCATTTGGCATTAAGAATGCACCAGCCCATTTTCAGAGGATGATGGATACCATATTTCAAGATGAAATAATGGAAGGGTGGATGGTAGTGTACATTGATGATATCATCATATACTCAGAAACATGGGAAGACCATGTGAAGAAAATTGATAAAGTATTGGGAAAATGCACACCAATCAATATGAAGATATCTCTTAAGAAATGTAACTTTGGACAGCAAGAACTGCTAGCCCTAGGACACAAAGTTTCAGGTTTAAGTCTAGCTATAGACCAAAACAAAGTTGCTGCAGTACTAAAGAAACCAGTACCAAAGAACATCAAAGAAATGCAATCTTTTTTGGGCTTTGCTAGCTACTACAGAAGCCACATAAAGAACTTTGCACACATCACTAGTAGCCTATACAAACTGTGCTCAAAAGATGTGGTCTTTGAAATTACCAAGGAAAGAAGGGATGCATTTGAAAAGATCAAACATGAACTGACCAATGCCCCTGTCCTAATGATGCCTGATTTTGAACTACCATTCAAACTATACATAGATGCAGCATGTAGCCAAGGGCTAGGAGCAGCACTACACCAGAGGCAACTAGTAGATGGCATACCCAAAGAAGGAGTAATTTGCTATATCTCAAGACAACTGAAAGACTCAGAAGCCAGATATGGAGCTACTCAGACAGAATGTCTATGCTTGGTATGGGCATTAGAAAAACTCCATTACTACTTAGAAGGAGCAGTATTTGAAGTTTTTACTGACTGCACAGCCCTCAAGTCACTGTTGAACATGAAAACAACAAACAGACACATGCTTAGGTGGCAAATAGCCATACAAGAATACAGAGGGAACATGACTATCATCTATAAAGAAGGGAAAAGTCATACTAATGCAGATGGTCTCAGCAGGTGGCCACTGAAGAATGACCAAGAAAATCCAGCATATGACCCAGAAAATGGGGCCAAAATACCTATACAATGCATGGAGATAGACAGGAGAAAGAACTTCAAACTATCAAACTGGGCATTAGGGAATGATTCATCAAACCCAGCACAAAGCTATGGGGAGATTAAAGAGATACCCATACTGGGAATCAGCTCCTCTAATCTGAATACAGAATTCTTTAGTATAGTACAATCAGCATACAATAAACACAAATAGTGTAGTATATTGATACAACTACTAAAACAAAAGTACAGGAGTCCTGAACTAGAGAGTCAATTGGAAGAGCCATGGCTCAAAAACTTTAAAGAAAATAGATTTTTTCTGATAGATGACCTACTGTACCATAGGGAGAAACACACAAGTGCCCTGGTAATAATAAGTAGAGAACACATTTCCCTCATACTACAGGAATGCCATGACTGCCCATACATGGGACATATGAGTGAAGAAAGAACTAAAGAAAGAGTCTTTAGCACAGCTTGGTGGCCAAAGTGGGAACAAGACTTGAGTGAATACATCAACACTTGTACCAGATGCCAAAAAGCCAACAGAAGTCATGGCAAAAGATATGGATTACTCCAGAGTATAGAGGAGCCCAAACACCCCTGGGAAATAATAAACATGGATTGGGTAACAGGCCTGGTCCCTGGAGGAAAAGACAGCTTTAATGCATGCCTAGTAGTAGTAGACAGGTATAGCAAGAGTGTCAGATGTCTCCCCTGTCACAAAGAGGACACAGCAATGGACACAGCCATATTGTTCTGGAACAATGTGATAGCCAACTGTGGAGTCCCAAGAATTATAATTAGTGACAGAGACCCTAAATTCACATCAGAATTTTGGACTAATCTATATGAGATGCTGGGAACCAAACTAGCATTTTCCACAGCTTACCATCCACAAACAGATGGTCTAGCAGAAAGAATGATCCAAACATTGGAAGACATCATTAGAAGGTTTTGTGCATATGGCATGGAATATAAAGACAATGAGGGATATACCCATGACTGGGTAACCCTCCTACCAGCTGTGCAATTAGCATACAACACAAGTATACACTCAGTGACAGGAAAAACCCCTGCCACATTAGAGAAAGGATGGAACCCACTACTTCCAGTAGATTACTTGAAGAAGAACCTCCTCTCAGTACATCCTACAGCTAAAGACTTTCACACAATGTGGAAGACTGCCTGTGAAAAAGCAGAGCAATGTGTGGCTGAAGCCAAATTATATAACAAACAGAGATATGATAAAAGTCACCAAGAACCTGATTTCAAAGAAGGGGACCAAGTTCTAATCTCAACTCTTAACTTCAACAACCTAAAAGGACCCAAGAAGATGAGAGACTCATTCATAGGACCATTTACCATTATCAAATTGATAGGGAAGAATGCAGTAGAGGTCAACCTGACCAAAGAGTTCTCTAGGAAACACCCAGTTTTCCCTGTGAGCCTGGTCAAACCTTATCACCAGACAGATGAGGAGAAATTCCCTGACAGGAAGAAGACAGTCACCCATGAAAGATTGGTAGAGGAAGATGACTCACCTGGACCAGTGAAAAAGATCATTAAAGCCAGGAAGATCAGAATCAATGGGAAAGACAACAGGCAATACCTGGTTAGATTTAAGAATCAACCAGCAGATAAAGACAAATGGCTAACTGAGAAAGAAATCCCAGATGGACAAATACACCTCAGAAGATTCAGAGCCTCCAAGAGGGCTGAAGAGTCTCATCAATGATGAGCCTTCTTTTGAGGGAGGGTATGTCAGCCTGTGACTCAAAACAGAGCACTAGCATGACATCCAACATACCATAAATAATGGTATGACAAGTATTGAACAAACATAGTCAATACAGGTAATAATTAAGAGAAAACAACCCTCTTACATTAAACACCAACCTTATCCAAACAGAATAAGGAAACCTAGAGGAGAATAAACAAGTCAAAACCCTTATTTTCACCTCTCATCTAACTTATGCATATTTAAGTTATCCTATACCAAAATGGTATTTTTCTTAAAGCTCACATAGAGAGCTACACAATGATATCATCCATGTTGTTGTAACACCACTACAACTGGAGATACCATATAACCTCATTTTCAAAACCAAGCCCCCCTGAAAGTCAAAGAGGGCTTGTACAAAACTGTACAAAAGTATAACCAAATTAAAGATCTCAACAAGAGCTTTAATTTGAGACACCTTAGACCTCTTTATCTCTTAAATTGACTGAGGGATCTTGGTTCAAAGGTTTAATAACCAAAATACAGATATTCTGAAAATAAGAAAATAAACAAACCCCTGTATCTTTGGCATACACTCATACAACTGTACAGTGTCACATACCAAACTGTAGGGCTAATCAAGCCCTACAAAACTGTATCATCAGAATACAGATATCTTCCAAATTGAAGAAGATATCTGGTATGGAAGTTTTTGAAGCCTCATACTGATGTACAAAAATACATCCAAAAACTTAAAACCCTTATAACTTTTGCTATTTTAAAGAAGGGTAAACATGAAGCATACCAAATTGAAGAGCTCATTAAGCCCTTCAATTCTGTGCTCTTAGTTTCTTGATATCTCAAAAACTGACCAAGATATCTTGGTTGGAAGTTTTTTGGCCAATACTGGCCTGTACCAAACCTGTACCAACCAGTACAGTCTTAATACTCAAAATAATGGTTGTTCAAAGCTTAAACCCGCCCAGAATGACTAGTATTAGTCATACAAACACCAGAACAACGTCATCCAAGTGCTGACGTGGCAGGTGAAAAGTTTTTTCATCCTGTATTGATCCAGAATGATCATTTGTGGTCCCAAAACCACAATTCTGCCTCTACTGACGCCAGAATTGAGGATCCAGAACCACAGACTGGCCAATGGAGTGAAAATTTTCACTCCTCTGACGTGTGAAGAGTAAATAACTCTTGACAGTCTTGAAAGATATAAAAAGAAGGGTTTTTGCCTTCAAAAATCCTCACCTTATCTTTTTATTATATATTCTTACGTGACAAGACTGTTAATCATCAGTAGTGTCCTTAGAATACTTAAAGATATAATTAAATATAATTATTGTAGTGTCTCTTTACAGTCAAAGATATTAGAACATTGCAACCCAGGTCCTCAATAGACTCATCACCACTGTTACCACGTAGCAGTAGGACCTGAAGAATTTTTTATTACTTATTTTGACGTGTCACAGTCATAGTACTAGCTTGTATTTACTGTTTTTAAGCTTCTACATAGACTCACCCTGACAAGATTTATATGGCTTTATCAAGCTCACTGGAAATGTAGGATGCGTATTGCAAAGTTCTTCAGATAACTCTACTTCAACAGCATTTTGTCCATGGAGGGCCTTAATCACAAAAGGTCCTGCAAAGGAGTCTTTCAACTTTTTAAATCCTTTGATGTTATTGAAGTTAGTGGTGGATACATGAACTAGGTCCCCCACTTTGAAATCTGGAGTTGCATGTGATTTATCCAATTTGTCTTTAGCATATGAAAAAGAGTCCTCCATGCACCTCACTGCATGCTTCCTAGCTTTGTCTAGAATTCCTTTGAAGCTAGCAGCTGTAGGATGTATTTCAATTCAATCTTTCCTCAAGGAATCTTGGGTTAACTTGGGGTTCCATCCTTTTTCTAGAATAGCAGGAGTTTGATTGGTACTGGCATGGATTGATGTTTTATATGCTAATTCCAGTGCTGGCAACAGAGTACACCAATCATGGGTAAATCCATCACAATCTTTGAATTCAAGGCCATATTCACAAAATCTTCTCACCATGTCCTCTAAGGTTTGGATCATCCTTTCAGCCAGGCCATCAGTTTGTGGGTGGTAGGCTGTAGAGAAAGACAGTTTAGTGCCAAATAATTGGTGAAGATTTGTCCATAGTGCTGAAGTGAATTTGGGATCCCTATCACTAATGATATTTGTAAGTATCCCAGTACATGATACTACTCTATTCCATATCAGAAGAGCTGTATCCATGGCTGTATCATCCTTGTGACATGGTAAAAAGATTGGAGTTTTACTGAATCTGTCCACAATTACTAGGCAAGCATTATAGCTTCTGTCACCTCCTGGTGGTAGGCCAGTTACCCAATCAGTATGGACAATTTCCCATGGTCTGTTTGGCTCTTGGATTTTTATCATATTTCCAAGTCTCTTGCCAGTGGATTTATTTGCCTTTTGGCATCTGTCACAGGTTTCTCAATACTCTGCAACATATTTCTGCCACATTGGCCACCATATGCAGGTTCTTACTTTCTCTCTTGTTCTGCCTTCAGACATATGTCCTGGAAAGGGACTATCATGGCATTCTTTCAGTACAAGATTGATTAATGATCTGTCTACAACTGTCATGACACATGTGTGCTTGGTTCTGTGGTAAATTATACCATCCAGTAGGTGAAATATTCCTTCATCATAAGTCTTTTTCAATACTTCATCCAAGGCATGTATTAAAGTGTTGTCTTTACAGTCTTTGCCAAGTAATTGGCATAAGATGCTACAATTCTTATCTTGAGTGTAACTACTTCTGACTTCTTCAAAGATGGTGGTGTTCAAGTCTGTAACACTTATCCCTTCTATTAGAATTTGTGGTGAAGCTTCTTCTGGCACATAAGCAGGATTATCAATATTATTTGGTAATGGCCATCTGCTTAGTCCATCTGCATTCTTATGAATATTCCCATCGTTATGAACAATAGTCATATTGCCTCTGTATTCTTGTATGGCTATTTGCCATCTGAGCATATGTCTGTTGGGTGTCTTCATGTTCAGAAGTGATTTCACAGCTGTAAAATCTGTTATTACCTCAAAAACACATCCCTCTAAGAAGTAGTTCAATTTCTCCAAGGCCCAGACAAGGCATAGACATTCCATTTGACTTGCTCCATATCTGGCTTCAGTTGGTTTGATTTTCCTGGATATGAAACATATGGGTCCTTCTACACGTTTATCACTTATGATCTGAACTTGGTGAAGTGCAGCACCCAGTCCATCCCCTGATGCATCAATATACAGTTTGAAAGTTAATTTAAAGTCTGGCATCAGTAAGAGTGGAGCAGCGGTCAAGGCTTCTCTTAGAGATTCAAAAGCTTTGACTCTGTCAACAGTCATTTCAAATACTGTGTCTTTGTCACACAATTTATAAAGTGGTCTTGCTATGGATGCAAAATCTTTAATGTGTTGCCTGTAATATCCTGCAAAACCTAAGATTTCTGAAGAGTATTACTTATTTCTAAGTTGACCAATTCAGAATAAATTGGCTCTGGTTGAATATTCTGAGTCACAATAATAGTACTATTATGATCAGAATTAACAGTACTGGCAGGAATAATGCTGGTTACTGTTGAGGCTGTTTCAATGTTTTCTTGTCTTAACACGTTGTCAGACACTAAAGTTAATGAGAAATCCAATTAATTAAGTAAAAAAAAGGTTATTTCAAAAAGGAAATGAAAATATAAGTCTTACTTATAATATGAAAAAACAAATATTTTTTATGGATTTTTTGAATGTTTTTAAATTTTTCAATATTAGAAAAGCGATTTAAAAAGAGTAAAAAAATATGTCACAGGCAAAATATCACGGCTGGGCCCCCAAATGTAAGGTGTGGGTATGAAACTTTGATTAAGAATCAAGTACTTTTCCTGTCCTCAAAATTTGTATAAGGTAATAATCAATCAAAAATAGTAAGAAATATTATTTTTAAGAGAAATCCACGCCAATTTTATTTTTTATAATTTTATTAGTATAAAACAATAATATTTTAAAGATTTATTGTTTTACCAACAATAAAAATTTATCTAAAAATACTCTACAAGAGATATTTAAGGCTACAAAAGAAATTTCTTCAAGAGCAATTTCAATTGGAATTAATTGAGAAAAGAACTGAAAGCAATTAATTAAAGAACAAAGTCTTTAAAAAGAATATTAAAGAGAAAACACACCCAAAAGTGACCAGAGTGAATTTGGAAATAAAGTGACAAAGTTTACAGTGATGAAAGATGCTTTAATTCACTTTTGGGGTGGTTCAGGGCTAAAAATGATTATAAAAGTTACAAACAATGATTGTAATGATTTTTTCACATGGTTAAAAGGTTAAAAATTATTTAAAAAAGGTGGTTGGAATCTTTTATTGATTGGTTTAACAGTGTTTAAACTAATTGATAAAAGGAAAAGATTCTAACATGAAGAGAAAAGTGGGGCAAAGAAGACATTCTTTTATAGCCATCAATTCTCTTACTCCAAAAGTAAAATTTACTCTTGTCAGTCGTGAAAAACAGTCTGACAACAGAAAAGCCAATTATGGCATCATTGATCCCTGGTTTAGACCAAAAAGGGCTGGGTTAAGCCATTTTTAGCCATTTTAGACCCTTAAATCAGCCATTACTATAGAAATACCTGTCCTAGAGCCTTCAAAACATGTCAGAATGTGTGTAAGAGGCGTAGAAACCAGTTAAAGCTGTTTTTACTATGATTATTTTATCTGAAGGGTAGTTTTACCCTCTTGGCAACAGCTAAAACTACCCCAGTTGGTATGAAAGCCTCATCATCAATTGAGTCCACAGACCCTGTAACTCAATTCCAGGCCAAAGGTGATGAACTTTTGCATGAATTTTGAAATCCGGCGCTTGTAAGCAAGGAATTTGGGGGTCTAGCTCCCCCTTAGAGCTGGAGTTCCTTTCCCCCCCCAAATTTAATCTTTCCAATTTATTTTTCCTTTAATTCCTCATCATGTATTATACTTATAATTTACATATGTATTTCAGTTGAATTGTACAGTACAATACAGTAATAATTGATACCTCATATGTAAGTCAAAGTTCACTTATGTAATACACGCACACATTTTGACATTTCAATTGAATTCAATTGAAAATACTTCAATTCCTCATAACTTCTAAACTAAACACAACACCTCAATTTTAACACAAAAATTGATGGTTAACACCACATGTGGTGTGAATTAAATTAAAGTTTTGAGGATTTTCAACTTTTGTATTGAAAATACTAAAAACTTAATTTAAGCTTATTTAGAGTTGAGTTACAAGAATTTCACTCAGAGGTGACCCCACCTGATTTTTTATGAGTAATCCAATGGTGAAATAATTTTGATATGTTTATTTATTGGATAAAAAGTTATAATAATTTTTATTTAACTTTTTTCCAAATTTATTTATTTTTTTACAATTTTGTTAAAATTTCATTTTTACTTAATTTTTTCAAGTACAAATGTAATTTTATAATTACAAAATTCAATGTAATTTTATTTTTAAATTGTAATTAAATCTTTTTTATTCTGAATATAATTTTATATTTATATTTATATTTTTATTTTAATAATATAAATAAATATATTTTATTTATATTCATATGTTAATTTTGTATTTGTGGTCTTTTGGGTATATGAGATTACCTCTAAGGCTCACAATAATGATATCATCAATATATACTACCATCCAGCCTTCCAGTATTTCATCTTGAAATATTGTGTCCATCATCCTTTGGAAGTGGGATGGTGCATTTTTAATGCCAAATGGCATCCTGGTGTACTCATATATGCCCATATGGCATATTATTTTGAGTAACTGCATAGAGTTTGGTTTGACTCCATTCTGGTGAAAACCTTTCATAAAATCTATTTTGGTTATGTACTTGGCTTTTGCCAATTTTTCTAGGGCATGAGGTATCCTGGGTATAGGATACCTGTCAGCTTTGGTGTAGTTATTCAGAGCTCTGAAATCCCCAAACAGCCTAGACTTGCCATTATTCCAGGTGATCAGGACAGGAGTGGTGATTTCCACTATCTCATTATGTCCAATTTTCATGATGACATCCATGTCCAGGAGTTCATTGATGTGTTTTTCAATTTCCTTCCTGGTTTCCAGACTTTCTGGGTAAGAAGGTCTCCCAAGCATGGGTGGATAAGGTCTTTCCACATCCAGATATAGTTCTATATCGTGGCCTCTAATCTTGCCTGATGGTTCTTCACCAATGGCAAATGCTGTTCTATGCTTTGTCAGCACATTCAGTAGACTTAGTTTTTTTTTACTGGTGTGGGAAGTGCTAAAATGTCCCTTTCTGAAGCCATTCAGTAATTCTTCAAGTTTATCCTGGGCAGATATTTGGTATATGTCAAGTGAAAATATCTTCTCCTTGTTGGTACCAATGGTAATGTGCCTGTTTTTACTATTGTAAATGTCAATACCATACATCCACTGGTAATCTGTCCCTAGGAGAAACCCTTGGATGGGGGCATTATCAAGCACTACAAACTGTGGGTTGAGTCTGATATTGCCCTTTTTTGAAGTTCTTTGCTTTGGTGAGAAAGAGCTGTGTTTCCAAATTTGGGAAGTGTTTATCTAGATAATCTCTGGCCACTATGGAGCAGTGTGCTCCACTGTCAATGATCAATGGATGTTGAGCATTTTCAATACAAGAAGTCATTTTTGTGGCTGTTCCATGTATGTATGTCATTCCTTTGGTTGGTGTGACCAGGAATGTTTGTGCATCTTGTGTGTTTTTGCACAAGTCTTTGTTGGCAGTGTCTTGTGGCACGCCTGCTACAAACTGTATGTCCTGGATTTCAAGCGGGGTTTCCTCTTGGTATTCCACTAAACATTCTTCTCTTGGGTCTTGCTCTTTATTAGATTGTTCTCTGATAGCATGTCCCATGGAGTCTGAGTCAGAATCCTCTGTTGGGGCTTCCTCCTCTGGGACCTTTTCAATGGCATAGACTTTTTTCTTTGCCTTTGGACAGTTGTGAGCATAGTGGTCTGTTGAACCACAATTGTGACAAGAATTTTTCTTTTTAGCCACTTCTGCTGCTTTTTCCTTGGGTTTGTCTTTAAACTCTACCCTGAAAGGTTGTTTTTCTTTGAAACTACTTCTTCTATATGGAGTGAATTTCCCTACTTTAGTTCTTTTCCTTACATCTTGTAAGGTATTGGCAATATCATCTAGAGTGCAATTTTTGTTGCATCTGCATCTTACTGCATGCTCTAGTTCTCCTGGCATTTGTGTCAGAAGTTTGTGATTCCTCATTTGAGTATTCATTTGAGGATCAATGGCTTTGAGTCTTTTAGACTGTCTAAGACACCACACATATGGATCTTTGTCCACTGAATATTTGTCATTTTCAAAGGACATGGTCTTTTGCCATATCCAAGTACCATTTCTGTACTTTTGGATAATTTGACTCTTCCACCATGGCCAGTTTCTCCTGCCATGGATTATTTTTCATTTCTGTGTACCCTATACTAGCATGACCTTTAAATGCTGTATTGAGTATAGCAGTAATCCAGTAGTCTGGTATGCTTGGTACATAAATGAAGAGTCCATCAATATAATCTATGAGTTCCATATAATGATATTCTCCTGTTTTAAAGAATTTGGTCCAGATTGAGGCCTCAGGAAGCTGTTTCATGGCTTCCTTTTCAGAATAAGACCTTGTCAGAATAAGAAATATTATCTACATCTTGGTATTGTGATGGAGATCTTGCCTTATTCACCAACATGACATCTAGTTTGATGTGATATTGGTGATATGGATTATCCATAGCCTGGCCTTGTGGTTGGTGCTTCATGCTATGGTAGACCCTAAACAGTTTGTTTATGTCTTGATCCAGGCAGTCCCTGTCCCTTTTGCTGTGGTGTTGTTCTTCAAAGACTAGATTCAGTCTTTTGTTGGATTCTTCAGAGGCTTTGCTCCACTGAGCATGTCCTTCTTGAAGAGTTTTGACTATTTTGTCCATGGAGGCTGTTAATCTTTTCATCCTCTAATGGCTTTCTTAGAGTTCTGCAAACTGCTTTTGAGTTTGCTCTAAAAGTTTGGACATTTGTAACCACAGTGCATCACTGTTTAGGTTACTCTCAGGTGTAATAACATTATGTTCAATCTGAGTGGGGGTAATATTTCTATTAAGGGGACTACTGATTATAGAGTTATTTAAAACTACTTCTGGCTCTTGTGTACTTCTTTCACCAAGCCCAACAGCTTCTTGATCATTGGGTCTGAATCTCTCTGCCTTTGGTTGAAAGAGGTCTTGTTTTTTCCCTTGTGTCCTTGTCTTCTCCTGTAAACTTCCTGGGATTGTGAAGAATGGTGACTCTTTCCCACTGATCTGTTGGTTCCTGAATGGTGTGAAGCCACTGGAGAGGTGGTTTGGTCTACTACTTGTGAGCCTGAAGTAATCTGAGTATGCCCTTTCTGGGTCACCTGTTCTTCTATAGCTTGGATAGTGGCTTGATTCTCCCTTATACTGTTTGCCCTCACCTACAGGAGTCTGAACTGCCTGGTGGGATTCCAACCTTTGGTGATTATCATAAAGTCTTTGAAGTCTATCTCTTTGAGACAGATCTTCTGGCAACTTGATCCAAGTTCTTCCCAGTGAGATGCCAGGTTGAACCTCTTGTTGTCCATGCTCCATTGCAAAAGGTCTTTGTGGAGTTGGCGGAGCCAAAGAACTTGGTCCATATCCTTCCAGTCCTCTGGTTTGAGGTTCTTGTTGAATGGGAAGGTGAATAGCAGGGTGGGTATGATTTCCCTCAGTTTTTTGCCATCCACCACTGTGTCCAAGGTGTCCTCTTCCAGGTCTTCTGGTTCTGGACAAGCCTTCTCTGTCCTCTGGTTGGTTCCTCTGGAAGCCAAGGTCTCTGAGCTATACAGGTGACATATCAGTGTTTGAAAGCAGTCAAAAACTTTATGTTCTTAGGGTATTTACGTTTGACTGTGCCCTGTACAAATCTGTTGTCTAATGATTTAGGCAATTTACCTTTAGAGGTTACAGCTGGGTTAATTATGGTAATCTTCCCTGTACAAGCTGTTAAGGTTGGTTCACCTTGCATTGAAGCAGAGTTTTGTGGTTTTCTACTTCTCTGGGTGGCAATGGAGGTTTACTTCTTCTCTGTGATAAGGCCTTCACTATGCCTCTTTCCTTTTCCCTTACTTCCCTCTGGTTCTGAGGGTGTCACTGTTGTGTTGGCCTGTGACTGGGTTTCTAGTGGGATGTAGGTTTCTTCCACTGAAGCAAACAGGAAAAAGAGGGCTTATTGTCAGTTAAGACTTCTTAAAATGCTGTTTGCATGTCTAAGAATGGCCTCTGGGCTTGTGTGTCACTACAATGTGCCCTGTATAATGACAGTGTAATTGAATTAACAATTTCATGTCAAAATTACAGCTTACGGATGCCTGGTGTACTGTTTGTATGCCAGTATCTCACAGGTTCACTTGTAGTTAGCAAGTATAATCTGTATAAAAGGGGCTGTATAAGAGGGTAATTGAGTTAACGATACACCTCACCACGCCTCAACTGTTGGTTTTATAGTAAGAGGTGTCCTTGTTGAATTAAAAACTTGGACTATATTAATTGCTTTAATGTGTTTTTATATGCAAAACATGCCAAAAATAAGCTTATGGTGGTTATAATCCACGTATTATTATTAAAAATAAATTAAAAAAGGTTGTCAAAAGCATTTACCAAAAAAATATATTTTATAAGATATGTCTTATATATATTTTTGATAATTTCTACACCTAAAAAGATGAAACAAAATGTGAGAAATAGAGAAAATAAGTAAAAATACTCACTTTTAAGGTCCAAAAAGATCAAAAAAGCATGGCCAGGCCCCCAAAATGTCAGGCTGAATCTATGATAAAGGAGTAAATAGGCTAATTACAGCATTGAATATGATTGTGACATGGTAGTAAATATCAAAAATAAGGGTATTAAGATGTAATAAAGGTTTATTATTGAGATAAAAGGGCTTTACTATTGAATAATAGTGGTGGTGAGCACTATTGAAAACCCTGGGTGCAGTCTTACCAGTTGGATTACTATAATAAGAACTACAATACTTAAATTTAATGTATAACCTGATTATTTTCCAAGAGTATAACTGTTTTTGACAGCTGTACTACGTAGGAATTCAAAAGCAGGATGAGGAAACCTTTTCTGGCTTTGAAAAGGCCTCTTTGTATCCTGAAATGGGGTGGAAAGGCTGATAGACCTTTCCACGTGGAGGAAGTGAAAAATTTAACTTTCTGAGACAGGCTTGTGGTTTGCAAAAGGCTTGTATAGCCTGTATTGGACTCAGATGTGGTTTTGAAACCACATCTTGGCGGTTTTCACCAATACAGGGTGAGAACTTTCATCTGTGGACCACACAGCTTGATTCTGACATGTATGACGCGTAGAATGCTGTACAGAACCTGTATGGGACCCCAGTATTGAATGAACTATGAGGTATTGAAGTAAAAATAAGCTCCTTTGTCAGTTTTACACTTCATAAGCATGGGTTTGTGATATTATCCCATGGTAAGGCTGTATTGGCCAAACTGTGGGATTTTGACCTTAAAACAGACATGAGTTTGTCAGTTTTTCAGATATCAACGTCAAAATTGGTTCGCGTGTAGCCCTGTATGTGCTTAACACAATGGTACCTCATTTGATATGGTTATCATTAAATATGGCAAAGGTATCCCATGTACAAGACTTTTGTACATACGCATGTTTTAGGCAAAAAGCTATATTGGGCTTGTTTGCCTCATACCTTTTGTTCTAGGTAAGATATGGAGAAATTAAGGGCACCATAAGATAGCCCTGATTGTGCTCTTTCCAAAAAGACCCCACTTTAAGTATCTCACACTAAAACTGTAGAAGTTAGATGAGAGGTGAATATTTTATTCACCCTATTTAGTCTGAATTTGACCATAACTTCTGTAATACTGGTACTAGCTCAGTTTGGTTGGTACCATTGAATAGCCCTGGCTTAGAGCTTCATCTTTCATACCCATTTGATGGGGTTAGGCCTCTTACTCTGTATTTCAGATGAGAGGGGAAAATTAAGGTTTATGCTCAGCAACAACTTTGAGCAGGAATAACTTTGTTATTCTTTTTCCTATGATGGTGGAACTTTTATGTTTGTGAAGAGGTGAGTTTCCTCTTTCTTTTGATACCTTTTGAGCTGATTTGGCTCAGCTCCATGGTTTGGTGGTATCTTGACTATACCATTGATTTATGGTATTTGGCTGTCATGCTTGTGCTCTGGGTTTGAGTCACAGGCTGACAGGTCTACACAGAATTCACAGCCTTGAAGTCTTTACTGAACATGAAGACTACCAATAGACACATGTTGAGGTGGCAAACAGCCATCCAAGAGTATAGAGGCAATATGACCATTGCATACAAGGAAGTTAAAAGTCATACCAATGCAGATGGCCTCAGTAGATGGCCACTGGAAAATGTCAAAAGCAATCAAGCTTATGACCCTGAAGTAGCAGCCAAGATCCCTATCCGGTTCATGGAAATAGATAGGAGGAAAAACTTCAAATTTTCTGAATGATCACCAGAAAGTGGTACCCTAGACAGTGGAAACATTGATTCAGAAGGAACAGAAACTCCCATATTGGGAATAAGTTCCTCACAGCTGCATAATTAATTTTTCAGTGAAGTAATGAAGAAATATTCAAAACACAAACAGTGTGGCATATTGTTCCAACTCCTTCAACAAAAGTACAGGCGCCCAGAGATGGAATCCCAATTGGAGGAACCCTGGTTGAGGGACTATAAGGATAACAAATTTTTCCTTATAGATGGCCTGCTCTACCATAGAGAAAAGCACACTACTGCACTCCCCATAGTAGACAGGGACCATATATCCTTGATCCTACAAGAATTCCAAGACTGCCCCTATATGTGACACATGAGTGGGGACAGAACCAAGGAGAGGGTAGCAAGCACAGCTTGGTTGCCCAAATGGGAACAAGAGTTGAGTGAATACATCAACACTTGTGAAAGATGCCAAAAGGCAAATAGAAAACATGGGAAGAAGTATGGGTTACTTCAAGACATAGAAGAACCCAAGCACCCATAGAAAACCATCAACATGAACTGGGTTACAGGACTTGTACCAGGGGGCAAAGAGAACTTCAATGCCTGCTTTATGATACTTAATAGGTTCAGAAAGATTGTAAGGTTCCTACCATGTCACAAAGAGGGTACAGCCATGGATACTGCACTGTTATTTTGGAATAACATAAGATCCACCTGTGGAGTCCCTCAGATTATCATTAGTGATAGGGACCCAAAATTCACATAAGAAATTTTAACCAACCTCTATGACATGCTGGGTACTAAACTTGTTTTTTCTACAGCTTAACATCCACAAACAGAAGGAGTAGCTGAGAGGATGATCAAAAAAATGGAAGACATCCTTAGAGGATTTTGTGCCTATGGCATGGAATATAAGGACCATGAAGGTTACACCTATGACTGGGTTACCCTTCTACCATCATTCCCGCTGGCTTATAACACAAGCCAGCACTCCAACACAGGAAAAACACCTTCACTGGTAGAGAAAAGGTGGAATCACCTATTCCCTGCAGATCACTTGAAAAGGAATCTTCTAACTTTCCACCCCACAGCAAAGGACTTCCATGATATGTGGAAGAAAGCTTGTGAAACTGCTGCCAAATGCATAGCTGAGGCAAAAAAATACAACAAACAGAGGTGGGACAAATCACACATGGAACCTGACTTTAAAGAAGGGGACCAAGTGTTGATGTCTACACTGAGCTTTAATAATCTCAAAGGACTTAAGAAAATGAGAGACTAATTTGTATTGCCCTTCACTATCATTAGATTGATAGGGAAAAATTCAGTGGAAGTAAAACTTACAGAAGGATTTTCTAGGAAACACCCAGTCTTTCCAGTGAGTTTAGTCAAGGCATACTTCCAGACAGGAGAGGAGAAATTCCCCTCCAGGAAGAAAAAACCCACACCACAAGAGATAGTTGAAGTGGGAGACTCCCCTGGACCAGTAAGGAAGATCAGACTTAATGGTAAAGACTCAAGGAAATACTTGGTCATATTCAAGAACCAGACAGCTCATAAAGACAAATGGTTGGCAGAGGACACCATACCAGATGGGAACCTTCACTTGATAAGATTCAGAGCCTCTAGGAGGACCAAAAATTCTAATTAATGATGAACCTCTTTTACAGGGAGGGTATGTCAGCCTGTGACTCAAAACCAGAGCACAAGCATGACAACTAGATACCATAAATCAATGGTATAGCCAAGATACCACCAAAAAATGGAGCTGGTACAAATCAGCCCAAAACTTATCAAACAAAAGAGTAAACTCACTCTTTCCTAAATATTCAAGTCCCATCACCATAGGACAAAGAATAACAAAGTTATTCCTGCTCAAAGTTGTTGCTGTGCATAAACCATAATTTTCACCTCTCATCTAAAATACAGAGGAAGAGGCTTAACCCCATCAAATGGGTATTCAGAATGAAGCTCTAATTCAGGGCTATCCAATGGTACTAGCCAATCTGAGCTAGCACCAGAATTACAGAAGTTATGAGCAAAATAAGGTCAAATAAGGGTGATTAAAATATTCACCTCTCATCTAACTTCTACAGTTTTAGTGGAAAATACCTAAAGTGTGGTCTTTTTGGAAAGGTAACAATGAGGGATATCTGATGGTTCCATCCATTTCCCCATATCTCATCTAGAACAAAAGTTATGGGGCAAAACAGCTCTGTACAGTTTTTAAGTAAAACATATATATGTACAAAATTCTTGTACATGCCATACCTTTGCCATACCTAATGATAGCCATATCAAATGAGGTACCTCTGTGTAGAAAGAATCCAGGGCTACACAATGAGCCAACCTTGAGCTTGATATCTCAAACACTGACCAAGCTATGGCAGCTTTAAGCTCAAAATCCCTCAATTAGACCAATACAGTCTTACTGTGTGATATTCTCCCATAAGTATGATTATGCGGTGTCAAAAAGACAAATAAGCATGTTTATACTTCAATACCTCATAATTAATTCAATACTAGGGTCTCATATAGGTTCTGTACAGTATTTTATGTGTCATACACGCCAGAAGAGGGCTATGTGGTCCCCAGATGAAATTTTTCACCCTGTATTGGTGGAAACTGCCCAGATGTGGTTTCAAAAACACATCTGAGCCCAATACAGAGAATAAAGGCACTGTGAAAATCACAAGCCAGTACTATGAAGTGAAAAACCCTTCACTTCCTCTATGTGGATGGTCTAGAGGGCCCTTCCACCCCATTTTAGGATAAAAGGAGGCCTTTTCTCCACCAGAAGAGGTTTCCTCATCCTGCTCTTGAATTCCTATGTAGTACAACTTTCAAAAAAGGTTGTACTCTTGGAAAATAACCATGTATAATTGTAATCTTAATTATTGTAGCCTTTATTATTGTAATCCAACAGGTAAAGCTTCACCCAGGGCTTTCAACAGTGCTCACCTTCACTATTACTCAATATTAAAGCCCTTAATAATCTTATTTAAACCTTTTATATCATCAATAAATCATTTATTATCATTTTTCACCCTGTCACAGTCACAGTTAAAGCTTGTAAATAGTTATTTATAAGCTTCATCATAGACTCAGCCTCACAACAACCATGCCAAAATAATACTATTAAACAATTGTAGAGAAAAATACAACCAAGAAGTGAACTGAGACAAAATAGCTTATAAATTGTATCAAAAGAATGAGGAAAGTAACCACTTTTGAAAAGAATGACTCCCATAATCATAATACAAAAAATTCAAAAGGAATTCAGGCTCAAAATAATAACTGAGAATAACACATAATTCTCACCTCTCACCTGAAATTTTTAGAAAGTGGCAGAGCCCCATCAAAATGGGTGTTAAAATTGAAACCCTAATTCAGGGCTGTCCAAAGGTACTAGCAAAATGAAGCTAGCATCAAAATATAGAACTTATGGCTAAACAAAGCCAATAAGGGTGAATAAAATATTCACCTCTCATATAGCTTCTAAAGTTTTGGTGTGAGATACCCAAAGAAGTGTCATTTTTGGAAAGAGAATAGTAAGAGCTTTTTAATGATGCCCTTCTTTTCCCACCTCTCATCTAGAGCAAACGTTATTGAGAAAACAAACTCAATACAGGATTAATAATAAACCCATAAGTCAACAATGAAATTTAAATTTGGCATAGCATTGCCATACCTAATGGGTAAGCATTGTGTAGGACCAATCAAGGGCTTCAAAATGAGCCCCTCTCAAATTTTCTATCTTAAAAACTGACAAATTTATGAAAGTTTAAGTTCAAAATTCAATACTATGAGATAGTATCCCACAACTATGAATATGAGATTTTCACACCACAAAAAAGTGTGTTTATACTTCAATACCTCATATTATGACTAATACAGGGTCAACTGACACACTCAGTGGGAAATCCTTTTGGTGTGGGATGAAATAAGGCAGTACCTTGAGGGGGAACTTATTGATAAGTGTGTTTTGAATTGCAAAATTGTCCAATAACCATGGGTGTCAAGGTGTATTAGCTTCCCTCTAAATAATACTGGATATTTAGCCTATAGGGAATCACAAAATGAAATAAGATTCTTGGCTTTAACAGATAGAGAAGATGTATAAGCATTGTCCAAATAATACCTATCACTAACACTACAGTCAAAAGTCTGATTTAAAACTAAGATTGTTGAAAAAATGAAGAGTAAGGCATCCTGTTATCTTAATAAGACTGATAATTTCTTTTGTGGTCTTATGTTTATTATACTGATTTTTTTAATATTAAAACCAACAATATAACTACTGGATTTGATTCTTTTGATATTTCTTTAATACTCAGTTTGTATCACTACTTCTTTTCTTTTAATAATACTAAGCTTCTGAGGAAAGAAAATAAGCTCTAACTACCATTATACTACTATTTCTAAATAATAATAGATACTGATATTTTCACTATGGTTACACTACTATTCTTAAGAAATACTAAGATATTGAGCAAGGCTACTGAGATTTTCACAACTAAAACACTACTACTACTCTAGATATCCTGCTAGCTCAGGGATGGTTGTGATCCTGGATAGTGGGAGCTTCTTCCATGATTATTGAAAAAATGAGGGAGAGAGGGCCTCTTTTTATACCTTTTGGGCCTCCATAGAACTTCTCAAAACAGGTTACTTGGAAAAAATCATAGTTTAGAGTTTTTAGCTGGTGAGATGTGTAGTTTTGGTGTAGCAACATGACACAGGCTCCAAGTTCTGACCAATAAGATTTATTTGTCATGTCTATTGGTAATTATAGGTATGCACCTGGAATTAATTTGAACTCTGACCAATCAGAAGGAGTTATTCTTTTGATGGACTTTGGACGTGAATTCTGACCAATGAGATGAATATATCACATCAATTTGTAATTATAGGTATTAACCATGAGTTAACTTGAGCTCTGACCAATCAAATGATGTTCTGATAAGTTTGAAATATTTTTTGGTTTGTACTTGAAAGGATTAGTCAGCTGCTGTGCAATTGCTGTCCATTTTATTGTCCAGCTTATGGGTTAGGTTAAAAAATAATTATTTGAGAAATATTGTCTATTTTCTTCCAAAAAACCTTTATTCATACGTTTTTTTTATTCTTCTTCAAACTAAAAAAACTGTTTTTGAAATTGCCTTAATTGTGGCTTGAACCAGCCATAGGATCAATCCAGCGGTGAACAGCTCCTCCTTGTAAACTGACACTATTTGCAAAGGGTCTCAGTTTAAATAAAAGGATTCACAGTCCCTTTTGAAGGAACTGTTATTTTCAAACTTAGCTGTCATAAAATAAGTCATTCAGCAAGATTACAATGTAAAAACTATATTACAAAACATGATTGACTATTGTAAAACTCATTCAAAACTTTCACTTCCTAACCATCCCTTTCATTCCATTTGATTCAAAATCATAGAAAGATGAAACAGAAGGAACTTCTTTCTTTTCCAAAATTACATGATTTGTGTAAATTTTGGTTAAGCAATTGTTCACTTCACTGAAATTCCCGGTTTATTCACAGTTCTCCATGAATAAATATTCTAAAAGCACAAAAAAAAGCTATCAAAACAATTATATTAGAGAAAATTATTAGTTGATAATCACTCAGTGCTAATTCAGATCTAGAATCTCACAAGAAAAAAAGTCGCCCTTATATTCTCCAACATGTTTAATTATAATAACTCTTTCTTGATTCTTCTAGACAAAATTTGAGTTGTGACTTTTGATTTAATGAGTTTATTGATTGAAAAAGATTCAACTGTTTTGTCCAAATATGGACTTGATTGGTGAGAGTTTTTTCTAGCCTAATTCATAAAGTCTTTTAAGCAAGATAATAATATATATATACATATATATATATAATTATTTAAATTTAAAAGGTAGAAAAATAGGATCAAATGAGAAATTATCAATGCAGAAGAAAATACTTGTGAAATCAAATCTAAAAGAAATGAAAATTCAAATATATATATATAATATATTGTTGAACAAAAACACGGATATGTGAAATAAATCACAACATTAGTTATGAATATTTTTAAGAGCATTTGAATGATTATGAAATGACAAGCGCTCTACAAATAAGATTTATAAAGGTGAATTTAAATCAAAATATCTTAAGGAAGTCGCTGAAAAGGGTAGGATCATATAAAAAAAACTTACAAATAAGGAGCAAACATAAACTCAGACTCTTGTGGTCCACGAATAAGAATTAGATTTCTTGCTGAGCGAAAACAAAGGTCATGAAAAATGAATATTAATTAGAAATGAAAAGTTGGCTCATTGAATTGATTTTGGGCTGAAATAAAATAGAAATATCCATTCTTTGTTGCAAATTTCGAAGCTTGATTGAGATGAAAGCTACAATTGCTATTGAGTTAGAAAGATGAGTGGGATGAAAATTTTACTTTTATAAAGGAAAAAGACTTTTTTTCAATACAAATTGAAATACTTGTTAGCTATGAGTATTACAAATCAGAGGTCCTATTAATTTATATTTCCTTTGTGCTAGGGTTTGGCCGATTGAAAATCCCTTTACCCTACACTAACACCCACTTTTCAGTATGTATTTGAAATTTTATTCCTACCAGAATCATTTTATCCTAATTCAACCTTCTGATAATACTCAATCATTTCTTTCTAACTTGTCTTTTTTTAAAACATGAATCCCAATAATTATTTGAGACCAACTCAACCCCGAAAGAATTTCGATTCTCCATTCACTCTTCCACCTACACTCATTGAAGTCCTTCAGAAAAACCTACCTCATAACAATGAGATGATATTCAATCCTCTCCATCGAGTGCAAAAAATGGAAATAAAAATGAAACAAAGCCCAACCCTAAACACCATTTATAAAAACAATTCCTCAAGTTCTCATAATTTTCTTTCTCATTACCTGAAAAAAAATCAATCATCTGCAGGAAGCTCAAAATTAAATCCAACAACTCTCAAGAAAAAAAATTGAAAAAAAGCTAAAGTTATAAAAAATTATTTTCAAAGAAGTCATCAACTTAAAGAAAAAGTCCATATCAAATGGTTACTGATGATTACCCTGCTGGCGTTGAGAATACAAAGGTTATACTGTCTTGAAATTGGATTTTGAATGCATTCTGTCTTATTAATGGAGAAAATTATTATTAAAAGGATTCATTTCAAATGCTAATTAAGTTTCTTTGGGAAATGTTCAAGAAGGAAGAAGTTACAACTAGCCTGGATCCCGCACTGTTATCCATATTTAATCAAAGATTTACAAACACAGAGGAAATTGAATCAGCTATATCAAATGATGTACCTTCATTAGTACCAATAGATACCATTGAAAAACTTCAACAGCTTCAGAGTAAGGGAAACAATGTTGGAAATAATTTTATCAATTTATCAGATTTCATGATTCGATATGTGCAAGTCTCATTATCCAAGTTAGGAACTGTAAGGTGGGCTCCAAAACTTCTCAAGCAGCCAAATTCAAAATACAGAGAAGCTTGTCGGATAAGTGCTGTGAAGAACTTCAGACAGCTTGGTGTTGGTGGTTATTATGTTTTCATGAATGTAAACACAGGTTATGTTAACGATCTCCATCTCTTGATTCAAAGCTATGATAATTATGTCCATTTTTACATAGCTGGAATCTTTCATAAAGAATTAAATGAAGAGTGGAAGAATCGAAAAGAAAAAGAGAGGGACGCACTTCAGAAATTCCGCGAAAGGGTATGGCTTCATATTAGCTATACAATCAAATTTATACAAGTAATCTGATCAAACGTTTTTGACATAGGTACAAAATGTGCAATAAAAGTTTTCAGTAAGCAATAATCTCCAAAAAAGATACCAGAGAATTTTGAAACAAGTGAAGGCTCATGTTGATGAAGAATTTAACCCAAAAAAGAACTTTTATATTTCTCGAAAGCTTGCGTTCAGATCAGAAGCAGCCAACATTTTCATGCAAAAGCTGGATGAAAAAATTAAAGACAAGGCAGAGGTTAGATCATAAAATCAAAGATAGCGCGTGCTTATCAAGGAACCACCCATTACAAGCTTTCCAAAAGCTCCAAAAGGACTTCCCTTGGATTCTTATGATACTAAGTGGTTCAACTCAAAGCTAACTTCACAGAGAAGGAATTCAGCCAACATTGAAAATGTTGCATTTCTAAAGGATCCCACAGAATCACTTGCATTCAAAGATAGTGATGAAAAACTTGGCGATGAAAGTTTCACCAATAGGAATTGGGACAGTGCGACCAGAAAATACAATCTGAACTTTCTAATTGAACCAGAATCAGACTTTTCTGAGAACTCGAAAGATGAAGATATGGACTATGGAGAAAGCATCAGTCTCAAAAAATCATAGAAGGAAGAAAATAATGAGGAAAACAAGGTTAATTAAGGCCAAGAAAACTCACAATAGAGTAAAAAAGGGAAAAGGAAGACAAACTAAAAGTGATTAAAGTGAGTTTGATGAAGATGCCATGGAAATTGAAATAACAAGACCAGGTGGTTATGTTGTAGGATTGACAGAGGAAGAGTGGAATTCATGGAAATAGCATGGGTAGTCTGAGCTTGGTCTTCTTTTGTATCCGACTTAGTTTCAAAGATATTCTTATATTTCAGATTTATTGTAAATAGCTGTCTGTTATCTTTATGAATGAGTTGTTATTACAAATACTTGTTTTCAAAAACAATTATACATTCAGTTACCTTTTGTGTGAAAATACAGCTCCTCAATACTTACATTAAGGCCTTTTTGTGCGAATTAATTTTTGTTTATCTCAATTTTTTTTCAATAGAAAACACTATGAGAATGATTGAATAAATTTCATTGAGACAGAGAGAGTTACTCAAAGAATAGAATACAAATATATAAATTCAATATATTTCCATTTGAATAGAATAATATTCAAAATTAAAGTTCTTTGGTATGGAAGCTATTAGACATAAAAGGAATGAAGGCATTCTTTTACTCAAGGACCATGCAGGGAGGGATCGGTAGGAAACAGGAATTACTGAATCTGCATATATAAATTCATCGCCAGACAAGTAGATCTGGATTAAATTCAAATTCTCAAAAATCTTACTTAAACCATGCTTCAATTCCACTTTGTTTCCACAAACTATCTTCACCAAAGTCAAATTGCGGGGTGTCAACTCAAATATCTCTGATACCTTACCATAACACCTTTTTCCATCAACAACATACTCAATCATATTTTTCGGAGATATTATTGATACTGAAACTCCTCGATTAAAGCTCAATGATTCTATTTTGCGAGCTTCATTTAATAGAAATGTTGAATCTTTAGGATGTGGTATCCAGTAATAGGGTCGTTATTCAGGTTCTTTCTGTTGGAAAAGCTTCGGGATACAATAATAATACCTACTCTAAATCTGTTATTTCTTACTGAAATGATTCTTTTTTTTAATATTTAGCACAATCTGACCCATATTAAGCTTTAAGTCTTTGAATTTCACAGAATCGCCTTAGCAATGAAACACCAAAATTTTCTGTAAGAACATAAAACCAAAGTTAATAATGATTAATAGAAATATTTTGATCATCAAGAAAACTCAAAATACTTGTAATTAAATTTGTGTTATTTTTTTAAGCTTTCCAATAAGTCTCTATCCAGGGAATTCCAAAACTCCCAATAAAGGCCCCCACCATCTCATTTGTTTGGGTATATGAAGAGAATAGTGATGATTTGGGAGAACTCTTTTTTTGGAAAAATGTGTGGGGATGTTCTTGTGCATGTTTTGTATTCCTTTTTGAAACTGATTGAATCGTTTTTTTAGACTTTGTAAATCATGATATTGGTACACATAATTAAAGAACACATATTCTCAAGGAAAAGTTGATATCAAATTATATCTTCATCAAATGTTTGAAATCTTACCAAGGTGTCTACAAATGATAATGGTAGATGAAGTAAAAATAGAGAATGCCATTCACTAGCCTTAAGCATTCTATTATGTGCTGTCCCCAACATTTTAGGAATTGGAGTTACTTCTGTTGGCACCAACAATTCTCCAATTTCCTGAAGCAGAATTTCATTTAACCAATTGCTAAAAAAATTAACTTCAAAACCATCTTCACTTTCTAGTATTGGATCATCTTATGTATTGTTGCATATCTCTCTCAATCTCCTTTTTTTGAAGATTCATTTATCCCCCAAGGAAAGAAAAAATGGTGCTGAAAGGCACCTTAATACCAATTTTGCACGATTCCAAGAACTACACTTTTTACGGTATTCCAGTATGGAAGCCAATTGAACTCCGACCACCTTACCCCTAATTTATTTACCAATTTTTCACGTTGGATATATTCTTCCTCCTTTCATCTATATGCTAGTTCTAGTGTATCATTATTATTTCTGGGGAAGTCAATTTTCATCTGACTGATATTGCTTTTGTTTATACTAAGCCATGAGAATGGTTTTGTTTCTGAGTGCAATGAAAATCCTGCTACTTTGTGGTTAGGAACAACATCTCCAATCAAGGCACTAAGGAATACCACAATTGTTCTTACAAGGAGAAATTGAAGTGTCCAAAATGTTTTAGGTTCATTCAGTTCAAGTAAGTCCTTGACTAATGGTCTCAAGATGTTGTTAATTGTAATAATGCTTGGTTTATTTGGTGTAGGAATCATGCCTGCCAAGAATGTGTATTTGGGTTTATTTCAGACCAATGGTGGAAGGTTTAAGCAAGTCAAGGAAAGAATTTATAGTGAGTTTTTTTTCCAGAAATTTTGTTTGCCAAGGGATTAAACCAGTCATCAAAGAGTAAAAAAGAAAGGTCAAGTGAACTGATCTTTTCTTCCATTTTGCCATTCAAGCTGGTCCATGCAGCTGAATTACCATAATTGAATACATCAGTTCAGTTGGTAACTAAGATGGCATACCACTCTTCAATCAACAATCTGAATTGAGGTAATAATAGAAACCATTCTAACTAATCTGACAATTTTTGACTGGAAAATAAGCTTATTGTATTCTTTGGTGGTATGCCTTTCTTCTTCATGTCACAAATGATTTGAAAGATTGTGTGGTGACTTTCAAGTAATATCAATTACTGTTGTTCAAAAGGGTTTGCCTCACATGCTGAGGATTTTGGAGTGGCTTGGTATGTGTATTCTGATGGTGCAAAATCAATATCATAAAGAAAATAGCATTTTTGACAGAAAATGTGATATTGGATATTTGGCTCAAGCTTTAGGAATTTCATGATTGTCCGAATGGCCTTTGGGAGGGTTGTTCCTAGCTGAAAATTGGTGGGTTTTTGCTGCAATTTTCAATTATATATTGGAGGAATCATATTGCTTTTTGACATTTGTCTGGCTGAAACCACAAATAAGATGCAATCAGGAAACGAAAAACAGGATGAAATCTAGAAATTTATTTTGGGTGTGAGATTAAGTGTATTTCAATGATGAAATGAAAATAGTTATTATGAATTAAAGGTTTTTTTATTTGATGGCTCATAGCTTTGGTCATATAATTCCTGTGAATAAGCAATAGCTTGAATTTTATTATCTTGGCCAATGAGGTCAGGAAATTTGTCCAACAAAAGGTCAATGAGTCCTTTTTCTAAAGTTTTATGGACTCGTTGACTATATTTGTGCCAATTTTGTTGACATGTGCTAGGATTCACATGAATGCCTTTTTGACTTATACCTGACTCATCAATGAATTTATGATCAGTACACTTAGGACAAGCCCAGAGGTCATGTTTGGGTTTCATTTTGAGCTATTGTGAGCCTGTAAGATATTTATGACATACCCATAAGGCCAAAAATAACTTGACACACAATTTATTTAGTCTTAAACAGATTTATCAATTGAATTTCAAACAAAAAATAAGAAAAAATTAATGTAACTTCATTTTGGATAAAAAATATATAACTATTAGGTTATTTTTGGATTCTAAACCAAAAATAACCAAGGGTAGACCCATAGGGTGTTGTACCCAAAAATGGTTATTTCTTATGTTATTAGAAGGTTTAAGAATCTCACAATAAAATTGCAACTTTTTTAGCATTTTTCTAGAATTGTTGAATTTAAGCTTAAATTTAAATTTGCATAAGGTTTATGTAAACTTACCAAAACTTTAGCTAAACTTTAGGTGTTGTGTGTATTTACTGAATTGGAGAATGATTTTCCATAAATAATGTAAATACTGTGTTAGCTCAATTTAAAAGGGTTTGTGTCCATATTATGGCTTTAAAGAAATAAAAGGGAAAACCCCACATACAAAGGTGGGACAAAAGAAAAAAACCAAATAGAGCTGGAGTACCCAGCTTTTTGGATATGCAAGGATTCAATTAAGGCTGTTCACCTGTATTGGAGGATTTTCAATCTTATTTAAGCTTTGAGATTAGACTTTGATCCAACCTTGAAGTTTAAACTGGTTTTATCCAAATTTGGACAGGAATTTCAAGCTTACAAAGGGCAAATCCCAATATTCAAGCTTGAAATCAAGTTTTTAAGAACTTTCAAAGCTTAAATAAGCTTAAAAATTCAAAGCTACAAGTATCAAAAACTTGTCAAAAGCTATGGTTTGGTGTGTATTGCCATTTTATGTGGAAAAGTAGAAATAACTTGAGAATTTATTGAAAATACAATTCTTAATGAATTTGCTTGAAGAATTGGCAAAGCTTACAAATGAATGTTATCTGTGTATTAATGAAATTTCAAGTATCTTTTTTGAAAAGTTTTAATTTTTAATTAGCCTTGAAATTAACAAGCTCAATTATTATTAAAGAAAATTAATATTTCTTCAAAAATTAATTCATAATTCATCTTGAGAGATTCTTGGTTGAAACTTTATTTGTAAATTGTTCATGTGATGAACTTTAATATAAATAAGCTTATTTTACATTAAAACTCAAAAATAATCAATCCAAAAGAGGATTAAAGTCACCGGGAGTTAAGAATAACACTTGTAGCTTCAAATTGGAATTAAAAATAAGATACCTTGAGCTGAGAACCTTATTTTTAAGCATGGTTTTTCAGCTTTTACCTGAGCAAACCATCTATATGCATTATGAATCATGATAGATGCTCTGCAGGAATGGAAAGAGAATACACATCACTTTCTTTGCCAATAACCAATGATAATTTCAATAAATTTTAAATTTTAATGAATTAATATTTTATTAATTATAAAACCTTATTGTTGAAGTATTTTATTCTTTATTAATCTTACTTTAAATATTCAAAATACTAGAAATCAGATTGTTGTTTTAATCACCAATGAAAAATTTAATCATATAAAATTATTGTGCTTAATATCTTTCAAATCCATAAATTCCTCTCAAAAACTCTTGGATATTTTTTTATCATAAAGAAGTTGTTTTTATCTTTTAAAAATTGATTTTTGGCAAGTCTTTAACTTGAAGACATTATTTACTATAATCATTGTTTTTTTTGACTTGTTGTATTAAAAAGATATTATAAATAAGTTTTCTCTAACATTCTATATCTTTATTATCTATTATTAGTTTTTTATATAGGATTTTTCAAGAATAATCTCTGCACAGTGTGTGTGATAACATCTTTTTTGAAAAATATTTATATATTATTCATAAGTGGTTGATTATTATTATTTTCTATGTGTAATTCTCTCATTAAGAGCTTTAAATTTCTCCTTGTTGAAATTCTCAGTGACTATAAAAATAATAGAATAACTACAATTTATTATAATTATTAAGATTTTTATTATTATTAAATTATTTAATAATAATTAAAATTCTTTTCTCTATGATATTTGAAGAATTATATTAAAGTTGTGGTTATAATATTCAATTATATTATATTTTCTACTGAGGATAGTCATAATACTCTTGATATTTGATACTATTACCGAGATTTTAATAAACAAACCTTATGTTTGGGGGCCTAGCCATTATTGTAACCAATTTTCAGGACATAAATATATTCTAGACCTTATTGTACTGTTTTTTGACATACAGTTTCCATATTTACTTTGATATTGGCTTTTTTGGGATTTATCCCTTACAAATAATCTTTAAGATATTAATAAAGTGACTTTTATTAAGAATTTTGTTAAAAAAATACCATTGAGTGATTTGTAATAAACTCCTGTTGTATAACTAGTCGCCTTTTCAAATCACAGACTTGAAATTTATTCTTTGAGTTATTCTAGTATAGAGTGAATAATAATACAGTTTTGATTAATAGCTTATTAATTTCGTAATTATTATTTATTTGAGGAAAATAAAAAATCAAATAAAAAAACTGTTACTTAAAAACATTTTTCTTCAATTTGATGTAATTTTCCACAAATTACATTAAAGCAACTTCATTCAATAACCTGAGTTAATAAGTTATTTTTGTTCATTAATAAAATAACTTATATGATTTGTTTTCTCTAGTGTCATCTATCAGAGAAAGGTCATCTGAATCTAGTATCTCAGAGTCAAGTATTGAAATTCAAACCAGCCCAACACCAAGGGGTTTAATTACAAAAGAACGCTTTAAATGTCCAAAAGGTGAATTCAGTCCATTTTTTGGTCCAATTTGCTTAAATTGAAATGAACTTACTCCTACTAGAAGTTGAAGTAACTACTCCATCCAATCAAATGGATAGGGACCAGGACATTAAAGTCATAAATAAAAAAACAAGAATTTCAACCCAGAGGAGAGGCACAAATGGATAATTCCAGAACTTCCACCAGTTCCAAAAGGTTATCTAGCACCTTAGACACTCCTCTCGAGTGTCTTGAAGCTGAAATAACTGATATTCCTGTTGTCAGACCTGAATCATTTCTAACAGGAAAAAGTTGAGATATCCCAGTCTCAGTACAAGGACTGGTTTATGGCAGCAAAGTAGAAGGAGTGGCAACCTCTGCCAAGCCTCTGGATAAGGACCATGAACTCTTATATTCAAGTAAAGAAGCTCTTGGGCCCAGCAAAGAAAGGGGACCTTCTGAAGGGTTGGACAGCCATTTTTTGCAAAGGAAAAGTACAAAAGATAAAGGCTTGATTGAAAAACCAAAGAATGTTTTCAGAGGACCAGAAGAAAGAGCTGGCCCAAAAGAAGGACAACAGCCCAGTGGAAGCTCCTCAAGCCTCCACAATCAAGAATCCACCTCAAAAATTGTCAAAAAAAAGGAAAGAAGGCCCCAAAGAGAAATCAGAAGGGCAAGAAAAAGGAAAAGTCCAAGTGGAACGAACCTTACCCACAGAATTACAGAATTAAAAAGAAAGAAAAGACAGCCATGGACAATGTGTTCAATATGGAAAAAACTCTGATGGAATTAAAAACCAAGTAGGAGTAAAGAATGAATCAATCCTTTCCAAAGAAATAGACCTTGTAAAGCTTTTGTCTCAGGTTGAAACTTTTAATAAAGAAATTTTAGCAAAGTTTAACAATTTTGATTATATCTCACAAAGGCTGGATAGAGAAATTTTACAAGATAAAGAGTCACAAAAGAACATTATTGGTGTAGAAAATTTGAATAAGGACAATATTTTTTTGAAGCATATTTTCAAGAGAATTAAGTCCAAAGTTACTTTGATTAATCAACCAGATGATAATTCTATTTATCTTATTACTAAAAAATTGAAAGATTCAAGAATAAAAGTTCAAAACTTGGAAAATTCAACTGGACATAATTCAGCTCCTTTCCAAGAAAAAATTGGAAAAATATTCATAAAGCAAGACTTGAATTGAAAAAAGACATTAAATCAAGTGTTGATAATATATAACTGAAAAATGAGTTTCCAAGAAGCCATACACCAATTCTAGACAGAAATGTATTGAGCTTGAATAATGACTTAAATAATACCATTTCAAGCAATACAGAGGTGGAAACTTCCTGTAATTTCAAGGACATTACAAGATTAGATGAATGGTCAACCTTCAGTTGTTAAGGAGAATATAATAATATGGAATTTATGAAAAAAATGGATATGTTTAAAGAAGACCTCAACATACCAGATGAATATGTAAGTGCCAGCTTACACCCATTCTTTACCAAATTAGCAAAGAAATGGTATTATAAATTGAGACAAGACCATGTTAAACACTCCTAGCCTTGGTGGAAAGAAAAAATTATTTCCAAATCAGAAAATGATTCCTGGAGATTTATAATGGAAAATTCTTTTGAAGAAGTCATCTTTAATATTTAGAGAGACAGGCCCATGTCCTGGTTTCTCAAAAAGAAGGACAGATTAACTGCCCTTCATACCAATATGTCTGAAACAATGGTACATCAAAGGATATTAAGAAAGTGTGGTGGTGAACTTGAGCATGCTATAAGAAGCATATGTATTGAGACTTTCTCTAAGGAAGATTATATCAATGTCATGGAAGACATTACTACCAGAACAAATATTGGTGGAAATTGGTAAAACCCCCAATAGAAAATAATACTAGCAGGAAACTAATTTCAAGACCAAGTAAGCCACAAGAAAGAGCTCCTTTTAAATGTGATAAATGTGGAAGTACATCTCATTTGGTCAATACTTGTCAAAAAACAACAAGAATCAATGAGATAGAAATTGAAAAAGCTGAAGTCACAAAAGAAACAAATGATGTATCTTTACATGAAAGTGATTCTGAGCCTTCTGAAGAAGAAGAACTACCGGATCAGCTTAGTATAGAAAGTATTAATTTATTCTTTGAAGTCACAGAAGTGCATACTCACTTACCACAGTACAGTGATGAATGTATGGATCTCATACATGTGCAAGATGCTAAAATTCAGAAAACCAAGCCTGCTAGTAGTAAAGGTTATACAACCAGATCATCTTGTATCACTAATATTGTAATAAACAACAAGGAAGAAAAGATATAGCTTGACTTGGGTGCATTTTGCACTTGTGTTGGAAAACATTATCTCAAAAAAAGCTCACACCAACTGTCACAAGGAATTAATGCCAATTGAAGGTATAAAATTCAGCAGTGCTAGCCAGTGTATGTACCCTTTGGGAATTCTCAAAGCAGAAATGGTTTACTCATCCTGAAGGAACCATCACACTGAAATTTGAAGTTGTTAATATGAATAACTGCACTTCACAAAATTTTATACTTGGAAATGATTGTCTCAATATTTATGGTATTGATATTGATAATCATAAAGACAGATATTTCACTATAGGGGAAAATGAAAGGAAAAAATTTGCTTCCCTACTAGAAAAAAGGGAAATGAGTGTTTTCAGACAAGTAAAAAATTTTATGAAGGAAAAATTTGTGACAGATCACTTGATGGAAGCACAAGTCAGTTCTGAATTAACATTAAAAATGAAGGAAAACATTATTGAAATCTTATTTCAATATAGGGAAGCCTTTGCTTCTGATAATGAACCACAAGGGGCTATTAAACGCCATGAAGTTTTCATTATGCTTAATGTGGAAAGACCTTACCCTCCACTATTAAGAATACCAGCTTACACAGTTAGCCCCAGAGCTAGAGAAGCATTAAAAACTCATATTAATGAGCTTATGAAACTGGGAGTTCTTAGAGAGGTTGGACATAATGAGGAAGTAGAAGTAACAACCCATGTAATCAAAACTTGGAATAATGACAAAGCAACAATGGTTGGTGATTTTAGATCATTGAATACCTATACTATTCCAGACAGGTACCCAATTCCTAGAATCCATGAGACTTTGATTCAATTATCTAAAGAAAGATTAATCACTTCCATGGATGCCCTCAGAGGTTTCCATCATATTTTTTTGACACCTAATGCTAGGAAGATATTGAGAATAATTGCTCATTGTTGTTCATATGAATACTTGGGGATGCCTTTTGGAATTGGAAATGCACCCTGTCATTATCAAAGAATGATGAATACCATTTTCCAACATGGGTTATAAGAGGGATTGTTAATCATTTATATTTATGACATTATTATTTGTTCAGAAACCTGTAAATTTCATTTAGAGAGACTTTAATTAGTATTTAAAAATATTCTTCAAGTGAGCATGAAAATATCTCTCAAGAAATTTGATTTTGGATTTTAAGAGTTCAAAGCTCTAGGACATGTAGTCTCAGGACTAAGGCTTGGTATTGATAAAAACAAAGTGGCTGCAGTCTTACTGAAGCAAATTCTTCAGAACAAGAAAGTAATGATGTCTTTCTTAGGATTTTCCAGTTATTACAGGCAGCACCTTAAATATTTTGCAATCCATGCCAGATCATTGTACAAAATTTGTGATCAACAAAATGGCCTTGAAATGACACAAGAAAGGATTCAAGCATATGAAAAGATAAAGTATACCTTAAGCAATGCACCATTATTATTGGATCCAGACTGGAAAATTCCTTTCAACCTCCATATTGATGCATGTAGTGAAGGTCTAGGTTCAGCTCTTTATCAATTTCAGAGTGTCAATGACAAGCCTTATGGAGTTCCCCTTTGTTTTATCTCAAGAAAAATTAAACCTACAGAGTCTAGACATGGAGAAAGCCAAATGAAGTTCCTTTTCCTTGTTTGGGCTCTGGAAAAACTTCATTATTATCTTTATGGTAGTGTGTTTGAATTAATTACTGATTGTAATGCAACAAAATCACTTTTTAACATGAAAACTCCAAACAGACCAATGTTAATATGGAAAATTGCTATACAGGAGTATAGAAGCAATATGAACATAGTAAATAAAGCTGGAAATATTCACAGGAATGCTGACGGTTTGAGTAGATGGGCATTACCCAAAAACTCTGATATTCCTGCTTATGGTTCTGAAAATGCACAACCCTATATTCCAATTGAAGGAATTAACATCACATACTTTGGAATAGAATCCTTTGAATAAGTTAGAGAAATGTATAAGCAATATACAAATTTCCATATTTTTAATTCTCTACTTGACAGAGATTGCAAATATGCAGCTTTGGAAAACATCTTATGATAAAGAAAGATTACATTTATTTGCTAGTATCTTATTTCATAGATCTAAACACACCTGTTTAATGGTCTTATGTGGTAGAATGTTAATTAACACAATATTACTAGATTTCCAGGACAACATTTATTTGGGACATTCTTTTGAATACAGAACAATGGAAAGAATTAAGAAATTCTCTTGGTGGCCATCTTGGAGAAAAGATGTCATTGAGTACTTTCAAAGTTGTGACAGGTGTGAGAAGGCCAATAAAGCTATTGGCAAAACATTTGGCTTAATGATTTATCTCCATGAACCAAGTACCCCATGGGAGGTGGTTCATATGGATTGAGTAACTGCTTTACCAACTGGTGGTGAAAAACGTTACAATGCAAGTGTTGTTATTGTATACAAATATAGCAAAGCTCCAATCTTTTTACCATTTCATAAAGATGACACAGCTAAACATACAGCTTCATTGATTTGAAATAGAGGTATATTTCATGCTTGCCTCTTTAAAAATATTATTAGTGATAGATACCCAAAATTTAAATCAGCCTTAAGGACAAATTTACATAAGATTTTGGGTAAAAATCTATCATTATCAACAGCTTACCATCCAAAAACTGATTGATCAGCAAAAAATGATTCAGAACATTGATTAAATTATCACAATATTTTGTGCTTATTGCCTGCAGTATAAAGATTCTGATTTATTTACCCATGATTGGTGTACACTTATAACATATACCAGAATTGGAATTAGCCTACAAGAATTCTATCCATGCTTCAAAAGGAAATACTCCTGCAATGTTGGAAAAAGGATGTGATCCTAAACTTCCAGCTTATATGTTGAATAAAGACTTAGTTGATATTCATCCAACTTCATCAATCTTTGAGCTATTTCTTGATAAAGGGAGGCATCATGCAGATAAAAGCATGGCTAATGACTTTGAATATGCTCAACAAAAGTGGGAAAAAGTTATAAAACCCCATAATAAAATTTAGGGGACTTGATACTAGTTTCAACCTTGAACTGCAACAAAATGAGAGGCACAAAGAAATTGAAAGATTCCTCTGCAGGAAAATTTATCATCAAAGCCCTTCACGGGACAAACGAAGTGCAAGTAGAGCTTTCAGGAGAATTGGAAAATAAACATACAGCTTTCCCTGTCAGTCTAGTAAAGCATTACATTTCAAGTGATAAGGAGTTATTTCCTTTGAGAAATGAAACACCCTTAGAATGACCACCACTTGATCAAATTGAAGAGAAAAAAGTACTAAACATCTTTAAAGAAAGAATAATTAGGGGAAAAAATGCACAAGAATACTTCATCAGGTACAGAAACCCACAACATGAAGATAAGTGGCTTTCAAAAAGCAAAATACCTGTGCCCAAGGGTTTCTCAGAATATTCAGGAATAAAAGAAGACCAATTCCTCAATAAGACATTTGAATTGTGTGCTTTACATACCTAAGAGTATAGGTAGAGAGGCTGGAAGGTGGATTATACCCCCCAATTCAATTTGGGGTATACTATTAAGGCAAAATTGTAGTACAATTTGTTTTGAGTGGTAGGTAATGTGAGCCTTTGATATATGTATGATATACCGGTAAGGCCAAAAATAACTTCTTATGAAGTTTATTTAGTATTTTACAGATTTATCAATTGGATGCAAAATAAAAAATTATAAAAAATAAATACAAAGTTATTTTAGATAAACAAAGCTACAATCATTAGGTCATTTTTGGATTCTAAACCAAAAATAACATAAGGTAGACCCATAGGTTGTTGAACCCAGAAATGGTTGTTTCTTATTCCCTTAGAAGATTTCAGAATCTCACATTACAATTGCAACTTTTTTAAAATTTTGTTAAAACTGTTGAATTTAAGCTCATTTAAGCATAAACTTAAATTTGCATAAGGTTTATGCAAACCTACCAAAATTTTAGTTAAAATTTGGGTGTTGTGTATATTTAATGAATTTGCTAAGGATTTTCCATACAAAATGTAAGTCCTGCATGAGCTCAATCAAGAAGGGTTTAAGGCCATAGTATGTCTTCAACAAAATAAAATGGCAAAATCCATGCAAAAAGGTGGGACAAAGGAAAACAAACAAACAGAGATTGGGTACCCAGTGTTTTGGATCTGCAAGGATTCAATTAAGGTTTTCCGCCTGAATTTGAGGATTTTGAACCTTATTCAAACTCTAAGATCAGACTTCAATCCAACCTCAAAGTTTAAATTGACCTTATCCCAATTTGGACAGTAATTTCAAGCTTCCAATGGTTAAATCCCAATATGCATGGTTGAAATCAAGGTTTTGAAAACTGTAAAAGATTAATTAAGCTTAAGACTTGAAAGTTACAATTATCAAAATCTTATCAAAAGCTAAGGTTTGTTGTGTATTGCTATTGAACCTTGAAAAATAGCAAGAACTTCATTAATTCATTGAAAATGCAATTCTTAATGGATTTGCTTGGAATTTCACACAGCTTGAGAATGAATTCTAGCTGTGTATGAATTAATTTTTAAATATCTTTTTTAAAAAAAAATTAATTTTTAATTAGACTGTAAATTAAAAATTTCAATTATCCTTAAAGAAAATTAAGATTTCTTTATAAATTAATTAAAAATTCTGTTTTGGATATTTTTTCTTCAAGCTTTATTTTTAAGTTGTGCATGTAATAGAATTGAATATAATTAGACTTATTTTATATGAAAACTCAAAAAAAATTGATCAAAGAGAGGATTAAAGTCACTTGGAGTTAAGAATAACATTGGTAATTTTGAATTGGAATTAAAAATAAGTTAACTTAAGTTAAGAACCTTCTTTTTAAGAATGGTTTTTCAGTTTTAACCTGAATACATCCTATATATCCATTATGAATCATGAGAGCTGCTCTGAAGGCATGGAAAGAACCTACACATCACTTTTTTGCCAATAACCAATGATAATTCCAATCAATTAGAGATTTGAAACAAGTAATATTTTATTAATTAGAAAATCTTATTATTGAAGTATTTTATTAATTATTTTATTCTCTATCAATCTTAATTTAAAGATTTAAAATACTAGAAATCAGATTGTTGTTTTAATCACCAAGAATATATTTTATTATATAAAATTATTGTCTTGAATATCTTTTCAATCCACAAATTCCTCTCAAAAAAATCTTGAATATTATTTTATCATGAAGAAGTTGTTTTTATGTTTTGAAATATTGATTTTTGGTGTGCTTTTAGCTTATAAGAATTATTCAATATAATAACTGTTGTTTTTTGACTTTTTGTATTAAAGAAATATTGTAAATAAGTTGTCTCTAAAATTCTATATCTTTTTTTATCTATAATTAGTTTTTTTGGATAGAATTGTTTGAGAATTATCTCTTCACCGTGTGTGTGATCATATCTTTCATAAATAATATTTATATATTATTCAGAAGTGGTTAAATATTATTATTTTCCACATGTAATTGTCGCATTAAGAGCTTTACACTTCCTATTTGTATAATTGTCAGTGACTATAGCAACAATAGAATAATTATAATTTATTATAACTTTTAAGATTTTCTTTCATTATTAAATCAGTTAATAATAATTAAACTTATTTTTTTATATAATTATTTTTAATAATTACATGAAATTTGTGGTTATAATATTCAATTACATTATATTTTCTACTGAGAACAGTCACAGTACCATTGATATTTGATACTATTATCAAGAGTTTCATAGACAAACCTTACACTTATCAGTTTACTGAAGATTTTGGACAAGTTATGAGAAAGACAAGATAAAGCTACAACAATTAAAAGAACTCTTTCAAGAACATTGAATTGAATGATTTTCCTCATTCAATCAAAATGCAAATAATGCCAAATTTGGGGAGGCATTCTTGATTTTGTTATTCAAGGGTAAATCTGGCTTTTTTCAAATGAGCTTCCAATGATCTGGGGAGGCTTATGTATAGCTGAGTCAAAACCTGAGGTATCTGATCACACATTGATTTACAAAAAAGAACAAAAACCCAAGCTATCCGACTGCACGTAATATTGCAAAAAACAACACACCTTTGCTCATGGTGTGATACAGAAAGGTTTTCTGTTTCTTTTTTAGTCTGGACTTGTGGCTGTGTCTGTAGCAATAACTTCTTCCCAGCTTTCTCTTTATCTTCAAAACTATTGGATGTATTGAATTCCATCTTTATTTAGTTTATTTTTCTGGTAAGCTTGAAACTGATACTAATGGTATGGAATCCCACAGGAATGTACAAAATTATGTGCAGATGGCCTGTCAGAACATATCTGTGAGGAGCCCAGATAAACATTTTCACCCTGTATTGGGAAAGGTGACCGTATGTGGTTTCAAAACCACATCTGAGCCCAATACAGGATTAAAAGGGCTGTATAAACAACAAGCCTTCCCTTGAGAGTGCAAAATCTTCACTATTTGTGTGTGGACAGAACCAGAGGTATTTTCCACCCATTTATATGAGAAAAAAGGACCTTTCTTTTCCCAAAGGAGGAATCCCCATCCTTCTCTTACATTCCTACATAGAAATTCTTTTTACCAACAGTTATACTCTTTGAAATGATCAGGTATAATTATTGTTTTAAATCCTGGAGTTATTATTATAATAAACCAATACATAATAACTAAATCCTAAACTCTTAAAAGCACTCACCACCACTTTATCCTCATAGTAAAGCCCCATAAACACTATCATCACTATTTCTTACTTATTACTACACATCAAAGTGATAGTTAGAGCTTGTAACCACTATTTCATAGCCTCATCATAGAATCAACCTGATATTTTTTGGGCCTGGCTGTGTTTTTGAACTTATTTTTGGAGGTTTTGGCATAAAAAGTTAGTTTTTCAATAATTTTTATTTCTAATTATCATTATTTTTTTCAGCATAAAAAATAATTTTGATAAAAATAAAAATATATTGAATATCATATATTGTTATTTTTCAATGTTATAAAGTCTTATACCACTGTTTTTGCCTCTTTTTTATATTTTGACATGTTTTAATAAAAAATTAATCACCACAGACAAATTTGGGTATATTTTTTGATATAAAAACATAAAACCCTTATAATATTCTTTCAAAATAATAAATGATTACCCCTGTACTGTAAATAACAGCTTCAGAATGTGTGGCTGAATGTATTAATAGTTTAAATTATTCACATTGTAGCACCTTTTTTACATTTTTTTTATTAATTACAGAATAGTGTGTGAGATACTTCAATTACAGAATTAACTCAAACATCTTTATGACCATATTTCTGAGCATAAAAATTGATAAATTAAACTTTAAAGTCATAAAAATAAGGATACAATACACCCATATATTGTATCAGATGCTATTCTTTGACATGCAGATGCATGATAAGAGTATTAACTGAAAATAAGCGCTCATTCTGTGCTTCAGTGGAAGAAATTTTCCTCCCACTGGACAGCTAATCATATAGAAGCCCCTCGGTGACACCATCTGAAACAGGACATGCACAGAAGGCTAAAGACAAAAGGAATAGTGAAGTCCTTGTCACAGCCAAGGAGTGGACACCCATTGCCACTCCCAGAACTAGAAAACCATGAATTTCTGCTTCAATCCAAGGTGAAAAAACTTTGGAAACTTGCAAAGAGAAAATAACAATTATTAACTCTGCTGTAACGTCTAAAGGGAAATTTCCAAAGGCAGTCAACCACATGTTTTTAGAAGGCACATTCAAAGGTAAATACCCCAAAAAAGAATCTGTTTTACTGTTTTCCCACACTTATAGAATGTTACCTATACACCTCAGAGACCTTTGAGTTCCAAGGAACCATACAAGTGAAAGATAAGGACTGTTGAGAGCCAGAAGATCAGGGTATAGACACTATGGTATATTTCAGAAAACTCAGCAAAAAATTATTCCCATGCTTCCATTCACCTTCCAATTGAAAAGGAACCTCAAACCAGAGGACTTGAAGGATATAGATCAAGTTCTTCAGCTCATCCACTCCTCAAATACTTGTTCCAATTGAGCATGGAAAACAAGAGATTAAACCTAGAATCACACTGGGAAAAACTTGGAGCAAGCTTTCAGAAGACATATCTCAAAGAGATACCCTTCAAAGACCCTATGGGAATCACCAAAGGTTGTAATCTAAACAGGAAGTTTGGACTCATAGAGGAAAGGGAATCCAGAATAAGGAAGAATTGAGCCACTATACAAGCCAAAGAAGAACAATTGAGCCAGAAAGAGAATACTCTTATCACTTCAGTCTCACAAGGAGTTGAAAACCAGCTCAACTCCCCAGTGGCTTCCTACCACTCAAAATTCAACAGCTAAGTGGCCAACAGTAACCATTCTTCACAATCCCAGGTATTTTCCAAGAGAAGACCAGGAAAAAGAGGAAGAAACAAGACTTCTTTCGACAAGAGGCAGAAAGAGTTAGAAACAATTATCCAGAAGCTGTTGGAATTAGTGAAAGAAGTACAAAAGAGCCATAAATATCTGTAAATACTCCTGATAGAATGAGTAGCCCACTATTATAAATAACATGCCCCTTAGAATGAACATAATGATTTTATAACTGAGAGTAACATAACCAGAAATGAACTGTGGTTAAAAATGTACCAATTTTCAGAGAAAACTCAAAAATAGTTTCAAAACCTCAATAATTATACATCAAGGTTACAGGAGGCAAACACCCTACAAACCAAAACAATACATGCCTTTTGGAAGGACTATACAAAATTGAGTAAAGCCTCAGAGGAGACAAACAGAATAGTAAGCTATGTCTTAGAGAAGTAACATTACTCCAAAAGGGAAATAGTATATATAAGCCAACAAGTCGAATATCTGGACCAAGACAAGAAAGAATTGTTCAATGTCTGCCAAAACATAAACCCACAGACACACGACTAAATTTCAGGTAACATACATACTCCAAACCAACAAGAGGAAATCAAACCAGATTACCCAATATAAAATAAGCAAAGAGCCCCATCACAAGATTAGGATAGAGATAATATGTGTTATTCAGAGAAGGAAGCACTGAAAAAAATTCCAGAAGCCAGAGGTTGTCCCAAATACTCTTGTGTAGGAGAATATGATCATATGGAGCTCATTGATTATATTGATGGACTCTTCATTGATTTACCAAGTATACCAAATACTAGAATCTATGAAGAACTAAAAGGAAATGCTAGTATATGGTACACATAAATGAAAGAAATTCATGGAAGAAGGAACTGGCCATGGTGGAATAGTAAAATAATCCAGAAAGTACAGTAATGGTAAATGGATATGGCAAAAAATATTTCATTCAAAAATTACAAGCTTTGAGCCTTTGAGATATGACCGCATATCCAAAAAGGTCACAAGAAAACTTTACAATAATTATTCTTTTAAATAATTATCTTAACATAAGTAAAAATACCATAAAAAGGAATAAATGCTGAATTAACTTAGAATATGATGAAAAAACATTTAAAATCAATTAGATAATTAGATTATTCATGATAAAACACACATATATCATTTTTATGGCATATCTGTAAAGTCAATACTTCATGAGTAATAAGTAAAAATACCATAAAAAGACATAAATTCCTCTTTATCTCAGAAGCCAATGAGACAACATGTGTAATAAATTGAATAATTGTATTTCGCATGAAAAATACACATAAAAAAATTTATTTCATTTCTCTAAAGTTAATACTTAAGGAATCAAGCTGAATATATGCGCTTTTATAATCAGTGCATACATTCATGGTTTTTAGGTAATATCTCCTGAAATGTAAATGATAGAGAGTTAAGCCAAAAATAAAGTCAACATGGGATGAATTTGGAAATACAGATTTGAAATTTATTTCACAAGTTACATGCAAGTTTATGACTTGTAAGGGTTTATTGAATAAAATTGCTAGAGCTGTTGACCACTTTGTTGTGAAGGTGGTCCAAAATTAGAATAAAGTGAATATTTAGGCTCTACCAGCTCATATGTGAAGAATGATGTATTTCCCATCATAATATTCAAGGTAAAACCACCTGAAATCATGGTTGGAAGTTTAAAATAGTAGGTTTTGACAGAAAAGATGAGTTACAAGAAAACTCATCAAAAATAGAGTTTTGATGATGTAATGAAATGCTCTTGGAAGGTTAATTAGGACATGTCAAGCTATCAGAATCATCTTTCTGAACTTCCTTAGCATGTAAAACCTAAAAGCTATTAATTATCAAAGTTTAAGCTTAAAATTGATCATGTATGATCACTCACCAGAATCTTATTTTAAGTGTAACAGTCATATGAGTGATACAGCTGGTTAATACTATTGGATTATGATTAATACTGAAAAAATACACAAAGATTAGGCTTCTTCCAAGCCTATGATGTCATCAAATGTAGAGTTATAGTGATAAATCTAAATAATGGCATAATACTGAGATAAGATGGATCAATTATGATGTAATCATCACTAAGACTTAGAATACTGATCAATTTCAGTGGATACTATCAGTAAACGTGTACTAGAAGCCTGTTGGACTCTAGAAGGGAGGAATTTACTTTAAATAGAGCTCTTTTTACTCTATTTCCCCTTCAGATGCATCAAAAACAATAAAACACCAAACAAAAGAGGAAAAATTCATTATTTATATATAAATCTTTTATTTTATAGAATGAAAAAGGTAATCTTTATTATAATAATCAATCCTGACGTGATTACTCCATTTTTCCAGTTGTTTCTGCTATACTTCTCTATAACTCTTATTTTCCACATAAAATTAAGAATATTTGTAATTTCTCTTACTTTATTTTTTGCAAATACAATTTAAATAAGTTTTATTTACATTTTTTGGCGTAAAAACTTTCAAATTTATAATTTTAAGTGTTAAAAGTAGGTCACTTTCTCTTTTACAATAACTTCTCTCTATTATTACTTTTAATAATTCATTTCTTAATATAAATAGTATTTATATTAATATATAAAATTAATATTGGTAATATTATTGTTATTAATTGTTTTTTATTATTAAAACACAATTTTTTACGCCTTTATTATTTGCTGGTAGCAATAATAGAAAGCTTTAAACATATTAACTATTCTATATTAATATATTTATTTTTTTATAATATAAATTATATTATTATATTTATTTAATCAAATAATAATTTTACGCCATAATTATGATAATTCTTTATTTTCTTCATTAAATTAATAAGGAAACTCATAGTACAATAAGTGAAATATTCGAAACATTTACTTATTGTTTCATAGTCAAACCTTACACAAGTACTCAGTGGACAAAGCACCTTATGAGTGGTTTCTTGAACCATCTAAATAACTTGAAGCCATTGATCCCCATATTCACACTCAGATGAGGAATCATAAACTCCTGACAAAATTACCAGGAGAGCTAGAAAATTCAGTTAAATTCATATGCTAAAAAGATTGCACTATAGATGATTATTCCAATAACTTGAAATATATAAGGAATAGAAAAGCTATAGGCAGATATTCACAATATAAAGGCAATATTTTCAAAAAGAAACAGCCTTTCAGAGTTGAAATCAAAGACAAACCCAAATGAAAGGTAGCATAATTACTTGTGAAGAACTATTGTCAGAATTGTGGATCCACAGAACACTATTCCAAAAACTGTCAAAAAGCAAATAAAACATTCTATGCTATTGAAGAATTCACAGGGGAAAAAACAGACAGAAGAATATGACTCCAACTCTATGGGTAATTCTATCAGAGAAAACTCTGATGATTACCAATACCCAATAGAGGAAAATATGGTGGATTACCAAGAGAAAACCCAGTTAGAAATACAGGAACTACAGCTGGAAGCAACCCTGTCACAGGACACCACTAACCACAACCTTTGCAAACACACTGAGTATGCACAGACATTCTTATTGACACTCAATAAGCGTATGTCCTATCTACATGGCACAACCACTAAGATTGCAGTTTGGGTTGACAATTATCAACACCCACTAATCATTTTAAGTAGATAACACTACTCCATAGTAGCCAAAAACCATTTGGAAATTTATTTTTCAAATTGAGAAGCCAAAATCTTGCCTACCAAAGCAAGGTACTTCAAAAGTTCTTTAGGCAAGATGAACTCCATAGGAACTATTATAAAAGAGATAATAATACCCCAAAAGAAGGGAAAAATCAGGATAAATCCAGAGCTTGAAGTTATTAAATATGTATACATCCAAGATTTCCTACTGGGAACAGATTACCAAAGTATGTATGGAATTGACATTTAAAACAGTAAAAACAGGCACATTACCATAGGTACAAACAAGGAGAAGAATTTTCCCTTGATATATACCATATATCAAACCAGGATCACTTATAAGAATTACTGAATTAATCAAAAGAGGGATCATTCATTTCTAGCCTCACAAGTAAACAGAAACTCAGATTACTGAAAATACTGAGGAAGAATAGACCAGCTTTTTACATAGGGGAAGAACCATTAGGAAAGATTAGAGGCTATGATATAGAATTGTATTTGAATTGGAATAACCCAATACACCCATTCTGAGAAGACCTCCATGTTCATACATCTTAGAGCCAAAGAAAGAACTTGAGAAACATGTCAATGAACCCCTAGATATTGATAAAATCTGCAAGATTGGACATAATGAGATTTTGAAAGTAACCACATCAATCCTAAGGACTTGTAATGATGGCAAATCTAGATTTTATGCATACTTCAGAGCACTGAATAGTTAAACTCAAGCCAACAGGTACCCTATACTAAGGATACCCCATGCCCTAGACAAATTAGCAAAAGCCAAATACATTACTAAGATGGATTTTATGAAAGGGTTTCACTATAATTGAGCTGAGCCAAACTCCATTAATTTACTCAAAATTATATGCCATATGGGTATATATGAGGATACCAGAATGCCGTTTGGCATCAAGAATGAACCAGCCCACTTCCAAAGGATGATGGAAACATTGGAAGTATGGATAATAGTATACATTGATGATATTATCAAATACTCAGAGAAATGGGAAAAACATTTGAAATACATAGAAAAAATTATTCATTAAATGCACACCCATTGATGTGAAAGTTTAACTTAAAATTTGTAGCTTTGGCCAACAGGAATTGTTGGCACTAGGACACAAGGTTTCAGGCCTTAGCTTGGCCATAGACCCAAAAAAGTAGAAGCAGTAATTCAAAAGCTAGTACCAAATAGCATTAAATAAATTCAATCTTTCTTAGGACTCTCAAGATACTAAGGAAACCACATCATGAGCTTTGCAGACATAACCAGTAACCTATATAATCTATTTTCAAGGGATGTGGTTTTGAAATCACCAATGAAAGGGGGCATGCATATGAGAAGATCAAAAATGAACTCACTAATGTACCTGTCCTTATGGTACCTGACTTTCAACTTCCATTCAAGTTATACATGGATGCAGCCACAAGTCAGCGATTGGGAGAAGACCTGCACCAGAGATGAATTATGGATGGTGAGCCTAGAGAAGTTTTAATCTGTTATATTTCCAGGAAAATGTAATATTAAGAGGCCACATATAGGGTAACTCACACAGAATGCCTATTCCTAGTATGTGCCTTAAAGAACTCCATTACTATCTAGAGGGATAATACTTTAAATTTTACACAGACTACACATAACTCACGTTTTTACTCAACAGCTAGACAGCCAATAGTCACAGTTCAAGGTGGAAAAGAACAATTAAAGAGTATATAGGTAATATTACCATCATATACAAGAAGGGAGAAATCCAAACCAATGCAAATGGCTTTAGTAGATGGGCACTAGATATTGTAAAAGGCAACCCAGATTATGAACCAGAGGTAGAAGAACAAATTTCTATCCACATTATGTAAGTAGAAAGGAAAAGGAACTTCAGGTTCTCACAGTGGGAACCAGAAAGCTGTGCTCAACCTGTGGGAATGATGAACCAGATGATACAGAAACACCTATATTGGGGATGAGCTCCTCAGAAATTCATACTGAGTTTTTTAACGCAGTAAATAAATCTTATGAAAAACACAAACGGTGAAGCATACTGACATCACTCCTACAACATGAATATAGGAGGCCAGAGCTGGAATATTAGCTAGAGGAACCTTGGGTGAGGGACTATAAGGAAAACAAGTTTTTCCTTATTGATGGACTCCTTTATCATAGCAAGAAAACACTAGTTTGCTCATAGTGATAGACAGAGATCATATCACACTGAATATTCAAGAATTTACTGAATTCCCTTATATGGGACACATTAGTGAAGACAGAACCAAGGAGATGATAGCAATAACAGCTTGGTAGCCTCAGTGGGAACAAGAGTTGGGTAGTTACATCAACATTTGTGATAGATTCCAGAAGGAAAACAGAAAACATGGGAAGAAGTATCAACTACTCCAACACATCTAGAAGGCCAAACACACATGAGAGATCATTAACATGAGCTGGATAACATGACTTGTCCCAGGAGGCAAGAAAAGCCACAATGCTTCCCTAGTCATATTGGACAGGTTTAGCAACAGCTTTATATGCTTACCATTTCTGTGAGCCTTAGAGGTATTTTCATATACCCAAAAGACCACAAAGGATAAATTAAGATACAAATATAAATAAAATAAATTCATTTATATTATAAAAATAAAAATTGAAATATAAATACAAATTTATATTTAAAAATCAAAATTTAATCATAATTTAAAAATAAAATTACAATAAAATTTAAAATTATGAAAATACATTTTTACTTGTAAAAATTAAGTAAAAATGAATTTTTAATAAAAATTATGAAATGAAAATATTTTTGGTAAAAAGTTATATAAAATATATTATAACCTTCTATGCAATAAATAAACATAAAGAAATTATCAGACCATTGGATTCCCCATAAAAAATAAAGTGGGGTCACTTCTGGATGAAATTTCTGTAACTCATCTCTAAATAAGTTTAAATTAATTTCTTAGTATTTTTTGTACAAAAATATGCAAATATTCAAAACCTTGATTTAATTCACACCACATGTGGTGTTAACCATCAATTTTTGTGTTAAAACTGAGGTGTTTTGTTTAGTTTAAAAGTTATGAGGAATTGAAGTATTTTCAATTGAAATGTCAAAATGTGTGCATGTATTACATAAGTGAACTTTAAATTACAAATGAGGTATCAATTATTACAGATGTGTAGTTAAAAACTCAATTGAATTACATATGTAAATTATAATTGTATTAAATGATAAGGAATTAAAGAAAAAAAATTGGAAAGATTAATTCTGGGGGGGAAAAGACACTCTAGCTCTAAGGGGGAGCTAGACCCCCAAACTTCTTTCTGACTTGCGTGGGATGTCAAAATCCCCACAAAATTTCATTCCTTTTGGCCTGGAATTGAGTCACAGGGTCTGTGACTCAATTGATTATGAGGTTTTTCTACCAACCAGGGTAGTCTTAACTGCTGCCAAGAGGGTAAAACTACCCTTAAGTTAAATCAATGTTAGTAAAAAAACCTTTAACTGGTTTCTACGCCTTCTACACACATTCTGACGTTTTTTGAAGGCTCTAGACCAGGTATCGCTATAGTAATGGCTGATCTAAGGGTCTAAAATGGCTAAAAATAGCAAAAAATGGCTTAAACCAACCCTTTTTTGGTCTAAACCAGGGTTAAATGATGCCATAATAGGCTTTTCTGTTGTCAGACTGTTTTTCACAACTGACAAGAGTAAATTTTACTTCTGGAGTAACCAAACTGATAGCTATAAAAGAATGTCTTCTTTGTCCCACTTTTCTCTTCATGTTAGAATCTTTTCCTTTTATAATTAGTTTAAACACTGTTGAACCAATCAATAAAAGATTGCAACCACCCTTTTTTAAACATTTCGAACCTTTTAACCACGTGAAAAGATCATTATAGTCATTTTTTATAACTCTTATAATCATTTTTACCCCTGAACCACCCCAAAAATGAATTAAAGCATCTCTCATCACTGTTAACTTTGTCACTTTGTTTCCAAATTCACTCTGGTCACTTTTGGGCGTATTTTCTCTTTAAATATCTTTTTAAAGACTTTGTTTTTGACTTAATTGCTTGCAGTTTTTTTCTCAATTAATTACAATTGAAATTGCTCTTGAAGACATTTCTTTTGTAGCCTTAAATATCTCTTGTAGAGTATTTTTGGATAAATCTTTATTGTTGGTAAAACAATAAATTTTTATTATATTATTGTTTTATACTTCCAAAGTTAAAAGCAATAAAATTAGCATGTTTTCTCTTTAAAAATACTATTTCTTACTATTTTTAAATAATTTTACCTTCTACAAATTTTGAGGACAGGAAAAGTACTGGGTATTTTATCAAAGTTTCATATCCACACCTTACATTTGGGGGCCCAGCTGTGATATTTTACCTGTGGAATAATTTTTTACTTTTTTCAATCTTTCTCTTATGTTGAAAAATTTGAAAATATATATAAAATACTTATAATTCAAAAAATCCTTAAAAATAATAATAATTTCTTTTTATAATTGTAAGTGAGGCTTTATTTTTTATTTCTCTTTTGAAAAAACTTTTTTTACTTAATGAATCATCTTTTTTTCATTCACTTTAGTGTCTGAAAATGTCATAAGACAAGAAAATATTGAAACAGCCTCCACAGTTACTAGCATTATTCCTGAAAGCACTGTGATTTCGGATCATAATAGCACTGATATTATAACTCAGAATAACCAACAAGAGCCAATTTCTTCTGAATTGATCAACTTTGATATCAGTAATACTCTTCAGAAAGCTAAAAATTTGGCAAACAGTAAGTTTTTGACCTAAAATTACTATTTTAAACCTTTTTAATCATAAAATATGCCTTCAACCAGATCAGGAGCAAGCTATAAGCCCCCAAGCAGCTCCCAAAAAGGTCATAGACATGATTGTGGCAGAAGCCAATCAGATACAGAAGGACAAGGGTCAGTAAAAGACTTCCACAACAGTAAATTGTCCAATTTTGAAGCTGATTACACTATTTTACCTTCAAAAAGAGCTGACACCATCACAAGAAGCCTCAGTGGACATTTACAAAGCCAGCCAGAAGGCTTACAACAATGCACTGCAGCACAAAGAGTACCAGAGCCTTTCAGATCTGTGTAAAAACTGCATGAACTCATACCTGACTGTAAGAAAATTCCTGGGCCATCCCAACACTTGCAAGTTACTCAATGGATTCCATCAATTGATGGAAAAGAAGAATATGATGCTTTTAACAGCAGAATGGAGGAAAAACAACCCTCCACCACCAAAGCAAGTGCCAAGGCCAGCAGAAGGAATTCCAACATGAAAAAAAAGCCACAGGCGCAAAACAAGGGCAAAGGGAAGGCACCAGTCCCAAAGCCCTACAGCCAGGGCTACAGGATTCCAAAGATTCAGCAGGATGCCATGTAAAATGTATTTCAGATGGCCAGAACCATGATGGAATTACAGAAGAAGGAGAAAGCCAGATTAAGATTCCAGAAATAATTTGTGACATATTTGATTCCATCCCAGAGTTGTATGAAGCTATAAATGACGTGAAAAAACACCTTTCTGATAAAAATGAAACCATTTGTAACAACATTAAAATAAACAACTTGAGTCTGTGCCAAATTAATAAAACACTTATTTGTTTTGAAAGAGTTTTAAGAACAATTAAAACTTCAAATAATGATAATTTTTTGGCAATAAAATAAATGAACAATCCGTCATTATTCAAGAGTTAACAGACAAATGTTCTAAATTCAATATTGATGACATAATTGAAACAAGAATAAAACAATACATGAGGAGGAATTAAAGGAAAAAATAAATTGGAAAGATTAATTTGGGGGGGAAAGGAACTCTAGCTCTAAGGGGGAGCCAGACCCCCAAAATCGTTTGTGACAGGAATGAGATGTCAAACTCCATGCAAAGGTTCATCACTTTTGGCGTGGAATTGAGTCACAGGGTCTGTCACTCAATTGATGATGAGGTTTTGATACCAACCAGGGTAGTTTTAACTGTTTCCAAGAGGGTAAAACTACCTTTAATATGAGATAATCTTAGTAAAAACAGCTTTAACTGGTTTCTACGTCTCTTACACTCATTCTGACGTGTTTTGAAGGCTCTAGGCCAGGTATTACTATAGTAATGGCTGATTTAAGGGTCTAAAATGGCTAAAACCAGGCCTTTTTTGGTCTAAACCAGGGTTCAATGATTCCATAATTGCATTTCTTTTGTCAGAGTTTTTTCAACGACTGACAAGAGTAAATTTACCTTTTGGAGTAATAAAATTGATGGCTATAAAAGAATGTCTTCTTTGCCCCACTTCTCTCTTCATGTTAGAATCTTTTCCTTTTATAATTAGCTTAAACACTGTTGAACCAATCAATAAAAGATTCCAACCACCCTTTTCATATCATTTTAAACCTTTTAACCACGTGAATAATCATTATAATAATTTTTTGTAACTCTCATAATCATTTTTACCCCTGAACCACCTCAAAAGTGAATTAAAGCATCTTTCCTCACGGTTAACTTTGTCACTTTTTTCCAAATTCACTCTGGTCACTTTTGGGAATGTTTTCTCTTTAAATATCTTTTTAAAGACTTTGCTCTTGAATTAATTGCTTGCAGTTCTTTGCTCAATTAATTCCAATTGAAATTGCTCTTGAAGAAATTTCTTTTGTAGCCTTAAATATCTCTTGTAGAGTATTTTTGGATAAATCTTTATTGTTGGTAAAACAATAAATCTTGATTATATTATTGTTTTATACTTACAAAGCTGAAAAAAATGAAATTGGCGTGTTTTCTCTTTAAAAATACTATCCCTTACTATTTTCAAATAATTTTCCCTTATACAAATTTTGAGGAAAGGAAAAGTACTTGATATTTGATCAAAGTTTCATATCCACACCTTACAATTTCATAAAGAAGATACCTCTATGTACACAGCATTGTTATTCTGGAATACCATTTTATAAACCTGTGCAGTGCCTAGGATCATCATCAGGGACAGAGACCCCAAATTCACATCAGAACTTTGGACAAAGCTCTATTACATGCTTGGGACCAAGCTTGCAGTCTCCACAGCTTACCATCCACAAACAGGCGGACTAGCCAAAGATATTATCCAAGCTACAGTGTGATATTCAATACCTTAGCTACCAGATTCAAGTTTACCACTAATGCAGTATAATCAAAATTGAAAGCAAAAAATAATTTAATTGGAGGGATATCATTTAATTAAATTGGTACCTCAAGCAACAAAAATTTAATCTTTGCAAAAAATAGCCCATGGTAATGTTTTGAAGAAAGAGTTTCATATTTATAAAAGAAATAGAGAACAGAGAACAGGTATTCTGACTTGGAAAGGTGGATCTCTGCAACCAAGCACTGGAAATGTCATGGGTTTAAGCCACATTGAAGGTGTTTCCAAAAGTATTGTTTGTGAAAGTTTCAAGAAGAATGAAAAATATTTTGGCAAGGACAAGAATAATCAAATTCTTCTTGGAAGAATGAAGAAAAAATAAGATATCTTATTATACAGAATCATTTTTACTTAACCCACAAGTTAGACATAAAATTTTGCAGCAATTTCAAAGCAGCTGACTAATTGTTTTTGTACAAACCACAAATTAGTGCAATCTTACCAGAACATCACCTGATGGGTAAAAATTCAAATAAATTCAAGGTACATACCTATAATTACAAATTTACATGACAGCTCAACCTCATTGGTCAGAACTCACATCCAAAATAGATCAAAGAAGGTAACAAAGTCTGATTGGTCAGCACTTGAAGCCTGTGTCATGTTTCTACACATAAACTACACATCTCAGAAGCTAAAATATCTCAAATGTTCTCCTCTTCCAAGTACCCTGTATTTAGAATGTCTATGTATGCCTAAAAGTCATAAATAGAGGTCTTCTCTCCCTCATTTTTCCAATCATCATAGAACAAGTTCCCACTATCCAGAATCACAACCATCCCTGAACTAGCAGGATATTTAGAGTAGTAGTAGTGTATCAGCTGTGAAAAGCTCAGTAGCTTATTATGGTTGAAGAAAAGTAGTATAGTCATAGCTTGGAGATTAGTAGCCTTGCTCGGAAGCTCAATACTATTCGAAAAGTAGTATTTAAGAATTATTATTATGAGTAAAGATAAATTAGTCTTATTGTTAGTGTGAATTCCAAAAATCATTATAATTAAAAAAGAATGACCATAAAAAAATTATTATTGTTATTATATTTCTGTTCTCTTACTCTCAATCTCTTATATCTTGAAAATCTGAAAATTTACTTTATTTCAAAAGGATATTCTTAAAGCAAGCAGTTTATTAGTCTTTATTCATAATTATAGTGTTACATCAGAGTTCTGAATATTGTTATTGATAGATCTGTTTTCTAGACTACTGATAAGTCCTCTCTATTTGTAAAAGCCCCAAATCTTATTTTATTTTGTGATTCTCTGTAGGCTGACTATTCAGTATTATTTTGAGGGGTAGTTAATATACCTTGGAACCCATTACTTTTTGAAAATTACAAAATTCAAAACAGACTCACCAAAACCTTTCCCCTCAAGGTACTGCCTTATTTCATCCCACATTTGGTGTCCCAACAGCAGCAATAAAGATTCAAAAATCAACAAACAAGTCAATCACAAACAAAATATCCAAATGATATCAGTAAAAAACCCTTTAACAATCAAAAATATCCAAATCCTATCAATTCAATTTAGAATCAGAAAAACCACAAAATTCTAAATAAAAATTACCATCACGTTTCTCAAAGATCTATTTCATTATTCTTATCCAAAAAGAGGAGAGACACTACCTGGAGAAGAATCACCCATAGATGAAAGTATACCAGTTGGTACACCCAGATCAAAGGAATAACAGAAGATAGTTACATATTATTTCTGTAAATTTCTCAAGGAACTATTTCAAATTAAACAGAAAAGGCAGCAATGGAAAAAAACAAAGAGCATATTAATATGGAGTCAGCATCATCATCAAATATATCCCAAAATGTAATTAATCCAAGGAAGAAAGTATCAATGAATAACTCATGAAAGGAAAATAATATATGTCTTCAGAAGAAATAACCCATCAAAACATTTTGTAAATACAATGAGAATTAATGGAGATCCCTAAGAAAGAAGGAAAAAAGAAGCATTTTTTACCACAGAAAACATCCTATTGGAAGAAACTATAACCATGCCAAGAAATTTAAAAAAACAAGGATCACCATAAACATTTTTGAGGCCTATGGCCTCATCAACACCATTCACTGAAAAAAGACCAAATACTCTACTAAAGAAGGTTCGTATTTATGGACAGGCTTCAAGGCCATTACAACAGGAAATCCCAAAAAATAATACACCCATTATCAATATTAGGCTTAGAGATCATAATGTATGGTTTCATTGAAAGAAAGTAGAAATATTGATTAAAAGAGTGGAAAATATAGTGGAAGTTTAGGGAGAAAGTGGAAGGGATATAGAAAGACAAATATCCTTTTGGACTAAAGATCAAGATATTAGTTATCGTATTTGAAGATTTCCTGGATATAAGAACGGGGATTAGGGGAAACTAAAACTGGATATAAAGGAAGATAGGGAACAGTATCCCCTGAAAGAAGATAAAAGATGTCCTAAATTACCCAATTATTTAAAAAGAATAAACAAGGAGAAATCAGAAATATGACACAATATAAAATGTTCATTGGTGAATATTAATTCATTATTAATTATCTCAAAAGGTATCAATATATACAAGGAGATATCAATCACATTCAAGAAATTTTAGCTAGTCTTTCCTTGATTTTTCAAGAATTTATTGATAAAGAAATGCTAAAATATCAAGCCATGGTTGTCAGCCTGTGACTCAGACCCAGAGCACAAGCATGACAGCCAAATACCATAAATCAATGGTATAGGCAAGATACCAACAGAACATGGAGCTGAGCCAAATCATCTCAAAAGGTATCAAACAAAAGGGGTAATTCACCCCTTTCCAAATATACAAGTCCCATCACCATAGGACAAAAAATAACAAAGTTATTCCTGCTCAAAGTTTTTGCTGAGCATAAACCTTAATTTTTACCTCTCATATGAAATACAGAGTAAGAGTCTTAACCCCATCAAATGGGTATTCAGAATAAAGCTCTAAGTCAGGGCTATCCAATGGTACCAGCCAAACTGAGCTAGGATCAGTATTACAGAAGGTATGGCCAAATTCAGGCCAAATAAGGGTGAATAAACTATTCACCTCTCATCTAACTTCTACAGCTTTAGTTTGAGATACCTAAAGTGGGGTCCTTTTAGGAAGAGCACAATCAGGCCTATCTGATGGCGCCATTTACTTCCCCATATCTCATTTAGAACAAACGTTATAAGGCAAACAAGCCCAATACAGATTTTTGCCTAAAACACACATATGTACAAAAGTCTTGTACCTGGCATAACTCTGGAATATTCAATGATAGCCATATCAAATGAGGTACCATTATGTAGCACACATACAGGGCTACACACTGAGCCAACTATGAGGTTTATATCTTAAAAACTGACAAAGCTATGGCTGTTTTAAGGTCGAAATCCCACATTTTGGCCAATACAGCCTTACCATGGGATAATATCCCATATCTATGATTATGAGGTGTCAAACAGACAAAGAAGCTTGTTTTTACTTCAATACTGGGGCCCCATACAGGTTCTGTACAGCATTCTACGTGTCATTCCAGTCAGAATCGGGCTATGTGGTCCCCAGATGAAACATTTTACCCTGTATTGGTGAAAACTGCCCAGATGTGGTTTGAAGCCCACATCTGAGCCCAATACAGGCTATAAAGGCCTTTTTCAAATCACAAGCCTGTCCTAGAGAGTGAAAATCTTCACTTCCTCTACATGAAAAGGTTGAGCAGGGTTTTCACTCCATTTCATGATGAAAGGAGGCCTTTTCGCTGCCAGAAAAGGAAACCCCATCCTGCTCTTGAATTTCTACATAGTAAAGCTGTTAAAAAAAGATATACCCTTGGAAAATAAACAGTTTATACTTTAAACTTAAGTATTGTACTTCTTATTATAGTAATCCAACTGGTATGACTGCACCCTGGGCTTTCAGCAGGGCTCACCACCACTATATTATTATAGTTAAGCCCTTGATATCTTAATTTAAACCTTTATTATTATAAATCAAACTCTCTTTAAACTATTTTTACCATTTCACAGTCATAGCTATAGTTTGTAAATACTATTATACACCTTTATCATAGACTCAGCCTGGTAATGGTGCAGGATTTGGATGGTGGTTGTATCATTCCAAGATTGGAAATCTTGAAGATATATATTAAAAAATACTTAGGAGCCAAAGTCTTCATTAAACAGAAGAAATTTTCACAAGAACAGAAAGCTAGTTCTGAAAAGGAAAGCTTGGAAGGAGCCTTGAAGCAAATCAAATATCTTGCCCAAAAAATTCAAAATTCTCAGTCAAAAGAACATAAATCAAAGGAGACCAGGAGAGAAGTAGTTAAGGAATTATTGAATCAGCTAAAACGCCTTTCAGAAGTATTTGAATCCAAAAAGAAAACCCAATCAAGTAATAATCAAGATCATAGAATTGAAAATTACTTCTTAGAGGAAGAAAATTCTGCTATAAGATGTAACCATCTCACAGAATACTTTGACAAAATAATTTTCTTAAATCATTGAGGGATATATCTTTTTCAAAATTTTCAGAGAGTACCCACAGAGGGCTCTGCATCTGTAAAGATTTTGGATAGACAGTTTGTTAAAGAACAGAAGGCTTTTACAAAGAAAATGATTAAAAAATTCCAATGAACCCCCAAAGAAGAAAGAAACAAAAATAATTGAAGAAAGCAAAGGTGAGAAGGAAACAGCTATATCTCAAAGAGAAGAATGGGGAAACTGGAAACCTCCTCAAATATCACCAGCAAACAAAAATCTGCAAATGAATGTTGACCTTAGGAAGAAAAGACATCAATTTTCAAGAAAGGAAAGTAGAGCTCAAAAGCAGAAAGAGGATAAGAATGAAACACAAAAATCTATTGAAAAGAAGATGCCATGTGCCTATCATGAGGAAGATGAGGCAGAAGAAGAAATGACAGCTTTAATTACACATAAAAGGAAAGGAATTATTATATTTAAATCATTACTCAGAAACCAAAACAGTATTCACAAAATATTTAAGTAATGAATAAATTAAAATCCACATTAAATAATCAAAATCCAATAATTGAACATGTGATGAATAAAATATTTGAGCAAAAGATAAATTTTGTGCTTGAAACAATATTATCCATGTCAGTAAAATTTATTGATAAGTTACAAAGCTTACCAGCACAAAAGAAGAATGTGATAAAATAAGTAAATACATCAAATATCCAAAAAAAACTTACTTTCATTGAAGCTAAGGGACTATTATGCACCAAGATTACATTATCCATGCCCACTTGGATTTATGGAAGTATTTATTGGAAGAGAACAATATCCCACAATGGCATTACTTGATACTGGATCAAAAATTAACATAATACCAGAGGAAGTTAAAATCAGAGAATCACTTACAATTAGAAAACTAAATATGAACCTCAGAGGAATAGTGGACATAAAAAATATTTTTCTGGACTCTCGGAGCTTGAAAAAATTGCCAAGAAGGAGAAAAAGAACTCAAATTATTCACACAAAGAGGAGCTGTACACACCATACTCAGAAGACCACTTTTAGTGGATAATAATTTTAAATTCAAATTTTCACACAAGAAAGGGGAAATATTTATTTATCCAGAGGAAGATGGAAGAAGCTTATCCTTACCAACCCATAAACCACAAGCTCTGGGTTTGTAAGCTTCTCCACCAAGGTGGATGGGGCTTTGTGCTTCTTCAGAAATTTTAAAATGGTCAACAGATCAAGGAGAATCATCCAAAAGAAAAGAAACAGAGGAAGCAGAAATAAAATATTCAAAGATACCAAGAACAATATTTCTTGAGCCAAACAAAATACCCTTCTAAGATATTTTTTATTCAAGAAATTATTTGAATATTATAAATTAGGAAATAGACATGAAAGCAGAATTACACATCCGCCCTTACAAAGCAAAATCAAAGGATAACTCTTTGAACCAAATTTGTCAAATTTAAAATCTTGAAGTCACTTTTGGTAATGAAGAAAAATTTACATGGACTTCTTTGTATTGAAGAACTTTAATCAAATAATAGCTGAAGAGAATCCTAAAATATCATCATCATCAAAAGAGAGTATTCCGCCTGATACTGGTAGAAACCCCAAAGGGAAGGAGCCAGAAGAAGATAAACAGAAGGTAGAATATAGTGAAACAGTAACAAAACCAAGAAGGAGCTGAAGAAGATGAGGAGAATTTTTTACATTGTCATAGAAGCCCAAGAGAAATGGCTAGCACTTGGGTCAAGTGGAAAAAATGAAACATAAGAAGGAGAAATCCCACAGAAAGAGTGTAAAATGTATCCCAAGCCACCTGAATCAAATTCCTCAGCAATTGAAGAAGATTATCTTAAGTCATCTCAAGAGGAAGATGGGCCATTTGAGAATATTGAAAAATATGTAAGAAATAAATAAACAAAGAAAAATTAAAAAATTTCAAATGGAAAGCTTAATACTTTTTGAAGATGGAATAGTTCATGTTGAGGATAGAAATATGAACAAGGGGATTCAAAAAAGAAAGGAAAAAGCTTCAGAGGGATGAAAATTGGTTGAATCAGAATATGGCTTGATTTTATATCAACAAAATAATTCAAATTGTGAAGATAAATATAAGTGTCAGCCTGTGAGTCAAAACCAGAGCACAACCATAACAGCCAAATACCATAAACCATTGGTAAATCTAAGATAACACCAAGGCATAGAGCTGAGCCAAACTAGCTAAAAAGGTATCAAAGGGAAGAGGAAACTCACCTCTTCCCAAATATTCAAGTCCCATCATCATAGGACAAATAATAACAAAGTTATTCCTGCTCAAAGTTGTTGCTGAGCATAAACCTTAATTTTCACCTCCCATATGAAATCCAGAGGAAGAGGCTTAGCCTCAGAAAATGGGTATCCAAATTTAAGCTCTCAGTCAGGGCTATCCAATGCTACTAGCCAAATTCAACTGAAACCAAAACTACAGAAGTTATGGCCAAAACAAGGTCAAATAATGGTAAACAAAATATTCATCCCTCATCTATCTTCTACAGTATTAGTGTGAGATACTTAAACTGGGGTATTTTTGGAAAGAGAACAATCAGGGATATCTTATGGGGCATTTCATTTCCCCATATCTCATCTAGGACAAAAGTTATGGAGTAAACAAGCCTCATACTGATATTGAGAAAATCATATATCTGAATAACAAAACTTGTACATGGCATAGCTTTGCAATATTTAGTTTTACCCTAACCAAATGAGAAATATTGTTTGGATATTCTCCAGTGCTACACAATGAGCCAACGTTCAGCTCAATATCTCAAAAACTGACAAAGGTATAGCAGTTTTAAGTTTAAAATCCCACAATTGGGCCAATACCCCTTTCCTGTGGGATAATATCCCATAACCATGATTATAAGGTGTCAAACAGACAAAGAAGCATGTTTATACTCCAATAACTCATAGTTTATTCAATACTGGGGTTCTATACAGGTTCTGTACAGCATTCTATGCATCATACACATCAAAAGAGGGCTGTGTGGTCCCCAGATGAAAGTTTTCACCCTGTATTAGTAAAACCTGCCCAGATGTGGCTTCAAAACCACATCTGAGCCCAATACAGTGTATACAGGCTTTGTGGACTCCACAAGCCAGTATTCTGAATTTAAAAACCCTTTGCTTCCTCTACATGGATAGTATAGAGGGCCATTCCACCCCATTTGGGACAAAAGGGGGCTTTTTCTCCACCAGAAAGGTTTCCTCATCCTGCTCTTGAATTCCTATTTAGTAAAACTGTCCAAAAAAGTCATACTCTTGGAAATAAACAGGTATAATTATAAATTTAATTACTTCAGTCTCTTATTATAGTAATCCAATTGATAAAGCTGCACCCAGGGCTTTCAACAGTGCAAACCACCACTATTTTGTAATAGTAAAGCCCTTAATATTTCATATTTAAACCCTTATTATCATCTTCAAGCCTTTTTTAAATAATTTCACCATTTCACAGTCATACTTAAGGCTGTAAATAGTCTTATTATAGCTTCATCATAGACTCAGCCTAATAATAAGCAAGAAAGAAGATTTGAAGTCCTAGAAGAAGGAGAGTTATCAGAAAATAAACAAAGGCTAGCTGGACTTATCCCTCTAAAACCTAATCAGAAATTTGAAGTTACAAATGAATTTCATGATGCCTGTGACCAGACATTCTGCTTTTCAAATATTTTCCTTTCAAACTCAACTGATTTATTTAATGAAAATCAAGAAATTACAACCAGATTTACAAATGACACCCAGCATCAAAATTACATACAGGAAGGAATACTAGAGTATGAAGTAGAAGAATATTATGTAATAATTCAAATGATAAAATTTCAAGAAATATATGATTATGAGCTGGAATCACTAATAATTCAAAACAAATATATTTCAGAACTACCTGGATCATCTCTTACAAATGTTGATTTCTTGGAATTACCAAACACTATTTGAATAAAAGGAAATTTACAAAATCCTTATTGATATTATCAAATGACAATAGAACTACTATATCACAAAGGTGTATAGGCTCTAGAATACTTGAATCTAGATTTTTTAGAAATATTGCAAGGAACTCTTTGCTGGTGTGATTTTTGGAATATGTTTATTCAATAAACCAAAGGGTTTTTTGAATGGAAAGATAATACACAAAGAGAACAATGCAACAAGATATTTGTAGATATATTGAAAGAAATATGTCTTTCAGTGATTCACAACAGAAGGCCAAGTATTTCTTTAATAATAACTGAAGTAATCAAGTTCCAATCACCAATTAAATAAAAAAACCTCAAAAAATGGTAATAATAAAAACCACCTAAAACATCTTCTCTTAACTTTATTAGTATCAGGGAAGCAACCTCCTGCCTTATCAAAGAGGAATTTCAATTTATTCAAATTGCTTTATTGAAATGATCTTCATATAAAAGAATCTCATCTTTCAGTGGCAGTGACTTCCTTCCTTATGAGAAAGGAATCATTATTTTAGCTTAAAATCTTAATAATCTCCCCAAAACTCAGAAAGGGCCTAGGAAGCCATGTACACCAAACTAACACCCAAAAATAAATTTGAATTAAATCTTGGTTGTAATTAAGGATAATGTACAGATGTAAATTTCAAAATTGAAGAAGTAGAAGAAGTCATTTACTGGGGAAACCCATTTTCTGAAGAAGGACAGGATTTATTTCAAATATGTATTTTATACTAATAATTTGAATGATTTTTCAATTTTCCAGAAAACCTTTAAGATATTCAATAATCTAAGAACTGTAAATACCTCCCAGGATTCTCCCTTTCAAGATTGAAATTTTTAGAATTCCATAAATATCAATATATCAACAGAAATATAAAAAAAATCTACTTGGAAGAGGATAAATTAACAGATAAATAATGGAGATGAGATATTCATTTTTGGATATTTGGAAGCCTCAAGAGGCCTTTTATTGTATCAATTCGAAATACCAGCAGGATGAATCTTCTGCAAATGTGGAAATTATGTGATTTATAATGTCAATTCAGATGTTTTGTGGGAATATGTGTTTGTACCAGGAGTTCTCAGCCTTGCATTTCATAATTATAGCATCAATAAAGAATATTGGAATTTAATTTGGGAAGACATATGAAAGAAGAAAAAAGAATATTTACCTCAAGACTCAAAGACATGCTCATAAAAATGATTCAGAGAAGATTTTAAAAAATCAATAAACTCAGAGAAGAAAAGGCTACAGTGTTTATGTATTTTTAAAGTTCTTACTAAAGTAATTGGAAACTAAAAGTAATAATAATAAAGCAAAAAAAACTTTCAGGCTACCAAACAGTATTCAGGAAAAGATTTCAAATTCAGTATTCTCCAGCATACTTTTCAATTTACAATTATTATTATTTCATTTACAAAAAAAACATGAGTGGTTATCCTTTCTTATTCCACCCCATACTCAAACAAAATGGCGTGATCTTGAGGAAGTATGGACCTATTGATATTATATAAATAGGTTTATGTTATAAAGACCTGATAAAAATAGAAAAATGCTGAAAAACCCTTCATCATTTCAAGAAACAACATAAATTTCAATTTCAAATTGTTAAGGATCATATTAAGATGCACTAATAGAATTATCAAAACTATCAATGAAGATATATTTTGGAAAACAGAAGATGATATTAATTTTGAAACCCCCTTTAGCCATCAAAACAGTACCTGTGTATCAATAAAGTAATGCATGAAGGAAATCAAAGACATATTAAACAAGCTCAAGATTTATTATAGAGAAAATACTCAAAGCCTTCAAGAGATAGAAGAAAATAAAGAAATGTAAAATTATTACTTCTGGTCATAATGTGTCCACCTCAATACAGGAAAATCATTTACAGGTGAACATCATCAAAAAAAATGTCAAATTATGAATGCTGGTCATAAAGTGAACACCTCAATACAGGAAAATCATGTACAGGTGAAAATCATCAAAAGAAGAAGATAAATAGAAAGTGGCAAATTATGAACACCTTAATACAGGAAAAAGATGTACAGGCAAATATCAGCAAAAATAACAAAGCTGAAAATAGTGTCACATTATGACTACTGGTCATAAAGTGACCACCCTAATATATGGAAATAATGTACCAGAAAACATCATCAAGAAAAAACAAAACAAAAGTTTCAAATTATGACCACTTCTCAGAAAGTAAAAACCTCAATACAGGGAAATGGTTTATGGGTGAAAATCATCAAGAAAAAACAAAGAAAGTGTTGAATTATGACCACCTCAATGCAGAAAAATCACTTAAAGGCAAAAATTGTCAAATTATGACTGGTGGGAATGAAGTGACCACCTCAACTCAGGTGAAATTGTTTTCAAGAAAAAACCATAAGAAACTATATCAAAAGGTGTCAAAATATCACCACCCTAAGGACAAGAAGAAATATAGGACTCTCTTCAAAAAACTAAACATGAAAAAGGGTACCACAGTTTATAATGGATGACATTCTTAAAGCCTCAAATTAATTATTTTAGCCAATATTTGACAAGCACACATCCTTCCAGAATTTTAAAAAAGAAACTTGAAACAGTACTCATAGATATTCAAGAAGGTTTGGGCTCCTAAAACACAGCCATAATATAATTCAATTTGTCCTAACAGATCACCATAACTCAACAAATACTACACCATCATTACAGAGCACCCCTCATGGAGTTACAAATATGATGCAAGCATGATTTTAGTTTGACAAAGATGCTTCCAGAGGTGGTAATTGAACCCAGGACCTTTGTGAAAGCTGAAAGACACCTGTAATCACTAACCACTTCACCATTTCAAAATGTAACATCACTCCTCAAATTGAAACCTCATTCAAAATTACTCAATAATTTTCATCACTCATCACAAAACAAAATGTTTTCAACATAAAAGAAATTCTTCGACATAAAAAAGAAAAAATGGTCCTTGTATGAGTTTGAACTACAGAATAGCAACCTGAAGGCAAGCTACAGGGGTACAAAACCAGAGTTCTTGGCATGCAAGTAAGATTAAGGAATAAATTGAATTGAAAATAATTAATATATCAATAGTAAAAAAAGTGAATAATAGAATGACAAAGACTTCAAGGTCAAATTGATGAATAATATTCAATCAAAATAAAAACTCTTAATGTTAATCCACTTTTTACTCAGTAATACAGTAAGCTTCTCCCTTGTGTAACTCTGGACTAGGGTTCTCAGATTCTTTTTTATGAGACTAAACTGAAGGATTGGGAATACCTAATATAATGGGCTTTATCCACCTAGAGGTAAAGTACTTGCATGACTTAAAACTACAGCTCAAATTGAATTATGAACAAAATGAAAAGGAGATAAAAAAGAGACTGTTTTATCTTCACAAAAAGAAGGAAAATAAAAAGAAATCATATTATTAATTGATACTTTTAACCAACTCAATAATCATGGAAGCTCAAGCCAATGAAGAAAAATGAAAGTCAATACTCAAGAAGGTTAGACCAGTCAATGAAGCTATTTCTAAAGAGCTTAATCAAAAGTTATGGAAGAAATAATTTCAATAATAGGTTTTGGACCATCTAAATGGTTATCAGAAGAAGATATAGATTTATCAAAAAATTATATTAGTAAGGGAAAAGACTATAGCATTCTATTAATAATAAAGAGGCATACTCAAAGATTCTAATAGAAAACCTTATAAAATACCAGTTTTACTACATGAAACATGGCAAAAAACCAATTCCAATACCAAAATCAATTTTACCTCAATATATTGCCCTAGTCAGAGAAATAATATGTAAAGGAATCTATGAACAATCAGATTCAAGCTATAATTGTCAAGTATTTTGTGTGACAAAACCAATTGGAAAACCTAGGATAGTTAATGCTCTTCAATATCTCAATAAGGTTGCAATAAAAGCCGCAGGATTGCCACCAAATGTTGATGAGCTTTTAGGATAATTTTCAGGAAGAGAATTTCATTTATTAGGAGATATTGCTAGGGGATATCAGGAAATAGAGCTGTATATTACTACAAGAACCCTTGAAGCCTTTGAAACACCACTTGGAAGACTTCAGCTTACCAGACTACCTCAAGGAGCAACACACTCTGTGGCAGTTTATCAAGGACAAATGACTTGGATACTTAAGGATGAAATACAAGAGCAAGCTGAAATATTTATAGATGATGGAGGGATTAGAGGACCCATATCAACATATCAGCACAAAATATCACAGGAGAATCCACTCATAATGATATTTGCTTTTGAATCTGTGGTTAAATTATAAAAAATACTTCTAAGGATAGAAGAGGCAGTACTCACAATTTCAGGATCAAAATTTGTATGTTGTGTTCCAGAGCTTGATATTTTAGGGAATTTTGTATCTTTGGGAGGAAGAAATATCTCAAAAAATAAAATAAACAAGATACAAAATTGGCCTAGACCAACAATGAAGAAAAAATTTAGAGGATTTTGAGGAATTTGTGCATATGTCAGAATTTTTATCAGGGACTTTTCACAAGTTGCAGAACCATTGGGAAGATTGACAAGGGAGGATATATTGTGGGAATTGGAAGAACAATGTGAAGAATATTTTTTAAAACTCAGGAAGATAGTAGGAGAAGAAATTACTTTGAAGACATTTAATTATGAAAAAGGGCTGTGAAAGATAAAATTAGCAATATATTTGATTAATATTACAGCTGGTGGAGTTCTTATGCAAGAGGATAAAAATGAAAAGGATACACCTGTGCTATATGAATCAGTAACCTTTCCTAACTCCAATTCAAATACTCTCAGATAAAATTGGAATTGTGTGGTGTTGCAAGAATACTTAAGAAACTTCAAATACTATTCTGGGGGAAACACATTTATAATAAAGTATATGCTAAATATATAATGGAAATGATCAACACACTTTTCTTAACACATGTACAAATGACAAGATGGGTGCCATTTATTCATACTTTTTTTGATATGGTACACAAACCAGGGAAAAAATTTACTACACCAGATGGGTCATCAAGAAGACAAAAGGGAGAATATGAAGAAGAAAGTGAAAGGCATTATTTTGACAAAGATTAACAATGTATCAAACCTCATCAAGTAGCTTGTTTGAAAGAAGTGAATACAAGAAAATTGGTAAATCTATAAAGCAATGAAATAAACAATATTGAGACTCCCATAAAACAGGAAAAATTTGGAAAAAATATGCAGGAATCTTGGAATACTTTTCAGAACCCAAAAGGTATTGAAGAAGAATACTTCAAGAGAATCAACAGAATATAATTAATTTTCTATCTAGAAGGAGGGCATTTGAAAATAAGAAATCAAGAAACTCCACAAATACTTGTAAACAATGAAAAATCTCAGAAACAGATTCTAAAGAGAATAGCTAAAGAGCTGGGTCATATAGGGAAACGTGAAACATACAGAAGAATAAAGAGAATATATTGGTGGAAAGGAATGAAAAATATACTTTATAAATGGGTTAAATCATGTCAAGAATGTCATAAAAGTATTCATTTGCAACAAAAATAGGAAATAAATATATCTTTAACATCCACTTCATTTGAAATAATCATCTTGTATATGGCTCATATTAAGGCAGGAAGATTGAAATACTTAGTGGTAACAAGAGATGACTTCTCAGGATGGCCAGAAACGTTTGAATTAATTATTCTAACTGCAAAATCAGTCTCATAATGGATTTGTAGTTATGGAGCTGAAAATGAAATGAAATTCCTCACTAATTATTTCTTTTGAATAATTATTGTAAAATAAGTAAAAATGCCATGAAAAAGCATAAATTATTAATTAGCTTCAAATCTTATGAATAAACATGTGGAATAAATTACATAATTATATTCCTAATTATAAAACACACATATATCGTTTTTATGGCATATCTGTAAAGTCAATACCTAATGAGTAATAAGTAAAAATGACATAAAAAGACATAAACTCTTATTTATCTCAGAAAAGAATGAGGCAACATGTATAATAAATTGCACCATTATATTCTCCATTAAAAACTACACATAAAAGGTTTTTATGTCATATCTTTAAAATTAATACTTGATGAATTAAGCTGAATATATGCACTTTTATGATCAGTGCAGAGATTCATGGTTTTTAGCTAATATCTCCTGAAATATACATGATAGAGAGTTAAACCAAAAATAAAGTTGACACTTAATTACTGTAAAAATGCATATATGAACTTTATTTGACAATTTGAAAACAAGGCTATAGCTTGTAAGGGCTTATTGAACAAAATTGCTAGAGCTGTTGACCACTTTGCTGTGAGAGTGGTCCAAACTGTAAATAAAGTTGGTATTCAGGCTCTACTAGTTTATACTCAAATGATGATGTACGTTTTATTATAATATTCAAGGTAAAACCCCCTGAAATTGTGGTTTGAAGTTTAAAATAGTAAATCTCAACATAAAAGATGAGTTACAAGAAAGATAATCAAAAATAGAGTTTTTATGATGTAATAAAATGCTCTTGGAATTTTAATAAAGACATGAAAAGCTACCAGAATTCTATCTCTGAATGTTTTTAGAGGGTATAACTTCAAATTTACCAATTATCAAAGTTTAAGCTTAAAATGGATCATTTATGATCACTCACTATAATCTTATTTTAAGCTTAACAGTCATATAAGCTATAAAGCTTTTCAGTACTATTATCTTATGATCAATACTAATAAAATCCACAAATTTTAGGCTTCTGTAAAGCCTATGATGTCATCAAACTCAGAGTTATAGTGATAACTCTCAATAATGGTGTAATAATGAGATAAGATGGTTTAATTATGATTGAATCATCACTAAACCTTAAAATACTGATCCCTTCCAGTGGATACCATTATTGAACGTCTACTAGAAGCCTTTTTGGACTCTAGAAGGGAGTAATTTACTATAAATAGAGTTCTTTTTACTCTATTTCCCCCTCAGGCGCATCAAAACAAAAAGGTAAAATCCTTTCAATTATCAAAGACCAAAGGTAATCTTTATTATAATCATCAATATTGACATTATTAATCCAATTTTTCGATTTTTTTTTGTTATATTTCTCTAAAAATCCTATTTTCCATGTAAAATTAAGTATATTTGTAATTTCTCTTATTTTATTTTGTAAATACAATTTAAATAAGTTGTATTTACATTTTTTGGCTTAAAATATTTCAGAATTATTATAGTAAGTTTTAAAAGTAGGTTATTTTTCCCTTTTATAAGAATTTCTCTCTTTATTTACTTCTAATAATTTCATCATTAATATAAATAGTATTTATATTAATATATAACTTGAATATTGGTAATATTATTGATATTAATTGTTTTTTATTATTAAAAAATATTTTTTATGTATTTATTATCTTTGAGAAGCAGTAATAAAGAGCTGTAAATATATTAATTATTACATATTAATTTATTTATGTTTATTATATTATTATATTTATTTAATAATATAATCATTTTACACCATAATTATAATTATTCTATATTTTATTTATTAAATTAATAAGGCCATTCATAGTACAATGAGTGAAATATTTGTAATATTGACTTATTGTTTCATATTTAAACCTTAGGATCAGAATTTAGAATAAGAAGAACTACACCTTACTACCCAGAATCACAAAGAATGGTTGAAAAAGGCCATAAGCCATTAGAAAATGCACTTGTAAAGATATGTAGACAAAATAGAATTAAATGTAAATAATACTTTCCAATTGTGACTTTTTCAAATAGAGTTTCAGCAAAAATAAGCACAGGATACTCACCATTTGAGCTTCAATTTGGGAAGCAGGCTTTTGTTCCTATTTATATTGAAACAAATACATTTCTAGCCATTGAATGGGATAAAATATTAACAACAGAAGAGCTATTGGAAGCAAGAACCATACATATTGTGGCAAAATAGGAAACAAGATCAAAAGTAGAAGAGAAAATGATACATTCAAGATTTGAATCAGGCAAATATTTGTAAAAATGTATGGAACATAAACTGAGAACCCCAGTTGGCCCAGGGAATTTTGTATTAGTTTACAATAAAACGCTTAAGTCACAGGGGGGTTTACTCTTCAAAAAATGTTTGTAATGAGCCTCATAGAGGCATAAATCAACTTAATGATGTACCTTATGAGCTTTAATAATTGGATGGCACTAAACATACAAGGAAATTTTCACAAAGCTACATGAAGAGGTTTTATCCAAGAGGAAAGATAGGTCACTGAAGTTCAGAGTCAGGAAATGAAAGCAGTGAAGAAAGTGAAGTTTAATATTGGAAATTTTAGGTCAAAGAAATTGAAAAACACACTTAATCTGATTGATATGGGAAATCTTCTCAACTGGAATTCAAAAGACAGAAATTGAATCTTTGCAAAAAAAGCCCACAGTCAGATTATGAAGAAAAGATTTAAAAGAAATATTTTAGTATTTATATAAAAAAATATAAATCAGAGAACAGGCAGCACTATTGACAAATTGAGAAGTTCTTACTGATCAAGAAAACATATATCTATCTTACTTGGCAAGGTGGATATCTACAAACAAACACAGAGAGTTTCATGGGTTCAAGCCACATTGAATTTGATTCCAAAAGTATTTTTTGTGAAAGTTTCAAGAAGAATGAAGAAAATTTCAGAAAAAAACATAATAATCAAACATTTCTTGGAAGGATGGATAAAGCAGAAGATATTTTATTCTAAAGAATTATCTTTACCTAAACCCCAAGTTGGACATAAAAATTCACAGAAATTGCACAGCAGCTAACTGATTTTTCTATACAAACCACAAAGTATTTCATACTTACCAAAACATCACCTGATTGGTCAAAATTAAAATTAATTCAAGTTAAATACCTATTATTACAAATTGATGTGACAGCTGAATCTCATTGGTCAGAATTCCCATCCAAAACAAATCCAAAAATACTAACACCATCTGATTGGTTAGAACTTGGAGCCTATGTCATGTTGCTGCACCAAAACTACACATCTCACCAGCTAAAACCTCTCAAATACAATTTTTTCCAAGTAACCTGTCTTGAGAATGTCTATGGATGACTAAAAGGTATAAATAGACGTCCTCTCTCCCTCATTTTGACAATAATAATGGAACAATATTCCACAATCCAGGATCACAACCATCCCTGGACTAGAAGATGATCTAGATTTGTAGAAGTGTCTTAGTTCTGAAAAGCTCAGTAGCTTGGTATGGCTGAAGAATAGTAGTATAGCCATAGTTTAGAGATTGGTGGCCTGTCTCAGAAGCTCAGTATTATTAAAAAAGAGTAGTAGTGACATTAAAGTACTTTTTAAAATCTTTCTTGAAGAATTATTCTTATAATTAAAAGTAGATTGGTCTTATTATTAGTGCTAATAAAATTACCACAAAAGGAAATAGTAGTCTTATTATATCTCTGTTCTCTGTTCTCTTACTCTCAATCTCTTATATTTCAAAAATATTAAGCTTTACTTTATCTAAAAGGATATTCTTACAGAAAGAAGTTCATTATTCTTTACTTAGAATTATACTGTTACATCAGATTATTTACTGTTATTATTTATAGGTCTTATTTATGGACTATTGATAAATCCTCTCTATTTGTTAAAGCCACAAATATTATTTTATTCTATGATTTTCTGTAGACTTACTATTCATTATTTATATGAGGGGAAGCTAATAAACCTTAGTACCCATGGTTATTGGACAATTTTGAGATTAAAAACAGACTTACCAATAGGTTCCCCCTCAAGGTACTACTTTATTTCATCCCATGCCAAAAGGAGTTCCCAAAAAAGAGGAAATAATTGGGATATTATGTGCCTATGGCATGGAATACAAATACCATTAATGGTATACCCATGACTGGGTTACACTCCTACTAACTTTAATACTGTCTTATAACACCAGTCAAAACTCCACCATAGGGAAGTCACTTTCTCTAGTACAGAAGGGGTGGAATCCCCTATTTCCAGTTAATCACTTCACAAAAATCTTCTAACAATCCACCCCACAGCCAAAGGTGTCTATGTTATGTGAAAGAGGTAAAGTGACACAGCAGCAAGCTGCATAGTGGAGGAAAAGGAGTATAAGAAGCAGAGGTATGACAAGACCCACAAGGAGGATGACTAGGTTCTACTGCCTAACTTAAGCTTCAATAATCTCAAAGAACCCAAAAGGATGAGTGACTCACTTTTGGGACCATTTACTGTCATCAGATTGATGGGGGAAAATTAAGTGTAAGTCAAGCTCACAGAGGAATTGTCTAGGAAACATCCAGTGTTCCCAGTGAGCTTGGTCAAACCATACCACTAAGCTGAATAAGATATGTTTCCCTCCAGGAATAATATTCATACCCTACACAAGATAGTGGAATTAGAACACTCCCCTGGCCTAGGGTAGAAGATAAGACTCAATGGGAAAGATCATAGACAATATTTAGTCACATTCAAGAGCCAGACATCTGATAAAGAGAAATGGTTATCAGATGGTGACCTTCACCTGAGAAGATTCAGAGCCTCAAGGAGGGCTGAACAGTCTCATCAATGATGACCCTTTTTGAAGGTATGGTATGTCTGGCTGTTACTCAAAACCAGAGCACAAGTATGACAACAGAATACCATAAACAAATTGTAGAGCAAAATACCACCAAGAAGTGAGCTGGAAAAAATAAGTCATAAATGGTATCAAGAGAAAGAGGAAATTAATGTCTTTCCAAAGACATAACTCCCATAATAATGAGACAAATAATGACAAAGCTATTCAGTCTCACAATAAGAACTTAGAATATACCTTAATTTTCACCTCCCGTCTAAAATCTAGAGGCAGAGTAAGAACCCCATCAAATGGGTTTTTGAATTAAATTTATCATTCAGGGATACCCAATGGTACTATCCAAACTAATATAGCATCAAAAATACACAAGTTATGGCCAAATCAAAGCCAAATAAGGGTGAATGGAATATTCCCCTTGCATCTAGCTTCTACAGTTTTTCTGAGCCTTAGAGGTATTTTCATATACCCAAAAGACCACAAACATAAATAAAATAAATTTATTTACATTATTAAAATGAGAATTGAAATATAAATATGAATTTATATACAAAATCAAAAATTTAATTATAATCTAAAAATAAAAATACATGACATTTGAAAATTGTAAAAACACATTTTTACTTGAAAAAATTAAGTAAAAATGAATTTTCAACAAAATTACCCCAAATAGAATAGTTTTGGAAAAAAGTTGAAGAAAATTTATCATAACTTTTTATCTAACAAATAAACATATAAAATTTATTTCACCATTGAATTCCTTATAGAAAATTAGGTGGGGTCACCTCTGAGTGAAATTTTTGTAACTCAACTCTAAATAAGCTTAAATTAAGTTTTTTGTATTTTCTGTATAAAATTTGAGAATCCTCAAAGCCTTAATTTAATTCAAATCACATGTAGTGGTAATCATCAACTTTTGTGTTAAAATTGAGGTGTTGTGTATATTTTAGAAGTTATGAGGAATTGAAGTATTTTCAATTGAATTCAATTGAATTGTCAAAATGTGCATGTGTATTACATAAGTGAACATTGATTTACATATGAGGTGTCAATTATTACTGTGGTGTACTGTAAAACTCAATTGAATTACATATGTAAATTGTAAGTATAATACATGATGAGGAATTAAAGTAAAAAATAAATTGGAAAGATTCAATTTGGGGGGGAAAGGAACTCTAGCTCTAAGGGGGAGCCAGACCCACAAAATCCTTGCTGACAGGCGTGAGATGTCAAACTCCATGCAAAGGTTCATCACTTTTGGCCTGGAATTGAGTTACAGGGTCTGTGGACTCAATTGATGATAAGGTTTTGATACCAACTGGGGTAGTTTTAGCTGTTGCCAAGAGGGTAAAACTACCCTTAAGATAAAACAGTCATAGTAAAAACAGTTTTAACTGGTTTCTACGTCTCTTACACACATTCTGACGTGTTCTGAAGGCTCTAGGTCAGGTATTACTATAGTAATGGCTTATTTAAGGGTCTAAAATGGCTAAAACCAGCCCTTTTTTGGTCTAAACCAGGGTTCAATGATGCCATAATTGGCTTTTCTGTTGTCAGAGTTTTTTCAACGACTGACAAGAGTAAGTTTACTTTTTGGAGTGATAAAATTGATGGCTATGAAAGAATGTCTTCTTTGCCCCACTTCTCTCTTCAGGTTAGAATCTTTTCCTTTTATAATTAGTTTAAACACTGTTGAACCAATCAATAAGAGATTCCAACCACCCTTTTCATATCATTTTAAACCTTTTAGCCACGTGAAAAAATCATTATAATCATTGTTTGTAACTCTTATAATCATTTTTACTCCTGAACCACCCCAAAGGTGAATTAAAGCATCTTTCATCACTGTTAGCTTTGTCACCTTGTTTCCAAATTCACTCTGGTCACTTTTGGGCATGTTTTCTATTTAAATATCCTTTTAAGGACTTTGTTCTTGAATTAATTGCTTGCAGTTCTTTGCTCAATTAATTCCAATTGAAGTTTCTCTTGAAGAAATTTCTTTTGTAGCCTTAAATATCTCTTGTAGAGTATTTTTGGATAAATCTTTATTGTTGGTAAAACAATGAATTTTTATTATATTATTGTTTTATACTTACAAATTTAAAAACAATAAAATTGGCGTGTTTTTTCTCTTTAAAAATACTATTTCTTACCATTTCGAAATGATTTTACCTTATACAAATTTTGAGGACAGGAAAAGTACTTGATATTTTATCAAAGTTTCATATCCACACCTTACAGTTTTAGGGTGAGATACCCAAAGTGGGGTCTTCTTAGAAAGGGAAAAATCAGAAATTTCTCATTGTGCCCTCCATTTTCACACTACCCATCTAAAACAAAGGTTATGGTGCAAAAAACTTAATACAGGCTCAATAATAAACCCATAAGTCAAAAATAAAATTTAAATTTAGTATAGCTTTGCCGTATTTAATGTTAGCTATACCAAATTGGTAGAAATTGTGGAGAAGAAGTCAAGTGCTACAGCATGAGCCACCTTTTGAGCTCTCTATCTTCAAAACTGACAAAGCTATGGCTGTTTTAAGGTAAAAATCCGACAATATTGGATAAAATTCAATGCTGTGAGTTGGTATCACATAACTATGAATATGAGGTGTCAACACCACAAAAAAGTGTGTTTATACTTTAATGCCTAATATTATTACTAATACAGGGTCCATTGATGTTTTCTGTACAGAATTATACACATCTGGCCTGCCAGAACACATCTGTGAGGACCCCAGATAAAGTGTTTCACCCTTTATTGGGGAAATGTAATCTGATGTGGTTTAGAAGCCACATCTGAGCCCAATGAAGGTTGTACAGGGATGTATAAACCAAAATCCTGCCCTTGGAAGTTAAAAATCTACACTCTTTCTATGTGGACACATCTGGAAGTTCTTTCCACCCATTTTCAGGATAAAAAGGGACCTTTCTCTGCCCAAAGGAGGAATCCCCATCCTACATAGTACAACCTTTTAACAAAAATTATACTCTTGGAAGTAATCTAGTCTAATTATAGTTATTATTATAATTAACCAATTGCTGATCACTGCATCCTGGACTTTCAAAAGCTCTCACCACTACTATTCCCTTATAGTAAAGCCCCAAAAACCCTATAATCACTATTTTTGACTTGTTACTACATGTCACAGTCATAGTTAAGTCTTGTAACCACTATTTCATAGCTTCACAATAGACTCAGCCCAACAATTTAGAAACTTTTTGGGCTTTTAACATCCAATAAAACATAAAGGTTTCTGATCATTAATGAAACATTAAAAAAATTCAAGTTCCAAATAATGCATATAATTTTATTTTTCTCACAAATTGGACCATTTTTTGAATAATTCTATGTTTGAAAAGAGAAAAAACACAACTTATTTCTGTAAGATGTATCTATTAAGCTGTTAATAATATTACTATTAATCAACATTACTATTACTGTTCTTATGAAATATGATGATAAAAATCATTCTAGCCACAATTAAATAGTTGATTAATTATTTCTTTTACTTGTTATATACTACTAGTGATTATAACAGTAAGAAGTAATTGTCTACAAGAATGAATTACAAGAAGTATTAAAAACTTCTTTATTAAAATAATAAAGCTATTTTAATATATAGTTATTTAATACAAGAATAACTATAAAGATAATTCTTGAAGGAAACTATTACTAGAGAAAAGTTTCAAGAATTAATAAGAAATCACTCACTAATACTCCAATGAACCTAGAAAAGGTTTGGTAGAGAGATTTGACAGATAATTGTGGATTTAAATGATGAAAAAATTATTTATAACATTATCCAAACAATATATAGTTTATATCTATCATTTCACGTCTTTCTGAATGATTCTGAAAGAATTGAAACACTTAAGCAAAGTTTTTAACTAATACTTGTTGGTAATAAAGGTATGATTGGATAATAAGATGATTTGGAAAAAAACAGAAAGAGGAGGCCTCTTTTAAGTCAACAACAGCTCACAGAGGCATTCCATGGAGAAAACTGAAATACCAGTGAGTGAGAAAACAATAATCCCTTTTTTATTATCAATTTCATCATTTGTTGTTATGTAAGATTATCATAATTACTTAATTGATGCTTTTACATGACTACCAACCCATTGATGGTTAGGACAAAAGGAGTAACAGCTTCAAAAAAAATTTTACTTCAAAATGAACATCAATTTCTCAAAATTATCAATTGTATTGGAAATTTAATCACAGGTTTTAATTTCTGTGAATTTTTGAAGATTCAGTGTTTCACGTGGAATTATCAAAAATGGACTGGAAGTAAAACTTTGAATTTTATTTATGAAACTGTGATTTTCTTTGGTTTCCTCATTGATCATACTGTTCTCCATTGGCCCTGAAATTTTGAGAAATATTCATTGAAAATTTTGTTTCTAATGAATTTTCGAAGTTTTTACCACATTTCTATGTAGAATTGCAAATAGCACTATATTGCTGGTTGCTATGGGGTAAATCAATAGATACTATTCCAAATAAGGGTTTTAATTACTCTTTTAGGTTTTATCAATGGAAAAAAATTAATAATTGACATGTTTGCAAGAGTCTAAGCAGCTTTTTACCTCCTTGGCACATTGAAATAGCACCTTATTTATGATTTTCTGATGATTTAATGAGATTTTAACTTGATTACCAAGTTCCCAAAAGGTTTGAGTACATTAATTTGGCCATTATCAGCCATGGATACATGCCTCATATGTTGGGTACCCTGGCTCTCTTTGATGTCTTTTGTCCCCTTTAGCTATTTTCATGTCAAAAAATAGAAATGCAGGCTTCAAGACTGATGTCCACTATGGGTGTATCAAAACCATATGTAAGAATACCATGATATTAAGTGCCACAAACATGCATAACACTATTATAAGTGTATCTGTGACATGGGATTTCTCCTATTCCCATTATTATGGCGTAAAATTGGGAAAGAAAAAATTTGCACAATTCTTTTATGTGGTATTGAATTATTTTCCATACTACCACCTCATAGATTTAATTTAAGCTTATTCACTCTATGGAGCTACCCTAGGTGAAATTTTGTGTAGAATAAAAATATGGCCTTAAATCCATGGATTTACTTACTCAATAAAAAGCTATTCATCTTTTTTGAAATCAAAAATGATTAATTTTGAATATATGCATGACTTATGGGTTATGCATATTTCAAGAAGTGTTCTTAAAGATAATTGTGGTTCATTTGGGTATGTAAGATATACCTCAAGGATCACAATTTCAGCTTAGGAACCTGGTTTGGGCTAAATATAGACAAAAATCATTAGAGCCTCTTTAAATTTTTTAATAAATTTCTTGGTAACAGGAATTCTGTGATGGAAATTTACAGGAAGAAGATGTACAGAATTTCTGCCAACAGGAATTGTTGGATATCTTTCATTCTTTACCTGTTAAACTTGACATTCAGGAATGGAAAGCACAATCTTTTGTTTCCCATAGACTTATGAGGTTTGATAATTATGTTTTTTGTCAAAAAATTGTGAAAAACCACTTTTACTTTTTTATTCATGAGGAAACAAGTCCAAAAAATGCTTTTTGAAATGAAATAGTTGAATAATAGATTATGAAAAGCTTAAATTGAGGGAGTAGTGGGATTATATTCAAAGAATTTCAGTCAAAGAATCAATTGAAAAGTTCTGTAGCCAAAAATATGTTTACATTTAGGCTACAGGATTCCACAGAATTATGTTTTTACAGAATGGCTTACAGAAGACAATTGTGAGATGTTGAAAAACAATTCTGTTGAAACCTCTTACAGAAGGGATTTACAGAATCAATTTCAGATGCTCTTAAGTTTAATGAATTTTATCTTATGAATGGATAATGATTTTGAGAGTGAAAGAGGTTTGAAAAGTGAGTCTAAATCTTTAAATGTTGATTAATTTGATAGAATTGTGGCTCTTTATCATCAAATATTTTTTCCTTGTAAGAAAAACTTTTAATACACTTGGTATTTCTTTTATTTATTCCTTTTAATTATGAATGATAAATTCAATCTTTTGGGAAAATCTTGAGATTTTGAAAAAATCACAGTCCATTATTAGAAACAAGTGGGAGAATTCATCAATTCATTCTTATTATGGTACTCAAAAGATCTTTTTAAGTTAATACTGGATTTTGTAAATTAGCTTTTATGGATTCAAAAGAATTGGTCATGAAACTTGTTTAAAATATGCTTAAGTACTTTTGAATTATTAAGTTTTAGTATATACTCCTACAAATGAAAGAATAGCTCACAAAAATGTCTTACATAGTGAGGTTTGATTGTAATATTTTTCCATCTTTCATGAATAATCTATTTTGGTTGATAATCCAATAGATTTTTGTGTTTCAATTTATTCATCAAATTATTTGAATTTTCCCACACATTCTTTCATTACAGATGAGAAATTATTTATCATTTTCATGGAAATTTGAGAATTCATATCAATATTTTGAGTTCTTGTATAATGAAGCTATGAGGGATATAAGCCTTATTCAAATGTAAAAGACAGATAAATATCAATAATATTTTTCAAACAACTGGAATATATAAAAAATAATTGATGATTACCGGTTTTAATGGGCTTCTATGGGTAAAAAACAAACAATCTTTCAGAGTTTTATGTAGGTAAAACTCTTATCCATATTATTTTATAGCTTAAAAGATTAATATTTTTATATTTAATTGCTTCCAAGGATTGATGCAAACTAAATTTCATATATCTCCTAGAAATTCCCAATTGTGTGGTGACATTATAGGAGAATTTAGGTATTTTTTGGTTTTTTCCAATGAATTATGTGTGATTTTCCTAAGCTCAATTTCATAATCTTTTCCTTTTGAAGAATTATTCGTATAATATTTACAAATATAACAGCTCTATCTCATCTATCTGAACTGTCTTTATGTCCTAAACACCCAATTTTTCAATTACTTGAAATATCTGACTTTTTTCCACTAAAAGAAAATCCCAAAAGTATTTAAGATTTATATTTGTAATTCTTGTTTTTATTAACTTTCCCATGATAAATCCCTAAAACTCAAGAAACATATCAGCTTCAAATTTGAGGTAATTTTTGACCAACACAGACCTTAGCCTGTTTCTTTTGTCTGGATAAAAATGAAATAGCTTACATTCATCACCATTTTTTGGGTAAATTATTTTTGCATATTTTTATTAATTCCCTTTTAAAGAAAAAAACTAGAAATTTTGGGGAAAATTATATCATTGGTGACTTATGAATTGATGCAAAAATCCAAATTGGTCCATTTTTTGGAAACATTAGATTTAGAGCTATAAAAGGTATACTTCCAGAATTTTTATGAATCAGAATTTCCTGATATCATCATACCTTTACATTACTTTCCTACTTCTTTATTAAGAACTATTCTAAAGTTATTTAAGCATTTAAAGTGTTCAAAAAAATGTAATTCTAAGTTTCATCACCCCTTTGGTTAGCTATTGATTCAAATATATCCCTCAATTCTGTACTATTAGTAGCCTTACCGAGGATGATATGGTCATTCTCTACCAGAACCTTAAAAATGAGATTTTGAGTTCCTATTAAGAATTTATAAATGTAGTTCTATTAATATCCCTTTTTATATTCACCTTTTATTAAAAATACTTTTACCCAGCAACTCATCAATTAAAGAAATTTCTTCAAACTACAAAAATAAATGTAGCTTGTCTCTTAAATGAGGAAATAATATTTTTGTCTCAAGGTTTGAAATTAGGAACTGGTATATGTTGCTAAAATTCCTCTTTAGAATATTATCAATTTTCCAGCTGATAACTTAGGTGTAAGATGTGTCTATGAAACTGTTGATAATATTACTGAAGTTAACAGTACTATGACTTTTCTTATGGAATTTAATAATAAAACTCATTATAGCCACAATTAAATAATTAAATAATTAATTATTTTTCTTACTTGATATACACTACTATTGATTATAACAGTAAGTGTCAATTGTCTACAAGAATCAATTAAAAGTATTTAATAATGAAACTTCTTTATTAAAATAATAAAATTATTTTAATATATAACTATCTTTTTCAAGAATAATTATAAATATAATTCCTGAAGAAAACTAATTCTAGATAAAAAAACTTTAAGAATTAAATAAAACTACTCACTAATACTCCAATGAACCTTGGAAAGCGTTGGTAGAAAGATTTGACAGATAAATTGTGGATTTAAAGGATAAAAAATTTATTTAAAACAAATTATAGTTTATTTCTATTCTTTCAAATTTTTCTGATTGATTTTGAAAGAATAAAACACTTAAGAAAAGCTTTAACTAATACTTACTTGTTGGTATTAAAGGTATAAATGGATAATAAGATAATTTTCAAAAAACAGCAAGAAGAGGCCTCTTTTAAGTCAACAACAGCTCACAGAGGCATTACATGGAGAAAACTGAAAGACCAGTTAGTGAGAAAGAAATTATCCTTTTTGTATTATTGATTGCATCATCTGTTGTCATGTAAGATTATCACAATTACTCAATTAAGGCTTTTACATGACTACCAACCCATTTATGGTTAAGAATAAAAGTATTTACAACTGTAAATATTCTTTTATTTAAAAAGAAAATCAATTTCTCAAAGTTATCAATTTCCATGGAAATTTCATTTCAGGTTGTATTTTCTGTTAATTTTTGAAGATCCAGTGTTTCACATGGAATCATCAAAAATGGACTGTAAGTAAACCTTTCAATTTTACTTATGAAACCATAAGTATCTTTGGTTTTTTTCCTAATAATACCATTACTTATTGTTCTATAAAAGTTTAGAAAGATTCATCAAGAATTGTATTTTGAATGAATTTTTGAAGTTTTTACCTCATTTCTATGTAGAATTGCAAATGACACAGCATAGCTGGTTGCTATGAGGTAAATCAATGGATACTAGTCCAAAAGAGGTTTTAATTACTCTTTCAGGGCTTATCTATGGAAAATCATTAAGAATTAACATGGTTACAGGAGTATAAGTTTCTCTTTACCTCCTTTTCACATCAAAATAGCATCTTTTTGCAATTTTCTTATGATTTAAGGAGAGTTTAACTTGGTAACTAAGTTCCCAAAAAGTTTTAGTATATTAATTGGGACATGGTCATCCATGGATACAAGCTTTAGAGCTTTCCACGCCTCAGAGGCCTCAGAAGTTGAATACCCTTGCTCTATCTTATTCCTTCTGTCCCCCCTTAGCTATTTTCATGTCAAAAATAGTAATTTAGGCTTAAAGACTTATATTCACGATGGGCCTACCAGAGCTGTATGTATTAATACCATGTTTTTAAGTTCCAAAAAAATGCATAACACTCATTCAAGTGTATACATAACATGGGATTTCTCACATTCCCATTATTTTGGCATTAAATTGAGAAAAACAAAACTTTTCACAATTCTTTTATGTGGTATTGAATTATTTTCCATATTACCACCTCATAGAGTTAATTTAAACTTATTAAATCTATGGAGCTACCCTAGGTTAATTTTTGGGTAGAATCCAAATCTGGCCCTAAATCCATGGATTTACTTACTCACAAAAAATTTATTCTTTTTTCTTAAATCAAAACGATGAAGTTTGGATATATGCATTACTTATGGGTTATTAATGGCTCATAATTCATCATCATATCAGCTCTGGTCTATTTGTGTTTGTAACATAAACCTCAAGGCTCACATCACCTTCCACCAAAAAATAAAATTTTACTACAATTTTATTAATGATATTTCAGAATAAAATGGCCCCAAAAGGGGGTTAATTTCCACTTTCCAACCTCTTCATATTACTCAGATCAAGTAATTTGAAGAACATTTATAGACATATTTAGGCTTGTGGCATTCTTTTATGTCTAAATCTTCTCAAATGTTTATCTGATTCAGGTATATCTGATTCTACCAGCCACTCATCTTCATGTACCGGATTTCTATATCTGACAAGATATTCTCTTTATTTCTAACCCTGGGTCTCCTTTCTTTAATTACTTTCTTGATGTTTTTATCTTCATTCTTTTCCACTGGTGGTATAATTAAATGAGTTAGGTTCCTTAAAGCAAACAATTCTTCATCATCTGGTTGATAAATTTTTATTAGGCTGACTGGGAAGGTGGGATGTTTGTTTTCTAATTCACCACTCAATTACACTTTAACTGCATTGGTTACATTTAAGGCAACAATAACAAAAGGTCCTACATGAGAATCTTGAAGTTTCTTTGGTCTTTTTATATTATTAGAATTCAAGGTTGAAACTATAACTAAGTCCCCTCCTTTGAATTCTGGTACTTTATTAATCTTGTCCTACTTCTGTTTTGCATAGTCAAAATTGTCATTAATTCTTTGTTTTGCATGGTCTTTCACTTTATCAAGCATAATCTTGAAGCTGGAAGCTGTAGGATGGATGTCAATTAAGTCTTTCCTCAGTGTGTCTTCTGGGAGTCTTGGATTGCATCCTTTTTCTAACATAGCAGGAGTTTTACCTGTGGAAGAATGAACTGATTTCTTATATGCCAGCTCTAATGCAGTTATTAAAGTGCACCATTCATGGGTAAATCCATCTAACTATTTGACTACTAATCCATAGGCACAGAATCTCCTAATCATGTCCTCTAAGGTTTTAATTATTCTCTCTGCTAACCCATCAGTTTGAGGGTGATATGCTTTCAAAACTGATAATTTGGTCCTGAAAAATCTATGAAGATTGTTCCAAAGTGCAGATGTGAGCTTGGGGTCTCTTTCACTTATTATATTCTTAAATAACCCTGTATGAGAAATAACTCTATTCCAAATAAGTGGAGCTGTATTCAGAGCAGTGTCATTCTTATGACATGGTAATAATATGGCAATTTTTCTGTATCTGTATACAATTACTAAACAAGCATTATAGCTTCTGTCACCACTTGGAGGAAGTGCTGTGACCCAATATATGTGAAAAACCTTCCAAGGGTATTTTGGTTCTTTAATATGGATCATAAGTCCAAGTTTTTTGAATTTACTCGTGTTTGCTTTTTGGCATCTGTCACATGTATGGCAGTATTCAATGGTCCCTTTCCTCCAAGATGGCCACCATGCACAGTTTTTCAATTTTTCAAGTTTTTCGTCTTCTTAAAGGTGTCCAGAATAGATGCTATCATTAAATTCATGAAGAATGGTATTAATAAGCAATCTACTTCATAATTTTATTACACAAGAATGTTTGGTTCTGTGTCAAATTATGCCATCAAAAAAGTGAAATTTTCCTTCAGAATAGTAATTTTTCCATATTTCATCCAGTGAATTAACCAGAGATGTGTCTTTGCAGTCTTTTTCCAGGAAGGTTGTCAAAATATGGCAATTTTTGTCTTTTTTATGAGACTCTCTTACTTATTCAAAGAATTCAGTCCCAATATCAGTTATGTTAATTCCTTCAATTGGAATCTGTGGTTCTGCTTCCAAAGGCACATAAGCTTGGTTATCAGGAGTATTGGCTAATGCCCACCTACTAAGTCCATAAGTATTCTTATAAATATTTCCTGCCTTATGACCTATAGTTATGTTACCTCTATATTCTTGAATAGCTATCTGCCATCTCACCATTTGTCTGTTGGATATCTTCATGTTAACAAGTGATTTCACTGCATTAAAGTCAGTTATAACTTCAAAAACACTTCCATCAAGATAATAGTGTGATCTCTAAAGGTCCCATACCATACATAAGCACCCCATTTGGCTTTCACTATATCTGGCTTCTGTTGGTTTCATTTGCCCTTAGAGGTAACAAAATGGCCCTTATGGAGTTTTTTCATCAATAATTTTGACTTGATGTAGGGCTGCCCCTAATCCATCTCCACATGCATCAATTACAAACTCAAAACGTATATTCCAGTCTGGCATAAGGAATAAGGCTGCTTCTGTAAGAGCTTTCCTTATCTTCTCATAAACTTTAATTCTTTCCTTTTTCATCTCAAATACTGTCTTTTGATCACAGATTCTATAGATCTACTTGGCTAGAATTTCAACGTCTTTCAGGTTTTGCCTGTAATAGCTCTAAAATACAAGAAAATACATCATTTATTTCTTATCCTGGGTTATTGACTTAAGTGACACTGCTGCTAATTCGTTCTTGTCAATACCCAAGCTTAAAACAGAAACAATATTTCCCAATGCTTCAAGTTATTCAAAGCCAAAGCTACATTTCTTGAGTGAAATCTTCATACTTACTCCTTCCAACTTGTCAAGTACCCTTGCAAGCTTTTTAAGGTGCAAATATCATGAACTGTAACATATGATTATATCATCAATATAAATAATGAGCCATCCTTCAGATACTTTTGTTGGGAAGATGGTATTCATCATTCTTTGCTAATTAGATGGATAATTTTTAATACCAAATGGAATTCTAGGATACTCACAAATACCACAGTGAGTTATAATTCCAATTAATTTCTTGGCTTTTGGAATCAAAAAAAATTTGATGAAAGACTTTCAATGCCACCATGAAAGTTATTTACTTGGCTTTGGATAATTGGGTCAAAGTTTCCTGTATTCTAGAAATTGGATACCTATCTGGAACGGTGTAGGTATTCAAAGCTCTCAAATCTCCAACCATTTTTCATTTATCATTATGCCAAGCAATAATAACAGTAGTTGTCAGTTCAACTTCCTCACCATGGCCTCCTTTTCTTAGTACACTAAGCTGAATTAACTCTTGGATATGTTTTCCCAAGGCTTCTCTAGCTCTCGGGCTTTCTAAGTAAGCTCGTCCTCTAAGTACTGGAGGGTACAGTCTGTAAATATTAAGAGTAATATCAACTTCATGTCCTCTAATAGCACCTAATTGTTCATTATCTGACTCAAATGCACTTTTATATGTGTATAACATATCAATAAGCTCATGCCTCATCTTGCATGATATTGATAGATTAATCTGTGCTTAAGCAAGTTGATCAGTCACAAATTCTTCTTTTTAAGTATCTTTATTTGGAGATACTACTGATATTTGTTTGCAAATATTTTAAAAGGAAAATATTTGTCTTTTATTTTCTCCAATTGCAAAATATCTGTCTGAATGGTTATTTATGCTAATACCATGAATATTTAAGTAATAATTTACAAGAATGATATGTTGAGATGTACAGTTTTCCATTATTACTATCTCTGTATTTATTCTCACACTTCCTGCAGGGTGAGGAAACACAAGATTAGTGTCCAATATGCCCAAGGGGTTCATATTATTACTGGCATTACTAAATTTCACATCCTCCATTGGTAATAGATGGTTCTTCCATTCAGGAAATATGACTTGAAGGTATTCTTTTTCTATACAAGTGGAAAATTCCCCTGTGTCAAAATTTACTTTGGCTTAAACATCATTCATCAGTATTGATGTAATACAAGATTCTCCAGAAGTGTAATCTTTTCCCTTAGCAGGTTTAGTCTTACAAATTCTGGAATACTGGATATTGATCAGGTTATAGCAATATTAACTATATTGTGGTAAGTTATTGTGCACTTCAGTGACTTCAAAGAAATCTGTGATGTTTTCAATGGGATATTTATCTACTGGTGTGTCTTCAGAAATTCCAGAATCTTGGTCAGATTCTTCTTTCTCTTCAGAACACTGAACCTCTTCAATGACTTGAATTTCATTGATTTTAGTCTTTTTGGTGCGGTATTGGCAAAATGTGAGGTGCTTCCACTTTCATGACACTTCAAGAAAGGTCTTTCAGGTATTTTATCCTCTCTGGAAATCCTTGGGATTATTTTGGACTCCATAGGGTTTATAGTCCAGGTTTTACCAATTCTTGTCCTAGTCATGACATCTTCCATTGCACTAATATAGTCCTCTGTTGAACAGGGCTATAACCATCTACACTTGATTGCCTGTTCTAGTTCTCCTCTACATTTTCTGAATACTGTCATACTAATAATTGGGTCAGACATATCTGGGTGTAAATCAGATAATCATTCTTTCTGTTTGAGGAACCAAATAAGTGGCTTATCCTTTTCACAGTTAAAAATGGCACTTTCAAAAGAATTTTCAATTTTATCTCTCCAATAATTATTGGCCCATTTGGTGGTTATCTCATAATTCCACCAAAGCCAATCACATTTACCATGGTCTTGTCCTATCTTGTAATACCATTTATTTGCAGTTCTGGTAAGCAAGGAGTGTAATTTGGCCACTATCATTTCACTATTCATATGAAAATCTTCCTGTAACATATCAATTATTCTGATGAACTCATAATCATATATTTTCCTTCACCAGAGAATGTTGGCCATTCTTCTACTTTTGGAATATCTTTTGCACAGATCTCATTTTCTCCTAGAAAAGGGGTTAAGCTTGCTTTCACAGAAAGTTCTTCTTCATTCAAAGGTGTAAAATGTCTGGGAATATGTTCATTTGGTTCATAGTTCTTATGATTTTTCTCTACATGTGCAATTATTAAATTCTTTAATTTCTGCCTTTCACTGTCACTTCTTTCCAAATGTGTGGCAAAAGGATTGGTATTATGAGCTATTTCTACCACATGAGTTTTCAAAATTTCAAGTTAGTCATTAATCTTAGTAATGGAAATATCTTCCAATTCATCATTCTGCACTTTACATTCTCTTTAAATTCTGTCACATGTTTTTTAAATTGACTTAAGTTTGGCATTTTTCACTCTATAACATTCAGTAAAGGTTTTGTCATTCTTTTTAATTCATTTATATCTTATGTTAATTTATTAGATCTTCCATCAAATTTACCATGTTTTACATCAATACTAGATTTAATAAGTTTTCTTTCATCAATTATTTGCATGGAAAGTTCCTGTTCATCCTTTCCTGCTCCTTATCTGTGAATTACATAAGAGTTCTGGCCATATTGAATACACTATCCATGTCTGAAGCCTCCAATTCGGGGATCCTGTACCCTTGTGGGTGAGGTCTGTGCCAATTGGCTTTTGCTTTTCCCTTTCTGTTATTTTTCTTCGAACCTCTCTGCCTCTTCTGAGGTCTTTTGGTCTTGCCTTTGGACACCTCTGGAGCTTGTTTGGAGCTGGTTGATGCCACTTGGCCTTCTTTCTCCAAAGCTGGGGTCATTTCCAACTCTTTCATCTGGTCTATGGATAAAACACTTTGGTTCTTCAACCAATTCTTTATTTTTTTGACCTTGTCTTTGCAAGACAATGGACTCCATCCTCCTAAGGGTTCTATGGTCTTCTCCTGAACCAGAAAGCTCTTTATATGTAAGTAGGAGTTCATAGCCCCCTTCCAAAGGCCTAGGAATATTTTTCACTCCTCTTCCTTGGCTGATCTGTACCAGTTTTTGTATTGGGACTGATATATTCCTATGGATGCCACTTGGAAATGGTTCATCCCTCAAAACATTGCCTTTAATCAGTTCAGGCTCAGAGTTAATTTCAAAGTTTGTAGTTACAGGACCTTGGGGAATGAGGAGCAGCTCTGGCATCCTCCAGACATTTCTTTTTTAAGGAAGACTTGCCATATATGGACCTGTTCTTGCCTCTTCCCTGTCCACATCCATCTGGTTGGACTGAATAGTTGCTTCCATTTCTGGTATGCACCATTTTCACTTCAATTTAAAGTGAAAATGAAGGATAAAGACAGAAAGCACACACCCTTTCATTGGTTGTTTGTATATTTATGCTGTGAATAAAGTGACTCTTTTAGCAATTTTAACTTCAATGCTGTCCTCAGATTTGGCTTATGAAGATTTTGAACTGGTAATATATCTCTTGCTGAGCTTATTACCAGCTGCAATGTATTTTATTGGAGAAAGTAGAGAGAAAAAATTTTAAAAGAAAAATTATTATTTATACTTTTTAATTTTCAAGATTTGGTATGAATTGATCATTTTTCATATTGAAAAGAAATATTCTTTTTAAAGAGGAAAAAAAATAAAATTTAAGATTTTCAATTAGAATTAATTCAGAATAGCTCAAAGAATAATTTCATGAGTTTTTGAATTTGAAAAAGCCATGTGTAAAACAGTATAAAATGAAACCAAATTTCTCAATGAAAAAGATTTTAGAGAAAATTTCAAAAATAAAAAATTAGAAGAGGTTTTTGGTTATCATATTGAAACTCTAGGCAAATATGTATTATTTTGATTTAATTATTTTAAAAATTTCTTTCTCCCTTTTTCTTATTTTGAGAATATTCCAGAAAAAGATGAAATATCTGTATTTTCTAATTATTCAAGAAAAAGAAACTTTTTTTATCTTCCTTATTTTTAAAAAAACAATTTCATTTTTTATATAGCACAAAATTCTCATTTCTAAGAAAGATATTCTTTTTCTTGAGATTCACTTGTGAGTAATCTTTTTATCATTTGAGTTAGATTATCAATTCTAAATTTCTATGAGATGACATATTAGCATGGAAGTGAGTTAAGGGACCTTTCTTAATTGATTTTTTTGGTGCAGTTGTGTCACAGCAATGCTTTCCAGAAAAATTTGAACTCTTTCCAAAAAGGCTATCAAGCTAGGTGAAATACCAGGTAGTACTGAAAGATTTGAGACCAAATTCTACCAATGTAGCATTTCGGCCTGTGACTCAAAACCAGAGCACAAGCATGAAAGCCAAAGACCATAAAATAATGGTAGAGCAAAATACCACCAAAACATGGAGCTGATCAAAACCATCTGAAAAGGTATCAAAAGAAAGAAGAAACTCGCCTGTTCTCAAATATACAAGTCCCATCATCATAGGGTAAAGAATACCAAAATTATTCCTTCTCAAAGTAGTTGCTGCACATAAGCCTTAATTTTCACCTCCATCTGAAATCAAGAGAAAGAGACTTAACCCCAGACAATGGGAATTCAAATTGAAGCTCTAAGTCACATTTATCCAATGGTAATAGCCAAACTGAGCTAGCACCAAAACTACAGAAGTTATGGCCAGAATGAGGTCAAATAAGGGTGAACAAAATACTCACCTCTCATCTAACGTCTACAGTTTTAGTGTGAGATACTGAGAGTGAAGTCATTTTGGAAAGGGAAAAATCAGGGCTATCTGATGGTTCCATCCATTCCCCCATATCTCATCTAGAACAAAATTTTTGGAGCAAACAAGTTCCATACAGATTTTGAGAAAATAATATATATGGATAACAAAAATTGAACATGGAATAACTCTGCCATATTTAATGTTACCCATACCCAATGAGGTACAATTGTGTGGATCCCCTCCAGGGCTACACAATGAGCCAACTTTGAGCTCAATATCTCAAAAACTGACAAAGGTATAGCAGCTTTAAGGTTAAAATCCCACAGTTTGGCCAATACACCTTTACTGTGGGATACTATCCCATAGCTATGATTATGAGGTGTAAAATAGACAAAGAAGCTTGTTTATACTTCAATAGCTCATAGTTAATTCAATACTGGGGTCCCATACAGTTTATGCATAGCTTTCTACATTTCATACATGTCAGAAGAGGGCTGTGTGGTCCCCAGATGAAAATATTCACCCTGTATTGGGTAAAACTGCCCAGATGTGGCTTCAAGACCACATCTGACCCAAATACAGAGGATACAGGACTTTTGAAAGCCACAAGCTAGTACTCTGAAGTGAAAAATGTTCACTTCCTCTATGTGGATGGTCTAGAGGACCTTTCCACCCCATTTCAGGATTAAAGGAGGCCTTTTCTCTGCCATAAATGGAATCCCCATCCTGGTCTTGAGCTCCTACATAGTACAACTGTCCAAAACAGTTATACCATTTAATAATAACCAGGTATACCTTAATTAGTGTATTTTAGCTCTTATTATAGTAACCCAACTGGTAAGACTGCACCCAGGGCTTTCAGCAGTGCTCACCACCACTATTCCTCATAGCAAAGCCCTTACATGATCTATTATAAACCCTTTTTAAACTTGAATATCCGTGTCACAGTCAGATTTAAAGTCTCCTGTACATTTATTTACCACTTCATCATAGACTCGGCTTGAAATAGCAGGTGAATGGATGGCCTTAATCCCAAGCTTAACTTCTGTGTTTCAACTTTGATTACACTCTCTTCATGTGTAAGTTTTCAATTCAATTATCAAATGAGAAACACCCATGTTTATATTCATAATCACAGCATGAAAAAATTGATTGTTCCAAGATCATTCACTGAGCTCAAACAACAAATAATTAAGTAAATGAATTGTATTTTATAGGTATCATTATCAATTATGCTGGAGAATGAAATAATAAAAAAATTTGAACTTTGTATTTTTAACAGAAAATTTTTATTCTCCTATCTATTTTAGATATAACTAATATGATATAGAGGAAAGAATGTTTCCATAACTTCATCTTTTATATCATTCGCAGACATAGAATCTTACCCAAATACCTCTCATCTCACAAGAAAGTTAAATAATCAATCATCTGGGAGTTTCTTATGTGACTGGAGATGCAGAAATATCATGTTAGAATAATTAAACCTTTAGTATGCAATTTATTTGCCCAAACCATTTTGATAGAATATTTAGTGTTTGTCTTTGGGATATTTTCTATATAGCTTCATTGTAAACAGCTTTCTAATTTGTTTGAATCTTTTGATAAAGCTGAATAGAAACATCTGAATATAAGTTGAAGTAAAATGAAAGACTAACTGATTATTCATATTTTATATTCTTGAAACATTAATCAAAATTAGTGAGGAAAGATGAGGTTGCTGGGGTTGATACATAATCAGTAGATTATAGGTATTAATAAAACAATTATCTATTCTACTTTTTGTATTTGTAACAGAATCACAAATTTCCAGCTGAAAACAAACTGAACTATTCATAATGTATAATTTTTTCAGCTATATATAATATCAAAGCCCAAAGACAACAATATGTGCTATTATTATTAATGACTTTGGATTTATTTTTGAAAGAGGAAATTTTGTTTACCAAACAAAAAATTCTAATTTTTAAGAGCACTAACTAATAAAAATTTTTACTAGTAAATGGAATCTGCCAAAAAGAGAAATCAATTATCAAAAATGTTATAATTTCAAATCTTTTTTATTATAGAAACTCCAGTAATATCATCAGGGCTTGTAAATTATTTCATAAAACATTAGCACATTAACATATATACAAAATGTGGAGGGTGTCCGTGGATTTGACCAAAGATGGCCAAATTTGTGCCAGTAAGCTTGTTTTGAGGGGTTGTTAAACCTCCCAATTACATATTTACTTTATATTTCATTTTCACTAGTTAGATGATTCAAAGACAAAGTTTTGTTGGGGGGATTGAGCACCTACCAAAACAAAACATTTTGGCTGCTTTTGGGCCATGTGGATTCTCCTAATTTATTCTCCTATACTTTAAGAATAATTCTCTTATTATATGGTGAAAAAATCTCTAAGTACTTATTATAAGCCTCAATTAGGTGGCTTTAGAAATGAAAACTAAGTCAAGAATCCATTTTTGGGTTTTGGGGGCCAAGGAACATCCTGCTGATGTATCCTCCCTTTGTCTCAAAGGTTTCTTGAAATTATCAGCACAAAACAAAATGAAGAATCATTGTAAATCTCAGTTAGGTGGTTTTGAAAAGGAAAACTAAGTAAAAAATTCTGAAATTAGTCAAAGTTATGCCTTAAATGGGCTTTCAGGGGTCTATCAACCTACAAAATACTAACCTATTTTACAGTATTTATGTATGAGGTATATTTTAAAAAGACACAGTACTGTTTGAGGGGCTTTAAGGTGGTCAGTGGGTGAACACCCCCGAAAATTTCTTTTTGTGGTTGTTTGGGGCATATGGACCCCACATATTAACATTAAACATCATCAAAGGGCTTTTTTGTGAATTACATACATCAAGAATGGGTCATTAAATAATAAAAATACTTCAGAAGCCTTGTTTTGAAGTTCAGTTTAACATCTAAATCTTGATGCATATTTACATGGCTCATTTTCAAGTCAATAAGTGTGGAACTACTATGATGTACCCATAGTTCCTACATGTAATAGTATTGGAAATATTCTTTGAGAATTATTGAACAGAATTATTCAAGAAAGATACTATGATAAGCCAATCTAAAAATGATGACCATTTTTGACACCTTTATCTTAATTTAATAGATGCAAGTATATTCTTCTAATATAAAAAGGGTTAGTATTCAATCTATTATCATACAATGACAAAAGCACTTATCATTCAAATAATATTAATGTTCACTCAATATATTTTGTATATATATTCAGCTCAATAGCTAAAAAAAGTCAGATTTGTAACATTTTGATAGAATACTTAATGACTGGATAGTCATTCACATTAAAACCTCCCTGTATGATAGCTTTGTACATTATTAGGAAACAATTATTGTTAATAATAGTTCTTAAATGGTTTGAACTAAATGAGGAGCTCTTTCATTGTCCTTAATACTACTCACCATGAGAAAAATGGCTACACCTGACAGCAGGTGTTGCATTTGGAAATCAGCTTGGACCCATCCTAGACTGAGCTTTGAAGCTTGCTGTGAATTGTGTTACATCTAGGATCTCAATGTTTGTTATTATGCCAAGTTATTCTAAGCCACTGGAATATTACAGGATTACCAAGATTTTCTTTCCTTTGTTAATTGAATATAGTAAATATATAGTATCGTATATGAAATTACTTTCCATTTATAAAAAAAACAATTTTCTTCATGATAAAAGAATTGGTATTTACAAATTTATTCAAAATTTGGACAATTCTATCCTTTTGATGTCCAAAAAAAATAAATACAATTTTAAAAATGAATAAAACCTTATATTGTTCTTGATTTTTTACTTTTTATTGCTTTATATAAATATTATTTCCTATTTTGTCTCTAAGCTTGTAGTCTAAATATCAGATTCAACTGTTTACCGCTGAATCCTTCTCTGAAGAAACTGGATTGTGTATATTGTTCATTTTAACTGGTTAAACTCCTCTAACCTCAGAAGGAACAAATAAGTTCACAAAAACGTTTTTCCCAAAAGCTAAAATTCTTTTCTTGTTAATTTATTAAAGCTTCTGAAGCTCATTTATTATTTTTATTTTCTCCATTTTCTCATCACATTGGCTCATCAATAAATTTCATCAATTTTTATTCTTAAGGCTGAAATTTTTCTTAGGTCTCAAAAGTGAAGTTCTTACTCTTTCTTTTTTCAATGTATTATTAATTAGTGAGGAATAGAAGTACTGGGATGTATATAGTACATCCCTTGCCACTGGAGAAAATTTTCAATTTAAATAGGAAATTAAATTACAGGCCCTCTGATGGCCGCTACTGTAAGTTTGTCAACGATCGTCAACAAATTTACAGTAGTGGATATTACAGGTCCTGAACTGTAACACATTTTACATGTGTGAATAAATTGACAGTTGTGGGACTTACAAGGCCTCACTGTGATTTAATTATAAAAAAACATAAAACCAAGTTTGAGTCAATTAATAACATAAAAAAGAAACTTGAGAAAAATTTAATAAAAACACAAAAAACAAAAATTAATAAAGTACTCAAAATAACACATCATCATAAAGCAGACTAACAGAACCCAAAAAATGAAACAAAAGAATTGTAAAAAAAAGGTTTTTGAGTAGCAGAAAGACTGTTTTTGCTACTTATTTTCTTTAAAAAATACAAACAAACTCTTCATTTTGATAATAAAAGGAAGTGCAGCACATTTTCAATTCTTTCTTCTATTCCTTATTTTCTTGAATGAGCTCCATAATTTTATTTGAAATATTTGTTCAAAAAAGATTTTTGAGATATTTTTTTCAGTTTTTGTGTTTCTATTTGCATATACAACATTAAAATTAAAAGATATATACGTTACAGAAATATGTAGGAAAAACTAATAGGAGTATATGAGCTCAATATAATTCTTATACAACAAATTGAATATTAAAATATTTTACTTCATTTAAAGCAAGGAGGGTTAGTTAACTGAAGCTTCAACTACTATCTGTCCATACAGAAGAGGACTTTATAAAAAAAGTCTCAAAAAGCTTTCTTTCCATGTAATATTGCCCAAATATTCTCAATATTATAATTGAAAATATTCCTCTTATTTTGAAACATCAAAGAAAAGTTTCTTTAATTATAAAAAAAATTAATTATGAAAACTTTCATAATATTACCATGGATCAAAGGACATGATTAATGATTTACTTAAATAATTGATCCATTTATTTTCAAAATCAATGTCTCTGTGGTCTTATAAATCTCTTAAAATACACTCCCCAAAAATATTCATAAAAAGCATTATAAAATCATTAACTCCCTTGGGAACCCTTTGATTAAAAAAAGTCAATACTTCAAAAATGATTAACACCATCTTTTTATTGTAATTGCACATGGCTCTGAAGTGGTATTTGTTCCAGTTAAAGCTTACCTTCCAAGATTTTCCAGCTAACCTCTGCGGCTTCCCTCTTCACAATTTTACTTTAATCAATACTTTCAACCTTCAATCAAAAAACAATACCAAAGAAAAAAAGAAATATTCTCCTATTTCCTGGCAAAAGAGATTGAAAGAACTTCATATATAGCATTTTCAACTAAGCTTTAGCAACCACTGATCACTAAATATTTATTATTATTTGAGGCTGCATAGATATATCAAGTTAATTTAAACTTCTCAAAACTTTGAAAAGATTTATAAATAAGTTATTAGAAAGAAATTTGTTGAAAGAAGTAATTTATACAAGTTATTTTGCCTTGTTATCATCTTTCTACTATCTCAAAACAACTCAATTAATTATTTAATTTACTTATAGATATGCAGTTTCTAATTCTTGTCTATGGATATTGAGTTTTGAATTGAGCTCGAATCAAAGTCTTAATAAGACTTTGTGAAAGGGTCCCCAATAGCTATGAGAAAAATTCAATTTAGAGAAACTGGAAAATTATATTCTAAATGGTTTCCAAAATCTTATTTTCTTATTTTTCATCAATGATATAGTCAGAAAGATATTATTAGATAATTAATTTTATCAACCCATGAAGTTCAGATACAATCTTTGATTTTTTAGTGCATAGAAAGCTCTCTATATATTCAAATAATTAAAAATTACATTTAAGAGTAAGAACTCTAAAGCTAAAATGTAGAACTCCCATGAAATACAGCAAAATAATCAAATAAATTAATTCTATAGAAAGATATCTTGATAAAATTTTTTGAAATAACTAGATAACTGTTGAAAATAATAGCTAGACACATTGATAGATGAAGATTTCCTTTCCCACAACTTCGCACAAAGGTTTTAATTATTTCAAATTTATTTTATATCTTGATACAGCTCCTATTATTCTTCACTTGAAATAAGAACTTGAATGATCTTGCTTCACATATTCAAGGAATACACTAGATCAAGATGGTTAAATTAAAGTTATCAATTTCATCACAATAATACGAAAAGTGAAGCTAAATTGGTATTAAGAAAGAGAAAAATTGAATTCCACAAAAAAATTGAATAATCTTATGTCTTTGATGATTATTTATGTTGGAAATTTTATTCTAAATTCATGTTTTTATATGAAGATCACTGAAATTTTTAGCTTACACCATGGAATTTTATAATGAAAAGGTCCCCTATTGTAAGAGCAAAGCTAATATTTTAATTCAAATATTTATATTATCTTATAATAAGTGTAAGAGCCTCCTCAAAATCAGTTTATGGGCTGATATAGGGGTGATATTGTTTCAATACATAATATATTTGTGTGGGTCTCTCCTTAAAATGACACTTTCCAATAAATATTCACAGATTTTCTCAATTTTAATCATAACCCAACTAAAAAATAGAGCAAAAATAAGGCATATAATTTCTCACAAAATACAGACTTCATAAGAGCAAGAATTTTAATGGTAGGGTATGACTATGTATCTTTTTAAGAATTCTCTAAGCCATTTTATCATTAATAAGAAATTTCATTCAAAATCAGAGGGTTGCAATTCCAATATCACTCTTCTATGGGTTCCCACATGTTATCTTGATAGTCAGTTTATATTGAAGCTAAGAAATACCCCAAAGGTTAAAATCTTTGTAAATCAAATTATAAAAAATAGCAAATAAGATTAGAAAAAAGGGAAAATCAAGATAAGTATGTTTATAATATATTTTTTAATTCTGAGATTTGACAGCCTGGACCAAACACTGATATGGATAAAACTGAATTCAGAATTTGTGGCTTGCATATGTGGCTTAAATTCCTTCCAAAAACTTCTATTTCTAAATTGAACTTTTGTTCTATGTTCAACCTTCCTCCAGTCTATCTCCGATTTCAAATTCCACATGCAACACCTGCTGTCAGGTGTAGCCAATTTGCTCATGGTGACTCTATCAATAACTTTCAGATTTCAGGTGAAAGCTGAACCTTATGCTAGATTAAATAATTCAAACTAGGGTTTTCTATCCTTTTATATGGGAAAAAATTCTGGAATTGAATATTAAAAAGGAACTATGAGAAAGAACTGATGAAATTATTGAGTTCAAAGCTATTATTTGCACCTTTCTCAATGAAAACTACCTTCTTTCATATTCAAAAGAAATTGAAATGACTTACCGCTTTATATAATCTTTTAAAGATAATTTTTACCACAAGACCTCTCACTAGGTGGTCTGAGTATCTTTTTATTATATAGATAGATGTTCTCCATTTTCTTTCTATAAGAATAATAGGTATTTTAGTTTTCCTGAGTAGATAACCGACTATCTAAGAAGCAATACTCTTGGATACACGCCGGGATTTCAAAATTAATTTTGGAATGAGAATCTCTATTTTTTCATATTATTAGTAAAGGTAAGAGCTCCTTATGAGTGTATTTTATTTATTAAGGGGTAAAAAATCCTCCCAATGTCAAATTAGGCCACTTTTTTAAAAAAACAAAGCATCAACATAATTTGAGGAATAAGAAACAACATAAAACTTTTAAATTTTGAATATTGAGCTTCCATAATGTAATAAAGCTCTTTGTGACCTGATAGGAGATTTTTTAAAGTTTTTCGTAGCCAGCATAAAGCTCTTTTACTCTTTTCATTTTAAAATAAAAATCCGTTAAAGTGGCTCCAGAAGTTATATTTTGAGAAATTTTTAGTTTTCACCTGGCCCTTTGCCCTTTATTAAATAATAAATATAGTTCTTTTCTATCTTCATTCTATATATAGAAGAATTAGATTTCATTTGGATAGAAAAATTGATTTAAGACTGAGATTTTGAAGGAATATTTATTCAAATTGGACCAATTATCAATCAAAAATATTACAATTATATAGTTCTCATATGAGGTTTTGTTCAACTTTGGAAGTCTACCCAATCTAAAAATATAGGTAAATGAAATATTATTAATTTGATATTTTTTTGAAAAGATAAATTTGGGAAATCTATATTCATCAACTAATTCCCAAATTTAATTGGTAAAAAATTTAGATTAAGCTAATCAGGATAATAAATGAGAAGCTTCTCTTGGAATATTCTCTGCTAGAAATTGTATTAAATTTCATCTTTGAAAAAGATTATTCAATCAAAAATAGCAAACCATGTTCAATTACAGAAATTTTTGGAATAATAAATTCATGATTCATTTTGAAGAGAAGTAAAGTTTCTTCTTCTTAATGTGAAATTCTTTATTAAAAACATTAAAATAGAAAATTCTTGCTTCATTTATTAAATTTAGCATCAAATATATGCAAAAATAATCTCTTGAACATGTTTTGTCACCTGGTTTATCGAAATCTATACTTATATTTTTTAATTTTGATATAAATTTATTACTTTTTATCAAAAATGTATACTTTTATCTTTTTGTTTCCTCAAATCAATAAGTCAATCTAAGACACTTTATACATTCAATATGGACAAAAAGTAAAAAAATAAAAAAAATAACAAACAAAAAAAGTCTTTTTTGAGAGCTGCTTTTCCTGATTTAATTTTTATAAATTTTTATTCTATAATTCAGATATTGAAGAAAAGAAAAAAAGAAAAAAAAACTTTCTAGAAAACAAAAAAACTTATTTATTAGGAACAATTACCAATTCTTTGGTATTTTTTCCTCCAAAAGATTAGAAACACTATAGAAGAAAATTTTGTAATTATTCTTTTACAAGAATATTCTTGAAACATATCTTATATTTCCAGAAGAAAACTATAAGCACCTTATAATCTTGAAAGATAATAATTTTGTGTCTATCAACTTTCAATAAGAATTCAAAGAAAAATATAATATACCTTTGGTGGTTGTTTTTGGAAAAAAGCTACAGTTTTCTTCCATGTGTTCCTTTTTAGACGATGTTTTTAATTCAATTTACTATTAATTGAATCTGCAATATCAAGCTTCATGAATACCATATCCCAATAATGTAGACTGATATAGTTATTCAAAATAAAAACAGAAATAAAAATTTTGTTGTTAAACCCATGTAAGAAATTTGGTAAAAACACATAAGGGGTGTTTTTAAATGAAATTTAGCTATTTACTACCTTTCTGATGCCATTGATGGAATTTTGAATTCCATTTATGGCATTTTCAATGCCATCTATGGAACCCTTATGCTATTTATGGCATGTTTAATGCCATCTATGGATCCCTGATGCCATTTATAGCATGTTTAATTCTATTTATGGCATTTTTAATGCCATCTATGGAACCCTAATGCCATTTATGGAATGTTCAATGCCATCTGTGGAATCTCTGATGCCATTTATGGCATTGTTAATTCGATAAATGGCATGGTTAATGCCATTTATGGCACTTTTATTTCCATTTATGGTGTTGTTAATGCCATTTATGGCATTGTTAATTCCATCAATGACATTGTTTATTCCATTGATGGCATTTTCAATTCCATTCAGGGCATTTTTAATTCCATAAAAGGCAGCTAGCTATATTTTATTTTTGATGCCATTTATGTAATTATTGTGTCATTTGTGATGCCATATATGGCACTTTTAAGTCAATGAATGGAATTTTTGTCTTCCACTAATTACATTGATGTCATAAATGGAGTTTTAAATTTACTTACAAAAATGAAAAAGCATAAAAAAAGGACTTTGGGGGCCCACAATTGTCCCAGCAAAAAAAAACCCAAAATTTTGGGATTCTGGTTTTTTATTCTCAAGATTCTTACCTTTATTTTAAACAGAAATGATGGAAGTTCATAAGTAGAGACATTTTTAATGAAATTTTCCAAAAAAAAAAAAGGCCATTTTGCCAAATTGGCCAAAATAGAGAAATTGGGAAAAAAAATGAAAAACATTTTGGGATCTTGAAATCCCATGTTGGAAAAAATATGGCAAAAAAAGAACTATAAAAACTCTCAAAACTAATCCTGAGGAATTCTTTTCAAAAAAATGGGTCACTTATGTGTTGTTGGCCATAAATTGGTAAGAACATTTAAGGGCTTACATGTGTTTACCAACACCCTAAGAAAATTATTTCAAAAATTGGCATGTAAAACTCTATTCTTCAATTTTCTTGTCAAAAGATTATTTATTATCCATAGATTTCCATTTTTTTAAGTAGAAAAACAAACTATTTGCATAAAACTATTAAAATATGATATTATTTTAAAAAAGTGCAAAATATATGAGCTACATGAAAAATAATCAGCTTCATAGTAGTAATTATTCGAAAATTAAATTTGACTTGACTTATGAAAAATACACAAACAATTTTTTATGAACCTATTAAAATAATTAAAATTAAGTTGAATTTAAACCATATCAACTTGATTCTCTCTGATTCATATTGATCGATAGAATATAATTAGTCCAAAAAATCCTGTCAAGACTCTATTATGTATACTAGCTATAAATTCAAATTTTATTTCTATAAACATATCTTAAATAAGAAATATGATTAAAATATAAGAAGTTGAAATGATTAGCTACCACTCTATCATAAAGTAGGAATAATTCTTGATTTTTGTGCATGAATTCCATGGATAGTATAGCTCATGATTAAATAGTTAGGGCTTATATTTAGATTTCTTACTATATCAAGGTCTCCCAAAGAGCCATGAATCACACCAGTCATTTAATTCATATTTCCTAAATTTTTGATCTTCTTTATATATATTTATAACTGAAAAGAAATTGATATCAAAATCTTTAACTCTGATGAAGATTAAACTTTGATATTTGAAGATTTGTCTATGTAACTCTTGATCATAGTAGCAAATATCAAGAGTACTATGACTTTCCTCAGTAGAATATATAATAGAATGAAATATTATAACCACAAATTAATTATTATTAAATAATTTGATAATAAAAAAATTAATAATTATAATAAATTCTAATTATTCTATTATTGTCATAGCCACTGAAAATGATAACAATAGGAGGTTTAAATCTCTCGATGAGACAATTACATGTGGAAAAAAAGAATATTTATCCACTTATAAATAATATATAAATATTATTCATAAAAGAAATTATCACCCACACTGTGCAGAGATAATTCTTATAGAAGAATTCTATATGAAAAAACTAATAATAGATAAAAAAGATATCAAATTTTAGAGAAAACTTACTTATAATATTTCTTCAATAAAACAAGTCAAACAAAAACAGTTATCATATCAAATAATTTTTATAAGCTAAAAGCACACCAAAAATCAATATTTTAAAATATAAAAACAACTTTTTAATAATAAAATAAGATTCAAGAGTTTTTAAGAGGAATTTGTGGATTTAAAAAGATATTTAAGACAGTAATTTTATATAATAAAATATATTATTGGTGATTACAACAATAATCTTATTTCTATTATTTCAATTCTTTAAATGATGATTCAATAAAGAATAAAATACTTGAAGAAATAGCTTTAATAATAAGATCTTATCAGTAATACAATATTACTTGTTTAAAATGTCTAATTATTGGAATGATTATTTGTTATATACAAAAACAGTTATGTGTAGGCTCTTTTTATGCCTGCAAAGAGGCTATCATTATTCATAATAGATATTTAGAGCATTCTCAGGTCAAAACTGAAGAACCATGCTTAAGAATAAGGTTCTTAACCTAAGATAACTTATTTTTAATTCCAATTTAAAGTGACCAGTTTTATTCTTAACTCCAACTAACTTTAATCCTCTTTTGGATTATTTATTTCAAGCTTTAATATAAAATAAGCTTATTAATATTTCATTTCATCAGATGAAAAACTTAAGAAAAACATTTTGAGAAGAAATCTCTTAAACTAAATTACTAGTTAATTTTCAAAGAGATCTTAATTTTCTTCAAGAATAATTAAAATTGTTAATTTCAAGGATAATTAGAAATCAAACCCTTTTAAAAACGATACTTAAAATTCAATTTATACATAGATAACATTAATTTTTATGCTGTGTTCAATTTCAAGAAAATCCATTAACAATTGGATTTGTAATGAATTTATGAAGTTATTCCTTTTTTTCAATGTAAAATAGCAATACACACCAAAATTTAACTTTTGATAAGGTTTTGATGCTCATAACTTTAAAATTTTAAGCTTATTTAAGCTCTGAAAGTTCCCAAAACCTTGATTTCAACCTTGAATATTTGGATCTACCCTTTGACAGCTTGAAATTCCTGTCCAAATTGGGATAAAAGCAGTTTAAGCTTTAAGTTTGGATCAAATTCTAACCTTGAAGCTTAAATAAGGTTGAAATTCCTCAAATACAGGTGAAAAACCTTAATTGAATCCTTGCAGATCCAAAAATTTGGGTACCCCAGCTCTGTTTGGTCTTTTTTCTTTGTGCCACCTTTCTGCATGGATTTTGCCCTTTTATTTATTTAAAGCCATAATATGGCCTTAAACACTTTCAAATTGAGCTCACACAGTATTTAAATTCTGTATAGAAAATCCTTTGCCAATTCAGTAGATATACACAATGCCTCAATTTAACTAAATTTTTGGAAAGTTGGCATAAACCTTATGAAACTTACAATTCAAGCTTAAACAAGCTTAAATTTAACAATTTTGAAAAAATGTTAAAAAAGTTGAAATTGTACTATGAGATTCTTAAATCTTCTGATAACATAAGAAATAATCATTTTTGAGTATAACACCCTATGGGTCTACCCCAGGTTATCTTTGGTGTAGAATTCAAAAGGGAAATAATAATCATAAATTGGTTTATCCAAAAAAAAGCTGTACTTATTTTTTCTTATTCTCTATTTTAAATCCAAGTGATAATTCTGTTCAAGACTAAATAAAATTCGTCAAAATTTATTTGTGGCCTTATGGGTATGTCATACATATCCCACAGGCTCACATTCCCTACCACCAAAAACATTTTACTACAACTTATCCTTAGTAGTATACCCCCAACTGAATTGGGGGGTATGATACACTGTCCAATCTCTCTACTTATACTCTTAAGGTTTCAGAGCACAGAATTCAAAAAAAATGAGGAATTGGTCTCCTCTCATGTCTTAATTTTCTGAGAAACATTTGGGAATCAGGTATTTTACTTTTTGAATTCCACTCATCTTCATGTCATGGGTTTCTGCACCTGACTAAGTATTCTCTTTCACTTTTTCCCCTAATCCTTCTTTCTTTCAAGAATTTTAGCACCTTTTTCTCTTCACTTTGATCAAGTGGTAAGGGTTTTCAATTTCCCAAAGAAAATAATTCCTTATCAATTGAAGTGAAATGCTTTACTAGACTGGCAGTGAAAGTTGGATGTTTTTTTGCAATTCTCCTGAAATTTCTACCTGTACTTCATTTTTCCCATGAAAAGCTTTAATAATAAATGGTCCTGTAAAAGAATCTTTCAATTTCTTTGGGCCTTTAATATTGTTAATGCTTAAGGTTTAAACTAGTATTCAGTCCCCAATTTGAATTCTGGGGTCTTATGACTTTTATCCCACTTCTGTTTAGCATATTCAAAGGCATCATTCATGCTCTTATTTGCATGATTCCTTGCTTTATCAATCAATAGCTCAAACCTTGATGCATTTGGATGAATATCAACTGGAATTTTAGTGTTTCATCCTTTCTCCAACATTGCAGGAGTATTTCCTGTTGAAGAATGGATAGAAGTCTTGAAGGCTAATTTCGATTCTGGTATAAGTGTACACCAATCATGGGTAAAGCCATCATAAGCTTTAAACTCCAGGCCATAAGCACAAACTCTTCTGATCATGTCCTCAAGGGTCTGAATCATTCTTTCTGCTAATCCATCTGTTTGTGGATAGTAATCTGTTGAGAATGATAGTTTTGTACCCAAAATCTTATGTAAATTTGTCCATAATGCTGATGTGAATTTTGGGTCTCTATCACTAATAATATTTTCAAAGATACCAGTAAGAGATATTACTCTGTTTCAATTTAAAACAGCTGTATCCATAGTTGTGTCATCTTTATTAAAAGGTAAAGTATTGCATTCTTGCTGTACCTTTCTACAATAACAAGACATAAATTTTAGCTTTTGACACCACCAGGTGGTAAGGAAGTTACCCAATCTATATGAACCACTTCCCATGGGGTACTTGCATCTTGGATATGAATCATTAAGCCAAATCTTTTACCAGTAGCTTCATTGGCCTTCCTACACCTGTCACAACTGTGATAGTACTCAATTACATCTTTTCTCCAAGATGGCCACCAAGCACATGTCTTAATTATTTCCATTGTTCTGCTTTCAGACAAGTTTCCATAATAAATTTTGTCCTGGCACTCTAGTAATATTGTGTTAATTAAAATTTTACTAAATAAGACCATTATGCATGTGTGTTGAGACCCATGATATAAGATACCATAAAATAAATGTAATCTTCCTTTCTCATAAGATTTTTTCTAAATATCATCTAAAGAATTAGTTAAAGCTGCATATTTTCAATCTTTGTCAAGCAGAGAAGTAAGAATATGGAAATTCTTATCTTGCTTATACATTTCTCTAACTTCTTCAAAGGATTCTGTTACTACATCTGTGATATTAATACCTTCAACTGTAATTTGAGGTTCTGCATTTTCAGGAACTAAGAAGGCTTATCAGGTGTATTGGGTAATGCCCATCTACTCAAGTGATCATCATTCTTTTAAATATTTCCATCTTTATTTAATATGGTCATATTGCCTCTATACTCTTGTATAGCAATCTGCCATCTTAACATGTGTCTGTTAGGAGCTTTTATGTTAAGAAGTTATTTAACAGAATTAAAATAAGTAATCACTTCAAACACACTACCATTAAGATAATAATGAAGTTTTCCAGAGCCCAAACAAGGAAAAAGAGCTTTATTTGGCTTTCTCAATATCTAGCCTCTGTAGGTTCAATTTTTCCTTAGATTAAACAAACTGGACCTTCATAAGGTTTTTCATTGACAATATGAACTTGGTGAAGAGCTTTACCTACACCTTCACCACATTCATCAATATAAATATTGAAAGAAAGTTTCCAGTATGGAAGTCATAATAATGGTGCATTGGTCAAGGAATAGTTGAGCTTATCATATGATTTAATCATTTCTTGTTTCATTTCAAAGAAAGTTTGTTCATCACAAATTCTGTACAATTATCTGGTATTGATTGCAAAATCTTTAAGGTGTTGCCTGTAATAACTGGAAACCCCTAGGAAAGACATTATTTCTTTATTTTTCTGGGGAATTTTTTTCAGTAAGACTGCAGCCACTTTTGTCTTATAAACATCAAGTCTTAGTACTAAAACTGCATGTCCTAGAGTGCTTAACTCATGAAAGCAAAAATTACATTTCTTAAGAGATATTTTCATTTTAACTTTGCAAATTCTCTTAACTACTAATGAAAGTCTCTCTAAATGCAATTGCCAGGTTTCTGAACAAATAATAATTTCATCAATATAAATGATTAACCATCCTTCTGATAGCTCATGTGGAAAATTGGTATTCATTGTTCTTTGATAATGCAAGGGTCCATTTTTAGTACCAAAAGGCATCCCCAAGTATTTGTAAATACTACAATGAGAAATTATTCTCAATAATTTCCTTACATGAGGTGTAAAAACATTCTGATGGAAACCTCTGAGGGCATCCATGAAAGTAATGAATCTTGCTTTGGATAATTGAGTTAAAATCTAATGTATTCTAGTAATTGGGTACCTTTCTGGAATAGTATAGGTATTCAATTTTCTAAAATCACCAACCATTCTTGATGTATCATTATGCCAAGTAATGATTACAGGGGTGTGACTTCTACATCCTCATTGTGTCCAACCTTTCTAAGGACTCCCAGCTTCATAAGCTCATTTATATGTGTTTCCACTGATTCTCTAGCCCTGGGCTAACTGGATAATCTAGTATGCTTAATAGTGGAGGGTAAGACCTTTCCACATTACGAATAATTTCCACTTAATGGCCTTTAATGGCACCAAGGTGTTCATTGTCAGAAGCAAACGCTTCTCAATATTGAAATCAGATTTCAATAAGGTCTTCCTTCATTTCTAATGTTAATTCAGGATTAATTTTTGCTTCAATCAATTGGTCTGTCACAAATGTTTCCTTAATAACTTTTTTTTAATTTTCTCATTATAGTTACTTCCCTTTTTTCTAGAGGAAAAGAAAATTTTTGCCTTTTATTTTCCCCTGTAGTGAAATATATGCCTTTATGATTATTAATATCAATACCATAAAGGTTGAGATAATCATTTCCAAGTCTAAAATTCTGTGAAGTGCAATTATTCATAACAAAATATTCAACTTTCAGTCTGATACTTCCTTCAGGCTGAGGAAATATCATTTCTGCTTCAAGAATTCCCAAAGGTTGCATATTTTGGCTAGCACTTCTGAGTTTTATACCTTCAATTGGAATCAATTTCTCCTGCCAATTTGTATGAATTCTGTCAAGATATTCTCTTCCAACACAAGTGCTGAAAGCACCTGAGTCAATATGTATCTTGGCTTCTTTGTTGTTTATTAAAATATTAGTGATACAAGATGATCCAGCTGTATAACCTTTACCTCTTGCAGGCTTAGCTTTCTGGATTTTAGCAGCTTGCACATGTATGAGATCTATACATTCATAACTGTACTTTGGTAAATGGGTACGCACTTCTGTGACTTAAAAGTATACATTAATGTTTTCTATACTAAGTTTATCTTGTAGTTCTTCTTCAGAAGTCTCAGAATCACTTTCACGTAAAGATACATTATTTGTTTCTTTTGTGAATTCAGCTTTTTCAATTTCTATCTTATTGATTATTGGTGTTTTTTTGACAAGTATTAGCCAAATGAGACGTACTTCCACATTTATGACATTTCAAAGGAGCTCTTTCTTGTGGTTTATTTTGTCTTTTAATTGTTTTCCCACTATTCTTACTTTCTATTAGGGTTTTATAGCAATTTCTACCAATTTTTCTTCTGGTAGTGATGTCTTCCATGATATTGATATAATTTTCTCTAGAGAAAGGCACAATATATATGCTTCTTATAGCATGCTCAAGGTCACCACCACATATTCTTAATATTATTTTATGTACCATTGTTTCAGATATATCAGGATAAAGGGCACTTAATCTGTCCTTTGGTTCAAAAATCCAGGACATGGTCCTGTCCCTCTCAATATTGAAAATTGCTTCTTCAAAATTATTTTCCATTCTAAATCTCCAGGAATCATTTTTCCACTTGGAAATAATTTGTTCTTTCCACCACGGCCAGGAATTTTTACTATGGTCATGTCTCATTTTATAATACCATTTCTTTTCTGATTTGGTAAATAAGGGGTTTAATATGGCACTTATGCATTCATCTTGTATGTTAAAGTCTTCTTTAAAAATATCAATTGTTTCCAGAAATTCCATTTGATTATATTCTCCTTAACCACTGAAGGTTGGCCATTCCTCTAATCTGGGAATTTCCTTGAAATTAAAGGAAGCTTCCACTTCTGAATTGCCTAAAATTTAATGATGTAAGTCATTATTCAAGTTCAACACATTTCTGTCAATAATTTGTGTGGACTGTCCTGGAAACTATTATTTCAGTGATATATTATTAATACTTGATCAAATATTTTCTTTCAATTAAAGTCTTTCTTTATCAATTTTTTTCAATTTCTCTGGGGAAGGAGCTGCATTATGAACAGTTTAATTTTCCAACCTTTGAGCTTGTATTCTCAAATATTTTAATTGTTTAGTAATAAAAGAAATAGAATTATCATCTGGTTGATTGAGGAAAGTGAATTTAGACTCAATTCTCTCACAAATATTCTTCAAAGACAAAATATTGTCCCTATTCACATTTTCTAGACCAATAATTCTCTTTTGCAACTCATTCACTTGTAAAATTTCTCTACCCAACTTTGTTTGGATATACTCAAAATTGTTGAACTTTGCTAAAATTTATTTATTACAAGTTTCAATGTGAGATACAAGCTTCAAAAGGTCTATTTCTTTGGAAAGGATTGATTCATTCTTTCCTCCTCCTTGTTTTTTAATTCAATCAAAGTTCTTGCCATATTGAACACATTTTCCATGTCTGTCTTTTCCCTCTTTGTAATTCTGTATCTGTGTGGGTAAGGTTTGTTCCACTTGGACTTTTCCTTTCCCTTTGCCTTTTTATTTCCCTTCTGATTGCTCTTTGGGGATTTATTTCCCTTCTTATTTCTCTTTAGGGCTTTCTTTCCCTTCTATTTTCTCTTCAGGGCTTGCTTGCCCTTCTGATTGCTCTTTAGGGCTTTGTTTCCCTTTTTTGGTACTTTTTGAGGTGTATTATTTCTTGTGGAGGCTTGAGGATAATTCACTGGGCTTTTGTCCTTCTTTTGGGCCAACTCTTTCTTCCTGTCCTCTGACAAAATGCTTTGGTTTCTCAACCAATCTTTTATCTTTTGGACTTGTCTTTTGCAAGACATGGGTGTCCAGCCATTAAGAAGGTCTTTAGTCTTTTCTGGTCCCATGAACTTCCTCACTTCAATATAAAAGTTCATTGTGCCTATTCAAAGTTTTGGCAGAAGCTCCCACTCCTTCTGTTTTCCCACCATGAACCAGTTCTTTTACTAATACTGCTATATCTCCACTGTTGCCTTTTGGAAATTATTTGGATCTGAAGACAAGAATAGTAGTTATTTCAGCTTCTGGAATCCCAATCAGAGTCTCCAAGGTTCTGGCTAACCTTTGGGAACTTGTGGAAGTTCTGGCAACCTCCATTTGTGCCCCTCCTCTGGACTGAAATTCTTGTATTTTTGATTTATGACTTGAATTCCCTGTTCCAGATACATTTGATTGGATGGATTAGTTACTTACACTTCTGGTAAGAGTCTTTTAGAATCAATTTAAAACAAATTTGACCAATAACTGGATTGAATTCACCTCCTGGACCTTTAAAGGGTTATTTTGTAATTAAACTCCTTGGTGCTTCTCTGGTTCAAATTTCAATGCTGAACTCTGAGAAACTTGAGTATGAAGAGCTTTCTCTGATGGGTGACACTAGAAAAAACAAAAATATAAGTTATTTTATTGATTAATAAAAACAACTTATTAACTCAACTTATTTTATAAAGCTGTTTCAATGTAATTTATGGAAACTTATGTCAGAAACAATGAAAAATTTCTAAAAAGTAAAGAAAAATATCTTTAAGTAAAGATTTTGAATTTTTTAATTTTTTTTTATTAAATTTTTTATTTTCTTTAAATAAATAATAATTATGTAATTAATAATTTATTAATTAAAATTGTATTATTATTCACTTTATACTAGAATAACTCAAAGGATAACTTTCAATCCTGTGGGGTGAAAAAGCCACTAGTTAGACAATAGAGATTTATTCCAAATAACTCAATATTATATTTTTTTCAAACAATATTCTCAATAGAAATAACTTTATTAATATTATAAAGATTATTGTGAGCCTTAGAGGTAATTTCATATACCCAAAAGACCACAAATATAAAAAATAACATATTAATATAAATAAAATAAATTTATTTATATTATTAAAATAAAAATCAAAATATAAATATGAAATTATATTAAAAAATAAAATTATAATCTAAAAATAAAAATACATTAAATTTTGTAAATATAAAATTACATTTATACTTGAAAAATTTAAGTAAAAATGAAATTTTAACAAAATTGTGAAAAAATAAATAAATTTGGAAAAAAGTTAAATAAAATTTATTATAACTTTTTATCCAATAAATAAACATATAAAATTTATTTCACCATTGGATTCCTCATAAAAAATCAGGTGGGGTCACCTCTGAGTGAAATTCTTGTAACTCAACTCTAAATAAGCTTAAATTAAGTTTTTAGTATTTTCAATACAAAAGTTGAAAATCCTCAAAACCTTAATTTAATTCACACCACATGTGGTGTTAACCATCAATTTTTGTGTTAAAATTGAGGTGTTGTGTTTAGTTTAGAAGTTATGAGGAATTGAAGTATTTTCAATTGAATTCAATTGAAATGTCAAAATGTGCGCGTGTATTACATAAGTGAACTTTGATTTACATATGAGGTGTCAATTATTACTGTATTGTACTGTACAATTGAATTGAATTACATGTGTAAATTATAAGTATAATACATGATGAGGAATTAAAGGAAAAATAAATTGGAAAGATTAAATTTGGGGGGGGAAAGGAACTCCAGCTCTAAGGGGGAGCTAGACCCCCAAAATCCTTGCTGACAGGCGTGGGATGTCAAAATTCACGCAAAAGTTCATCACTTTTGGCCTGGAATTGAGTTACAGGGTCTGTGGACTCAATTGATGATGAGGTTTTGATACCAACTGGGGTAGTTTTAGCTGTTGCCAAGAGGGTAAAACTACCCTTAAGATAAAACCATCATGATAAAAACAGTTTTAACTGGTTTCTACGCCTCTGACACACATTCTGACGTGTTTTGAAGGCTCTAGGCCTGGTATTGCTATAGTAATGGCTGATTTAAGGGTCTAAAATGGCTAAAAATGGCTAAAAATGGCTTAAACCAGCCCTTTTTGGTCTAAACCAGGGTTCAATGATGCCATAATTGGCTTTTCTGTTGTCAGACTGTTTTTCACGACTGACAAGAGTAAATTTTACTTTTGGAGTAAGAGAATTGATGGCTATAAAAGAATGTCTTCTTTGCCCCACTTTTCTCTTCATGTTAGAATCTTTTCCTTTTATTAATTAGTTTAAAACTGTTAAACCAATCAATCAAAGATTCCAACCACCACTTTTAAATCATTTTAATCCTTTTAACCACGTGAAAAAATCATTATAATCATTGTTTGTAACTCTTATAATCATTTTTACCCCTGAACCACCCCAAAAGTGAATTAAAGCATCTTTCATCACTGTAAACTTTGTCACTTTGTTTCCAAATTCACTCTGGTCACTTTTGGGCGTGTTTTCTCTTTAATACTCTTTTTAAAGACTTTGTTCTTTAATTAATTGCTTGCAGTTCTTTGCTCAATTAATTCCAATTGAAATTGCTCTTGAAGAAATTTCTTTTGTAGCCTTAAAATATCTCTTGTAGAGTATTTTTTGGATAAATTTTTATTGTTGGTAAAACAATAAATTTTTATAATATTATTGTTTTATACTAATAAAGTTATAAACAATAAAATTGGCGTGTTTTCTCTTAAAAATAATATTTCATACTATTTTTAACTGAATTTTACCTTATACAAATTTTGAGGACAGGAAAAGTACTTGATTTTTAATCAAAGTTTCATATCCACACCTTACATTTGGGGGCCCAGCCGTGATATTTTACCTGTGACATATTTTTTTTACTCTTTTTAAATCTTTTTTCTTATATTGAAAAATTTAAAAACATATAAAAAATACTTATAATCCAAAAAAAATCCTTAAAAAATATTTTTTTTCATATTATAAGTGAGGCTTATATTTTTATTTCTTTTTTGAAATAACCTTTTTTTACTTAATTAATTGGCTTTTTCATTAATTTTAGTGTCTGACAACGTGGTAAGACAAGAAAACATTGAAACAGCCTCAACAGTAACCAGCATTATCCCTGCCAGTACTGTTAATTCTGATCATAATAGCACTGTTATTGTGACTCAAAATAACCAGCCTGAACCAATATCTTCTGAATTAATTAACTTGGACATAAGTAATACTCTTCAGAAGGCTAAGAATTTGGCCAATAGTAAGTTTTTGACGTAAAAATACTATTTTAAGCCTTTTTTAACCATAATTATGCCTTCAACCAGGTCAGGAGCCAGCTACAACCCCTCAAGCAGCTCCCAAAAAGGTAATAGACGTGATTATGGCAGAGGCCAATCAGGTACAGAAGGAAAAGGGTCAGTTGATGACTTCCAAACAACTAAAATGGGTCATTCTGAAGCTGATAATACCATTTTACCTTCAAAAAGAGCTGACACCGCCACAACAAGCCTCTGTGGACATATACAAAGCCAGCCACAGTGCATACAACAATGCACTCCAATTCAAGGAGTACCAGATCCTTGCAGACCTGTGGAAGAATTGCATGAATTCTTACCTGACAGTAAGAAAATTCTTGGGCCATCCCAACACTTGCAAATTGCTCAATGGATGGCATCCATTGATGGAGAAGAAAAACATGATGCTTTTGACACTAGAATGGAGGAAAAACAACCCTCCACCAGCCAAACCAGTGCCAAAAACAGCCCCAGTGGCCAGCAGCAGCAGCAATTCCAACGTGAAAAAGCAGCCACAAACTCCAAACAAGGGCAAAGGGAAGGCACCAGCCCCAAAACCTTACAGCCAGGGCTACAGAATCCCAAAGATTCAGCAGGATGCCATGGAAAATGTATTTCAGATGGCCAGAACCATGATGGAATTACAGAAGAAGGAGGAAGCCAGATTAAGGTTCCAGAAATGATTTCTGACATATTTGATTCCATCCCAGAGTTGTATAATGCTATAAATGACGTGAAAAAACATCTTTCTGATAAAAATGACACCATTTGTAACAACATTAAAACAAACAACCTGAGTCTGTGCCAAATTAATGAAACACTTATGTGTTTTGAAAAAGTTTTAAGAACAATTAAACATTCTAATAATGACAATTCTTCTAACATTAAGATAAATGAACAATCTGCCATTATTAAAGAATTAACAGATAAATATTCTAAACTCAATATTGATGACATGATTGAAACAAGAATTAAACAAGCCATAAATATTATCAAAACAGATAACAAGAAAGTCCTTGATGACATTTCAAATTCATTTACTGAAGTAAAGACATATACCATTGCCTTGAAAAAGTGTTTTGATGCTTCACAAGAAGAAGTATCAAAATTATCAATGAAATTGAATCAAGTCACTGCTGATAATACAAGACAGACAGAGTTATGGCAAGAACTGACACATAAGGAAGACATGTATAAAATTGAAGTAATAAATTTAATACAAAGCTTCCAACATGAGTACAGAAATTCCCAAAGGTGTAGCAACAGTAAAATGAATGACATTGAACAAATACTGAACACCTTACCAAGAATGTCTACACCTCTAAATCAAAATGAGGGCACAAGAATTCCAAATCCACAAGTATTGGATCCTGATAATTCACAATTAAAAAATGAATTATCCACTTCTTTTCATAACTTGGAACCATCAATGGGCCAAGCACTCTTGAAAGAAGTTCCAAAACTTAAAGAATGGCCTCACTTCAGTGGTGAAGGAGAGTATGACCATATGGAATTCATTAGAGGTATTGACATGATCAAAGAGGATTTTGAATTACCAGACAGATTGGTAACAGCCAGGTTTAACACCTTGTTTACCAGATCAGCTCACAGATGGTACATCAAAATAAGACAAGCACATGGACACCAGAGTTGGACTTGGTGGAAAACCCAAATCATCAACAAATGGGCAAATGATGCTTGGAGGTTTAAAGTTGAAACAGCCTTTGAATCTGCCAAATTTAATGCTGATAAAGACAAAGCTTTACCATGGTTTTGCCAACAAAAGGACAGATTAACAGCATTATATCCTGACATGTCAGAATTTATGATCCATAGAAAAATTCTGAGACAATGTGGAGGTGACTTAGAGCATGCTGTCAAAAGCAGGACTACTGAACAATCTTCAGCAGAGGATATTATCAATATACTAGAAGAAGTAACCACCAGAACCAAAATTGGTTCTAGTAGGGTGAATCTTAAAACAAGGTTTAATACACCTTGGAAAGATTCTGTGGACAAAAACCCCAAAGAAAATTCTAGTAATATTAAATATAAATCTGCAGATACAGTCAGAAAATGCCATATTTGCCAAAGCACCACCCATTTAGCCAATACATGTCCAAAAAGGGGGAAAATCAATGAAATTGACATTGAAAAAGAACCAGATGTTGAAAAAGAAGACATAATTGAAGACAATTCAGATGATAAGTCATCCATATTCTCTGAATCTTCAAAAGATATAGAAAATATCAATGCCACTTTTGACATCATGGAATCTTATTCCCACTTACCACAATTGAGCAATGGTCAAGTTGATTTATCAAAAGTTCAAGATGCACAACTTATGAAGACAAAACCAAACAGAGGAAAAGGTTATACAGCTGGTAACTCCTGTATAACAGAAGTGGTGATTGACAACAAACCCACCAAACTTTTGCTTGACCCAGGAGCCTTCTGCTCTTGTGTTGGAAAATCTTTTCTTAAAACTTGTGTACCAAATTTTGAAGACCAATTGTTACCAATTGATGGTATAAAATTCAACAGTGCAAGTAACCCAATGAAAGCATTAGGAATCTTTGAGACCAATGTCATATTCCCACACATAAATGGGAATTTAAGGATCACAGTTGAATTTGTTGTTATGGAAAATTGCTCTAGTACCCATTTTATATTGGGAAATGACTATTTAATCATGTATGGCATAGATTTACATAATAACAAAGACAGATACTTTACAATTGGAGACAATAAGCGCCAGAAATTTGCCTTTTTACCCTTTAAAAGACAAATTACAGTAAACAAAGTATCACCAGTCAACTTAGAGTTAGAGAAATTCAAGTCTGAACAGTTAAATGAGGCTGAAATAAGCCTTCATCTGACTGATAAGCAAGAAAATGAACTTTCTTCCCTTTTGTATGACCACAGAGGAGCATTTGCTACAGACAAAGAACCCCTGGGAGCAATTATTGGTCATGAAGTTGACATCATTCTTAACATTGAAAGACCTTATCCACCACTCTTAAGAAGACCTGCTTATCCAGCAAGTCCAAAATCAAGAGAAGCTCTAGAAATTCATATCAAAGAACTTCTAGACCTTGGTGTAATAAGAAAAGTAGGCCACAATGAGGAAGTAGAAATAACTACACCAGTCATAGTAGCGTGGCATAATGGAAAATCCAGAATGGTTGGGGACTTTAGAGCTCTGAACACTTACACTGTTCCAGACAGATACCCAATACCAAAAATCCAAATTGCCCTTACTCAAATATCTCAAGCAGTGTATATAACCACTATGGATGCCCTTAAAGGATTCCATCAAAATGTAGTAACACCAAGAGCAAGAAAATACTTGAGAATTATTGTTCATTGTGGAGTGTATGAATACTTAAGGATGCCCTTTGGTATCAAAAATGCACCTTCACACTTCCAAAGAATGATGAATGAAATCTTCCCTGAAGAACTCTCAGAGGGATGGTTAATCATTTACATTGATGACATTATTATCTGTTCAAAGACTTGGGAGGAGCACATGTACAGATTATCAAGAGTTTTGACAAAAATCCAATCAGTAAACATGAAAATCTCCTTGAAGAAATGTCATTTTGGATTTAAAGAACTTAAGGCACTAGGACATGTTGTATCTGGTTTGTCCCTTGGAATTGATAAAAACAAAGTTGCAGCAGTATTGTTAAAACCCATGCCTCAGAATAAGAAGGAAATTCAGTCATTCTTAGGTTTTGCAGGATATTACAGGCAACACATTAAAGACTTTGCATCCATAGCAAGACCACTTTATAAGTTGTGTGACAAAGACACAGTATTTGAGATGACTGTTGACAGAGTCAAAGCTTTTGAGTCTCTAAGAGAAGCATTGACCACTGCTCCACTCTTAATGATGCCAGACTTTAAATTGCCTTTCAAACTGTATATTGATGCATCAGGGGATGGACTAGGTGCTGCACTTCACCAAGTTCAAATCATAAATGACAAACCTGTAGAAGGACCAATATGTTTCATATCCAGGCAAATCAAACCAACTGAAGCCAGATATGGAGCAAGTCAAATGGAATGTCTATGCCTTGTCTGGGCCTTAGAGAAATTGAACTATTTCTTAGAGGGATGTGTTTTTGAAGTAATAACAGATTGTACAGCTGTGAAATCACTTTTGAAAATGAAAACACCTAACAGACACATGCTCAGATGGCAAATAGCCATACAAGAATACAGAGGCAATATGACTATTGTTCATAAGGATGGGAATATTCATAAGAATGCAGATGGACTAAGCAGATGGCCATTACCAAATAACATTGATAATCCTGCTTATGTTCCAGAAGAAGCTTCACCACAAATTCCAATAGAAGGAATAAGTGTTACAGACTTAAACACCACCTTCTTTGAAGAAGTCAGAAATAGTTACACTCAAGATAAGAATTGTAGCATCTTATGCCAATTACTTAACAAAGACTGTAAAGACAACTCTCTAATACATGCCTTGGATGAAGTATGGAGAAAATCTTATAATGAAGGGAGATTTCACCTACTGGATGGTATAATTTACCACAGAACCAAGCACACATGTGTCATGACAGTTGTAGACAGGTCATTAATCAATCTTGTACTGAAAGAATGCCATGATAGTCCCTTTTCAGGACATCTTTCTGAGGACAGAACAAGAGAGAAAGTAAAGACCTGCATATGGTGGCCAATGTGGCAAAAAGATGTTGCAGAATATTGCAAAACCTGTGACAGATGCCAAAAGGCAAATAAATCCACTGGCAAAAGACTTGGAAATATGATGAAAATCCAAGAACCAAACAGACCTTGGGAAATTGTCCATATGGATTGGGTAACTGGCCTACCACCAGGAGGTGACAGGAGCTATAATGCTTGCCTAGTAATTGTGGACAGATTCAGTAAAACTCCAATCTTTTTACCATGTCACAAAGATGATACAGCCATGGATACAGCTCTTCTGATATGGAATAGAGTAGTGTCATGGACTGGGATATTTACAAATATCATAAGTGATAGAGATCCCAAATTCACTTCAGCTCTATGGACAAATCTTCACCAATTATTTGGCACAAAACTGTCTTTCTCTACAGCCTACCACCCACAAACTGATGGTCTGGCTGAAAGAATGATCCAAACCTTAGAGGACATGGTGAGAAGATTTTGTGCATATGGCCTTGAATTCAAAGATTGTGATGGATTTACCCATGATTGGTGTACTCTGTTACCAGCACTGGAATTAGCATATAAAACTTCAATCCATTCCAGTACCAATCAGACTCCTGCTATTCTAGAAAAAGGATGGAACCCCAAGTTACCCCAAGATTCCTTGAGGAAAGACTTAATTGAAATACATCCCACAGCTGCTAGCTTCAAAGGAATGCTAGACAAAGCTAGAAAGCATGCAGTGAGATGCATGGAGGACTCTTTTGCATATGCTAAAGACAAATGGGATAAATCTCATGCAACTCCAGATTTCAAAGTGGGGGACCTAGTTCTTGTATCCACCACTAACTTCAATAACATCAAAGGATGTAAAAAGTTAAAAGACTCCTTTGCAGGACCTTTTGTGATTAAGACCCTCCATGGAGAAAATGCTGTTGAAGTAGAGTTATCTGAAGAACTTAGCAATAAGCACCCTACATTTCCAGTAAGCTTGATAAAGCCATACAAATCTAGTGATGCTGAGAAATTTCCCTTGAGGAATAAGATTCCCCAAGTTATACCTCCTATTGAGACATCTGGTACTAAGAAAATAACCAAAGTTCTTAAAGAAAGGAAATTAAGAACCAAGAAAGTAAGGGAATACCTTGTTAGGTACAGTGACCCAACTTGTGAAGATGAATGGTTAGAAGAAAAAGATATACCAGAAGCTACCAAACTCCTCAGAAGATTCAGACACACTAGAAACTCCAATATTACAAAGTAATATTCTTTTTTAGGGGGAGGGAATGTGAGCCTTAGAGGTAATTTCATATACCCAAAAGACCACAAATATAAAAAATAACATATTAATATAAATAAAATAAATTTATTTATATTATTAAAATAAAAATCAAAATATAAATATGAAATTATATTAAAAAATAAAATTATAATTTAAAAATAAAAATACATTAAATTTTGTAAATATAAAATTACATTTATACTTGAAAAATTTAAGTAAAAATGAAATTTTAACAAAATTGTGAAAAAATAAATAAATTTGGAAAAAAGTTAAATAAAATTTATTATAACTTTTTATCCAATAAATAAACATATAAAATTTATTTCACCATTGGATTCCTCATAAAAAATCAGGTGGGGTCACCTCTGAGTGAAATTCTTGTAACTCAACTCTAAATAAGCTTAAATTAAGTTTTTAGTATTTTCAATACAAAAGTTGAAAATCCTCAAAACCTTAATTTAATTCACACCACATGTGGTGTTAACCATCAATTTTTGTGTTAAAATTGAGGTGTTGTGTTTAGTTTAGAAGTTATGAGGAATTGAAGTATTTTCAATTGAATTCAATTGAAATGTCAAAATGTGCGCGTGTATTACATAAGTGAACTTTGATTTACATATGAGGTGTCAATTATTACTGTATTGTACTGTACAATTGAATTGAATTACATGTGTAAATTATAAGTATAATACATGATGAGGAATTAAAGGAAAAATAAATTGGAAAGATTAAATTTGGGGGGGAAAAGGAACTCCAGCTCTAAGGGGGAGCTAGACCCCCAAAATCCTTGCTGACAGGCGTGGGATGTCAAAATTCACGCAAAAGTTCATCACTTTTGGCCTGGAATTGAGTTACAGGGTCTGTGGACTCAATTGATGATGAGGTTTTGATACCAACTGGGGTAGTTTTAGCTGTTGCCAAGAGGGTAAAACTACCCTTAAGATAAAACCATCATAATAAAAACAGTTTTAACTGGTTTCTACGCCTCTGACACACATTCTGACGTGTTTTGAAGGCTCTAGGCCTGGTATTGCTATAGTAATGGCTGATTTAAGGGTCTAAAATGGCTAAAAATGGCTAAAAATGGCTTAAACCAGCCCTTTTTGGTCTAAACCAGGGTTCAATGATGCCATAATTGGCTTTTCTGTTGTCAGACTGTTTTTCACGACTGACAAGAGTAAATTTTACTTTTGGAGTAAGAGAATTGATGGCTATAAAAGAATGTCTTCTTTGCCCCACTTTTCTCTTCATGTTAGAATCTTTTCCTTTTATTAATTAGTTTAAAACTGTTAAACCAATCAATCAGAGATTCCAACCACCACTTTTAAATCATTTTAATCCTTTTAACCACGTGAAAAAATCATTATAATCATTGTTTGTAACTCTTATAATCATTTTTACCCCTGAACCACCCCAAAAGTGAATTAAAGCATCTTTCATCACTGTAAACTTTGTCACTTTGTTTCCAAATTCACTCTGGTCACTTTTGGGCGTGTTTTCTCTTTAATACTCTTTTTAAAGACTTTGTTCTTTAATTAATTGCTTGCAGTTCTTTGCTCAATTAATTCCAATTGAAATTGCTCTTGAAGAAATTTCTTTTGTAGCCTTAAAATATCTCTTGTAGAGTATTTTTTGGATAAATTTTTATTGTTGGTAAAACAATAAATTTTTATAATATTATTGTTTTATACTAATAAAGTTATAAACAATAAAATTGGCGTGTTTTCTCTCAAAAATAATATTTCATACTATTTTTAACTGAATTTTACCTTATACAAATTTTGAGGACAGGAAAAGTACTTGATTTTTAATCAAAGTTTCATATCCACACCTTACAATTATTTATCAGGAATAAGTCCCAAAAAAGCCAATATTAAAGTAAATATGGCAATTTCATGTCGAAAAACAGTAAAATAAGGTCTAGAATATGATTTATGTTCCAAAAGCTGGTTATAATCATTGCTAGGCCCCCAAATGTAAGTTTTTTCCTTGAAACATTTGATAATAGTAGCAAATATCAAGATTACTATGACTGCCCTCAGTAGAAAATATAATATAATGAAATATTATAACCACAAATTCAATATAATTATTTTCAATTATTATTGAAAATTTTGATAATAATAAAAAACTTGATAATTATAATAAATTATAATTACTCTATCATTGTTATAGTCACTGACAACTATAACAATAAGAAGTCTAAAGCTCTTAATGAGACAATTGCACATGGAAAATAATAATATTTATCCACTTATAAGTAATATATAAATACTATTTGTAAAATAAATAATCAGACACACACTGTGGAGAGATAGTTTTCATAGAGAAATCCTATATAAAAAAACTAATGATAGATAAAAAAGATATAGAATTATATAGAAAACTTACTTATAATATTTACTTAATACAACAAGTCAAACAACAACAATTATTATATTAAAAAATGTTTATAACTTAAAAAAACACCAAAAATCAATATTTTAAGATACAAGAAAAATGTTTTCTGATAAAATAGGATTTAAGATTTTTTAAGAGGAATTTGTGGATTTAAAAATATATTTAAGATGATAATTTATTTTATAAAATATATTATCTTTGATTACAACAATAATCTGATTTCTATGATTTCAATTAATTAAATTAATATTTACTAAATAATGAAATACTTAATAAATTGCTTTGATGATAAGATCTTATAAGTAATAAAATATTACTTCTTTAAAATGTCTAATTAATTGGAATGATGATTGGTTATTGGCAAAATCAGTGATGTGTAGGCTCTTTTTATGCCTGTAGAGAAGCACTGATTATTCGTATTTAATATAGAGGGAATACTCAGGTCAAATCTGAAAAACCATGACTAAAAATAAGGCTCTTAACTTAAAGTAATTCATTTTTAATTCCAACTTAAAGTTACCAGTGTTATTCTTAACTCCAAGTAACTTTAATCCTCTTTTTGATTGATTATTTTAGGTTTTAATATGAAATAAGTTTATTTATATTAAATTTAATCACAAGAACAGCTTAGAAATAAAGCTTCAAGCAAAAATATCCCAAACTTAATTTTATATTAATTTTTGGAGAAATCTTAATTTTCTTCAAGAGTAATTAAAAGTGTTAATTTCAATGGTAATTAGCAATTGAACCTATTTATAAAAGGATACTTAAAATTTGATTTATACACAGATAACAGTAATTTGCAAGCTGTGTGGAATCTTCAAGCAAATAAATCAAAAATTGGATTTTTAATGAATTTTTGAACTTATTTTTATTTTTCCACATAAAATGGCAATACACACCAAACCTTAAATTTTGATAAGGCTTTATACTTGCAACTTTAGATTTTTAAGCTTAATTAAGCTTTGAAAGTTCTTAAAACCTTGTTTTCAACTTTGAATATTGTGATTTACCCTTTGGAAGCTTGAAATTCCTGTCTAAATGGGGATAAAACCAGTTTAAGATTTAAGGTTGGTTCAAAGTCTGATCTCAAAGCTGAAGCAATGTTTAAAAACCTCCAATACAGGTGGAAAACCTTAATTGAATCCTTGCAGATCCAAAAAGCTGGGTACCCCAGCTCTGTTTGGTCTTTCTTATTTATCCCACCTTTTTGCATGGATTTTTCCCTCTTATTTATTTAAAGCCATACTATTCCTTAAACCCTTTTAAATTGAGCTCACACAGGATTTACATTCTGTATGGAAAATCCTTAGCCAATTTAGTAAATATACACAACATCTCAATTTTAACTAAAGTTTTGGTAAGTTTGCATAAACCTTATGCAACTTTAAATTGAAGATTAAATAAGCTTAAATTTAACAATTTTGAAAAAATGTCAAAAAAGTTGCAATTGTACTGTGAGATTCTTAAATCTTCTAATAACATAAGAAATAACCATTTTTGGGTATAACACCCTATGGGTCTACCCTAGGTTTTCTTTGTTGTAGAATCCAAAAATAACATAATAATTATAGCTTTATTTATCCAAGAAAGGTATACTTATTTTTTGTTATTTTTTATCTTAAATCTAATTGATAAGTATTTTTAAGACTCAATTAATTGCATAAAAGGTTATTTGTGGCCTTATCAGTATGTCATACATATCTCACAGGCTCACAGTAGAGTTAGAAAATTCATGTATGAAATAAAATATTTTGGGATATATTAGCTTTGAAATATTCAAAATATTGGGGTTGAGTTTGAAATGAAGATCTGAATCCCTCAATAATGAGAGATATAAATAAATGATCAAAACAATTCCAGAAAAACTAATAATATCTGAAAAGAATCCATTTCATTATGGAGGATCTACAAATCTAATGGGCTAACAAAATAATTCTAAATATAGTAAGAATGTAGTTATCAGGCTCTTTTTTCTTGTGAAAATTTGAACTTTTTACCAAATAATTTCTTCAAAATGTATATGAAATGGTTTAATAATTAATCAAATATTTGCCTTATAATATCTGTATTAATTTTAATACATTTGGGTAACATAATTCCTAAATATTTTCCCATTACTGAAGTAATATACACATAGAATATCCTGAATTCATTACAAAGAAATGATAATAGTAATCCAGAAATTTATGAAAATAATAAACTAAGATCAATTAGTATTATATTCCACCTTAACATCTGAGAATTAATCATTGGAAAAAATCATACATTCAATTGTATACTACTAGAATCCTTTCTATAATAAATCAAGATTTATGTGAGTTTAGATATTGACTTCTTTAACCTTCTCATTTTCTGTTGATCTTTAAGCTAAATAAGAATAAAAACTTTTATACATTATTTTTGCAAATTATTGTTAGATTAAAGCTTAAAATTCAGATATTAAGAAGCTCTTTTTTCAAATTCTTATTAGAAATTGTGTGGCATATTTTCTGTATTGTAGTATTCTTCACTTATATTGTTTTTAAGCTGGTGGATGAAGTTAATTTAAGGTTTCATTTATAAATTCCTATTCTTCAGATACACCTTTCTATCCTTCAAGCTATTCTAATTACTCTTTTTATCATCAAAAAAAACTGCCCTCCTTTTATACCTATTCATAGGATTTGAAGCCAGGTACAAGTGGCATTTGTTTCTGTTATGCTATCTTTACCCCCTGTTCTCCTTCCTCTCTCAGCTAAATCCCATTAACCCCAATAATCTGAATCAATTTTTTTCTCACACATTGTCTTGAGATCTTTTCTCTTTTATTGTTTTTTCTTCAAAAACAGGTCCCTGAAATTTCCTTATTGTCTTACAGTTACCAGTATATCTATATACTTTAGAGGTCTATCAATAACCCTTGGTTCTCTACCCTCTGAGTAGCACTGTCTATTTTCTTTTCTCACTATTTAGGCCTGGTTATATATTAAAGCAATACCAAAGTGAATACCATTGAGTGCTTTCCCTTCCCTTTCCCAACTGAAGCTACCATGGCCCTTCCAGCTCATCATGCGGAGCTCTAAATATTTTATTCCTGACTCATAAACACCTGGTACCTTTTTCAGCTTCAATTTCATACCTTAATCTCATGCCTCTTCCCACAATAAGGAGCTTCTTCATCCCCTATGTGCTGGAAAATCCTGAGATCCCTTCATATATAAGTCTCCACAATATCAAACAGTAATTTTACTTTATATTTCTCTCTTTAATTTATATTTTATTCAGTCACACTCTGAGTGCACTTAAAGGAATTGTGTCTACTTCCAAGGGAATTTTCCATCAATACTTTAATTAATTTGAATTTCACTCATTAGATGATTAAGGACTTCATATTCCTACTTGACTCCATAATATTGATTAAATTTTTCTTTTCTTGGTTTAATATACATAATTTTGATGAGATCTCAATATTTCAAGTTAATTCCTCAAATAATTTTACTAATTTCAAAAATTTGATTTTACTTAAATGTTGATTTTTCAATAATTATAGCTTTTTATATTCCTCCTGGAGGATTGGCTTTTCTTTTAATTATTGAATAATTTTTATTTCATCTTGGATTAAAATATTTCTTGATATATTATTAATCAATTTTATAAATAGCTCAAGTACTCAAATTAAACTCAATCATATATTCACTTCATCTTTTGTTGAGTCATTTTGGGATATGTGACCAAAACCAGGTAAACTTCCAAATTTTGATAAACATATTGTTGATCTTAAATTACAAAACTAATGATTATATGACCAAATGAAACAGGAGGGTTAAGAATTTTATACATGAAAATTAAATATGAGCTTCTATATGTTTATCAACTTCCTTATTTGAGTATTTTGATCTTGAATATTTTCTACATCTTAATAATATCCTATCTGAAATTTGTGGGTTTCAATTCCCAAAAAGTATCTTGGCCTATAATTTAGAACCTCTTCTGGTGAATATACCTAATATCCATAGGATTTCTATTATAAAAAAACAGAAATAGGACATCAAATGAGAATTGTATTATAGCTTAAGAAGATATTAAAGAATAAAAGAATGGACTAATTTGATATTTTATATGTAAATCCACTTAATAATTCTCAAATTAAATTAATTATATATTTTTCAAAGTAAAAATTTCATTCCACCACTATCTTTCAAATGATACAGAGAATTTCAGAAATACTCAAAAGTAGAAATTAAAATTAGACATTATGGTTGAAAATTGAATTAATTATTAATAAATCTAGAGAAACTTGAGGTTAATGATAATTCAGAGAAACGATTATAAGGAAATCTTCCTCAAATATAATTGAGAAAATGTGGAAAGAGCCTGAGTGAGTTTTTATACAAAGTGTGATCTTTAAAAACATTTCAGATACAAAATTAGAAGAATAAGATTAATTGAGAACTCTTCTTATCAACTATATGGAAAATATAATTTATCAAAATTCTCAAAGTCTATAGCTTAAGATAAAGAATACTTCTTTTATTATAAACTTGGTTCTTCATATTTTTCAAATTAAATAATTTGATTTACCAGCTTTGAGCTAATGCGAAATAATCACAAAGTATGAATTATTTATATTTCAAATGTCCTTCAAAAAATAAGTATCTTATTCTGAATCGAACTACAATAATACTGGAAAAAGGAAAGAAATTTCCAGAATTATGAGGCACTGGCTTACTCCAAAAAGGGATGGTCCTTGGCTATTTTCAACCATTTAACCCACTTTTTGCTATAGTGAAAGTTTTATTTAAAGGATACAGTTACATCAAAATTCTTTTAAGAGCTCTTTAAAACATTTGAAAACCCTTTGAAGAGTTTTTTAAGTTGAGGGTAATCTTACCCACTTGGTAACAGTAAGAACTACCCTGGTTTGTATTGAAACCACATAATCAATCAAGTGACAGACCATGTTTATTGATTCTAGGCCAAAGTTAATTATATTTCATGTGAGATTTGAAGCTCTATTTCTGAAGTAAAGTACTCTGGGTAAGTCAAATACCCTTTTGGCAAGGATTAAATTTATTTCTTCTAATTTGTTTTTTTTATTTTTTTTACCCAGTTTATATAAATATTTTATACCATTACTATAGCTCAATTTAAATCCTAAATATTCAGAAATGAATGCCTTCAATAATTTTGTAAAAAAATGAATACAATTTAATTAGGGAGATTCGGTATTTGTATCAAATGAAAATATAATTTCCCAAAATCAGTAGGTTTAATTTATCATTTTGGTTATGACTTATTTGGTCAAATGAAATTGGAATACAGCTAAATTATCATGTAAACATGGGTGTACCTATCCACCTAAAAACGCTTTCATAGGTCATCTGGGAAAAATTCTACACCCAAAGAAAAGAACTTCATGTATTTGATCTGTGACACAAATTCATTACTCAACTGATTTCTCCAAATACCTCACTATTCTGAATAACTTTTATTCAATTTGACATATTCCGATAAAAAGTGAAGGTTTTTCAAATAAAATCTTCATTTCAGGATATATATTTTCATAGAAATTGACTTTAAAGTCATTTCTATAGCTTTATCAGGCAATTCCCAATTTTTGGCCATGCTGGTATTGTGGCTCATGATCTCTGAAGATTATTTGAGATATATTTTACAGAATCTTTTTGAAAGGAAAGAAATTATTTGATCAATTCAGATTTGTCTATGATTATACAGTAATAAACTAGAAAAAATTCAACTACCAGGTACCTCACATCTTGTCAAAGCCATTCCTAATGCACAGAATTCAAATTGGAAATTTTGCTTGGTATTAATCATTCTTATTTCAGACAGGTTTCATAGAAAACATATGAGGGGCTCACTCAATTTTAAAATCTAATCAAGAACAGTCACATTTTACAAAATAAAGGAAATTTCCAAGAATTTACCATTTCCCATAAATTTGTACTAACTATAGAGTCCCTTTGGTGAAATGTAAATTGCTCTTCTTGGTACCTTTTGAGAGACTAAAGAATCAGCCATGGTGGAATCGTCAAATTTACATAATGGGTCATAGAGATATTATTTTCATTGTTTCTTTTTAATTGAGGTGGACATAGTAGGATAAATGATGTATGAATTCTGCTTTATTTCCAAAAGAGGGGCCCCCTGGGTACATAGTAATTTTTGGTTTGAAATAAAATACTCCTTTTGTAATTAACATTTTTGTATGTTGAATTATTATATGATAGAAGTAGCCACTATTGTCTCAATTTTCAATTTCCATGTAATAACCATAAATGTTTTACAAATATTTTGAGAAGATTCAATTTCTCTCGTGTTGATAAGAGAATATAGGAGATAATGGAACTTTATAGCTACCCTGAAGCCTTTTTTATCCCTGGAAAGTCCAAACACACCCTTGAAGATCAATGTGATGTATGTATACCTAATTTTTTATTACATTTCCCAGGGAAATATATGATTAATTTCTTGGTGTATCCTCTGGAATCGAGTAAGGCCCATTTCATAATGTAGAATAAACAAGTAAGCTATTGTGATCTCCAAATTTAATACTATAGCTCCCATTACTGTGTGTGCATTGAAATCTTTGTATTTATTCTTAAGAGTAGTCGGGCCTTTTTTAAGAATTTATGACTCTTTTTCTAAAAATGCAGGAATATTATCCATATCAAAAGATGGATATATACTTTTTTTTATCTCACAGCATCCTGATGCATTTTTGAGTTAATTTTCCCACATTTTTTCATGAATATGAAGCATATTTTGTATTAACAGACAAGGGCTTAGATCAATCTAATCATGCCATAAAAAGGAATTATGGTTTTAAATAATAATTTTTATGCTTTAAGCTGGCTGTCTAACAGGAAAAATACAGTTCACTACATCTATATGAGACTTTGAGAAATCTCAATACTGATATATTTTGATAAACGTTTTTGAATAATTGCAGGAATTCTTTCTCAGAAGAAATAGTTGGTTAAATTTATTTTAAGTAAATATTTTTTTTAAGAAACAGGATCTTGAGATCTAAAAAAAATCTATTTTTTTCAAAAAGATTTTCATCCACAAAAAAAAAATCTCTTGATCAAATTAATATTGGATTATTAATCCTTCATGTATCAAAAAATGGGATTAATTTTAGCTTCTCTAATTAATTGAAGAAAGTAATAATTTTTCTATCTCACCAATTCTTAATATAAACTGCTTCCTTAGAAGGACTCTGAGGACTTTGCAAACTCAATCATCTGTTCTTCGCTCTTTGGAAGTTTCTTTTTCATGAAGAGCTCAGTATAAATAATATCACTACTAAAACAAATGACATTTTATGTGGGGAAGGTGATATTAATTCAAACATCCGGTAGCATTTTGGTAATTAAAAAAAGTTTTTGAAACTAATAAGGTTACTTATCATTTTGGTCTCAAGATAAATTGGGGGAGTTTTAGAAATAATCAACCCTCTAAAAGGGATCCTTCTTGTAGCAAAAAGTTAGTCATTAACATGAGCTACTTTTGGATTTCAATTGAAATTCACACACCTTCAGGTATTTCCAAGTATCTTGAAGAGATGTTTTATTTGAGTGGGATCCCCAAATAGACTTAAAACACAAAATCGGAGTTTTATATATGAGGGTATATCAAAGTGTTTATCAGAAAATCCTCCATTAACACAGCTAAAAATATGAAGTATACATTATTCATCTTATAAATATTTCTTGGTCTCACTTATGCTTTTTAGCTTTTTCAGAGCTCATATTCTAACTAAAAATGCATAACTATATTACTTTAAAGGTACTCAATACACCTTTTTGAAAGAATTTATTTTTTAAAAGTGCAGATTTCATGGAAGTAATATATAGGAACTAGCGCCAAGCTAAATGAAGGAGAGGTAATGAATATCATCACAATAAGAAGAATATTTTCAGAAGAAAAACATTTTTGAGAAACTATTGAATGTTAGAACACACAAAAATTTTATCTTTCAGGGACTATAGATCTCCATATTTAATAAGAATAACCTTTTCTATCTTCTCATACATTTTTCCTGACCTTTATTCTCACTCCACTTACTTAAATTGTTAATCCTTCCAGTTCAACCTGAATTCATATTCCAGTAATTCCTTATCCAAAATTTAATGTCTCTGAATATTCTCTCAGATAAAATAGCTTTATTGAATTTGAAATTTCTGAGGGTTTTAGATTTTTTAATGATAGTAGCAATATAAATACCAACTTTCAATTGTTGCCACAGGCTGGGACATATCAGAAGATATGTTTGTTGAATTATAAATAGTACTAATTCTGATGTTGGGAGAAAAAAACATTTTATAATATGTGTGATGCCAAAGCTTAATTTTGTTCAGGGGCACTTTTTTGGAGTTCACATCCATCCCTTTGTAATATTTTATGTTGAGAGACTGATTTATTACTTCATGGTAATGTGGTGGAATCCACACTTCATGGATATTGGTATTTCCGAGATGAATATTCCTATGTACATGTATTTCTGAGGTGAATATTACTATTCAATGGCCATCCTGATGAACCAATTTTGTTCACAAACTTACAATTATGAGGAGCCATAAATCTTACTTTCATCTCATAACATGGAATTATTTTTGATTAAACATGTTAATTTGAATTAATCCAAAGCTAGTTTCAAAGCTGAAACATACTACTTAATCACTCACTTTGAGAATATTTAAAGTGTGTCCACATCCTGTGTTGCTGGATGGAAATTGGTAATAAAAAATGATAAATATAGTTCAAAGTGATATAAACTTGAAATCTGTGAAACCAAGCCAAAAAGCTAAAATTTTGATTAAAGAATAAAAAATAAAAAGACAAAAACCTAAATTTGGGATCCAACATTAAAAGTCACTGTAAAATCTAGAGGGGGAGATTGGGACAGAGGAAAGTATATTCTCAATCAGAAAGAACTCACCTCAAGTTACAAAAATTTTCATGGAAAATTTGTAAAATGGCTTGTTTCTTGAGGTTTGGTGTCTTAAATGACCATTTCTCATGACCAAAACATGCCCTGAATAAGAAATTTGCTCAAGAAAAAAAAAGCATTAGTAAATGATATTAGATCCCCTTATCAAATATATTTCAATTTCTCATAAATTTAAAACAACATACCACAAATTCTTATTAACACCAACAATGATGTGGCATGGATCAATTAAAAATTTAAAATTGGATTATTTTGAGACTTTCATCCTGAAAATTCTCAAGCCTTAAGTCAAGATTATATACAGTTGAGCAATGGAAATTTTACCTTGAGGTGAATAAAGGTCAAATTTAATCGGTAATTTCAATCTAGTGATGATATAAAATCAATATCTTAATTGATGCAAAAAAACTATTATATCTTTTATGAATGTTTTTTCAAAAGTTTTCAAAAAAAAATTGATTAATTTTTATATTAATAATGCTCACTTTGTCTTTTTTCATTGATTATTTCTAAAAAGAATGATTTTATTTATTTTTGCTTTATTTTAATTATATTTCTAAGAAAGAATAAATTTCCTTCATTTTAAACTAATATTTGTGGTCTTTTTGGTATTTGAAAATACATCTATGGCTGAAATTAAATTCAAACTTCTTATTTCAAAAATTTCTGGATGCATTTAGCTGTAAAATCCATATGGGTGTTGATCAAAATTGTTTTCAATAAATATTATTTGATTCTATATTACTTGTACATAAAACCCAAGGCTAAAAATTGTCATATTTACTCCAGTTTTTGATCTTTATGAGAGCTTATGCCTAATAAAAGTTACAATTTATCCTTAAATCAATGAAATTATGACACAAAATCCTGAAATTAAGGAGTTTTCATAAATTTTATACATTAGTTCTGTTGATTTCTTGAATAAAATTTTTATCCCATAATCCCAAAAAATGTTTTCTTAACATTCATTCATATTGCAATAAAAAAAGAAAAAAAAGAAAATACATGCTTTTTTAATGAGATCCAAAGAAATTTTTATCATTAATTATTTATTGATTATTATTATGTAATCATTAGACCATGTGTGATATGATTGACTAAAATATTAATCTTTTTAATTATATAGCTTTCAGATCAGATAGCTATGTGTTTGGGGAAAACTGAAATAACATAAAGTACCATCAAATATATTCCTATTAAGAATCTTTAAGGAAATGAATAGCTTTATTTCTGATACTCTCATACATAAAAATAAATAGAATAGTAAGATATTTATTGAATATATTCCTCTTCAAAAATGTGGGGGGATATTTTTTTCATTTTCAAGCATTTTTTATAATACAGGTATATAATATTAGGATTACAGGATCCACTCATAAAACATGAAGGAAATTATAAATTTACAGTGAGAATTTTCATCAAGAAATGGAATTATAAGTAATTTCAAACTAAGCAGATATTTAAGCCAATTACATGAAGAAATAACTTTTGGATTGAATTTTGCAAGCTACAGGACACTATGGATAGAATTTATGTATTCAATAAAGAATAACTTGGACTAGCTATTGAATCCAGCTTAATTAAAATAAAGTGTAACAGGAATATAATATATAAGATATTTCAAAGCTGCTCCCTTGTGAGTTTGCATAATTATTTTACATAGTAGCTTGTAAATATATATTACAAGCTAGGGCTTTGAGTATCGCAAGTAAAAAATGATCACTTTCAAGATAACAGGGTCCATTATTGATAAATTGGGTTGATTAATATACTGAAAGCCTTGGTCACAATTGTTAGTAATTTACTAAATATAATAATAGTTAAAATAACTCAAACAATAACTAAGCCGTATTCAATTCTAAGGGATTGACTTTTTGAGACAGCTTTACCATTGCAGCTTTGAGCCCTTTGTGGAACTATGGGGGATTTCTCTCTATTCTTAAGCTATCCAGAGTGAATATTTTCACAACAGAAGTACTTCTAGTGGTTCTGACTCCTAGCTCTGGTCTTGGATTAACTGATTTGTGGTTCTTGGACAAAAAATCCATCATTTTTGACCCATGCAGGGTGAAAACTGTGTCAGACACCATGTTAGCAGTTTTGCAACATGTCTGGTATCTCAGAATAAGTACAGAAAATGTCACTAGGGTAAATATCAGTCATAAGAGATGTTTTTGAGGCTCTATGTACTTTTCATTCAAAGTTAAGGAGTGCATCAACTGGTACAGTTTTTGAACACTCAATTGTGGCTTGGAAATCTTTCAACCCCAGATATCTCAGCCAATTTTGGGGAAGAGGCTTCAGCAAACAAAAGTCTAAAGATAGCTAAATGATCGCAAAAAGGTAAACTTGAGCAGTTGAATACTCAGATGTTTTAGGGTCTATGCGTCCACACAAAAAAAGACTTGCGCTTTGATATCTTAGTTTTAAAAAAGTTTTAATTAACATATTCAACCATAACCAGACAGGAAAAGATCAACACTATGATATGAATGATCACATTTTAAGTCTTTTCTTAACTTTAGCTTCTTATATGCAATGGAGCCTAACAGCTTCAACCGGAAAGCACAGAAAACGAGAGCATTCAGTGTGATTAAATCAAAAGCATTTTTTGTCCATTTGGTTAATAACCTTAATCAAGACGAGTAAGACAATTCAGGCTACAGTGGCACAAAGAGCTTCATCAACATCTGCCGCTGTTTTCTAGGCAGCTGGCTAACTTTCAATAATATAGGGAAGTAAAAAATAAAATCCATTCGCACGAATGCCAGCTGTGGTTAGTTGCTATGCTTGAAGCTTATGGCTTTTTCAGCTAAGTTCCAGCTTTCTTGGGTCACTTGGTAACAAAGTCGAAATCTACAACTGCTGATTGATAGCAAAATTAGAAAACAGGAAGATGCACAGTACTGAAAATAATCCTTCAATGTGTACAAAAAAGAGTTCGATCACATTGATGACTGTTGATGATTTTCAGTTTGCTGAGGCAAGGCTGGAAAAATCTCGCCATCGGCCGTTAAACTCCAGAGATAACGGCCGTCCGCCGTACGAATAGCTTTGAAATTTGGCTAAAATAGTAACAAAACAAGGAATTCTGATGGTTGGCAAGATTTTGGTGGTCAGCTAAATGGTTGATAACTGACCGATAGCAGTCTCGGCCTCGTCAACCGTTTCAAATTCCACAACTCCAACGCCCTTCGATCTTCCCCCTTCAAATAATACCTCTGCATTTTGAACTTTGCCCGTAGTTTGGAATAGTTCTACCAAATCATCGTTGGAGGTCGACCACGGGAGCTGAGTTCAGAGAAGCATTGAGAAATGAAAAGAACACGGGTAAGTAATGAACGCCAGAAAAAGAAAAAAAAGCGGCAACTTGCATTTTTCACAAAAATTTGTTGATTTGGCTGAATATTTAAAGAAGGGCCTGCAAAGCTACCGCGGCTTGATCTGAATCCGCCCGGGCCGTCCTGGCCAGAATAATCTCCATAAAGATTATTGGTGTCACGTCCGTTAGAACTGCCGTATCCACCTCTTGGGCCTCCACGTCCACCTGAAACATATACATGAGTAGATGCAAGAAAGAAAAAAGAAAACGCATATACCTCGTGTGCTGAAGCCGCCTCTGCTACTACCACGGAACCCACCTCTAAATCCTGAGTTGGCGCTACCACTACGATCCTCTCTCACTTCCATTGTACGGCCTTCGTACTCAAACCCATTAAACATAGCTGATAGAACAAATAGTCATAAGTGACGTTAGAGCTTGAAGTAGAGAGATTGGCCCGAAAAGCACAAACAAATAGCATTCTGCGCATCTCTGGCAGTTTCAAAAACAACCATCCCATTCCCAGTAGGTGAGCCATCGGCACCAAAATAAACATCGGCCCTAATGATGCTACCAGCGGAGCGGAACATGTCCTTTAAATCTTGCCAGCCCACGTTAAAGGGCAACTATGAAAAAACAATTGCATTATGACATCGCCCCACAAAAGTATCAATTCTTCAAAGAAACAAACACCTTACCCCTGATATGGCAAGTTGCTTGCAAGGTTGGTTAGTCGCGGTGAAGCTGCTGTGGCCAGAAGTGCTGCCGCCAGGCCCGCCACGACTACTCAAGCCACCTCGTGGACCAAAGCCTGAAATAGCCAAAGAGCCATACCTAGCCTCATCCTCTCGATCCTGCCAATGAAAGTTGATAGAATTAGTGATTGTCGATGGTAAAAGCGCAAGTACATTCATTACCCACTTCGCGAACAAAGACCTGACGTCCAAATAGCGTAGTATCGTTTAATTGTTTAACGGCCCTTTCCGCCTCTTCGCGCGTGCTAAATTCGACGACACCACATCCCTTTAATCGAAAGCATGGTTATTCACAGCTACCCTTGTCAGTTTTTGGAATGGATTGGAGGGCTTACTTTGCTCATACCATTCGGAAGCGCCATGACTTCAGCAAAAACTACGTTGCCAACTGAAGATCGAATATCGGATAACCCCCAAAATATGTCATTTCGTGTTGTCAATAGGAGTCCAAGGTTTCCGTCACACGATAAATAAAAAGACAACCAAATCCAGCCCTCCCGTCAGCAACCAATTACCCAATTTCAGTCATGATCAACACTATTCCCCCCTCCCTCCCCCAGTATTATCAGCTATCCTAATTACGACCCATCACTCCAACTTTGTTCACTTCAAGCCTAAGCCAAAACCTGAACATGTCAAATTGTAGAGGGGTGGCCAACATACAGGTTCTTGGTCATTTGAGCAAGTCAGGGAACTGTTGAAGGGTGTCCTGATGAGTTTGCTTTTGGAGCCTTTTGGTACAAAATGATGCTGACAGCCTTTTTGATACTGTGCCCCATGGCACATCAGTAGCTCGTCAAGCTAAACATTCATGCGTGACACCTCACTCAAGCCCCATCCTGTATGACTCATGGAAAATGACTCCTCATCTCAAAGATAAACTGCCCAACTTGCTCTTTGAAGCCAATCCCACCCCGCTCTCACATATTATCTTATCAAATTAAAAGAAACCGGAAGGGGCGACCAAGTGGTTCTGAGGCGTGAAGGAAACAACTTTTTAACAAACTTCACCCACCCTCACGCATGAAATCCTAAGAAATTTTATCAAGATCAGAACGTGTCAAGGCGTAAAATTCTACAACATAACCAAAGAAAAAAAAAGTTAAACCGCCATCTTACGACAAACCTTGAGGTCACTCCATTTTACAGAGAAGGCCAAGTTGCCCACGTAGACGCGGTTTTCCTTGACACTTCGTTTACTAGCTTCGATAGCAGCCATTTCCCGACTCATGGCGCGTCGAGCAGGGTCATCTGTGTGCCCACGTCCTCTTGAGCTGTAGCCACCAGAACGCCCGTTGGGATTCGACCACCTGTAGTTCCCATCGTCGCCATCTACATTGGTTAATTAGATCATAAAACATAAGAATTGGGTAAACCACTCTCAAAATATGAAAAAGAAAGGCCCATCAGTCGAACCTCGATCACCGCGGTAGCGAGGAGAGCGGGAGCGATGATCATGTCGGTCTGCAGCGGGACGAGGAGATCGACTGCGCGACTTTGAGCGACGAGATCTTCGAGGTGAACGTGATCTTGAGCGCCTACTGCGACGACTAAATGAGTTGCGCTGAATGAAGCACATGGTGAATAAATTACAAGACGCGGATGCTTAATCAAAATGAAGATGCAGATATATACACGATAGTCATCGTCCCTTCTCCGATCATCATGTCCCCAGCGATCTGAGTCCTGAAGGCGACCAAAGTAGCAAAGGAGCTAGTCAGCAAATGATCCGAGGGGCGAAGGTAATTTACTAAATCTAAAGTAGGAATGATAATACTTGACGAACTGCTCCATAGCCATTTCCATTTCCCATCGTTCCTAATCAAAAAAACAAATGTGATGATTTAGCACAATAGTTGCTCAACAAGACGAATGAGATTAGCCCAAAAGCTTGAATAGATTGTAAGGACGGCCTAAAAAGCTTCTTTGATGAGAGTTTTTCATCACCTTTTTCAGTGCTCATTTTACTTTAAAGGATACCTTTAAAATACTTCCAAAAAAATTATCGATTTTACAAAGATTTCGACAAGCTTGCACTCAGTCAAAAAGTCTTAGCAAATACTACTCGGACTGATTTTATAAAAAAGTCTTAGCAAATACTACTCGGACTGATTTTATTAACTGATTGATTCGATTTTGAGATAGATCGGACAGTTAAAAGGAGAGAAAGAGATGTTCAAGGCAATTGGTCTGGGATATTAATCGACGGATTGATTGTTTGACAAATTCCAAACTTCCCTCTTATATTTAAATATAAATCGATGGTTGTAGAAGCAGCATGCAATGGCGGAGGAGTGGCTGAGGAGACAATCCTTGGACAACCAACGTCTCATTGCTTCACCGCGCGGCGTGCGTGTACGCTGTGCCGCAGCCGAGACACTTTTCCCGCAGGCTACAGTGCGGCCTTGGCCCCTCCCCCTGGCATTACATAATCACCACTTCATCTACTAAGCCATCACTACCCAAATCGATGGCCTTTCGATCTTCAGCTGTCCTGCAAGGCGCCCGTCGCACGCCTTTGACGAGCAAACAAGGTCCTATCGGATTTTACAAGGGTATGATCCTCTTCAGCTTATCTTTCAAGGAAACAGCGATGCATCCACTTTCGGTTGGTTGGCTTATATTCATTTTCTTATTTTAGGTACTGGCAGCCATCCAGCTCTTGGACCGAAATCCCAGGGATCTCATGGCGTCGGACGTCAGCGTGGCCGCATCTACCGGTTGGATCCACAAAAGATGCGATCTTTTATTGTTCCGTCCACTGTGCTAGATTTTGGACAAATTATGTCTCGCTCTGATGTTAGCTTGTTACTCAATAAATCGAACCCCCAAATCTGTTTCGAGCTCATTTGCAAATAAATCTTTGAACTTGCTTAGCTGAGACCTTACACCGAGTCAAGCCATCCGTTACCTAATGAAATCGAACCAGATCGATGGCCCATTGATCGTCGCAAGCTCAACCCTAAAGTTCAAAACAATCGCTCGGCTTGGCATAATCCCCGAAGCGTTTTTTCAAAAGAAGGATTTGATTCTGACTAGTCAGTACTTTGTCTTTATATTAAGCTGATCTTCAGGATTGGTCTTGCTACTACTATTGCAGATGTTTTCAAGAGAGGGTTTTGTTTGTTGATACCCGGCTATGTTTTTCGTGTCGTTTTCCATGCACTAGCTTCCGTCAATTAATGAATCGTTTAAGGGAAAGTCAAGGTATTCAAGAATCCACTGTAACTAATCCAGATAAATCTGCATGAAACACAATGTACCATTTTTGGCAGTAATTTACTTTTCACCAACCACCGAATCACAATGAAAGAGAAAAACCCAATTCTATCTCCGAAATTAATAATTTTTAGGACTAAACAAGGAAATCTCTGACAGTCTTCTACGATATAAATTGAAAGGATTTGAGGTCTTTGTTAAGAACGCAGCAAGCGTTATTAATTGCCAGCTCACCATTAAAATTAATAAGGCCTCTTCCAATCTGCCAACCGCAATCAAAAGCCAGTTGCATTCCTGATGGCTTATTAGATAGCCAACCGACAATCGGGCATGTCTTTGTCTAGTTGTACATTTAATGCAATTTTTTTATGAAATTGCACAGGTTCATCCTGATGTTTAACCCGGATGGGTGTTGAAGTAAGGAAAAATGTAAAGCTCATTAGTTTGGGGATTGCCCCTCCCAGCTTTTGGGGATTTTACCAAGGTGAAAATCAATTAGGCGGCTTCTGCTCAACAAATAATAGGGCGGACCATCAGGCGTTCTCAGTCTCAACTTCTAGACACACCTTAGACCTTTCCCGACCTGGAGAAGCCCAACATGCTTGAGTGTCTTGTCATGATAACCAATGTCTTCCTTTGAGCAAAAAACAATTGCGCTGGGTATTTTCCATTGCGTGAATGCATGTATTGACGCATTATTATGCACCAAGTGGTTTGGTGAGAATCTGCATGTTACGAATGCTTTTCGGAAACACCGGGCGTGGTTAGTGTTGCGACTGGAGGATCAGCCTCGAGGGCAGCGAGTGTTGAGCTGAGGATCAAGTGGGGAAATGCCGGGATGGGAGATCCGATGAGATGATCCCGCTTGTCACAGCGATTCCCTAGCGACCTGTGAATACATTGTAGGGAAGTCGAACCCCTGACGAGCCCAATCACATGAAGTGGCAAGGGCCCAGTTTACCGCTAGCCTAACAATGTATATCAAAAGGGTCGGATTGAAACAACTTGAATAATGAGGGTAGCATGCTTGGTGGGCATATCTTTTAAAGGTATCCTAGGAATACATAGGGATCGTGTTTCTTTTGAAGGTGGCCTTCCAGGTGCAAAGGTTCTCTTTAATTTTATCTTATGTTTACTATTACCTTCTTTTGCTTCCTACAGTACTTTGGTTGAGTGAGTTATAATATAAGGGGAAATAAGGCTAACATTTTTTTTTCAAAAAAATATATGATAAAAGATGAAAATAAAATACAACTAAATGATTTTTTTGAGGTTAGTTAAAGGGGCTCATTGATCATAGTTGTATTTTAAATCAGGTTTATTGATATTTTTTAAGTTATACTATTGGTAAGCCAATGAACTCTTCTTTTCAATTCACATTGAAAGTTGAGTTTTAATCTTTTTTAAACAAGGAATCAGGGAACAATGAATGAAAAATTTATAGCTTCAAGTCTTTTTTCAAACTTGTAAAATCTTGAGAAAAATATTTTTGGCATTCTGAAGGATAACTCTAATAATTCTTAGGATGCTTCATATACCCCCTAATTAGCTTTCATGCCAGAATCTGCAAGGCACCATTATAGCTAAATTATCTGGAAGTTTTTGAAATATAGTTTGGTAGATGTGTTCAAGTTGTAAGTGAATGGGGAAAACAAAATATTACACTTTAAACTGTTGCACCACTGAAATAGACTTGGAATTTTTTTCTTTCTCTAACATAACCAAAGGGATGGTACAGAAAGCTTCATAGTTGTGTGATTGAATTTTACCAATTTTGGCCCATTGAGTAAATTTTTACTAATTGAGCTAGGAAGTTTTCTACCCTCTTTATTTTTTATGATTTTAATTTGTATAAGAATACCTGGAAATTTGGCTTGAAGTTTTTTTATTAATCTATCATCTCCTTTAAATTTGAGCTTTCTTTACATTGTTCAAAATAATATCCTCTCCAATAGTCTCTCCACTCAAGATTTCTAATGTTAAAGTGAGTAATATCAATGATCCATTCTGACTTTTTGTGTTCTCTTTTTTTTTGAGGCCTGCAGTTTAAAAAAGGAAATTTATTTGATTTTTTTGAATGATTTCCATATATTTGGTTTACTTTCCCAAACTATTGTGGCTTATTGATAGTTTCCCAATAAGACCATTTTAGAATTTTTAGATAGTTTTTTTATAGGTTTTCATCTATATTAAATAGTATGTTGTTTGAATATTATGCTTTTCCACTTAACTGAGTTATTAGACTCAAAGGATGGGATTTTTTCAAGTGCATCTATAGAGCTTGAGATCTTCTTGGGTTCAATAAATCAACATTTTTTATTATTTATGGAGATTTCCACATATTTTAAGCTCCATCTTCCGATGAATCAGCCCATTTTATAAATAATTCCTTGCGCTCAAATGACACAGGGTTAATCCATAATAGGGAAGAGTTTTTTCTGGTGTGATTTCTTGCACATGGAGCTAAATTTATATGATATATGGGGTAAATCATGGAATATAGAGAAATATACAGTAAATGTATTAGGAAAATATTATTTCTGATATATGGAATACTTTAAGAAGATAGATTGGTCTTATTTACTCAATCAGAAGTAAAGGGAGTCAGGAGTGTTGGGGAATATTGGCTAAATTCAGAAGGAAGAATTACATACGTATTAAATTAAAACTATTTATGAGATACTAATATATCCATACATTGATAATTCAAAATAAAAATTAAAATATGGACAGTTTTGATAGAAGATGAGTCCCCCTAAGGAAGTATGTCCATACCCTTCTTTTCTTGGAATTATATGAGCTTATGTTTGATATTAATGTTTTTTTGAAATGGAACATTATATAGAGTTATTTATAGCTTAAAAAATCTCATTAAATTCAAGTTATTTATAGTTTTGAAGCCTAAGGTTGATGTTTAAGTAACATAGCTTCTTGAAAAAATTGAAGTTGAATTTTACGGCAAGAAATATTTATAAGCCCTATCATTTAATATCTCTAAGAATATAATATTTTCTTTCTACCAAATAAAGTGGCTCTAATACTTGTTTTTACCTATCATATCATATCTGGAAGATCTTTCTGTCTTATGATTAATTTTTATGCTAACTTATATTAGTTAGGTATTTCCTTAGGATATATAAGAGGTAAATATTTTCCATTTCTGGTAAACTTCTCATGATTTATATATCTCTTACAAGGTAAGGATTTTTTATATTTGATGATAATCTTGAGTTTTATTCAAAGACAGAAAGAAAATACAAGAATATATATATTAGAATGTGCATACATTGAGAAGAAGCTCTATTTCTCAGGTAGCTTTGTTTATTACTTTCTTTATTAAATAATCAATTAGTATATATTTTTACCTTTTGAAAATATCTTTAATGCATATATTATTATGGGTGGTATAGATAAACGTCAAATGATATTAATAATCTATATAAATCTTTGACTAAAGACATATTTTCCCAAATTATATTATATTTGGTATGAATTCTATGTTCTATTATAATGTCATATTCAATTAAGTAACCAAAAAAATTATTGAAACGAAAAAATAGAATTATTTTTATGAGTTCTATTCATGTAGTTTGGAATTTTGGCTCAATATTTTTGTGTTTTCAGAAATTAGTTAGTATCTTCTGAGAAAAAAATTAACTCAGAAATAAGATAAATCTGTGATGTCTGTTTCAGATATTTATAGCTTTGATTAGCTAGGGATATATAGATGTTTGGTCAAGTATTAGATGAACAAAATAACTATTTTCTGTAATATTTAAGTATTAAATTAATAAATTGAGTGATTAATATTCCTATATATATACTTCTTATTTATATATTAATAAGAAAAAAAGGCTAATTTTATTTAAAAGAGTGGAATTTTGTGTAAATTGAAATTAATCACATAATACATCATATCTTACAGATTCAATTTGATAGTATCCAAAGGCCATATAGTGATTATTCATTTCTCTAGCTTCTGTAAAAGGAACAGATTAAGGATGAAATGGGGTCAAAATATTATTTTAAATTACAAACTATGAAGGAAATGGGATATCTAACTTTAACTGCCACGATAAAATACAGATAATTACATAATATATATATATATATATATATATATCTGAAATGATTTAGAAATTGAATATTGTAAAAACTCCTTTGAAAATAAAAATAAATAGAAGCTTATTATTCAGATAATTATGAGGATTTAAGGATATTTAAGTAATATCCACAAATTCTGTTTGTTAAGCTCATGAATGATGGAATAATTGAATATGAATATTGAAAACCCCCCGTAATATAAAAGAATAAACCCTTTAGCTCAATTGTCCAGGAGCCAATGTTAATCACAAACCTATTTGGAATTGAATAGTTTTCAATTTTGAGAGTAGGGGAATTATCTTATGTTTTGTTTTCTATAAGAATTGAAAAATAAATTAATACTTGAAAGAGGGTTTAAAGCTACTGGAGGATGTATTATAAGTAAATTAAATGATAATATCAAAAATAAATACTTATATAAAGAGCTTGTATTCAGTATTTGAGAGGTCATCTTGAACCTATATCACTAAAATGGACTTTAAAATTTTGGAATTCGTGTCAGGTTGAGTCTATGTAGAAGCTATGGGACAGTAATTACATGCTTTAACTATGACTGTGACCAATGGTGGAATTGAAGTAGCAAAGAAGTATGCAGTTCTGCTGGAATAATATTTAAATGCAGTGCATATGATACTGATGTATCAACCATACATGATGTAACTGGATGCAGTTTCATTCTTATAATTCATTCAACTGGGCAGTCTTTTCACATTAGACAATTTGAATGGAGCTACTGAAAATACTGCAGACATTTCACAAAGTCACCACAGCTCTTTCCCTTATGCTCAATCCCATTGAGAGAAAGCAAGCTTATACAAACAGGTTGAAATCATGTAAACTTTTTATTTCTCCAAAAATGAGGAGTCATACAAAAATATAATCTAATATACAAGATAAAATGTTTTTTGAGGCTACATATTCAAAGTATTAAAAAGTACTGAAAGGGACTTTGGGTAACCTCACCCATTCTTTGAGGCAAGTAAGATGAGAGATAGTTTTTGAAATCAGCCTAGCTCTTCTTGGAGTGACAATGCATTAAGCCTGGCCCCCAAACCCAGCAACTCGGGGATTCTCTGTTGAGGTCAACTTTGGGGCAAGGCGACAGGGCCCAATTTTAGGTAAAATTTCTTACGGGGTAGACTTGGGAAAGGCCCCAGCCCCTTTGGTTCCCTGATGGGAGAAATTTGACCCTCCATATTTTTCATTTCCAAACAAATAATATAGTTAAAAGAACTAAAAAGAGATGCAATAATCCAAACAAGACAAAAGCCAAGTCTGAGAATAGATAGGGCCAAACTGTTGTGCCCAATCTCTGAGGCAGGAAAGCTGCTCCACATGAATTGAAGACAAATATGCATGCTGATAAGTGAGTATCTTGCGTTCTGAGGGTGCACTAGTTGCTGGGATTGCTAGATATTTACAGGCCATCTTCTTGAGGGTAGGAAACATGGTGGCCTGTGACTTCCAAAAAAGCATGAAATAAGTGGTATTCACCTCAGGTGGTTCAGCAAAGTATTGCTGTATTTTGTTTCTGACTGTGTTTGCCTCAGGATGAGACATTAGATAAATTTCATCAATCAACGCACTTTCCTGCTCATGAGATGGTTGAGGAAGCTGTGATGGTTCATTTGAGCTGGTCAGGTGGTAGTGGGCTTCTTGTTAAAATATTGATTCAAGTTCCTTTGCCAATGTACCAAAATCTTCCAATGTTGAATTGTGAGTGAAGAAAGATTTCATCTACAGCCAAGGATCCAGGATTGAAGAACAGATTACTGGTGTCTTTTTGAGTAACAATCCAAGATATTTGGTCAGCTTGTTGGTCATGGCAATTGCTGCTGGTTCAATGGGTGCAACATTGTACTGTAGGCAAACCTAAAAGTGCCTGACTATCAGCAAGACAAATGGGTGAAATTCAAAATGTTATAGAACATACGTACCTGATTGATTCCCTTCATCAGGAGAATGTAACGGGTAAGGCTTGATTTATTGCTGGATATTTTGATCTGCATATAATTTTTGTTTCTTGATAAAGTGGCTGGAGGAACTGGACCATGAACTTCATTTTCTCCCATTTGAGGGGTTATAATCAATAGGCTTGCATATTTTACAAGGTGCAGTACTGGTTGTATGCATCCTTAAGTGATAAAGCCCTCTCAAGCATATCTTAAGTTGAATTCCAAAATGTTGAAACAGGTGACAGTAGGGTGGTGGCATTGGTTGGTCTGGTGACATCGTACACAAGCTTGACAGTGGTGATAAATCTTTTGCGCTTCTGAGGACTCTGGTGGAGATACAAAGCTAAGCATGCCACCCAAGAGATGATGGAATTGTAATTGAGGTTTAATACTTCTTGTAGATCAATGAGGCTTGTTAAATCCATTGGTCCCCTTGGCTTGTTTGCTGGTGATAATTCTACTGGTGAGCTATTGCCAAGGGCCACTAAATGTAACACATGAGCCATACATCCCATGGCATTTACCTCAGCAGAGAAAGTTGATGTTTGGCTGGATATCTCATGTACTATTCAGTGGTTGACTGAAGCATTATCAGCCATAATAAAAACCATTTGATCTTCAAGGGTGTAGAGCTTTGAAGAGTCAAGGAAGATTTTTGCCAGAGATGTTCCTATGTGATTGCCTAGAAATTGGAATTTAAGTAGCAATCAAAAAAAAAGAAAATTCTACTTACCTTGAGTTTCATTTAAGCCAATCAAGACCAATTTCAGTTGGTAGTGTTGGTCTATAAAATGTGCTGTGACTGCCATATAGGCAGTCACATTAGGGCTTGTCCAAGCTTCTGTTGTAAAAGAGATGAATATCTCATCCTTGGAGAAGATTTTGCAGATGTGTTCTTGATGGTGATAGAAAAGGTGAGATAAGTGGGCAGTGATTACAGTGCTTTTAACTAATATGTTCAATATGGATGGGTTGCAGAGCTCTAAGAGTTGTAAAAAAGATGGTGACTTGGTGATTGAGTGTAAGGTTTGTCTATGAAACTCTTAATAATAGTAGCAATATCAAGAGTACTATGACTGTCCTCAGTAGAAAGATATAATATATTAAAATATTATAACCACAAATTTAAATATAATTATTAAAAGTAATTATATAAAATAATAAATTTAATTATTATTATAAAAAATATAATAATGATAAAAAAATATAATAATTATAAGAAACCATAGTTATTCTATTATTGTTATAGTCACTGACAATTATAACAATAAGAAGTGTAAAGCTCTTAATGAGACAATTACACATGGAAAATATAAATATTTAACCAATTATAAAGAATAAAGATATTATTTATAAGAGAATTAAAACACACAATGTTCAGAAAGAACTCTTATAGATAAAAACTAATACTAGATAAAAAAAGATATAGAACTTCAGAGAAAACTTACTTACAATATTTTTTTAATACAACAAGTTAAACAACAACAGTTATTATATTAAATAATCATAAGTTGAAAACACGCCAAAAATAAATATTTTTAAACATAAAACAACTTTTTATAATAAAGATTATGATTAAAGAGTTTTTGAGAGGAATTTGTGGATTTAAAAAGATATTTTAAAGACAATAATTTTATAAAATAAAATATATTATAGGTGATTACAACAATAATCTAATTTCTATGATTTCAATTCTTTAATTTTAAGATTTATAAAGAATAAAATACTTAAGAAATACTTTAATAATAAGATTTTATATGTAATAAAACTTTACCTGTTTGAATTTCTAATATGATTGGATTGATAATGAATAACGGACAAAAACAGTGATGAAAAGACTCTTTTTATGTCTTCAGAGCAGCTCTCATAATTAATAATGAATATAGAGGGCGTGCTCAAGCCAAAACTGAAAAACCATGCTTAAAAATAAGGTTATTAACTTAAGGTAACTTATTTTTAATTCCAATTTAAAGTTACCAGTGTTATTCTTAACTCCAAGTAACTTTAATCCTCATTTGAACTAATTATTTTAAGCTTTAATATAAAATAAGCTTATTCATCTTAAAGTTCATCAAATGAAAAACTTAAAATTAGAGTTTCAAGCAGAAATCTCCTAAACTAAATTTTTAATTAATTTTTTGAAGAAATTATAGTTTTCTTTGAACTTAATTAAAAGAGTAAATTTACAGGCTAATTACCCAGGAAATTTATTTATAAAAGATACTTGAAATTGAATTTATATATATATAATATTAAATTGTAAGCTGTGTGAAACTCTCAAGCAAATCCATTAAGAATTGGATTTTTAATGAATTTTTGAAGTTATTGCTATTTTTCCATGTAAAATAGCAATACACACTAAAAATTAACTTTTGATAAGGCTTTAATGCTTGTAACTTGAAGGCTTTAAGCTTATTTAAGCTTTTTTAATCTTAATTAAGTTTTGACAGTTCTTAAAACCTTAAATTCAAGCCTGCATATTGGGATTTACCCTTTGGCAGCTTGAAATTCCTGTCTAAATTGGGATAAAACCAGTTTAAAGTTTAATGTTGGATCAAAGGCTAATCTTAAAGTTTAAATAAGGTTGAAAATACTCCAATACAGGTGGAAAACCTTAATTGAATCCTTGCACATCCAAAAAGTTGGGCACCCCAGCTCTATTTGGTCTTTTTCCTTTGTCCCACCTTTCTGCGTGGCTTTTGCTCTTTTATTTATTTAAAGCCATACTATGGCCTTAAACCCTTTTCAATTGAGCTCACGCAGGACTTAAATTCTGTATAGGAAATCCTTAGCCAATTCAGTAAATATACACAACACCTCAATTTTGACTAAAATTTTGGTAAGTTTGCATAAACCTTATGCAACTGTAAATTTAAGCTTATTTAAGCTTAAATTTAAAAATTTAAAAAATGTCAAAAAAGTTACATTAGTACTGTGAGATTCTTAAATCTTCCAATAACATAAGAAATAAGTGTTTTTGGGTATAACACCTTATGGGTGTACCCTAAGTTATTTTTGGTGTAGAATCCAAAAATGACATCATATTTATAACTTTGTTTATCCAGAAAAAGTTATACTTATTTTTTGTTATTTTTTATTTGAAATTAAACTAAACAGTCTGTTGAGGACAAATTTAACTATGTATAAAGTCATTTGTGGCCTTATGGGTATGTTATACATACCTGACAGGCTCACATTCCCTACCACTAAAAAAAAAAATTGTACCACAATTTTTCTTTTGTAGTATACCCCCAAGTTATTTGGGGGGGTATAATCTACTTTCCAACCTCTCTACTTATACTTTTAAGTATGTAAAGCACACAATTCAAACTTTTCATTGAGTAATTGGTCCTCTCTCATGTCTGAATCTTCTGAGAATCTTTCGGGAATCAGGTATTTTGCTTTCTACAATCCATTCATCTTCATGCTGTGGATTTCTATACTTGACTAAGTATTCTCTTTCACTTTTTCCCCTAAGTCTTCTTGCTTTCAAGACTTTTAGTACTCTTTTATCCTCAATTTGATCTAGTGGGGGTACTTCTAAGGGTGTTTCATTTCTCAAAGGAAATAATTCCTTATCACTTGAAGTGTAATGCTTTACTAGACTGACAGGGAAGGTTGGATGTTTGTTTTCCAGTTCTCCTGACAGTTCTACTTGTACTGGATTTGTCCCATGAAGGGCTTTAATAATAAATAGTCCTGCAAAGGAATCTTTTAATTTCTTTGGGCCTTTAAAATTACCAAAGTTCAAGGTTGAAACTAGTATTAAGTCCCCTACTTTGAATTCTGGGGTTTTATGACTTTTATCCCATTTCTGTTTAGCATATTCAAAGGCATCATTCATGCTTTGATTTGCATGATGTATTACTTTATCAAGAAATAATTTAAGGCTTGAAGCAGCTGGATGCATTCCAACCAGATCTTTTTCCAAAGTATCAATTGGAAGCTTGGGGTTCCATCCTTTTTCCAACATTGCACAAGTTTTGCCTGTTGAAGCATGGATGGAGGTCTTGTAGGCTAATTCCAATGCTGGTATAAGAGTACACCAATCATGGTTAAAGCCATCAGAATCTTTAAGCTCCAGATCATAAGAACAAAATCTTCTGATCATGTCCTCAAGGGTTTGAATCATTCTTTCTGCTAATCCATCTGTTTGTGGATGGTATGCTGTTGAGAATGATAGTTTTGTACCCAAAAGATTATGTAAATTAGTCCATAAGGCTGATGTGAATTTTGGTTCTCTATCACTGATAATATTTTTAAAGAGACCAGTATGGGATATGACTCTATTCCAGATTAGAAGAGCTGTATCCATAGCTGTGTCATCTTTATAACATGGTAAAAAGATTGGTGTTTTGCTATATCTGTCTACAATAACAAGACATTCATTGTAGCTTTTATCACCTCCAGGTGGTAAGGCAGTTACCCAATCCATGTGAACCACTTCCCATGGGGTACTTGGTTCTTGAATATGGATCATTAAACCAAATATTTTACCAGTAGCTTTATTGGATTTCTGGCATCTATCACAAATGTGACAGTACTCAATGACATCTCTTCTCCAAGATGGCCACCAGGCACATGCCTTAATTCTTTCCATAGTTCTGTCTTCAGACAGATGTCCAGAATATATGTTATCATGGCATTCTAGTAGTATTGTGTTAATTAACATTATACTACATAGGACCATGACACATGTGTGTTTAGATCTATGATATAATATACCATCAAATAAATGGAATCTTCCATTATCATAAGATGTTTTTCAAATATCATCCAGAGAATTAGCCAAGGATACATCTTTGCAATCTTTGTCAAGTAGAGCAGTAAGAGCATGGCAATTCTTATCTTGCTTATAGCTTTCTCTAACTTCTTCAAAGAATTCTGTTCCAACATCAGTGATATTAATTCCTTCAATTGGAATTTGAGGTTCTTCACTTGTAGGAACATAGGCAGGGTTTTCAGGTGTATTGGGTAATGCCCATCTATTTAAGCCATCAAAATTCTTGTGAATATTTCCAGCTTTATGTACTATGGTCATATTGCCTCTATACTCCTGTATAGCAATCTGCCATCTTAACATGTGTCTGTTTGGAGTTTTCATGTTAACAACTGATTTTACTGCATTAAAATCAGTAATTAATTCAAACACACTACCATCAAGATAGTAATGGAGTTTTTCCAAAGCCCAAACAAGGAAAAGGCACTCCATTTGGCTAGCTGCATATCTGGCCTCAGTAGGTTTAATTTGTCTTGAAATGAAACAAATTGGACCTTCATAAGGTGTGTAATTGACAATTTGAACTTGATGAAGAGCAGCTCCTAAACCTTCACCACATGCATCAATATACAGCTTGGAAGGAAGTTTCCAGTCTGGCATCAATAATAATGGTGCATTGGTCAAGGCATACTTGATTTTATCATATGCTTGAATCCTCTCCTGTGTCATTTCAAAAACAGCTTGTTGATCACAAATTCTGTATAATGATCTGGCATGGATTGAAAAATCTTTAAGGTGTTTCCTGTAATAACTGGAAATCCCCAAAAAAGACATCATTTCTCTTTTGTTCTGGGGCATTTGTTTCAGTAAAACTGCAGCCACTTTGTTTTTATCAACACCAAGGCTCAGTCCTGAGACTACATGTCCTAGAGCTTTTAACTCATGAAACCCAAAATTACATTTCTTAAGAGATATTTTCATGTTCACTTGAAGAATTTTCTCAAGTACTAATGAAAGTCTCTCTAAATGTAATTGCCAGGTTTCTGAACAAATGATAAGGTCATCAATATAAATGATTAACCATCCTTCTGATAATTCATGTGGGAAGATGGTATTCACCATTCTCTGATAATGAGAGGGTGCATTTTTAATACCAAAAGGCATTCTCAAATATTCATAAATCCCACAATGAGCAATTATTCTCAATAATTTCCTAGCATGAGGTGTCAAAAAATTCTGATTAAAGCCTTTAAGAGCATCCATGGGAGTAATAAATCTTGCTTTGGATAATTGAGTCAAAGTCTCATGAATCCTAGCGATTGGATACCTGTCTGGAATAGTATAGGTATGCAGTGCTCTGAAATCACCAACCATCCTTGACTTATCATTATGCCAAGTAATGATTACTGGAGTTGTGACTTCTACCTCCTCATTGTGTCCAACCTTTCTAAGGACTCCCAGTTTCATTACTTCATTAATATGACTTTCTAATGATTCTCTAGCCCTAGGGCTATCTGGGTAAGCTGGTCTTCTTAATAGTGGCAGATAAGGTCTTTGCACATTAAGCATAATGTCCACTTCATGGCCTTTTATAGCACCAAGGGTTCATTATCTGAAGCAAAGGTTTCCCTGTATTGAAATAAAATTTCAATAAGCTCTTTGTTCATTTCTAGTGTTATTTCAGGACTAATTTGTGCTTCAATCAATTGATCTGACACAAATTTTTCCTTATTAAAATTTTTCACTTGTTTAATGACATTAATTTCTCTTTTTTCTAGAGGAAAAGCAAATTTTTGTCTTTTATTTTCCCCTATAGTGAGATGCCTGTCTTTATGATTATTGATATAAATACCATAAATATTGAGATAATAATTCCCAAGTATAAAGTGTTGTGAAGTAAAATTATTCATAACAACAAATTCAACTTTCAATCTGATACTTCCTGCAGGATGAGGAAATATCATTGCTGCTTCAAATATACCCAAGGGGTGCATATTTTGGCTAGCACTGCTGAATTTTATACCTTCAATTGGCATTAACTTGTCTTGCCAGTTGGTATAAATCTAGTCAAGATAATGTTTTCCAACACAGGTACAAAAAGAACCTGAGTCAAGAGGTATCTTGGCTTCTGTGTTGTTTATCACAATATTAGTGATGCAAGATGATCCAGCTGTATAACCTTTACCTCTGACAGGTTTGGTTTTCTGCATTTTGGCATCTTGCACATGTATGAGATCCATACATTCATCACTATACTGTGGTAAATGAGTGTGTAACTCAGTGACTTCAAAAGAAACATTAATGTTTTCTATACTAAGATCTTCTGGTACTTCTTCTTCTTCTGAAGGCTCAGAATAACTTTCATGTAAAGATACATCAGTTGTTTCTTTTGTGTCTTCCACTTTTTCAACATTTATCTCATTGACTCTTGTCTTTTTTGGGAAAGTGTTTGCTAAATGAGATGTACTTCCACATTTGTGACATTTCAAAGGAAGTCTGTATTGTGGCTTATTTGGTTTTGAAATTGGTTTCCCATTAGTCTTGTGTTCTATTGGGGATTTGGACCAATTTCTTCTAATTTTTGTTCTAGTAGTGATGTCCTCCATAGCTTTGATATAATCTTCTGTAGAGCAAGGCTCAATACATCTGCTTCTTATAGCACGCTCAAGGTCACCACCACACTTTCTCAATATCCTTTTATGTATCATTGTTTCAGATATATCAGGATGAAGGGCAGTTAATCTGTCCTTCTATTTAAGAAACCAAGACATGGGCCTGTCTCTCTCAATATTAAAAATGGCTTCTTCAAAAGAATTTTCCATTCTGAATCTCCAGGAATCATTTTCCCATTTGGAAATGATTTGTTCTTTCTACCAAGGCCAAGAATGTTTACCATGGTCTTGTCTCATTTTATAATACCATTTCTTTGCTGATTTGGTAAATAATGAGTGTAATATGGCACTTATGTATTCATATGGTATGTTAAAGTCTTCTTTGAACATATGGATTTTTTTCATAAATTCCATATGATTATATTCTCCTTCACCATTGAAGGCTGGCCATTCCTCTAATCTTGGAATGTCTTTGAAATCGCAAGCAGTCTCCACATCATTACTTGAAATGGTATGATGTAAATAATTATTCAAGTTAAGCACATTTCTGTCAAGAATTGGTGTGGATTGCCTTGGAAATTCAATTTTTGGTGATATATTATTAATACTTGATTGAATGTCTTCTTTCAATTCGAGTCTTGCTTTATAACCTTTTTCCAATTGTTCTTGGAAAAGAGCTGCATTGTGACCAGTTGAATTTTCCAAGTTTTGAACTTGTAATTTCAATTCTCTTAACTGTCCAGTTATAAAAGAAATTTAATTGTCATCTGGCTGATTGAGAAAAGTAACTTTAGACTCAATTCTTGCACAAATTTGCGTAAAAGACACAATATTGTCTTTATTAACATTTTAAAGACCAATAATTGTTTTTTGTTGGTCTTTCACTTGTAATATCTCATTACCCAACTTTTGTTGGATATACTCAAATGTTTTAAGCTTTGTCATAATTTCTTTATTACAAGATTCAAATTGAGCTACAAGCTTTACAAGATCTATTTCTTTGGGAAATATTAGTTAAATCTTTCCTCCTCCTTTTTTTTGAATTTCATCAGAGTTCTTGCCATATTGAACACATTGTCCATGGCTGTGTTTTCTTTCTTTGGGTAAGGCTTATTCCATTTGGGCTTTGCCTTTCCCTTCTGAATGGTCTTTGGGGTTTTCTTGGGCTTGTTTGGCACTTGTTGAGGCGGATGCTTGGGGAGCTTCCACTGGGCTGTTGTCCTTGCATTGGCCCAACTTCTTCTTCTGATACTCCGATAACATGCTTTGGTTTTTCAACCAAGATTTTATCTGTTGGACTTGTCCTTTGAAAGACATTGGTGTCAAACCCTTCAGAAGTTCTTATGTCTTTTCTGGCCCCATGAACTTCTTCACTTGAAGATAAGAGTTCATGGTGCCTATCCAAAGACTTGGGAGAAGTTCCCACTCTTGCTGTTTTGCTGCCATAAACCAGTTCTTGTACTGAGACTGGTATATCTCTATTGTTGGCTTTTGGAAATGATTCAGGTCTAACAGCAATAGCAGTTATGTCAGCTTCTGGACTCAATAAGAGTTTCAAAGGTGCTGGCTAACCTTTGGGAACTGGTGGAAGTTCTGGCATCCTCCATTTGTGCCTCTCCTCTGGGCTGACATTCTTGTCTTTTTGATTTGTGACTGGAATTTCCTGGTCCAGATCCATTTGATTGGATGGAGTAATTACTTCCACTTCTAGTAGGAGTCATTCCACATCAATTTTAAGAAAAAAATAGACTAAGAATGAATTGAATTCACCTGCTGGACCTTTAAAGAGTTCTTTAGTTATCAAACCCCTTGGTGCTGGGCTAGTTTGAATTTCAATACTAGACTCTGAGGCTTCAGAGTCTGAAGAGCTTTCTTTAATTGATGACAATAGAGAAAAATAAAAATATAAGTTATTTTATCAAACAATAAAAATAACTTATAAACTCAACTTATTGAATAAAGCTGTTTCAATGTAATTTGTGGTAAATTACGTCAAAAATGAAGAAAAAATGTCTAAGATTAAAGAAAAAATATATTTAGTAAAGATTTTTAATTTTTTTTATTTGCTTTTATATTTTTTTAAAGAAATAATAATTATGCAATTGACAAGTTATTAATCAAAACTGTATTATCATTCACTTTATACTAGAATAACCAAAAGAATAAATTTCAAGTCTGTGATGTGAAAAAGCCACTGGTTAGACAAAGGAAATTTATTCCAAGTCACTCAATAGTATATTGTTTCAAACAATATTCTTAAGAAAAAAATAACTTTACCAATATCATAAAGATTATTTATAAGGGATAAGTCCCAAAAAAGCCAATATTAAGATAAATATGGCAATTTTACGTCAAAAAACAGTAAAATAAGGTCTAGCATATGATTTATGTCCCAAACATTGGTTAAAATCATGGCCAGGCCCCCAAATGTAAGGTTTGTCTATGAAACTCTTGATAATAGTAGCAATATCAAGAGTAATATGACTGTCCTCAGGAGAAAAATATAATATATTAAGATATTATAACCACAAATTTCAATGTAATTATTAAAAGTAATTATATAAAATAATAAATTTAATTATTATTATAAAAAATATAATAATTACATTAAATTATAATTATTCTATTATTGTTATAGTCACTGACAATTATAACAATAAGAAGTGTAAAGCTCTTCATGAGACAATTACACGTGGAAAATACAAATATTTAACCACTTATAAATAATATAAATATTATTTATAAAAGAATCAAAACACACACTGTGCAGAAATAATTCTTATAGATAAAAATTCTATATAAAAAAACTAATACTAGAGAAAAAAAGATATAGAACTTCAAAGAAAACTTACATATAATATTTATTTAATACAACAAGTTAAACAACAACAGTTATTATATTAAATAATTATAAGTTGAAAACACGCCAAAATTCAATATTTTTAAAGATAAAACAACTTTTTATAATAAAAATTATGATTAAAGAGTTTTTGAGAGGAATTTGTGGATTTAAAAAGATATTTTAAAGACAATAATTTTATAAAATAAAATATATTATAGGTGATTACAACAATAATCTAATTTCTATGATTTCAATTCTTTAATTTTAAGATTTATAAAGAATAAAATACTTAAGAAATACCTTAATAATAAGATTTTATATGTAATAAAACTTTACCTGTTTAAATGTCTAATATGATTGGATTGATAATGAATAATGGACAAAAACAGTTATGAAAAGACTCTTTTTATGTCTTCAGAGCAGCTCTCATTATTCATAATGAATATAGAGGGCGTGCTAAAGCCAAAACTGAAAAACCATGCTTAAAAACGAGGTTCTTAACTTAAGGTAACTTATTTTTAATTCCAATTTAAAGTTACCAGTGTTATTCTTAACTCCAAGTAGCTTTAATCCTCATTTGAACTAATTATTTTAAGCTTTAATATAAAAGAAGCTTATTTATATTAAAGTTAATCACATGAACAACTTAAAATTAGAGTTTCAAGCAGAAATCTCCCAAACTCAATTTTTAATTAATTTTCAAAGAAACTATAATTTTCTCTGAACTTAATTAAAAGAGTCAATTTCCAGGCAAATTACCCAGGAAATTTATTTATAAAAGATGCCTCAAATTTGATTGATATATACATGATATTCAATTGTAAGCTGTGTCAAATGTTCAAGCAAATCCATTAAGAATTGGATTTTTAATGAATTTTTGAAGTCATTGCTATTTTTCCACGTAAAATAGCAATACACACCAAACCTTAACTTTTGATAAGGTTTTAATGCTTGTAACTTGAAGGCTTTAAGCTTATTCAAGATTATTTAAGCTCAATTAAGTTTTGAAAGTTCTTAAAACTTAAATTCAAGCCTGCATATTGGGATTTACCCTTTGGCAGCTTGAAATTCCTGTCTAAATTGGGATAAAACCAGTTTAAACGTTAATTTTGGATCAAAGTCTAGTCTTAAAGTTTAAATAAGGTTGAAAATCCTCCAATACAGGTGGACAACCTTAATTGAATCCTTGCACATCCAAAAAGTGGGGTACCCCAGCTCTATTTGGTCTTTTTCCTTTGTCCCACCTTTCTGTGTGGATTTTGCCCTTTTATTTATTTGAAGCCATACTATGGCCTTAAACACTTTTAAATTGAGCTCACGCAGGATTTACATTATGTATGGGAAATCCTTGGCCAATTCAGTAAATATACACAACCCTTCAATTTTAACTAAAATTTTGGTAAGTTTGCATAAACCTTATGCAAATTTAAATTTAAGCTTGTTTAAGCTTAAATTTAACGATTTAAAGAAATGTTAAAAAAGTTACATTAGTACTGTGAGATTCTTAAATCTTCCAATAACATAAGAAATAAGTGTTTTTGGGTATAACACCTTATGGGTGTACCCTAGGTTATTTTTGGTGTAGAATCCAAAGATGACATAATATTTATAACTTTGTTTATCCAAAAAAAGTTATACTTATTTTTTGTCATTTTTTATTTTAAATTCAATTAAAAAGTCTTTTGAAGACAAATCTAACTGTGTATAAAGTCATTTGTGGCCTTATGGGTATGTTATAAATACCTCACAGGCTCACATTGAGAATGGTAGATCACATTCACATATAAAGTAAACAAGCAGTTTTTTGAGTGTTTCAATTGACAGTGACTAAAGAATAACTTGTTAGTAATTATAAGTAACTAATGAGATTTGAACACTTACTTTTTCTGATTGTGTTTGCAATAAAAATTTCTCCAGTAATGTGTTATTATTGTGTTCTTTCCCCCTAACAGATGGGCTATTTGGGTTAGCTAAACAGTGCCGAGCATTCAGGTGATCACTAATTGACTTAGTAATGCCTGTCTTGTCCTGTTTCAGATTTTTTCTACAGCTCATTCCAGTTGCGTTGATTAAATTACATTCAAGATGCTGTGGATTGATTTTGGAGAAAAGGGCCCAGACCCAGGACCTCTTGCCATTGGTGGCAGGTTCACTGATGGATGGCTGTGTTGCATGGCCAGTTTTTCTTGGGGTTGATGTTTGTGATGGAGGAGCAGAAGAAATTGGTTTGGAAAAGAAAAAGTACAAAAAAATTAAAAAATGGGAAACATTTACAAATGAAAGCAGTGAGAAAAGCTGAATGGAGTGAAAAAAAAGTCATACAATGAAAATGAAGTGGGGGAATGAAGAAAAGAAGAGGCAGAATTTTTTTTTCACCTGGTATCCCCACCCTGAGGATAATTAGCTGGTGGGCAAAGAATCTTCCACAACCCCATTGAAGATCTGTAGAGTTGGAGATTGGAAATGCCTTTGGGGCTGGAGAATCCCATGGGAGGCAGGCTTGCAATGCATCCACTCTGAGGAAACACCTTCTGAACTGCAGCGGATGAAGCCAGGAGTGATAGATAATGTAGCACAATGGACCCCAAAACAGGTAAGTTTCCATTGTGGATTTGTCTCTGCAAGTGATTTTTAAGATGTACGTAATGCAGCAAGATGAAAATATGATTATTGCAAGCTATAAACTAACATTCCAGTAAGTGACAATGTCCTCTTCAGGGGCCATAGGCTGTGGTATTCCATACCAATTATACCAGTCTCAAGCTTACCAAATAGTTAAGAATATGAATAAATAGAAATTGCGGAATAGCTCCGCAAATGAAAATAAAATTGGGGGAATGGCTCTGAAAATAGAAATAAAATTGCGGGAATGGCTCTGCAAATAGAATTATAATTGTGGGAATGGCTCTGAAAATGAAAATAAAATTGTGGGAATGGCTCCACAAATGGAAATAGGAATTAGGGAATGTCTCCACAAATGGAAATAGGAATTATGGAATAACTCCGGAGGTGGAAATCAAATTTCAGGACTCTGGAACTAGGTAAATCAAACTGTGAAGAAGTCCCAGGGCATAATCAAGAAGATTAGAGTTTTAACCAGCAGAAATTCAATTACAATTGAAAATACCAATTTCCCCACCTTTTTCAAATATCATGGCAGTGCACTCAATAGAAAAACCTTTATTTTACCCACTTTCCCCACTTCCAAGAAAAACCTCACCAGCTAAATTATCTCAAGGACATCACATGATTTTGATAAGAAACAGAAACACCAGCATAATTTTCTCATATGTATCATATGACTAGAAGAAAGCTCAATTGTCAGGAGCTGTATCTTCTCCACTTTCTTGGCAAAAGGAAAATCTCACCAGCCTAATTATCTCAATTACATCACATGATTTTGATAAGAAAAAGTACCACCAGAATAATTCTCTCAGAACATATGTAACTAATAGAAACAAAAAATACTTTCCCCACCTTCAAGAAAACATCACCAGCTATAATAGCTCAATGACCTCACATGACTTGCAAAAAAAAACTCACCAGCTAAATCATCTCAATTACATCACATGATTTTGATAACAACAAGCACCACCAGAATAATTCTCTCAGCAAACACATTGCTACATCAAAATTACATGTCTCACCAGCTAAAACCTCTCAACTATAATTTCTTCTAAATACCCTGTTTTGAGAAGCTGTATGGAGGCCCAAAAGCTATAAATAGAGGTCCCCTCTCCCTCATTTTTTCCATCATCATGGAACAAGTTCCCACTATCCAGGATCACCACCATCCCTGCACTAGAAGGATATTTAGACTAGTAGTAGTGCTTTAGTAGTAAAGGCTCAGTAGCCTTTCTCAGTAGCTTATTATTATTAAAGAATAGTAGTATTAACGTATTAAAAGCTCAGTAGCCTAGTATTATTAAAGAATAGTAGTATAACTATAGTGAAAAAGCTCAGTAGCCTTTCTCAGAGGCCTAGTATTATTAAAATAAAAGAAGTAGTGATATAAACTCAACATCAAAAATATTGAAAGAAGAATATCCAGTAGTCTTATTATTAGTATTAATATAAAAAATCATTATACTCATAATAAAACCCAAAAAAAAAGAAAAAAAATATTCTTATTAGTTTTATTAAAATAACAGAAAACCAATATATATATATATATTATTATTATTACTTTTATGAAAATAACAACAAAAATAATTTTAGTTCTTACTTTATCAGAAATTTTAGTTTTAAATTAGAGTTTTACTGTAGTGTTATTGATAGGTCTGATTTAGAGACTGCTGATAAGTCTTCTCTATCCGTTAAAGCCACAAATCTCATTTTATTTTGTGATTCTCTGTAGGCTGACTATTCAGTATTATTTAGAGGGGCAGCTAATACATCTTAGCACCCATGGTTATTGGACAATTCTGAAATTCAAAACAGACTTACCATTAATTTCCCCCTCAAGGTACTGCCTTATTTCATCCCACACCAAAAGGAGTTCCCACATCTGGTGTCCCAACAGTGGCCAACTAGCTTCAACCATCAATAATCCGTCAATTATCAAATAAGAAACATTCAAATTCATTCCATAAAAAAAGCCTTTCATCAATAAAAATGTTTAAGTGCCTATCAAGTCAATCTGGAATCAGAAAATCCACAAAATTCTAAATCATTGTCACCATCAAGTTCCTAAACAAAATCATTTCACTATTATTATCCAAAAAGAGGAGAAACACCACCTGGAGAAGAATCACCTATAGATTATAGTATATCAGTTGGTACACCCAGAACCAAGAAGAAAGATCAAAAGATAGTTACAGATTATTTTGAGAAATTATTCAAGGAACTATTTGAAATTAAAAGGAAAAGTGAAAAACAGAAAATCAACAAAGAATATATCAATATGGATTCAGCATCATCATCAAAGATACCACACAATCCAGAGGAATCCAAAGAAGAAATTATAAATGAAGAGACCATGCAAGGACAAGAAGATATTTCTGATGTAGAAACAATTCATCAAAGAATGTTGGAAATGCAACAAGAATTAATTGAACTCCTGCAAAAAGAAGGGAAAAGGAAAGAGTCAAGTTTTACTGCAGAAAACAGCCCAATAGAAGAAACTACAAGCATGCCAAGAATCTTTAGACAAGAAGGGTCACCATCACCATTTTCAAGGCCTATGGCCTCATCAACTCCATTAACTTCACAAAGACCAAATACTCTACCAAAGCGGGTTAATATTCATGCACAGGCTTCAAGCCCATTGCCACAAGAAATCCCACAAAACAATACACCCATTGTCAAGATCAGACCAAAGGATTCTAATTTATGGTTTGATGGAAAGGAAGTGGAAATATTTATTAAAAGAGTGAAAATATAGCAGAAATTGAAGGAGAAAGTGGAAGGGATATAGAAAGAAAGATATCCTCTTGGACTAAAGATCAAGAAATTAGCTACCATATTGAAGGAATGCCTGGATATGAAACTGGCGATTGGGAGCAATTAAAATTGGATATGAAGAGGAGATGGGGAACAGTGTCACCTGAAGGAAGATGCAAGCTGTCCTCAATTACTAAATTATTTACAAAGATTCAACAAGAAGGAGGAATTAGAAATATGACCCAATATAAAAAGTTCATTGGTGAATGTGAGCCCATTATTAATTATCTCAAGAGGTATCAATATATACAAGGAGATATCAATCACAATCAAGAAATATTGGCTAGTATTTCCTCAATTATTCAAGAATCTATTTACAAAGAGATGATTAAAGATAAGGCCATGGTGAAAGCTTTGGATGGTGGTTATATCATTCCAAGATTAGAAATCTTAAAGTTATACATTGAGCAAGATTTAGAAGCCAGAGTCTTAATTCAACAGAAGGAATTTTCACAACAAAAGTCACAAGAAAAGAAAGCTAGGTTTGAAGAGGAAAGCTGGGAAGAAGACCTTAAGCAAATGAAAGATCTTACCCAAAAAATTCAACATCCTCAGCCGCAAGGGCATCAATCAAAGGATACTGGGAATGAACCACTTAAGGAGGTATTGAATCAGCTCAAGCACCTTTTTGACGTAGTTGAATCTCCCAAGAAACCTCAACCAAGCAATAATAAAGATCAGAGAACTATACAAAACTCACAGCCATTCAGGCCAAGATATCCTTCACCACCCATATGTTCCAGCTCAAATGGCTCCAAGACAGCCATTAAAGTGTTATTACTGCTTAGAAGAAGGACATTCCGCAATAAGATGTAATCACCTCACAGAAGACTTGGAAAAAAGAATTGTCTTGAAGCGTGGAGGAACATATCTTTTTCCAAATTTTCAAAGAGTACCCACAGAAGGCCCAAAATCTGCAAAATAATTAGTTAGACATTTTGCCAAAGAGTGGGAGGATTTCACAAAGAAAATTATGGAACAATCAAATCCACCCCCAAAGAGGCAGGAAATAAAAGTAATTGAGGAAAGAAAAGGTGAGAAGGCAACTGCTATAGCTCAAATAGAAGAATGGGGAAACTGGAAACCTCCTCAAATATCACCAGAAAATGAAAATATTCAAATAAATGTTGGACTTAGGAAGACAAGGAAAAGAGCTTCAAGACAGGAAATTAAAAGCAAAACTCAGCAAGAGGATAAAAATAAATCACACAAACCCTTTAAAAAGAAGATACCAGGAGCTTATCATGAGGAAAATGAGGCAGAAGAAGAAATAAGAGTTCTAATTCCAACAAAATACAAGAAAACACAAGAAGGAAAGGAAGTAGATAATGATGATATTAAAATCATTTCCAGGGACAAGAATAAGGAGGCAGTAAGACAAGAGTCACAAAAGATAGAATTAAAAGACAAGGTAAAATCTACAGCCAATAATCCAAAGCTAATAATTGAACATGTGATGAAGAAAATACTAGAACAAAAGATAAATCTTCCTCTTGAAGAAATATTATCAATTTCACCAACCTTTATTGATAAATTACAAAATTTAACTACCCAGGAAAAGGAGGTGATAAAATCAGTCAATACATCAAATATTCAAGAAAGACTACTTTTATTAAAGCTATGGGACTGTGATACCCCAAGATTACATTATGCATGCCCACTTGGATTTATGGAAGTATTTATTGGAAGAGAAGAATATCCTACAATGACTTTGGTGGATGCTGGATCAGAAATTAACATAATACCAGAGGAAATTGCAATTAAAGCCTCACTTACAAGTAGGAAGCTCAATATGAATCTCAGAGGAATTGGTGGACATAAAACATCTTTGGTTGGACTCTCATAATTTAAACCAATTACTATGATACCAGGAGAAGAAAAAGAAATTCATTTATTCATAGAAAAAGGAGCTATACACACCATACTTGGAAGACCATTTTTAGCAGATAATAATGTTAAATTGGAATTTTCACACAAGCAAGTGGAAATATTTAGTTATCCAGAGCAAGATGGACGTCCATTATGTTTACCAATATGTAACCCTCAAGCCATGGGTTGGCAAATTTCTCCACCAAGAGGTATGGAGCTTTGTGCATCTTCAGAGATTGGAAAATGGTAAATAAATCAAGCAGAATTATCCAAAATAAAAGAAACAGAGGAAACAGAAAGTCAATCTTCAACAAGAGTGAAGACAATATTTCTTGGACCAAACAAAATACCCTTCTCAGCTATTTTTGATGCAAAAAATGACTTGAATTTTATAACTCAGGAGATAGCCCTAAAAGCAGAATTAAAAATCAGCCCTTACACATCAAAATAAACAGATAACTCTTTGAAGCCAATTGGTCAAATTAAAAATCTTGAAGTCACTTTTGAAAGTGAAGTGAAAACCTACCTGGACTTCTTAGTATTTGAAAACTTCAACCAGATAATAGATGAAAAAAATACTAGAATATTATATTTAATTCAAGAAAGTATTCTCCCTCTAACTGATACAAAATCTAAAGGAAAGGAGACAGAAGATAAACTGGAGGTAGAAGATAGTTAAGAAATAGAAAAAATCAAAGAGGAATTAAAGAAGATGAGAAGAAATTTGGACATAGCCATAGAATACCCAGAGAAATGGCTAGCACTTGAGCTAAGTGGTATGAATAAAGAAGATAAAGTAGAAAGCCCACAGAAGAAATTTAAAATGGATCTGAAGCTACCTGAAGCAAATTCCTCAAGAATTTCAGAAGACCATTTCAATTTATTTTAGGGAGAAACCGGGTACATTAGTGATACTGAAAAAGATTTACTAAGTGAAGAACCAAAAGATAGCATGAAAAAGGCATTGGAAAAAAGAAAATTTGAATAATTGGAAAAGGAAAGTTCCATAATTACTGAAGACAAAATGGATCAAGTTTGGGATAGTTATATTAAAAAAGGGATTAAACAAAGAATGGAAATAGTTCTAGAAGGAAAATTGGTAGAATCAGAAGAGTAATTGAAGTTATGTCAACAAAATAATGGAAATTGGGAACATAAATATAAACAAAGCAGAAAATTTGAAGACCTAGAAGAAGGAGAGTTATTAGAAAATACACAAAGGCTGGCTGGACTTAGCATTTTAGAAGAATTTAGTAATGCCTATGATCAAATATGCTGCTTTTCAAGCTCAAGTGATTTTTTTAATCAAAATAAAGGAATTAAATCTGAATTACCAAATGACTCCCAGAATCAAAATGGCATACAGGAAGACATACCAAAATATGAAGGACTAAAAGATCATGTAATACTTCCAATGATAACATTTAAAGAAATGTATGATTATGAGCTAGATTCACCAATAATTTAAAGAAAATATCTTTCAGAACTACCTGTATCAAATATTAAAAATGTTGATTTTTTGGAATTACTAACCACTATTGGAATCAAAGGAAATTTACAGAATCCTTACTGGAAGAAGCCTTATGGATATTATCCAATGACAATATAAGGACTGTATCACAAAATGTTATGGGCTCAAGAAGACTTGAATCTAGATGGTTTGGGACTCTTGGGAGGAACACTTTCCTGGTGTGATTTTGGGTACATGTTTATTCATGAAGTCAAAGGTTTTGTTTCAGAATGGAAAGGAAATACACAACGAAAACAACGCAAAAAGATATTTGGAGAAATATTGAAGGACATATGTCTTTCAGTAATTCACAACAGAAGGTTGAATATTTCTCCATAATAACTGAAGTAATCCAATTTCAATCACCAATTAAAGAAAAAACCACCATAAAAAATAGCAAAATAATAAAAGAAATAAACTAAAAAAAAGAGAATTATTTTCATATCTGTATTAGCATCAGGGCAGTGCCTTCCTACCTTATCAAAGAGGAATTTCAATTTACTCAACCTTTGTTCAAGCCTGTTAATTTATTTTTTTAAAAAAACCTTCATCTAGAATAATCTCATCTTTCAGAGCAGTGACCTCCTGCCTTATCAAAGAGGAATTTCAAATCATTCAAACTACCTTATAAAAAATCATTTCTCAGCATTCCTATCACTCAGGGAAGTGACCTCCTGCCTTATCAAACAGTAATTTCAACTTATTTAAATCTTTTTAAACACTCTTATCACTCAGTGGCAGTGCCTTCCTGCTTTATCAAAGAGGAATTAGTCTTTTATCTCAAAACTCAGAAAGGATCTAGACAGTCATGGATGCCAAACTTACATATGAAAATAAATTGGAATGGAATTTTGGTTGGAATGAAGAAGTATGGATAGACGTAAATGGAAAAATTGTAGGAAATATAGAAGAAGTCAATTACTGGGAAAAACCATTTGTTGAAGAAGGAGACGATTTATTTTAGATATGGATTCCATACTTAGAATTTGGAAAATTGTTCAATTTTCCAGAACTGCATCAACAAATTCAAGAATCTAAAGATTGGCAAGAGCTTCCAGGATTCTCTCTTTCAAGACTGGAATTTCTAGAATTACTTACATATGATGGTATCAAGAGAAATTTAGGAAACATATATTGGGAAAAGGATACATTAACAGATGCATAATGGAGAAGAGAAATATATTTTGGGGATGTGGAAGCCTCAAGAGGACTGTTTCTGGATTTACTGGACATACCAGAAGGAAGAATCCTATGGAAGCATGGAAATTATGTAATTGAAAAGGCCAATTGGGATGTTTTGTGGGAAGAGGTGTTTATACATGGAATTATTAGTCTCAAGACACATAATTATAATATCAATAAGGATGATTGGAAATTGATTTGGGAAGTCTTATTTGTTAAAAAAATTAAAGAAGAAAAAGGAAGATTCATATCAAGACTCAAGAAAAAGATCATAAAAATGATTCAGACAAATGTTACAAAAAATTAAAAAAATCCACTCATGTTATGAATTTAAATTTCACATCATGATAAATGAAAAACAAATTCAGGCTATGTATCAGTATTCAAGACAATATTACAGATTTAGAAGTCTTCAAAAGTTATTTTTCAATGTACAAGTATCACAATTTAATTAAAATATATATATATATAAACAGGGGTGGTTATCTGTTCTTATGCCACCTAAAATTAAAATAAAATGGCACAAGCTTGGGGTAGTGTGGGCCTATTGATTTTTTTTCAAAAAAAAAAATCTATAAAAGAATCAATTGGCAATAATATTTTCCATTTAAATTAATTATCAAGCAGATCTTACCATCTTCAAGCCAATATAAAAAATAATATACACTTTTATTATCATTATTTGAAAGAAGGAAAATCACTCATCATCATTTAAACCAATATTGATATTATGGTTTTTTTGAATTCTTATATTACCTAAAAAAAAAAGTCAAACAGACTCATCAATTATTCATTAAAAAAATCATATCATTTAATTCCAATCAAAAAATTTTATTGCAACTAATCTCAAACATAAAATTTGAAAAATAGATATAGCCTAGTATATTGTTAAAAAAAAACTTCATTATAATTACATTTAGAGAAACAAGACAGCTTTTTTATTCAACTAACATAGCTGAGGATCTTTGAATGTTCCAGCTAAAAAAAAAGGGGGGTCGAATTCTTATCAAAAAAAGAAAAAAAATCTGAATTGATAACTGGTAAATAAAATTAGAAAAAAAACAAACAAACTGACATTTAACTTTTATCTATTTATAACAAATTGGTCTTTGAGGGCATAGAGAATATTTTTTCTTGAACAATTTTTTATTTGGTTTTTTTAGAGATTTAGGAGGGGATGGAGAGTAGCAGAAAGCCTTATTAGATGTGGATGGAGCTAATTCAGGTTGATTGATAAAAGAAGTTAAGCCTGATTCATCAATTTTGTCTAATCTGGGTTCCTCCTTTACAATTCTTCCAGGAGAAGATGATGATTTGAATTCAGGATTCAACAAAATGTAGGTGATGAAGGTAAAAATAATGGTGGAGAAGCTAATTTAACATCAGGAATAGACGTCAAAGCCACAGGAAAGTTAAAAAGAGAGTCTGGTGGATTTAAACTATTTCCTCCGTTAAAATTGAATGTTTCAAGTGAATCTTGATCAATATATTCTAAAGAAGAATCAGATACATTAAACATATGTAAAGTGGATGTAGAGAAGCTATCAAGACTGTTCAGCATAACAGAATCATCAATAATAGAAACTAGTGAAGGACAAGACTGTTTTTCAAGACAAACAAATGAATCATCATCATCTAAATATTTGAGAGCAGGAGAAGACTTTTGTTCAATAATCTCTACAGAAGATACATCATCATCTTGGGGAATCAAAGCAGGAGGGGATTGAAAATATGGACTCCGCCAATCTTGAGGAGTATCAAGAGGAGTAGTAGATGCAAGAGCAGGAGGTGAAGCAGGAAGTGGAGCTACAGGAAAATTCTTTTCAATCCAATCATCAATCATGGTAGCAGAATTATTATTAAAAAATGATGAAGATGAAGGATCCATTAGTAACTAACACATAGGAATTAAAATTAAAACAGAAGGTTGGAAAAGATTTATGATAAAAATCATGGAGCAAACATAGCTCTTATATCTTAAGAATTAGCTTTAAGAATCAACCACCAAGATTAAGAAAAGGTAGATCATTCAAGATCTGCATGTGCAAAACTCTGCAAAATGATGGCATAAAATTCAAGCCACTACTTTCCATATTAAAAGCCAAACAAAAAAATCATAATGATAAGTAATTACCATTACCAACGCAAATAATAAAGCCACAATTAGCAACACAGAATTCAGGATAAATGTATATCCTCATCAGAAAAGTCAAACTCCTACTTAAAAAAAGAAAAGAAGGCAAAATCAATACAATGTTCTCAGTGGAATTATGCAGGAGAAAATCAATAACAAATACCACTTGCAGAAAACTAAAAAAAAGAGAGAATAAATACACACAAAAAAACCCATCCTCTGGAGAATGACTTACAGCCCCAACAATTTGGGTTTAGCAAGTATTTCACAGGCAAGCATCCATCCAGAAACTGGGTCTCTAACACCAGTTAGGGTTGTCAGAATTCAGGAACATGACAATACCAAGTTGCATCACCAAGCTTGCTCAAGGCTCAGAGTATGCTACCCAGCATGGTCACCCTATTCCCAAAACTGACAGGTCCAGCAGCAGAATTACTGCCAGAGAGGGGAATTGAACCCATTTAAAATTTAATCAAGGTTGAAAGCAACCCAGAATCACTAAGACCTACACCATTTGGAAATATAACATGACTCCTCAAATTGAGACCTCATTGAACATTACTCATTAATTTAATCACTCCTCAAAAAAAAAATAAAAAAAAAATAAAAAAATTTTAACATAAAAATGTTTTTCATAACATAAAAAAAACAAATTTAACAATAATAATAGAAAAATAAATAAAATAAGAAGTATTGATTAATATAAAGGATAAAAGAACAGATACAAAAAAAAATTAGTCCTTGTATGACTTTAAACTACAGGGTAGCAACCTGAAGGCTAAAATTAGTTTTTGTATGACTTTAAACTACAGGGTAGGAACCTGAAGGCTAAAATTAGTCACTGTATGACTTTAAACTACAGGGGTAGCACACCAGAGGGCTGAATGTGCAAGTAAACTCAAGGAAGAATGAAAAATAAAAAAAAGAGTGAAGATGTCAATAGAAGTAACAAAAGTGAACAACAGAATAATGAAGACTTCAACGTTCAAATAATGAAGAATATTTAATCAAAATAAAACCCTCAACATTGATCTGCTTTGTCCTCAGTAAGATAGTAAGCTGCTCCCTTGTGTAATTCTGGACAAGGGTTTTCAAATTTCCTTGTACAACTCTAAACTGCAGGATGTGGTATACCTAATATACTGGGTTTTATCCACCTAGAGGTAAAGTCCTTGTACGACTTAAAACTACAGCTCAAATTTAATTATGAGAAAAAGTAAAAGAAGATACTGAAGAGACTGTTTCATTTTCACCAAAAAAAAAGAAGAACAATGGAAGCTCAATCCAATGCAGCAAAATATAAATCAGTACTCAAAAAGGTCAGACCAGTCAATGAAGCTATGCCTCAAGATCTTAATCCACCTTTGGAAAGACCTGAATTATCAAGAGATCCATATGAAACACCTTTATCATCTAACCCACCTCTACTTATTGAAACTTAAAAAGTTACAGAAGAAAGAATTTCAATGATAAATTTTGGACCATCTGGATGGTTATCAGAAGAAGAAACAAATTTATTGAAAAATGTTATATTACTGAGGGAAAAGGCTATAGCATTTTGTGAAGAAGAAAGAGGCATACTTAAGCATTCTTATGGAAAACCATATAAAATACCAGCTATATCACATGAACCATGGCAAAAGAAACCAATACCAATACCAAAATCAATTTTACCTCAATTTATTGATCTAGTCAGAGAAAGAATACATACAGGACTCTATGAACAATCAACATCAAGCTATAACAGCCCAGTATTTTGTGTGGAAAAACCAAATGGAAAACCTATAATAGCTCATGATCTTCAAGACCTCAATAAAGTCACAATCAAAGATGAAGGATTACCACCAAATGTTGATGAGTTTGTGGGATCGTTTTCAGGAAGAGCATGTTATAGATTAGGAGATATTATGGGAGGATATGATGAAAGAGAGTTGGCTATTAATACAAGACCCCTTACAACCTTTGAAACACCACTTGGAAGACTTCAGCTTACTAGACTACCTCAAGGTGCAACAGACTCTGTGGCAGTTTATCAAGCACAAATGACTTGGATAATTCAGGAGGAAATACCAGAGCACCTTGGAATATTTATAGATGATGGAGGGATTAAAGGACCCAGATCAACATATCAGCATGAAACATTGAAGGAGAATCCACTCATAAGAATATTTTTTTGGGAATATGCAGTAACATTAGAAAGAATACTTTTCAGGGTAGAAGAGGCAGGACTCATCATTTTAGGATCAAGATTTTCATGCTGTGTTCCAGCACTGGATATTTTAGGGCATGTTGTATCTTAGAGTGGAAGAAAGATTTCAAAATAGCAAATAAACAAGATACAAAATTGGCCTAGACCAACAAAAAAGAAGGAAGTTAGAGAATTTTTAGGACTATGTGCATATTTCAGAATATTTATCAAAGACTTTTCACAAGTTGCAGCACCATTGAGAAGATTGAAAAGGGAGGATGTATTTTGGAATTGGGATAAAAAATGTGAGGAAGCTTTTATAAAACTCAGGAAGATAGTAGGAGAAGAAATTACCTTGAAGACATTGAACTATGAAAAAGGGTATGGGAAGATAAAATTAGAAATTTATTGAAGTTATATTGCAGATGGTGCAGTTCTTATGCAAGAGGATGAGAATGGACAGGATAGACCAGTACTATATGAATCAGTAACCTTTTCCCAACTAGAATCTAAATACTCTCAGCCTAAGTTATAATTGTGTGGTGTTGCAAGAATACTCAAAAAGCTTCAAACAATATTATGGGGGCAACACTTTGAGCTTCAAGTAGATGCTAAAGCTTTAATAGAAATGATCAACACACCATGTTTACCAAATGCACCAATGACAAGATGGGTAGCATTTATTCAACTTTTTTCTTTTGATCTGGTACACAAACTGGGGAAGACATTTACTATGCCAGATGGATTATCAAGAAGACCAAAAGGGGTAAATGAAGATGAAAGTGAAAGGGATGATTTTGATGAAGAAGAAGAATGGGTCAAACCACATCCAGGCTTTGGTCTAAAAGAAGTAAATACAAGCAAAGTAGGAAAACTATCAAGAAATAAAACAAACAATATTGAAATTCCAATAAAACAGGAAGGATTTGGAAAACATATGCAGGACTATTTGAATAGTTTGAAAAAGCCACAAAGTATTGGGGAAGAATAATTCAAGAGAATTAAAATAAGATCAGTAAATTTCTATATAGAAGGAGGGCAGCTAAAAAGGAGAAATCAACAGAATCCCCAAATAGTTGTGTTTAATGATAAAGCTCAAAAACAGATTCTAAAGAAAATGCACAAAGAATTGGGTCATCAAGGGGAAAATGAAACATATAGAAGAATAAAGAAAAGATATTGGTGGGAAGGAATGAAAAAGATAGTCAAGAAATTGGTTAAATCATGTCAAGAATTTCAGAAAAGGAGTCATTTGCAGCTAAAAGAAGAAGGGAAAATATCTGAAAAATCCACTTTATTTGAAAGAGTCAGCATGGTTGCAGTCCATATTAAGGCAGGAAGATGGAAATATTTGGTGGTAGCAAGAGATGACTTTTCAGGATAGCCAGAAACTGTTGCATTAACTCGGCTAACAGCAAAATCAGTCTCAGAATGGTTTAATTCAGAACGGATTAGTAGATATGGAGCGCCAAAAGAATTCACAGTAGATGGAGGAGCAGAATTTGGAAAATAACTACAAGAAGAAGTAAAAATAGAAGGATCAATAATCATAATAACTACACCTTACTACCCAGAAGCACAAGGAATGGTTGAAAGAGGCCATAAGCAATTAAAGGATGCACTTGTAAAAATGTGTGGTGAAAATGGATCCAAATGGAAAGAATACTTACCAATTGTAACCTTTGCAGATATAATTTTGGTAAAACAAACAACAGGATACTCACCATTTGAGCTTCAGTTTGGTCAGCAGGCTGTCTTACCAATTGACATAGAAACAAACACATACCTAGCCATAGAATGGAATAAAATCTCAACAACAGAAGAGCTATTGGAAGCAAGAGAAATACAGATTTCAGAAAAAGAAGAAACGAAGCTAAAATAAGCAGATAAACTGAGAGATTCAAGAAAGAAATCAGCTAAATACTTGGACAAAAAGATGGCACACAAACTGAGAAATCCACTTCAACCTGGGGATTTAGTGTTAGTTTATAATAAAACACTTGAGTCACAGTGGGGATTACTCTTCAAAAACTGTTGGAATGGGCAATTTAGAGTTATAAGTCAAGTTAATAAGGGACCTTATGAACTTGAAGAATTGGATAGTACTAAACTAACAAGAAGATTTGCAGCAAGTAAAATCAAGAGATTTTGCCTAAGGGGGAAGATAGTTCACTTAGATTCAGAATCAGGAAATGAAAGCAGTGAAAAAAGTGAAGTTGAAGATTCAATATTAGAAGAAGAAGAAAGAGAAAAATATACATACCCTGATTAACATTGGAAAGCTTTTGACTGGAATGCTGGTGACAGCATTAAATGGAGGGGGGATGTGGTATTCCATACCAATTATACCAGTCTCAAGCTTACCAAATAATTAAAAAAATAAATGAATAGAAATTGTGGATTGGCTCCGCAAATGAAAATAAAATTGTGGGAATGGCTCTGCAAATGGAAATAGGAACTAGGGAATGGCTCCACAAATGGAAAGAGGAATAAGGGAATAACTCCGGAGGTGGAAATCAAATTTCAGGACTCTGGAACTAGGTAAATCAAACTATAAAGAAGTCCTAGGGCATAGTCAAGAAGATTAGAGTTTCAACCAGAAGAAATTCAATTACAATTGAGAATACCAATTTCCCCACCTTTTTCAAATATAATGGCAGTGCACTCAATAGAAAAACCTTTATTTTACCCACTTTCCCCACTTCCAAGGAAAGCCTCACCAGCTAAATTATCTCAAAGACATCACATGATTTTGATAAGAAACAGAAACACCAGCATAATTTTTTCATATGTATCATATGACTAGAAGAAAGCTCCATTGTCAGGAGCTGTATCTTCTCCACTTTCTTGGCAAAAGGAAAATCGCACCAGACAAATTATCTTGAGTACATCACATGATTTTGATAAGAAAAAGTACCACCAGCATAATTCTCTCAGAACATATGTAACTAATAGAAACAAAAAATACTTTCCCCACCTTCAAGAAAACAGCACCAGCCATATTAGCTGGATGACGTCACATGACTTGAAAAAAAAGAAATTCTAACCAGATAAATTATCTCAATTACATCACATGATTTTGATAACAAAAAGCACCACCAGAATAATTCTCTCAGAAAACAAATTTGTAAGGTGTGGATATGAAACTTTGATTAAAAATCAAGTACTTCTCCTGTCCTCAAAATTTGTATAAGGTAAAAATCAATTAAAAATAGTAAGAGAGATTATTTTTGAGAGAAAACACGCCAAATTTATTGTTTTTAACTTTATTAGTATAAAACAATAATATTATAAAGATTCATTGTTTTAGCAACAATAAAAATGTATCCCAAAATACTCTACAAGAGATATTTAAGGCTACAAAAGAGATTTCTTCAAGAGCAATTTCAATTGGAATTAATTGAGCAAAGAACTGCAAGCAATTAATTAAAGAACAGAGTCTTTAAAAGGAATATTAAAGAGAAAACACGCCCAAAAGTGACCAGAGTGAATTTGGAAACAAAGTGACAAAGTTTACAGTGATGAAAGATGCTTTAATTCACTTTTGGGGTGGTTCAGGGGTAAAAATGATTATAAAAGTTACAAACAATGATTATATTATTTTTTTCACGTGGTTAAAAGGTTTAAAATGATTTGAGAAAGGTGGTTGGAATCTTTTATTGATTGGTTAAACGATGTTCAAACTCATTATAAAACGAAAAGATTCTAACATGAAGAGAAAAGTGGGACAAAGAAGACATTCTTTTATAGCCATCAATTCTCTTACTCCAAAAGTAAGATTTACTCTTGTCAGTCGTGAAAAACATTCTGACAACAGAAAAGCCAATTATGGCATCATTGAACCCTGGTTTAGACCAAAAAGGGGCTGGTTTAAGCCATTTTTAGCCATTTTAGACCCTTAAATCAGCCATTACTATATCAATACCTGGTCTAGAGCCTTCAAAACACGTCAGAATGTGTGTAAGAGGCGTAGAAACCAGTTAAAACTGTTTCTACTATGATTGATTTTTCTTAAGGGTAGTTTTACCCTCTTGGCAACAGCTAAACCTACCCCAGTTGGTATCAAAACCTTATCATCAATTGAGTCCACAGACCCTGTAACTCAATTCCAGGCCAAAAGTGATGAAATTTTGCATGAAGTTTGACACCACAGGCCTGTCAGCAAGGATTTTGGGGGTTAGCTCCTCCTTAGAGCTGGAGTTCCTTTTCCCCCCCAAATTTAATATTTCCAATTTATTTTTCCTTTAATTCCTCATCATGTATTATACTTATAATTTACATATGTAATTCAATTTAATTGTACAGTACAATACAGTAATAATTGATACCTCATATGTAAATCAAAGTTCACTTATGTAATACACACGCACATTTTGACATTTCAATTGAATTCAATAGAAAATACTTCAATTCCTCATAACTTCTAAACTAAACACAACACCTCAATTTTAACACAGAAATTGATGGTTAACACAACATGTGGTGTGAATTAAATTAAAGTTTTGAGGATTTTAAACTTTTGTATTGAAAATACTAAAAACGTAATTTAAGCTTGTTTAGAGTTGAGTTACAAGAATTTCACTCAGAGGTGACCCCACATGATTTTTTATGAGGAATCCAATGGTGAAACAATTTTCATATGTTCATTATTTGGATACAAAGTTATGATAATTTTTATTTAACTTTTTTCCAAATTTATTTATTTTTTTACAATTTTGTTAAAATTTCATTTTTACTTAATTTTTTCAAGTATAAATGTAATTTTATAATTCCAAAATTTAATGTAATTTTATTTTTAAATTGTAATTAAATTTTTTTTATTTTGAATATAATTTTATATTTATATTTTGATTTTTATTTTAATAATATAAATAAATTTATTTTATTTATATTTATATGTTAATTTTGTATTTGTGGTCTTTTGGGTATATGAAATTACCTGTAAGGCTCACATTCCCTCCCCCTAAAAGGGAATATTACTTTGTAATATTGGTGTTTCTAGTGTGTCTGAATCTCCTGAGGAGTTTGGTAGCTTCTGGTATATCTTTTTCTTCTAACCATTCATCTTCACAAGTTGGGTCACTGTACCCAACAAGGTATTCCCTTACTTTCTTGGTTCTTAATTTCCTTTCTTTAAGAACTTTGGTAATTTTCTTATTACAAGATGATTCAATAGGAGGTATAACTTGGGGAATCTTATTCCTCAAGGGAAATTTTTAAGCATCACTAGATTTATATGGCTTTATCAAGCTCACTGGAAATGTAGGATGCTTATTGCTAAGTTCTTCAGATAACTCTACTTCAACAGCATTTTCTGCATGGAGGGCCTTAATAACAAAAGTTCCTGCAAAGGAGTCTTTGAGCTTTTTACATCCTTTGATGCTATTGAAGTTGGTGGTGGATACTAGTACTAAATCCCCTATCTTGAAATCTGGAGTGGCATGAGATTTGTCCCATTTATCTTTAGCATATGCAAATGAGTATTCCATGCATTTTACTGCATGCTTTCTGGCTCTGTCTAGCATTCCTTTGAAGCTGGCAGCTGTAGGATGTATTTCAATTAAATCTTTCCTCAAGGAATCTTGGGGTAACTTGGGGTTCCATCCTTTTTCTAGAATAGCAGGAGTCTGATTGGTACTGGCATGGATTGATGTTTTATATGCTAATTACAGTGCTGGCAACAGAGTACACCAATCATGGGTAAGTCCATCACAATCTTTGAATTCAAGGCCATATGCACAAAACCTTCTCACTATGTCCTCCAAGGTTTGGATCATCCTTTCAGCCAGGCCATCAGTTTGTGGGTGGTAGGCTGTAGAGAAAGACAGTTTAGTGCCAAATAATTGGTGAAGATTTTTCCATAGTTCTGAAGTGAATTTGGGATTCCTATCACTAATGGTATTTGTAAATATCCCAGTCCATGACACTACTCTAGTCCATGGCTGTATCATCTTTGTGACATGGTAAAAAGATTGGAGTTTTACTGAATCTTTCCACAATTACTAGGCAAGCATTATAGCTTCTGTCACCTCCTGGTGGTAGGCCAGTTGACCAATCCATATGGACAATTTCCCAAGGTCTGCTTGGTTCTTGGATTTTTATCATATTTCCAAGTCTCTTGCCAGTGGATTTATTTGCCTTTTGGCATCTGTCACAGGTTTTGCAATACTCTGCAACATCTTTCTGCCACATTGGCCACCATATGCAGGTTTTTACTTTCTCTCTTGTTCTGTCTTCAGACAGATGTCCTGAAAAGGGGCTATCATGGCATTCTTTCAGTACAAGATTGCTTAATGACCTGTCTACAACTGTCATGACACATGTGTGCTTGGTTCTGTGGTAAATTATACCATCCGGTAGGTGAAATCTTCCTTCATCATAGAATTGTTTCCATACTTCATCCAAGGCATGTATTAGAGAGTTGTCTTTACAGTATTTGTTAAGTAATTGGCATATAATGCTACAATTCTTATCTTGAGTGTAACTACGTCTGACTTCCTCAAAGAAGGTGATGTTCAAGTCTGTAACACTTATTACTTCTATTGGAATTTGTGGTGAAGCTTCTTTTGGCACATAAGCAGGATTATCAATATTATCTGGTAATGGTCATCTGCTTAGTCCATCTGCATTCTTATGAATGTTCCCATCCTTATGAACAATAGTCATATTTCCTCTGTACTCTTGTATGGCTATTTGCCATCTGAGCATATGTCTGTTGGGTGTTTTCATGTTCAAAAGTGATTTGACAGCTTTACAATCTGTTATCACCTCAAAAACACATCCTTCCAAGAAGTAGTTTAATTTTTCCAAGGCCCAGACAAGACATAGAAATTCCATTTGACTTGCTCCATATCTGGCTTCAGTTGGTTTGATTTGCCTGGATATGAAACATATGGGTCCTTCTACAGGTTTATCATTTATGATCTGAACTTGGTGAAGTGCAGCACCCAGTCCATCCCCTCATTCATCAATATACAGTTTGAAAGGTATTTTAAAGTCTGGAATCAGTAAGAGTGGAGAAGTGGTCAAGGCTTCTCTTAGAGACTCAAAAGTTTTGACTCTCTCAACAGTCATTTCAAATACTGTGTCTTTGTCACATAGTTTATAAATTAGTCTTGCTATGGATGCAAAATCTTTAATGTGTTGCCTGTAATATCCTTCAAAACCTAAGAATGACTGAATTTCCTTCTTTTTCTGAGGCATGGGTTTTAGCAATACCGCTGCAACTTTGTTTTTGTCAATTCCAAGGGACAAACCAGATACAACATGTCCTAGTGCTTTAAGTTCTTTAAATCCAAAATGACATTTCTTTAAGAAGATTTTCATGTTTACTGATTGAATTTTTGTCAAAACTCTGGAAAATCTGTACATGTGCTCCTCCCAAGTCTTGGAACAGACAATAATGTCATAAATGTAAATGATTAACCATCCCTCTGAGAGTTCTTCAGGGAAAATCTCATTAATCATTCTTTGGAAGTGTGAAGGTGCATTTTTGATACCAAAGGGCATCCTCAAGTATTCATACACTCCACAATGAACAATAATTCTCAAGTATTTTCTTGCTCTTGGTGTCACCACATTTTGATGGAATCCTTTAAGGGCATCCATAGTGGTTATATACACTGCTTGAGATATTTGAGTAAGGGCAATTTGGATTTTGGGTATTGGGTATCTGTCTGGAACAGTGTAAGTGTTCAGAGCTCTAAAGTCCCCAACCATTCTGGATTTTCCATTATGCCATGCCACTATGACTGGTGTAGTTATTTCTACTTCTTCATTGTGGCCTACCTTTCTTATTACAACAAGGTCCAGAAGTTCTTTGATATGAATTTCTAGAGCTTCTCTTGATTTTGGACTTGCTAGAAATGCAGGTCTTCTTAAGAGTGGTGGATAAGGTCTCTCAATGTTAAGAATGATATCAACTTCATGACCAATAATTGATCCTAGAGGTTCTTTGTCTGAAGCAAATGCTCCTCTGTGGTCATACAAAAGGGAAGAAAGTTCATTTTCTTGTTTATCAGTCAGATGAAGGCTAAATTCAGCCTCATTTAACTGTCCAGACTTGAATTTCTCTAACTCTAAGTTGACTGGTGATACTTTGTTTACTGTAATTTGTCTTTTAAATGGTAAAAAGGAAAATGTTTGGCGCTTATTGTCTCCAATAGTAAAGTATATGTCTTTTCTATTATGTAAATCTATCCCATACATGATTAAATAGTCATTTCCCAATATAAAATGGGTACTAGAGCAATTTTCCATAACAACAAGTTCAAATGTGATTCTTAAATTCCCATTTATGTGTGGGAATATGACATTGGTCTGAAAGATTCCTAATGCTTTCATTGGGTTACTTTCACTGTTGAATTTTATACCATCAATTGGTAACAATTGGTCTTCAAAATTTGGTACACAAGTCTTAAGAAAAGATTTTCCAACACAAGAAAAGAAGGCTCCTGGGTCAAGCAAAAGTTTGGTGGGTTTGTTGTCAATCACCACTTCTGTTATACAGGAGTTACCAGCTGTATAACCTTTTCCCCTGTTTGGTTTTGTTTTCATAAGTTGTGCATCTTGAACTTTTGATAAATCAAGTTGACCATTTCTCAATTGTGGCAAGTGGGAATAAGATTCCATGATGTCAAGAGTGGCATTGATATTTTCTATATCTTTTGAAGATTCAGAAAATATTGATGACTTGTCATCTGAATTGTCTTCAATTATGTCATCTTTTTCAACATCAGGTTCCTTTTCAATATCAATTTCATTGATTTTCCCCTTCTTTGGACATGTATTGGCTGAATGGGTGGTGCTTTGGCAAATATGGCACTTTCTGATTGTATCTGCAGATTTATACTTAATATTATTAGAATTTTCTTGGGGGTTTTTGTCCACAGAATCTTTCCAAGGTATATTAAACCTTGTTTTGAGATTCACCCTACTAGAACCAATTTTGGTTCTGGTGGCTACTTCTTCCAATATATTGATAATATCATCTGCTGAAGATTGTTCAGTAGTCCTGCTTTTGATGGCATGCTCTAAGTCACCTCCACAGTGTCTCAGAATTTTTCTATGGATCATAAATTCTGACATGTCAGGATATAATGCTGTTAATCTGTCTTCTTGTTGGCAAAACCATGGTAAATCTTTGTCTTTATCAGAATTGAATTTGGCAGATTCAAAGGCTGTTTCAACTTTAAACCTCCAAGCATCATTTGCCCATTTGTTGATGATTTGGGGTTTCCACCAAGTCCAACCCTGGTGTCCATGTGCGTGTCTTCTTTTGATGTACCATCTGTGAGCTGATTTGGTAAACAAGGTGTTAAATCTGGCTGTTACCAATCTGTCTGGTAATTCAAAATACTCTTTGATCATGTCAATACCTCTAATGAATTCCATATGGTCATACTCTCCTTCACCACTGAAGTGAGGCCATTCTTTAAGTTTTGGAACTTCTTTCAAGAGTTCTTGGCCCATTGATGGTTCTAAGTTATGAAAAGAAGTAGAAAATTCATTTTTTAACTGTGAATTTTCAATATCCAATACTTGTGCATTGGGAATTCTTGCATCTTCATTTTGATTCAAAGGTGTAGACATTCTTGGTAAAGTGTTTAGAAGTTGTTCAATATCATTCATTTTACTGTTATTACACCTTTGTGAATTTCTTAACTCATGTTGTAAGCTTTGTATAGAGTCTATGACATTCTTTTTATGATCATCCTCTTTATATGTAAGCTCATTCCATAATTCTGTTTGTTTAGTATTATCAGATATAACTTCATTTAACTTTATTGTCAATTTTGATATTTCCTCTCTTGAGGTATCAAAATGCTTTTTCAAGGAAACTGTATTTGTCTTTACTTCTGCAAATGATTTTGAAATATCATCAAGAACTTTTTTATTATCTTCTTTGATAGTATTAATAGCTTGTTTTATTCTTGTTTCAATTATGTCATCAATATTGAATTTAGAATATTTGTCTGTTAGTTCTTTAATAATGGCAGATTGTTCATTTATCTTAATGCCAAAGGAATTATCATTATTGGAAGTTTTGATTGTTCTTAAAACTCTTTCAAAGAATTTAAGTGTATCATTTATTTGGCTCAGACTCAAGTTATTTGTTTTAAGATTGTCACAAATTGATGTGTTTTTATCAGAAAGATGACTTTTTACATCAGAAATAGCTTTATACAACTCTGGAATACAATTAAAAGTATCAGAAATTATTTTTGATATTTTAATCTGGCTTCCTCCTTCTTTTGTAATTCCATCATGTTTCTGGCCATCTGAAATACATTTTCCATGGCATCCTGTTGAATCTTTGGGATTCTGTAGCCCTGGCTGTTGCCTTCCCTTTGCCCTTGTTTGGAGTTTGTGGCTGCTTTTTCACGTTGGAATTGCTGCTGCTGGCCACTGGGGCTGTTTTTGGCACTGGTTTGGGTGGAGGGTTGCTTTTCCTCCATTCCAGTGTCAAAAGCATCATGTTTTTCTTCTCCATCAATGAATGCCATCCATTGAGAAATTTGCAAGTATTGGAATGGCCCAGGAATTTTCTCACTGTCAGGGTAGAATTCATGAAATTCTTCCACAGGTCTGCAAGGATCTGGTACTCCTTGAACTGGAGTGCATTTTTGTATGCACTGTGGCTGGCTTTGTATATGTCCACAGAGGCTTGTTGTGGCAGTGTCAGCTCTATTTGAAGGTAAAATGGTATTATCAGATTCAGAATGACCCATTTTGGTTGTTTGGAAGTCATCAACTGACCCTTTTCCTTCTGTACCTGATTGGCCTCTGCCATAATCACGTCTATTACCTTTCTGGGAGCTGCTTGAGGGGTTATAGCTGGCTCCTGACCTGGTTGAAGGCATAATTATGGTTAAAAAGGCTTAAAATAGTAATTTTACGTCAAACAACTTACTATTGGCCAAATCTTTGGCTTTCTGAAGAGTATTACTTATTTCCAAGTTGATTAATTCAGAAGAAGATGGCTCTTGTTGAATATTCTGAGTCACAATAATAGTACTATTATGATCAGAATTAACAGTACTGGCAGGAATAATGCTGGTTACTGTTGAGGCTGTTTCAATGTTTTCTGGTCTTACCACGTTTTCAGACACTAAAATTAATGAAAAAGCCAATTAATTAAGTAAAAGAAAGGTTATTTCAAAAAAGATATAAAAATATAAGCCTCACTTATAATATGAAAAAAATTATTTTTATGGATTTTTTGAATTATAAGTATTTTTTATATGTTTTTTTAAATTTTTCAATATAAGAAAAAAGATTTGAAAAGAGTAAAAAAATATGTCACAGGTAAAATATCACGGCTGGGCCCCCAAATGTACGGTGTGGATATGAAACTTTGATTAAAAATCAAGTACTTTTCCTGTCCTCAAAATTTGCATAAGGTAAAAATCAATTAAAAATAGTAAGAAATATTATTTTTGAAAGAAAACACGCCAAATTTCTTGTTTATAACTTTATTAGTATAAAACAATAATATTATAAAGATTTATTGTTTTACCAACAATAAACATTTATCCAAAAATACTCTACAAGAGATATTTAAGGCTACAAAAGAAATTTAAATTGGAATTAATTGAGAACAGAACTGCAATCAATTAATTAAAGAGAAAACACGCCCAAAAGTGACCAGAGTGAATTTGGAAACAAAGTGACAAAGTTTACAGTGATGAAAGATGCTTTAATTCACTTTTGGGGTGGTTCAGGGGTAAAAATGATTATAAAAGTTACAAACAATGATTATAATGATTTTTCCACATAGTTAAAAGGTTTAAAATGATTTAAGAAAGGTGGTTGGAATCTTTTATTGATTGGTTTAACAATGTTTAAACTAATTATAAAAGGAAAAGATTCTAACATGAAGAGAAAAGTGGGGTAAAGAAGACATTCTTTTATAGCCATCAATCCTCTTACTCCAAAAGTAAAATTTACTCTTGTCAGTCGTTAAAAACAGCCTGACAACAGAAAAGCCAATTATGGCATCATTGAACCCTGGTTTAGACCAAAAAGGGCTGGTTTAAGCCATTTTTAGCCATTTTAGACCCTTAAATCAGCCATTAATATAGCAATACCAGGCCTAGAGCCTTCAAAACACGTAGGAATGTGTGTAAGAGGCGTAGAAACCAGTTAAAACTGTTTTTACTATGGTTGTTTTATCTTAAGGGTAGTTTTACCCTCTTGGCAACAGCTAAAACTACCCCAGTTGGTATCAAAACCTCATCATCAATTGAGTCCACAGACCCTGTAACTCAATTCCAGGCCAAAAGTGATGAACTTTTGCATGAAGTTTTACACCACACGCCTGTCAGCAAGGACTTTGGGGGTCTAGCTCCCCCTTAGAGCTGGAGTTCCTTTCCCCCCCAAATTTAATATTTCCAATTTATTTTTCCTTTAATTCCTCATCATGTATTATACTTATAATTTACATATGTAATGCAATTGAATTGTACAGTACAATACAGTAATAATTGATACCTCATATGTAAATCAAAGTTCACTTATGTAATACATGCGCACATTTTGACATTTCAATTGAATTCAATTGAAAATACTTCAATTCCTCATAACTTCTAAACTAAACACAACACCTCAATTTTAACACAAAAATTGATGGTTAACACCACATGTGGTGTGAATTAAATCAAAGTTTTGAGGATTTTAAACTTTTGTATTGAAAATACTAAAAACTTAATTTAAGCTTATTTAGAGTTGAGTTACAAGAATTTCATTCAGAGGTGACCCCACATGATTTTTTATGAGGAATCCAATGGTGAAATAATTTTTATATGTTGATTTATTGGATAAAAAGTCATAATAATTTTTATTTAACTTTTTTCCAAATTTCTTTATTTTTTTACAATTTTATTAAAATTTCATTTTTACTTAATTTTTTCAAGTATAAATGTAATTTTATAATTCCAAAATTTAATGTAATTTTATTTTTAAATTGTAATTTTTTTTATTTTGAATATAATTTTATATTTATATTTATATTTTGATTTTTATTTTAATAATAAAAATAAATTTATTTTATTTATATTTATATGTTAATTTTGTATTTGTGGTCTTTTGGGTATATGAAATTACCTCTAAGTCTCACAACATTGCTACATCAAAGTTACACATCTCACCAGCAAAAACCTCTCAACTATAATTTTTTATAAGCACCCTGTTTTGAGAAGGTGTATTGATGCCCAAAAGCTATAAATAGAGGTCCTCTCTCCCCCATCTTTCCCATCATCATGGAACAAGTTCCCACTATCCAGGATCACCACCATCCCTGAACTAGCAGGATATCTAGAGTAGTAGTTGTGATTTAGTAGCAAAAGCTCAGTAGCCTTGCTCAGTAGCTTATTATTATTAAATAATAGTAATATTAACGTAGTAAAACCTCAGTAGCCCTGCTCAGTAGCTTAGTATTATTAAAGAATAGTAGTATAACCATAGTGAAAAAGCTCAGTAGACTTTCTCAGAGGCCTAGTATTATTAAAATGAAAGAAGTAGTGATATAAACTCAACATTAAAAATATCAAAAGAAGAATATCCAGTAGTCTTATTATTAGTATTAATATAAAAAGTCATTATAATCATCATAAAACCCACAAAAATATATTCTTATTAGTTTTATTAAAATAACAGAAAGCCAATATATATATATATATTAGTATTACTTTTATTAAAATGACAACAAAAGAAATCTTAGTGTTTCTTTTATCAGAAATTTTAGTTTTGAATCAGACTTTTACTGTAGTGTTATTGATAGGTCTGATTTAGAGAGTGCTGATAATTCTTCTATATCTGTCAAAGCCACAAATCTTATTTTATTTTGTGATTCTCTGTAGGCTGACTATTCAGTATTATTTAGAGGGGCAGCTAGTACACCTTAGCACCCATGGCTATTGGACAGTTCTGAAATTCAAAACAGACTGACCATTAATTTCCCCCTCAAGGTACTGCCTTATTTCATCCCACACCAAAAGGAGTTCCCACAAAGCCATTACCTTTTCATTTTGGTGATTTGCAAATTATCTTGCTTGAATCTTGTCAATTGGTAGTTTGGGATATTGGCATGATAGATTTTAGCAAGTATCGAGTTTGGTCTTTTTTTCTTGGGCAATCTGGGTGTTGTGTTCAAGCTATAATTATCATTTTCATTGGTAAAATGTTCAACATGGTATTAATACCCACCTGATAATGCATCTAAGGCTTGTTGATATTGAGAATGGGGTATGCCCATTTGATTAAGCATAGCTTGGAAATATTGGGGGTCCAGGACACATGCAATAAGGGAATCCTTATTTCAGAGATCTTCAGTGATGTATTTGGTGATTTTGATTCTGGAAGAATTGAAAGCACTAGCCCAATTTGGGTTGGTTTTGGAGGACCAGATTTTGCATTCCATCCAAATTGAGTGATAAAAGGGGAATACCAAATGCCTTTTTGGTTGTACACTCTGGAATTCCCCACATGCATATTCAAGAAGTTGTAAGAAGGGTTTGATGTATTCCATAGCAGCCCATTGTTCATCAGTTAGGGGTTGGGTCTTGCATTTGGGCAACTGGGTGTACAATGTAATAGAGGTCCTCAACTGCTGAGCTTTTTTAATTTGGTGCAATCAGTAAGTCCACCAAGTTGTGGGTATTCTGAGAGGCATGAGCTTGGGATTCTTTGTGCATTCTCCAATTTTCTTGAATACATCCTGCTGTTTAGGTGAACTGCATATGTGAAAGCACAAGTCCCTTATGCAACAAACAAGGGATTTTCCTTGAATAGGAGGTGGTAATGAATATTGGGAAGGTTCCTCATTGGGTGGCTCAGGTTAGGGTTCCAAAAACAAAAGTTGAATACCAATTTGTTGCATTTCAATGGACAGCTAATTCAAAGCACGATGTCAACCAGGGGGGATATTGTGAAATGAGTTATAGCTATATATATTTAAATTTCTGTGTTATCACAATTATAAAAGCCAGTAATAGTAGCACCAGAGCCTTATAAATAACAACACAAAACACCAAAAATCAGACTATTATAGTCACAATTGGAAATCACTCTATATACCCCCATGCCTTATGAGTAAGAGTGAGATATAATTGTAACAATAAAAAATCAAACTATTAATAATATAATTAAAATAGGATATAATGATTAACTGAGTAATGTCCTTCTAATTAAACAACATAAGGAACTATTTATACAAAACCAAGCTACTTATAAGTAATGGAAACACATATAAAAATAGGGTTAAGTAGCTGGAAATCCTTGGAGCTGAGACCTCTGTTTCTCATACTTACTTCCTATTTATTTGGAAAGAGTATCTATTCACAAAAATCCTCTGATTCTCTTGAGATGCAACTGCTGATATACTTCAATCAACGTTTGTAATCCCAAGGGTTTGGTCAACACATCAGCTATCAAATCACTTGATTCAACTTGCATTACATCCAACTGCTTTTTCATGACTATATCATGAACATATTGAAATTGGACTTCAATGTGTTTAGTGTTTGCATTTAGTGATACTTTCTTTGATATGGTAGTTGCTACAGAGTTGGAATTGTACAACACAGGTTTAGCTGAGCCAATATCAATATTCATAAAAAGATAAGATTTCTAACAAAGTTTTTTGACACACATTTTCATAGCAATAAATTCTTCTTCTGTTGTTTACTGGGAAACAACTGACTTCTTCTTGCTCCACCAGCAAATAGGGTTACCTAAAAAGGTAATTACATATCCTGAGATAGACTTTTGATTGGTTTTGTCATGAGCATAGTTGGCATAAGCCCATCCAGAAAGCATAGCCTTATCTATATCCTTTGAATTGGTGAACACAAGCACAAATAGAATTGTTCCTTTGAGATAATGTAACAGGTTTTTGACATGTGTCCAGTGCTTTCTGGTGGGTTTGGTAGAGTACCTGGACAACTGATCTTCTGTGAACATAATTTCAGGTCATGTGTGTTGAGCAAGGTAATTTAAACTACCAATCACTTGTTGATATGGTGTGATAGCAACTACTTCACCTTTGTCATCTATATCCATCATTAGATTTCCATTGCATGGCATCTTCACACTTTTTCTTTCATTCATTTCATCTTAATGAATTAGTTTATTAATTAGATCTAGCTGACTTCATCCTACTGACCCATCAGGATACCACTCCATTTTATAACCCAAATGTTGGGTTGGTTTAACCTTATATTTAACAAAAAATTCCTTATTAAGTGCTGTCAAGAATTTATTTATGATGGATTCTTCTTTCCCTATGAAGAAACTATTTTCAACATGAATTTGCAGGATAAGTGATTTATCATGATTAAGATAGAGAGAATTGTCAGATCTGGCTTTTGTCATTCCACAATTCATGAGTATACTACAGAGTTTAAGCTGCCACATTTGTGAATTATGCTTGGTGCCATATAGTGATTTTTTCAATTTCCAAACCCAGATTCTTACCCCTTAACCTGCTTAACATATACTGTTTTATCCATATAGCCATGCAAGAACACAGCTTCAATGTTGAATTGATATGGAATATAGTTGGAGTTTGTGACTAGTGAGACCATTACTTTGAAACTTTCATTTTGTCCTACAGAAGCACAAGTATAAAAGGAATGGAGCAGAGGTTCTTGATGATTTCCTAGCACAACTCATCTAGCTTTATACCTATTGACCTCTCCATATTCATTACACTTCTTAGTTAATCTCCACATTCAACCAATTACTTTACAATTGTTAGGGTATGGGACTAATTCCCCAGTATTGTGACTTGTAAGTGAATGGAATTCCAGGCTCATAGTGTGGGAACTCCACTTGTGTGGGATTAAAATGAGGCAGTACCTGGAGGGGGAAATCACAGGTAACTAGTTTTGAATTTCTAATAACTCCTGTAACCAAGGGTGGCAAGGGTGTATTGCCTGCCCCTCCTAAAATACTGAACAAAATCTTCCTTGGAGCTCACAAACCAAAATTAAATTAGTAAGTGGCTTTACAATTGCAGAAAAAAAAATTCAGCAGTCTAAGATCAGACCTATTCAATGAATAATATGAAAATAATGTCAGTTATTTTGGTTAAATTTGAGATTTCAATGAAATACTTGTCTGTTTAACTTTATTTTTTTTGGTTAAATTGAGGTGAGTTGTTTCTTCTTGGTGATAAATCATTTTTAGGATGGGTATTCTAAGGTTTTCTGGAAAATTTGATTGGTGTTGTAAAGGTAATTTTGTTAAGGTATAGTTATAATAGAGTAAAATAATTTTTGAAAGGTTTGTTATTTTTTTAAGAGTGGTTAATAAAAAAGTTGTATTTGTTAAATGTAAGAGGTGAGATTCTTTGATATTGGATTTTTAAAGGGGTAAGTTATTTTTAAGTCTTAATAATGATTTTAATTTTACTGGCTAAAGTATTTCAATAGAGTAGTAACCCTAATCTTTGGTACTGGATAATTTTTATTTCTATTTTAATAATAATAAAATTCCACTGAGCTTAGCTACTGGGCAATCTTTAACAGTTTACTTCCACTGAGCTTAGCTACTGGGAAAGTAGAAATTAACTATAATTTTCTGGAATACCTCCCAGGTGAGGGATGAATTATTACTGTGCTTGCAATGTGCAGGGGATATAATTTGCATCAGGGGATTTTGAAATTTGGGGGAGAGAGCCCCTCTATTTATACCTTTTGAGAGCCCAGGGGGCCCTCCATGGGAGCTGTCCTTTTCCACTTTAATTCCTCTTTATTTCATCATGTGACTCCATTTCTTGTGAGACCCTTTCTTGCATGGGTCAGGGGATTTAAGGTTTGGTGATAATTTTTCTCTGCACAGCCTCCATTCATCACATGATGGTGTTTTGGTGAGCTAATTATGATGTGATTTTTTGGATTTTCCTTGCATGCATGAGGTGATTTCATTTTGGATGAGGATTGTTCTTGTGCACAGCCTTTTTTCTGTCACATGATACGCTGTTGGTGGGTTCAGTATCACATGATGAATTTGTATCTCCTTTGCATATGTCATATTTTTAGGCTTGGTAGAAGTGCCTGTTTAATTTATGCATGTGTAATGGCTGTTTTTCATCTTTTTGAGCTTTAAAATGGGGTCAGGTGATAATTTCTTGCCCTGATGAATTTACTGTTTTGTATGAGATGATGTGATTTTTGAGTTGGACACATGCTGTGTATAGTCATGTGGTTGAGATTTGATTAAAAGTGTGTACTGCATGTAGCCTGTTGTAACTAGCTTTGGTTTTAATGAGGTGATGAGTGGTGTAAATAATTCTGATTCTTATTGAAGGTTTCAAGTGGGGTTACTGTGGATATAATATAAGTTACTCCTGTGGCTGTGTTGTAAATGACTTGCAGGAATTCCATGGGATCTAGCTTTGCATCATGTGACTTTCTATGTTGAATGAAAGGTGGATGTGTAGCTAATGCATGTGTCATTTTCATGCTGTATTAGTCCTGTGGCTATAAGGGGGTGTAAGGCTGGGTGGGGTGTGTAATCTAAAGGGTGGTACCTTATTTGTTGTAACTAGTTTGCTATATGTAACTTGATTTTTTACATATGCATAATGAAATTGAATAATTTATTTAAACACATACACTGCCATTTGGTGCCTGTGCCATAGTTTTATGAGTTGAATCCAGCTTCTTGCTGTAAAATTGACCTTTTGGTGTAAAATTCGAGTGTAAGTCTGCCTGTAGGCTGGATTTACTGCTGTTATGGGGTACTATGAGCTTGAGCCTGGTGAAAAAAAATGGTATGGAATACCACAATAGCATCTTCCCAATTCATGGATTTGACTGGATCATTAACTGCTTTTGAGTAAGTAATCACATATGCTAACAAAATTCTATCTGGAAGGTTGCTTTTTTCCTACTCCCTTCAACAATATTCCTTGGTTTGATCTGGCATGAAATATCCTTTGGAGATTTATCATAGTAAGGTACATAAGCATAATTGCTTTTTCATTTGACAGGGTAGGTTTTCCTGTAGTTTCTACAGGTTTTTGGCTAGAACATTTGAAATCAGGTACTAGTGATATTTTTGGCTTGATAGGAAAATGACTCTTGACCACAGGAAGTGGCAAGCTCACAACATCTTGTCTCATTGTTCTATTGAATAGGATGTTTGGGGAACTGAAATGATGGGTGAATCAAACATTGTTTGAGTTTTTGTCATAGAATCACATACTATCAGAGTGCTTCTAAAATTTAAAAGCTCTCAAGGTCTCTCCTCTGAGTGCAATCTTGTTTGACGATTTTTTCACATGCACTGTTGTTTTTAGCCCAAAAGATATAAGCCTCTCCAATTTGATTGGTGCTTCCAAGATCATGTTGTTTTAAGATAGAAACTCATATGGTGAACTCATTACAATGGCCTTATGAGGAAATAAGGTTAATAATAAAGAACTATGACTTTCAACTTCATTCCACATATGCATTGGAATTTTTGACTGAGCAAGAAGACAGTGAATTTTGGGAAGAAGAGTTTGATTGAACCTTTTTGGCAAAACCATTGGGTTGAGGTGAGTCAGCAGGTCCTTGCTCAAGAATTATTCCCTTATAAAATAAAAATTGTCAAAATAAGGTTGAGTTAAACTCCCCACCTCTGTCTGTGTGTAGGAAGGCAGGTCTGATATTTATATTGTTGAATATTTCATTCAAAAATGCCATAATGTTTTTCTGTGCCTGAATTTTGCTTGTCATTAGATAAATACAATTTCATCTACTGTAATAATCTATAATGACAAGGAAATATTCAACACCTTTCTCTGTAGCTGGGGTGATTTCCAGGGTATCCATATGCAGATGGTGAAAAGCCATAGTTGATGAAGGCAGAGCTTGATTGTGAGGGAAATTAAAGATCTTAGCCTTCTGAAAAATTTGACAATTCTTAGATTGCTTGAATTTTCCTTTTATCTTTCCTTCCTTAAACAGATGTTTGAGATATCTTTCACTTGGATGACCTATGATTGTGTGCCAGTCCTTGACCTCAGTATTTGTAAAGTCATTCTTTCCTGACTTAATCTTACTTGAAAATAGATTTCCTTCCCCTTTAAATAAAGCTAGAAGAGAGTTACCCTTTTTTAGTAAGAAAAAATTGTCTTTGATCACAGGTTTGATCCCATGGTCGAGTAGCTGTTATACTGAAAGAATACTGACAGGTACATTTAGAGCAAAGTACACAGGACAAATTGTCATGGTTTTAAATGTCAAAGTACGTTGATGCATTGTTGTAATGGGATCTCCATAATTATTAATTTTTTGTTGGATAGGGGTTACGTTTGTAAGTAGATTAAGGCTTTTGACCAGAGATTTGCCTGCACCTGAGTCCAGGTAAATCTTGTTACTCTCACTGATGGAAAGGATAGTGTCATCTTGAATGAAAAAGACATCATAGTCAGAACTCAAACCTTTTTTCTCAGGTTCTGTTATCATGTGTGCCAATCAATTCTTCATTGAAGCTTGTAGTCTAGAAATCATGTTTTCTAAGTTCTCAAATCTATTTTTGGAGTCTGTCTTGATCTTTGTTTCAGGGACTAATCTAGTTTTCTCATTCTTCTTCCCCATCTTACAACCTTTTCCCTTTGGATTATGCCTGGGGGTTTGGTTTGAAGGATTAGTGAACAGTGTCTGTTGACTGGATTGCTGTCTTTGTGAATGTTCAATAGCCACTCTGTTTACAATGGATGAAAGAGTGAACAGGCTACTATTGTACAAGGTTTGAATAAGATCTGTTAGCTCTCTTTAATTTTTGAGACTTTGGATAATTGTATTTGCAATGAATTCTTGAGGTTTTCCCCTCATTTCTACATAGAATTGCAAATAGCACTATATGGCTGGTTGCTATGGGGTAAATCAATGGATACTAGTCCAAAAAGGGCTTTGATTACTCTTTTTAGGGTTTATCCATGGAAAGTCATTAAGAATTGACATGGCTACAGGAGTCTAAGTTACTCTTTACCTCCTTGGCACAATAAAATACCAGGTTAAATGCCATTTTCTTATGATTTACTGAAGCTGTAACATGGTAACCAAGTTCACAAAAGATTTTAGTTTACTAATTGGGCAAAGAACAGCCACAGATCAAAGCTTTAAAGCTGTCCACACCTCAGAGGCCTCAGAAGCTGGGTACCCTGGCTCTCTTTGATGTCTTTTGTCCCCCTTGACTATTTTTCATGTCAAAATGGAAATTCAAGCTTCAAGTAAGATATCCACTATAGGTGTACCAAAAGTGCATGTAAGAATACCCTAATATTAAGTGCCACAAACATGCATAACACTATTCTTTGTGTATATGTAACATGGGATTTCTCACATTCCCATTATTTTGGCGTGAAATTGAGAAAAACAAAACTTTTCACAGATCTTTTATGTGGTATTGATGATGTGTTATTGAAGTATTTTCCATATTACCACCTCAAAGAGTTTATTTGAGCTTATTCACTCTATGAAGCTGCCCTAGGTGAATTTCTGTGTAGAATCCAAATCTGGCCTTAAATCCATGGATTTACTTACCCAATAAAAAGTTATTCATCTTTTCTGAAATCAAAAAGGATGAATTTTGAATATATGCATGACTTATGAGTCAAGCATAGTTCAGAATTTATTTTTAAGATAATTGTGGCCTATTTGGGTATGTAAAATATACCTCAAGGCTCACATTCCCCCCCACCAAAAAAGAAAATTGTACTACAAGCTTACCAATGGTATAAAGAAGAAAAGGCCCCAAAGGGGGTTGATGTCCACTTTCCAACCTCTTTAAATTACTCAGATCAAGTAAATCAAAGCACATTTATAGAAAGATTCAGGCTTGTTGCCTTCTTTCATGTCTAAATCTTATTAAGAGTTTATATGAGTCAGGTATTTCTGATTCTGCCAGCCATTCATCTTCATGTACTAGATTCCTATATCTGACAAGATATTCTCTTTGATTTTTACCCCTAAGTTTCCTTTCTTTTATGACTTTCTTTATCTTTCAGTCTTCACTCTGTTCCACTGGTAGTACAGCTAAAGGAGTTGGGTTCCTTAAAGGAAACAATTATTTTTCAGTTGGTTGATAAGGATTTATCAAGCTGACTGGAAAGGTAGGGTGTTTATTTTCCAATTCACCACTAAATTCAACTTGAACTGCATTGGTTCCATGTAAGGCAACAATAACAAAAGGTCCTACATAATAATCTTTAGGTTTCTTTGGGCCTTTGATATTATTAAAATTAAAGGTTGAAACTAGAACTAATTCCCCTACTTTGAAGTCTGGTACTTTGTGACTCTTGTCCCACTTCTGCTTTGAATAGTCAAAAGCATCATTCATGCTCTGCTTTGCATTATGTTTCACTTTATCAAGCATTATTTTGAAGCTGGAAGCTGTAGGATGAATGTCAATCAAGTCTTTCCTCAGTGTATCTGCCAGGAGTCTTGGATTCCATAATTTTTCTAGCATAGCAGGAGTTTGACCTGTGGAAGAATGGACTGATGTCTTATATGCCAATTCTAATGCAGGTATCAGAGTGCACCACTCATGGGTAAAGCCATCTGAGTCTTTGAATTCTAACCCATAAGTACAGAATCTCCCAATCATGTCCTCTAAAGTTTGAATCATTCTTTCTTCCAATCCATCTGTTTGAGGGTGATATGCTGTTGAGAATGATAAATTGGTCCCAAACAATCTGTGAAGTTTGGTCTAAAGTGCAGATGTGAATTTGGGATCTATATAACTTATAATATTCTTCAATAACCCTGTATGAGAAATAACTCTACTCCATAGAAGAAGAGCTGTATCCATAGCAGTGTTATCTTTATGACATTGTAAGAATATGGGAGTTTTTCTATATCTATCTAAAATGACTAAACAAGCATTATAACTCTTGTCACCACTTGGAGGCAGTGCTGTGACCCAATCCATCTGAACAACATCCCAAGGGGATTTTGCTTCTTGAATATGGATCATAAGTCCAAATTTGTTGCCTGTACTCCTGTTTTCTTTTTGGCATCTGTAACAGGTATGTAAATATTCAATGGTCTCTTTTCTACAAGATGGCCACCATGAACAGTTCTTTACTTTTGCAAGTGTTCTATCTTCTGATAGGTGTCCAGAGTAGATGCTATCATGGCATTCATGAAGAATGGTATTGATAAGCAGTCTGATACATAATATTATTACACAATAATGTTTAGTTCTGTGGTAAATAATCCCATCAAACAAGTGAAATCTTCCTTCAGAATAGGAATTCTTCCAAACTTCATCCAGTGCATTGACTAAAGATGTATCTTTGCAGTATTTATCTAATAAGGAAGTCAAAATATGTCAATTCTTGTCTTGCTTATAAGATTCTCTGACTTCTTCAAAGAATTAAGTCCCAATATCAGTTATTTTAATTCCTTCAATTGGAATTTGTGGTTTTAATTCCAAAGGTACATAAGCTGGGTTATCAGGAGTGTTGGCTAATGCTCATCTGCTAAGTCCACCAGCATTCTTGTGAATGTTTCCTGCTTTGTGAGCTATAGTCATGTTTTCTCTATATTCTTGAATAGCTATTTGCCATATCAACATATGTCTGTTGGGAGTTCTCATGTTAAAAAGTGATTTCAATGCATCCATTGATGTTATATAATTGGCTTTAGACACTTGGGGCAAGGTTTCTTGAATTCTAGGAATTGGGTACCTATCAGGAACTGTGTAAGTATTCAATTCTCTAAGATCTCCAACCATCCTTAATTTATCATTATGCAAAGCAATGATAACAGGTTTTGTCACTTCAACTTCTTCATTATGTCCTACCTTCCTTAGTACACCAAGTTGGATCAGCTCTTGGATATGTTTTCCCAAGGCCTCTCTAGCTCTGAGACTAACTGGATAAGCTGGTCTTCTAAGGACTGGAGGGTATGGTCTGTCAATATTAAGAGTAATATCAACTTCATGCTCTTTTATAGCACCTAATGCTTCATTATCAGAGGCAAATGCATTATTATATGTGTATAACACATTGATAAGTTCATGTCTCATCTTTGGTGACAGTGATGGATTGATTTGTGCTTCAACAAATTGATTAGTCACAAATTATTCCTTATAAGTATCTTTTATAGAAGATACTATTGATATTTGTTTTGGCATATTGGAAAAAGAAAATTTTTGTCTTTTGTTTTCTACAATTGTGAAATATCTGATTTTATGGTTATTGATGTCAATACCATAAATATTCAAGTAATCATTTCCAAGAATGATGTGCTGTGAGGTGCAATTGTCCATTACTACAATCTCAGTCTTCATTCTAACACTTCCTGCTGGGTGTGGAAATACAAAATTAGTGTCCAATATACCTAAAGGGTACATATTATTACTGGCACTACTAAATTGTACACCCTCTATTGGTAATAGATAATTTTTCTATCCAGGGAGTATGGCCTGAAGATAATCTTTGCTTACACAAGTACAAAATGCCCCTGTATCCCAATTTACTTTGGCTTAAATATCATTCATCAGGATTGATGTGATACTAGATGCTCCAGCAGTGTATCCTTTACATCTAGCAGGTTTGGTTGTACACATTCTGGCATCCTGGATATTGATCAGGTTATGAAAATCCTCACTGTACTGTGGCAAGTGAGTATGGACTTCTGTGACCTCAAAGAAAGCTGTAATGTTTTCAATGGGATAGTACTCTACTGGTGTATCCTCAGAGACTGCAGAATCTAGGTCGGATTCTTCTTTCCCTTCAGTACACTGAGCTTCTTCAATGACTTGAGCTTCATTAGTTTTTGTCTTTTTGGTGCAAGTTTTGGCTAAATTTGAAGTGCTTCCACATTTATGACACTTCAAGACAGGTCTTTCAGGTCTTCTGTCCTCTCTGGAAATATTTGGGACCATTTTGGACTCCATAGGGATTCTAGTCCAAGTTTTACCAATTCTTGTTCTAGGAATGATATCTTCCATTGAATTAATGTAGTCCTCTGTTGAACAGGGTTCTACACATCTGCACTTGATAGCATTTTTCAGTTCTCCTCCACATTTTCTTAATATTTTCATATTAATCATAGTGTCAGACATATCTGGGTGTAAAGGAGATAATCTGTCTTTTTGTTTGAAGAACCAAGTAAGTGGTTTATCTATTTCTGAGTTAAAAATGGCACTTTCAAAAGGATTCTCCATTTTAAACCTCCAAGAATTATTGGCCCACTTGGTAATCACTTCAGATCTCCACCAAGACCAATCATGTTTTCCATCATCTTGTCTCATCTTGTAATAACATTTCTTTGCATTTCTGGTAAACAGAGAGTGTAATTTGCCCACTTTAGTTTCATAAGGTATGTGAAAATATTCTTGTGACATATCAATAGTTCTGCTGAACTCAATAGGGCTGTATTCTCTTTCACCAGAGAGTGCTGGCCATTCTTCAAATTTGGGAATATCTTTTATAGACATTACATTTTCTCCTAGAAAAGGGGGCAGACTTTCTTTCAAAGAAATCTTTTCTTCAGTCAAAGGTGTGGAATGTCTTGGCATATGTGGATTTGATTCATAATTCTTATAAAATTGCTCCACTTGTGCAAGTATTTCCTCTCTTAATTTCTTCCTTTCACTGTCACTTCTTGCCAAATGTGTGGCAACTTGACTTGTATTCTCAGCCACTGCCAAAACATAGTATTTCAGATCTCCAAGTTGATCATTGATGTTTCTTGTGGAAAAATCTTCCATTTCATCATCTTGGAAATGATATTCACTCTAAATTCTGTCACATGTATTGGTAAGTAATTCCAGTTTGGAAATCACAGACTTATTCATTTCAGAAGAATGTTTGTCATTCTTTTTCAAGTCATTGATGTCCAAATTCATTTTAGTTACCTTTGAATCAATTTTACCAATTTCTACATTAATACTAGTTTTAAAAAAATGTATTTCTTGTATTATTCCTGTGGAAAGGTTCTGTTAATCCTTTCCTGCTCTTTGGCTGTGAATTGCATATGGGTCCTGGCGATATTGAAGACACTGTTCATGGCTCAAGGCTCCAATTTGGGAATCCTGTACCCTTGTGGGTAAGGTCTGTGCCAATTGGCTTTGGCTTTGCCCTTTCCTTGATGGCTCTTGGGACCTTTCTGCTTCTTCTGAGGTCCTTTGGGCTTGCCTTTGGACACTTCTGGAGCTGGTAGACGCCACTGGGCCTTCTGTCTCCAAAGCTGGAGTCATTTCCAACTCCTTCTTCTGGTCTATGGATGAAAGCCTTTGGTTCTTCAGCCAATTCTTTATCTTTTTGACTTTGTCTTTGCAAGAAAATAGGCTCCAACCTCCTAAGAGTTCTATTGTCTTCCCCTGACCCAGAAAACTTGTAAGATGTGTCTATGAAACTGTTGAAAATATTACTATTTATCAACAGTACTATGACTGTTCTTATGAGATCTAATAATACAAATATTATAGACACAATGAAATAATTGAAGAATTATTTCTTTTAACTGTTATATGCTACTAGTTATTATAACAGTAAGCAGTAATTGTCTACAAGAACCAATTACAAGAAGAAATGAATAATAAGAACTTCTTTTATTAAAATAATGAAATTGTTTTGATATATAGTTGGCTTTTACAAGAATAATTATAAAGATAATTCTTGAAGAAAGCTAATTTTGGAGAAAAAATTTAAGAATTTAAGATAAATCACTCACTCATACTCCAAAGAACTGATTAAAGATTAAAGTAGAGAGATTTGATGTAGAATTGTGGATTTAATGGATCAAAATTGATTTATAACAGGATTACAACAATATATAGTTGATTTCTATGATTTAACGTCCTTCTGATTGAATCAGAAAGAATTAAAACACTTAAGAAAAGTTTTTAACTAACACTTACTTGTTGGTAATAAAGGTATAATGTAATGTGATGATGATTCTGTGGAAAAAACAGCAAGAGGAGGCCTCTTTTAAGTCTAAGACAGCTCACAGAGATGTACCATGGAGCAAACTGAAAATCCACTGAGTGAGAAAACAATGAACCTCTTTGGATTATTGATTGCATCATTTGTTGTCACGTAAGATTATCATAATTACTTAATTTGAGGCATTTACATGACTACCAACCCATTTATGGTTAAGAATAAAAGGAGTAACAACTGTAAATCTTCTTTTAATCCAAAATAATCATTGATTTTCCAAAGTTATAACTATTATTGGAAATTTCATCACAGAATGTATTTTCCGTAAATTTTCAAAGATTCTGTGTTTCACATGGAATCCTCAAAAATGGACTGTAGGTAAAACTTTCAATTTTACATATAAAAGTATAATTCTTTTTGGTTTTTATATGAATTATACAGTTCTAAATTGGTCTTGAAAGTTTCAGAAATATTCATTAAGAATTGTATTTTTAATGAATTTTTGAGGTTTTACCTCATCTCTATGTAGAATTGCAAATAGCAGTCTATGGCTGGTTGCTATGAGGTAAATCAATGGATAATAGTCCAAAAAGGGCTTTTATTACTCTTTTGGGGTTAATCCAAGGAAATTCATTGAGAGTTGACATGGTTACAGGAGTCTAAGTTACTCCTTACCTCCTTGGCATGTCAAAATAGCAGGTTATTTGCTATTTTCTTATGATTTACTGAAGTTGTAACATCGTAACAAAGTTCTCAAAAGGTTTTAGTTTACCAATTAGGCCAAGGTCAGCCATGGATCCAATATTTGGAGCTGTCCATGCCTCAGAGGCCTCAGAAGTTGGGTACCCTGGCTCTCTTTGATGTCTTTTGTCCCCCTTGCCTATTTTTTATGTCAAAATAGAATTTTAAGCTTCAAGTGAGATATCCACTTTGGGTGTACCAAAGGTGCATGTAAGAATACAATGATATTAAGTTCTCAAACATGCATAACACTATTTTTAGTGTATATGTAACATGGGATTTCCCACATTCCCATTATTTTGGCATGAAATAGAGAAAAACAAACATTTTCACGGATCTTTTATGTGCTATTGATGATTTGGTATTGAAGTATTTTCCATCTTACCACCACCTGAAAGAGTTAATTTGAGCTTATTCACTATATGGATCTACCCTTGGTGAAATTTTGTGTAGAATCCAAATGTGGCCTTAAATCCATGGATTTACTTACTCAATAAAAGGTTATCCATCTTTTCTGAAATCAAAAATGATGAATTCTGAATATACTCATGACTTATGGGTTATGCAGAGTTCAGAATTTATCTTTAAGATAATTGTGGCCTCTTTGGGTATGCAAAATATACCTCAAGGCTCACAAAGCTCTTGATGTGTAAGTAGGAGTTCATGGGCCCCTTCCAAAGGCTTAGGCATATTTCCCACTCCCCTTCTGTGGCTTCTCTGAACCAATTTTTGTACTGGAATTGACAAATTTTTATTTCTGCCACTTGAAAGTGGTTCAGCCCTTAAAATATTATCATGAATCAGTCCAGATTCAGAATTCATGTCAAAGTTTGTGGGTACAGACCTTGGGCAATGGGGGGCAACTCTGGCATCCTCCATATGTGTCTTTCTTGAGGAAGATTTGACACTTCTGGATTTGGTCTTGCCTCTTCCTTGTCCACATCCATCTGGTTAGACTGAATAGTTGCTTCAATTTCTGGTGTACACCATTTTCACGTCAATTCAAGATAAAATAGAAATTGAAAACAGAAAACACACACCTTTTGGTGGTTGTTTGGATTGTTTTGTCTTAAACAAAGTGCCTCTTTTAGAAATTCTTACTTCAATACTGTATTCAGATTCTGCACTTGTAATTTATCTTTTACTGAGGCTGTTACCAGCTGCAGAGTATTTTATTAAAGACACTAGAGAAAAATTGATCAAAGAAATTTTTCCTTTTTTTATACTGTTAAGATATTTTAAGATTTTTTAGAAATTTTTATTTTTTAATATTAAAAAAACAATTCTTTTCAAAGGAAAAAAAAATCAAAATTTAAGATTTTGAATCAAAATTAATTCAGAGTAACTCAAAGAATAATTTTAAAAGTTTTTGGATGTGAAAACGCCACGTGTAAGAGCAGTATAAAATTTAACCAAATTCCTCAATGAAAAAGATTTTAAGATAATTTCAAAAATCAAAATAATTTGAAATTTAAATTGAAAGAAAAAAAATTATTAAATTAATATATTAATTAAGGGTAAAAGGTTCAAAAAACACGGCCAGGCCCTCAAATGTACAATGTGGTAGGTATGGTGGTTTTTTGGCACAAAAAGATGAAGTATAGAATACAATTAAAGCCAAGTTTATGGATAAAATCATGGCGAGGCCCCCAAATGTAAGATGTGTCTATGAAACAGTTGATAATATTACTATTAATCAACAGTACTATGACTGTTCTTATGAAATACAATAACAAAAATTATTATAACCACAATTAAATAATTAAAGAATGATTTCTTTTACGTGTTATACACTACTAGTGATTATAACAGTAAGTAGTGATTGTCTACAAGAAGAATTTATTAATAAAACTTCTCTTATTAAAATAATACAATTATTTTAATATATAACTATCTTTTACAAGAATAATTGAAAAGATAACCCTTGAAGAAAACTATTACTAGGGAAAAACCTTAAGAATTATGATAAATCACTCACTATTAATTCAATGAACCTTTTAAAAGATAATAGTAGAGAGATTTGACATATAATTGTGGATTTAATGGATCAAAACTGATTTATAGCAATAATAAAACAATATATAGTTGATTTCCATGATTTCACAATCTTATGATTGATTTCTGGCAGAATAAAATACTGATGAAAAGTTTTAACTAATACTTACTTGTTGGTACTAAAGGTATATTTGAATAATGTGATGATTTGGAAAAAGAAGCAAGAGGAGGCCTCTTTTAAGTCCAAGAAAGCTCACAGAGGCATGCCATGGAGCAAACTGAAAAACCAGTGGGTGAGAAAACAATAAACCTTTTTGGATTATTGATTGCATCATCTGTTGTCACGTAAGATTATCATAATTACTTAATTGAGGCTTTTACATGACTACCAACCCATTTATGGTTAAGAATAAAAGGAGTAACAACTGTAAATCAATTTTTATTCTAAAATAATCATTTATTTCTCAAAGTTATCAATGTTATTGATAATTTCATTACAGAATGTATTTTATTTAAATTTTTAAAGATTCTGTGTTTCATGCGGAATCTTTAAAAATGGACTGTAAGTAAAACTTTGAATTTTACATGTAGAAGTAAAATTATTTTTAGTTTTCATATGAATCATACAGTTTTTAATTGGTCCTGAACGTTTCAGAAAGATTCATTAAGAATTGTATTTTTAATGAATTTTTGAAGTTTTTACCTCATTTCTACGTAGAATTGCAAATAGCAGTATATGGCTGGTTTCTATGAGGTAAATCAAAGGATACTAGTCCAAAAAGGGGTTTATCGATGGAAATTCATTAACAATTGACATGGTTACAGGAGTCTAAGTTGCTCTTTACCTCCTTGGTACGTCAAAATAGCAGGTTAATTGCTATTTTCTTATGATTTACTGAAGTTGTAACATGGTAACCAAGTTCCCAAAAGATTTTAGTTTACCAATTAGTCCAAGATCAGCCATGGATCCAAGCTTTGGAGCTGTCCATGCCTCAGAGGCCTCAGAAGCTGGGTACCCTGGCTCTCTTTGATGTCTTTTGTCCCCCTTGACTATTTTTCATGTCAAAATAGAAATTCAAGCTTCAAGATATCCACTGTGGGTGTACCAAAAGTGGATGTAAGAATACCATAATATTAAGTTTCACAAACATGTATAACACTATTCTTAGGGTATATGTAACATGGGATTTCTCACATTCCCATGATTTGGTGTGAAATTGAGAAAAACAAAGGTTTTCGTGGATATTTTATGTGGTATTGAAGTATTTTCCATATTACCACCTCAAAGAGTTGATTTGAGCTTATTCACTCTATGGAGCTACCATAGGTGAAATTTTGTGTAGAATCGAAATCTGGCCTTAAATCCATGGATTTACCTACTCAATAAAAAGTTATTCATCTTTTCTGAAATCAAAAATGATGAATTTTGAATATATGCATGACTTATGGGTTATGCATAGTTCAGAATTTATTTTTAAGATAATTGTGGCCTATTTTGGTATGTAAAATATACCTCAAGGCTCACAAATAGTAGCACTAGAGTCTTGGAAATAATAACTGAAAACACTTTAAATAAGACTATTATAGTCACAATTAGAAATCACTCTAAATGATCCCCAAGCCTTGTGAGTAAGAGTGAGATATAATCATAACAATAAAAAATCAAACTATTAATAATATAATGAAAATGAGAGATAATGATGAGCTGAGTAATTTCCTTCTAAGTAAACAGCATAAGAAGCTATTCATACAAAACAAAGCTACTTATAAGTGATGGAAGCTCATTGACAAATGAGGTTAAGTAACCAGAACTCCGTGGAGCTTAGACCCTGTTTCTCATACTTACTGCCTATTGATTTGAAAGGAGTATCTATTCACAACATAATGTGCAATTTTATAAACATGCTGAGAAATGTTACATCATTGCAGTCATCTAATATTGTGTCATGCAAACACATCTATACTGGTCAAAGGAAAAATGTCTGTTTATTTCGTGAAATATTGGAATCATCCTCATGGTCTTGTTTACTAAGGGATTAATGGTCAGTTCGGATGTAATGATAAAAGTATTTGTAATCCTCCTCTGTGAGAGCCCCAGTGTTAGCAAGGAATGCCTTAGCCACAAGGGACAAAAAAATGACAGGCACATTAATTATATCCATCATGTCTTGGCTATTGCACACCCACCTGGGCAAACTGATTTTTTAACGCCTGTGAAATTGAAATTTTGTTAGAAGTGTTGTCACCGGTGATTGAGTATAGTTGATTAATTAATCCTCACTCTTTCAGACAATCCCAAAAAGCCTCACACATTGCATAATCTGTGTGGGATCCATAAAGTGATTCAAAGGACAAAACACACTTATTGAATTCAGATTTCCAAGGGTTGAGCCATTGAATTATGATTTACAAATAGGATTCATTGCAATCCTTAGTCATACAGAAGTCAAGCGCAGAACAAATAAACTGACCTTGGGGTAATCTCTTCAGCTCATAAAGTAGGTTGGCTTTTTGAAGAATAGTACATAATATTTGATAAGTTTGCAACCTTCTTGCACATGGGTCATTGGAAGGAAGGTGCTATTTTGGATAGGACTTGTTGGAGAATACCATTTTCAAATATGCAAGAGGGGAAGTTTTTCTTAATGAGGCATAATAATTTTCTTTTGGTATTATTCCTGAAATTTCATGATTTCCTGCTTGTTTGCCCTTGGATTGATTGTGCCTGGGCTTTGCATAGTTCAAGCATTGTGAGGACCTTTAAAAGAAGATTGGTGCTTGTTGATATTGGAAGAATTATTCCTTGAAATATTAATTTGGGCAGTGCAGTGATTGTACTTGTAGATATAGAAATATTCTTGTTGGTCTGCATCCCAGGTGCCTTTATCTGAAATCAACTAAATGAAGAGTTAAGTTGCTTAGTGTAATTCTGAGTTACCACAAAATAAAAGGATGTGAAATATTAGCTTTAAATAGCTCTAAAATGAAGAGAAATTAGTTTTATCAGGCAAGGCACTGTCATACACCCCCTTGGAACTGTCAACAGAATCATGGCCTGATGGTTGGAGGTCTTTGTCCATTTTGGCAGTCAACTGACTCAGACCACTGAAAGTGCCAACAAAAGATTGGTTGAGGCCCAAAGATGGCATGCTTGAAGAGGCTGAAATAGGAGTAGGAGCCATATTATGGCATATTGAGTGCAAAGATTTCACCTGACGAATCCAATCACCACTAAAAAAAGTTTTCTGACCCTTCGGATGGCCAGAGGTGTCTTGAGGCCTATGTTTTGATCCAGGTTTTGTGTTTGTAGGAACCTGAAGTCCAATAATGGTTAGACAACAAGAGAGGTGAGGTCTATTTTGAGACCTCAATGGGTTATAAGGCGGAAGAGGTGGGTTTTTGGACTCTTCACCAGTCCCAATGGCTGAAGTTCCTTGAGAAGGTGCTTGGACAAGATCCCAATTGTGTGGTAGCAACCGCAAGAGAATCTGGTAAGTACTATACTGTGAGAACAAGCTCATTTTATATGCTAGAGAAGGACTGAAAAAAATTACAATAGGTGAGGGGAAAACCACAGTGGAGTCATGGTTTGTATACCACAGTAGAAAGATATTGAAGGAGCCATGTCTGTGAGGGTATCCCATAGGGTACGGTGTGTATTTGCCAACAAGCCGCAAATAGTCTTTGATAGATCTTGAATGGTTCCTATTGGTTGAAACCCTGGAGGTGGACGCGTATGGGTTCCAAAAGTTATTGTTGTAAGTGTGAGGGCGCAACAGAAGAGAGTGAGCAGACAAATAATAATATACGATTGAAAAGACATGAAATATGAGGAGAGAATATTTCAGATATTCCAAGTTCCAAATTTTATATTGGTCCAGGAGTGAGTTTTGGCTCCTCCTAATAAGTACTTGGTGTATATGCAGTATTGACTGCATACTGCATAACTCAAACCACACAACAACCCAGTTTCAGTGGGTACTGACATTGTGACATTTAAGTACCTGTACAGTCTCCAATTTACTGAATTGGAGTATTACTTCTCTCTTGTACTGTGCAGTCTAAGAATTGCAATTCCATCATTTACTGCGACACATAAAAATAGTGTAATGATAAAATTTGAAGGGCTCTACTGTTAAGGAATAGTTGTGATGAGTCTATTTAAAGCCCTATTTTCAATCATTATAAATTTTATTATCATAATATGCACTAAAATAAGCAAAATTAAAACTAAATCTTATACACTCTAAGGGTTACTCCTGTGTAAGACAGCATAACCACATAAGAGTAAGCTGATAAGATAATGGGGGGTTTTCCTAGGGGGAAACGCCTCCTTTTAGCTCAAATCAGGGTGGAAAAATGTGGATAATCTCTTGAAATGATAATAGAGTGGGAATATTCACTCAGGTGGTTGGTTTGTGGTTCAACACAGCCAACAGTGTCTGTATTAGCTCTAATATGTGGTTTTGAAACCACATCCCAGCCCTTTATGCCCAAATAAGCTAGGAATTTTGACCAATGGAAGTTTCGGGAGTTTCCTAAAATCCAGGACACATAAGAGTATGTAAAAAAACGTCCAGGGACTCTTATTAGTTAATATATGAGTAATCAACATAAAAACACCAATTGAATGGGTTTGACAACTCATAATTAAACTGTATGGGGTAATCTCCCAAATTACCACTAAATAAAGGCCAGAGTAGAGCTTTATATCATGTATAAGAAGTAATCAACAGACTATTAGAGCTCTAGTGGCTTTGAAGCCTCATAAATTCACTGTATGGGATAATATCCCAAAACACCACTTGGTGTGGGATTAAAACCTTAAATCCTCAATAACTTTGTCAGTTTTCAAGATAAAGAGCTCAAAAAGTGGCGCAAATTGTAACTGAGAGTTTTCTCTACAGGATGATTACACCTTTTATTCAATTTGATTCAAGTATTACAAAGCTATCCAGGCTCAAAGTCTTTTAATTTTTTTTAAAATAGTATTTGTTATTTGGAGAAAAGTGCCAGTAACTTTTTCTCTGTGCAAGATACAGGTATCAGCGTTACATTCTAAATGTAGCACTTCTGTAGTTCCTACAGAAAAAAATGATCCTTTACTGGTCTCTCATTAATTTTCTTTAATTTAGATTAGAGGTGAAAAGCTAGCATAATTTTTACAGGTTATTCAAATAGTATCTGTGTGGTAGATTTTGACCCATTGGTGCTACATTATTGAAGCTGGAACCATCAGATAGACATCTTTTAGCGATTTAATAAAACATTGAAATTCATGGGTATGATACCCAAACTTTAGATTTAGTGTTAGAGGTGAATATTAAGGTTTATGATCAGAAAAGGTTTACAACCTTAATACCTTGGTTAGTTCTTATTATTTGGTAATAAGAATAATATTTTATTAAAGGGAAAATTTTTCTCTTTCAGGTGTTCACATGTAAATAATAGCTTTTTAGGTCTTTATTTCTGTCTTTGTGGCCTTATTTCCCCCTTTTTGGTTTAATAAAGGTTAAAGGTGTGTATTTAACTCCTTCTTGTGTACCATGTTTATGGTACTTTTGAATTCTGTTATTTTAATCTAGTTTTTAGTCACAGACTGAAATTTTTCTTAAGAAACATATGTTAGGAAGAGAATTTACTCAAATTTAAGGCTTATGGGAGAATACAATATGTAATAACTTATTTAACTGCATGGATTTTACATCAGAATTATCACAAAATAGAAATTCTTATTTTAATTCACAATATTATTTTAAAAAAAAGATTGTTACTTTTATAAAATATACACATAAATATACATATTTTCGATAACTATAAAAGCTTAATGACATTTAGTAGTTAAATTTGTTCTTTAGTATCTCAATTTAACTCTTCTTTCGACAGGAATTAAAATTCAGTATAAAATTTAAAAGATAGCTTTCAATTTTCTTTTTCATTAAAAGGCTTCAAGTAAGTCTGTAGATAGGATATTAAAGGATATTTCCAATTATTTATGGAAAATGTTTTGAATAATACTCAAAATAGATCCATAAATGAAACGTAAAAAAGTAAACAAAATATTTGTTGAGCTAGAGTACTTCTGCAATACATCCGCCAGAGATTTTTCACCTATCTCAAGAATCTTCAATAACCCTTTGAAAGGATTTTTACTAAAATTTACAGGAGTTACCATACTATTCCCATTTTGGTAGGTTTCTAATAAAATCACAATAACACAAAGATTTAAAGGAATTATTTGAACACAGATGATACTATTGAGATTTATTTCAAAAGCTCTATCCCCAAGCTCCATATCAAACAATAATATTTGATTTGGATATGCGCTTCATTGGATAGAGAATAGAGTTAATTCATTATAAATACCCCTTAAACTCTTGGATCAGGTTTCTGAATGTAAGAGTCTCTATTTTTTCATATAAAATTTTACAAAATTGGTTGATATATATATTCAGTTTTGTGGAAATCAATTTATTAACCTGTCAATGTATATTTGTATTTAATATTATTGATAATTACTTTAGCCCTAAAAGGATAAAAAATATATTCTTACTCTAGTTGTACTGTATGCTCTCATAGGGATCTAAAAATATTTCTTTATTAAAATTGAGAAATCATTTTTCATGAAGAAATCCTACTTAGTTAATTTTAAGGGAGTGCGGTCTGAGTTAAAGCCCTTTCCCTTTCTTTACAACCAATTTAGTAATGTAAACAATATATTTTCTGCCCACCAGAGAATTTCTCAGTAAAGTAAATAGATTATGAGCTACTAATAAAAAAAGTCATTGAATGATCAACCTCTTCTTAATAAGTAGAAGCTGATTTTTTTTTAAATTATGAAAAAACAAATATATCATTTGTGAATTGAGCCTTTGTGACTATAATAAGATGAGAATCCTAAGTATTTAGTGAAATTGTGTTTTAATCTCATAATTAATGAGAGAATAACTTCAAAAAAATAGAAGATAGAAAATATTTTAATACAATCCAAAGAGTATTTATGAATGAGATATTGCAAGAAAGAATAATCTCAAAAAACACCAAGTCAAGGCGGAAAGCATTATTAACAAAATTAATAAGCCATGACCTTCATGGTGTAACAAATCTGGATTTTAGTTTAAAAGACCACTTAATCATTGATATACTCAATGTGTATGTTGAAAGTTATTCTTAATTAGAGAAAAAATGGCACATTCCTTCAATCTTCATTAATCAGAAGATATTATCAATAAATTGAGATAGATAGAGTATTAAATAATAATCATTTTCAAAGTGAAGATCAAAGTCGTGTTTTAAGGTAAAATAATTTCATAAGCAATAAAAGGAAATAGTTTACTTCTTCAAAAACTAAAGGAAATGTACCTTTAAATTCAAAATGAATCATCTAAATATCCAATACAGTATTCAAAATATTTGATCTTATATATCCTTCAGTTCTCCAATCAAAATTCCAAGAGATCAAATTTCAATTTGAAAAAAATAGAAGTTATAATGATTGACTAGGAGGAAACTTGGTATTTTTGGAAAGATATAAATAGGACTCTTACTTGAAAGTCCTTTAGAAGCTATATATCCTGAAACTATTTATTATTTAAGTATTAAGCTATTTTAAGCCTACTTTCCTTTTATTAATAAGAAATGTATATTATTCAGTGAGAATAACTAGTATGAATAATAAAGAGATATTATATAAAGGGATTCCCAAAATTATGAATAAAAGAAAGAATAATAATTTGTCTAATTGTCCAAATAACCTCTAGGATTCCATAAGTAAAAAATTCTATGTGATAAACTCACCAAGCTTTCCTTTTTTGTATTAATGAAAACTATAAAGCTTTAAAAAATATTGAATCTTAAGAATGAGTAGTCTTTTAGAAAATAATCAATCTTCCTTAATGTCTTGAGGCCTGTATCATTTTATTTGGTAAATAATAAGATAAATTAACATTAAAAATAAATCTGGTTTTACATAATACAGAAAATTTTTTTACATAAAAACAAGTCTCATCAGCATATTATATCATTATTAATACCGAAAAGAGGCAAAATTGCATGAAATTAAGAAATAAAATCATAAAATATAATAAAGAGCTAAAAGAGGTTATGAAATTTAAGTTACCTCACATTCCAAATGTACAAAATATTTCTTCACTTAAAAATATTGAACAAAATAGGTAAAAAATAATCCTTTAAAGGCCAAGAGCTTTTTAGTAAGATATTTATGTGAGATGATTTCTTTTATTATATATCAGTAATATTATTTGGAAATTATCTTGAGGTATTTTAAAAATGGGCTGAATATTGATACCAAACCAGCTAAGATCTATAGTTTCTTGAATCTTGATCAATATTTCTATATACATATGATAGTTTTTTTTACCAAAAATATCATTCAAGTCCATTTGGTCACAATTAATCAAGGGTTGGGTATTTTTCGATAGATAAATTTCATCAAGAATTCTTGTTATATTAGTTCAAAAATGATGAACCTTCTTTGTAATAAATTTGCAATATGTTTTCCTAGCGTAAAAGTAAATCCCTAATAAAAATCCCATTACTCATAAAATGAGAAATACTTTTTATCATATCTATATATTAAGTTAATGAAGCTCTTTATTCAATATTCTTTAAGCAAACAATTTTCATTAGAAAAGGGTTTTTTAATTATTCTTCAAATTATTAAGCTTTAATGGTACTAAAATAAGCCGAAATATTAAAAAATGAAAAATAATAAAGAAAGGAAAACACCCAAAAAGAAATTTTTCCAATTTTACAAGGTAGAATTAGGGCATTTGTATCAAGAGAAAATAAAAAATATTTAATTCCTTGAAAGATAGTTCTATTTTTTAGGAATAATATCTAACTAATTGTAGTAAATGAGAAATTCAAGATCTTAAATGAAAAAATTAATACAGAGCTATAATTCATTTAAATAAGATTTGACTTATTATATCAATGAATCTAAGCTAAGAAAGGAAAAATATAATGGATTTTTTTTGCTTAATTTTTAAAGTTGAATTTGAAATAAATAAATATTATCAGTTGAATCTTATTTAATTTAATTTTCTGCAACTTCAATATTAGTGCTGTTAAGGTATGCAAACTAATGGTTTTTATTTGCTCATAATTCTGATAAAAAAATTTAATTAAGAAACCTTGATTTGTTTCCTCAAAATACCAATTCTTTTTAGCTGAGTTCCCCCGGGCTTTCAACCAAGTACCTCTTCAAAAATGAAACAGGTAAATCCTGATTCCTTTATCAGTTAGCTTTTGTATTTCCCTCCATTGAATTCTGAAATGATTAGAAGTCATTTGTTTCATTTGAGACATTGCTATGCCATACAAACAATCACTAATTCAACTAAGCTCAAAAAAAGACAATAAAACCTGATTAAAAACCATAAGTTCATCTGAAAACTGCCCACTCCTTGTGTATTATTTATTGGCTTTCAGTGAAGTCCCAATTTTATCATTGTTTTAGAGCCTCAGGAACAATGTCCTTTAAAAAATAGATTTCACCAGTTAGAAACTGAGGTGAATAGAAATCCTTGAAACAGATTAAATCTTATCGAAACCAAACTATGTGAGAAATAGATAAAATATAAGATCAAATATATTCTTGAAAAATGCTTTTAAGAAAACACTGGATATGGAATTACTTACAATCACAAAAAGGGTATGGAAAAAATAGCTCAAAGCTCAAGTCTATTTGTCCTTGATTAAAAGAAGTGGATTTTCTGCTAGGAGAAAATTCAAATGTGAATTCTTTGACCTCCTTAGATGGAAAATATTAAGGCTCTACCTATGAAGTTCCCCAAAGGAAATAAACTAATGTTTAAGAGGTAAGTCAAATCGATTTTTACTAGATAGGGTTTTCATATTAATTAATGACTTTTCTATTAGGTTGATTATATTTAAAGGAAAATGAGAAAGGAACCAGATCGCCATTTTTGAAATAGAGATATCGATCCTGACTAGAAATAATGGAGGAAAATAGTCTGTCTTAGAAGTTGTAAGAATCATTCATATATAGAAGTTGTTGGAATATTGAATGATCACCACGAAAAGTTGAATATTCAAATGAAACTGAAGGATAAAAGGGTATCAAAAATCATAAGAATAATTTACATAGTAGCTTCATGGAGGAGGCTGAAGCCAATAATGATAATGAGAGAATAATTAAGAATGCAAACTTCCAAGGAGCAGTACTTCAGGCAAATCTTCTGTGAATTCTAATATTCTTAGTAGGTTACGCAGCTTATCAGATTATCAATTATCAAAAAAAGTATACTAATTCAATTAATTCCTGTGAAAAATATTAGTTCTCTCCTGAGAGGATTTAATCCAGAATCTTGTTTTGAAAATCTTTTAGTATGTGATACAAACCTCAATGCATTCTTTAAATGGGAAAAATTGAAATGGAAAGAGGGAAAGTAATAAATGTGAAAAGGAATAAATCTTGGATATCTCATTTGAGAAAGAGAAAATAGAAAAGGAAGTGAAATTTCAGAAAAAGAAAATTATTTCACAGAGAAAATTTGAAGAATCCAAATTCCAAGCAGTATAAGTGAGATATGGAGCTGATTTTTTTTTTAAAAAAACCTTTAACTTAATAGTGTCTGTTGTGAACTCAGGAAATTCTGAAGAATATCTTGAAAGAATTATGAGGCTTATTACTAATTCTTAATTTGTGATTTTTTTGTTCAATTCTGAATAATTGGTGAATTGTTGAAATATTAACGGTGATATATTTAGAAATGTGTCTCAATGAAATTTGAATTACTATTCAATTAGAATTCTGAAATAAAGTTTTGGTTAAACAGAGATACATTATTAAATAAAATATCAAGAGTTTTGATATTTTTACAATTTTCAACTGAATTTGAACCTGTCAGATTCAATCAATTGAAGATCAATTTTCACCAATAATCTTAATTGAAAAAAATTCATCCTTCCAATAATCTTCCCAAAAGAAATTATTAATATCAAATACTTACAACATCTTAATTATAACATCTAAATATTGGAAGAAATTACTCGTTTTTCAAACCCAAATTGATTCCTGTTCCAATTTTTAGTCTTCCTTTTGACTTCAATATGGCTTTTAGCCAAGATAAAAGGCCAAATTTGTATCAAGATCATTCTTTTCTATATATACTATTTCTATGATCACTTTTGGGCTACAAAATAGATTCATTTTTTGCTGACACTCTTTTCCTATTTCTATTTTGCTGATAATCTATAGGCTCCATTATCATTCAAACAATTTCTTTAAATAAGATAAATTTGAATATATAAGATAATTTTAACTTAAAAAAATCCATGACTAATTTTTTTTATCCAAAACAATAATTCATATTAACTAATTCAATAATTTTAATAATAAACTCTGAATTTCGGAAAAAACAACTATTTTTTCAAAACCAGATTTACTCCTGTTCCCATTTTTAAGTCTCCCTTTTGACTTTGATATATTTTTAAGTCCAGATCAAAGAAGAAATCTTTATTAAGATCATTTTACTACTATGATTGCTTTTGTGAAAAAAACTAGCTTTAATTTTTCTTCTGAAAAGCCTTTATTTCTTCTTTTTCAGATATTCAATCTTAATATTTTATTTAATAACTATTAGTTCTAAATATTCTTTTTATTTTGATATGACTGGTGTTTCTTGTTACTGAATTGCTAAACCAATATATATTAGGCTACAATTTTCCAGTCAGATTTTAATTGTTAAAAACTGTTTCAAACCAATAATTATTTGAACATTACAAATAGAAAAAAAAGGCCACCAATGGTTAGTCTTTATCATTATTCTTCCTTATTAATAATTTTTGCTAATAGCTAGACTAAATCCAATTCCAGATTAGTTAATATATCCCATAATGAATTAACTAGATCATGCCAGTGACACTTAAATAAGCTCAGGAACTCAACCCATCCAATAAAAAGAAAATTAGACTCCGAATGTAATTTAAAAAGAAAACGTTTCTACAAGAATCATTTTGATCCAATTCCAAAAAAAGATAAAATAATAAGGAAAGTCTACCTAGTTTTCCTGATCAAAGCCATGAAACTCTCATATTATATCAAAAGCACATCCTGTACCATTTATCATGGACTAACCTTTCTACATGATAAGCTATCTAGTATTCCTTCTGAGAATGTTTGAGAAGCTATATAACTACTTTATCTTAGTAAAATGAGTTCAGATATAAGATATTAGATCCATTTACTTTCAACAGCCCTCTTGAAGCAGAAAGACTTCCTTGGTAAATTGCAACAATCTTATAACAACATTTATAGTTCCATTTAGGCAACGGGATGGAACCCTCCCTAGGATGGTCAAGTTATTACTGGTAAAAAGTTCTTCTCCAAGAGAATGTCTTCAAATGTAAAGGTTTATCAAAAAGTCACTATTTGAAACCAACAGGAATTTGTTATTCTCCAGGCTTACTTCAAAGTTTTCCACTCACAGTATTCAACCAAAATATAGAAAAAATATGATATTTAAAATACCCAAATTTTAACAACACAATCTTTCTTACATATTTGACGATGAATATTTTCATAGCAACTTGACTTATGATCTTTATAACCTTTGTGACATTGATAATTATGTCTTAAAATAAGCATATTTTTTCTCCATTTCTATAAATAAAAGAACTGCTCTTATTAATCCTAAAGATTATGCTTTATTTAATGAATTTGTCTCTTTTCCAGATGATTCTTTGCATGCCAATTTAACCAGTCAGAGTCCTGGAATTTTTAAAATGGTATGGCATGCTGAAAAGATATGAACTTCAACTTTATATCCCCATGATGGGTGTTGTGGAATGTTAGTGAGGCTCTCAATTTCAATGAAAATATGTCAAAAAACATTCAATATCTCCAAAGCACTCAATGGAGGAAGAGTTTCTGAATAAATTTTTTCTTATCAAAACTTCATTGTAAATAGGATTTCTTCTAATTCGGAACAATTTTCATTCGAGCTTTGAAGTTGGATGTGATAAATAAATTTAACAAAAATTTACTACATGAATTTGAATTTCATTATCAAAACTGAATTTGAAATGGAATTGCTTTGAGAATTCAATTATATTTAATTTAAACTTTGAAATTGAAATTTAAATGTCAGATGAATTTGAACAAAATTGACTATAAACCTAATTGATAATTATTATTTCAAATATTCATTTTGAAAACCCTGCTAAATTTAGAAATATTGAAAGTTGTATTTTTTCAACTGATTCTGAAATGTAATGTTGAATCCAAATAATTTTGTAAACAATTCCAATGTTTTGATTAATAATTTAACTTCATGAAAATGCCAAAGGCTTGATATTATTCCAAATTTTGAATAATTGTCCATAACTGACCAAATAATTCTCTTATTAAAGCTTGTCTCATTAATCTCCAATATTTCTCAAAAGTTTATTAAGAATTACACAGTCAACAAATCAATAAATGAAGAACTTTACTTCTATATTTTGCATTTCTTTGAGGGATGAACATTGAACTTTAAGTATTTCAATTGCATGTTTAATTACTACTAATGAATGTGGAAGGTAGAAGCTTAAAATACTATCATCTGAATTATGTGATGCATTTAATTTGTATTCTGGAACAATAATTGTGTTATTCAACACTGATTATACCAGTTTCAAGCTTACCAAAAAGTTAAAACAAGAGAAGAAAAGATATAAAAACAATATTACAAATTGACTCCAGATATGGAAATAAGAGTTCAGAATAACTTTGAAGATGGAAATAAAATCAAATAATAACTCTGAAGATGGAAATAAGATTTCAGAACTACAGAATAGGTGCAGAATAACTCAGGAGATGGAATTGTGCAATAACTCCAGAGATGAAAATATAATTTCAAAACTTTTAGCTAGGTAAATTCAAATGTGGAGAGGTACTAAGGAATAAATAGGATTTTTGGAATTCCAGAAGATAAAAGCTTCAACCAGAAGAATTTCAATTCAAAATATTTTTTCTCCAAATCATCACATAAACAACCAAATGAGCATATAAAAGACTGCAAGCATACAAATTTACACAAATATACTACAAAATTGAATGGCACAGATATGAGAAACACACCCCAAAAGCAAAAAATTGTACAATTTCTCCACCTTATTGCATAATCAATCACAAAACTACACAATTAAATGTAGATTAACTCAATAAAGCTATATATATTCATATTGAGCATAGAATAACAGCTTTATTTTCTACACCTAAATTCAATTGTAAAAAGCAACTCAAGCCTATTCCAGAATATTAAAGTTAATTTTCAAGAGAAACTGTTTGCTTAGCAGTAATAACACATGTGAAATTTGGTAGAAATAATGTAATATCTGCATGAAAGGATGAAATAATAAAATCAAACCACCAGAGCAATCCACTCAACATTTCATATCAAATTTTCAAGAGATACTTTCCCCACCTTTTTCATAATATAATAGAAGTGAAGTAAATAACAAATTCTGTATCTTCTCCACTTTCCCCGCAGCCAAGAAAGATCTCATTACCTAAATTCTCTCAAAGATATCATATGACTAGAAGTAATTTAAATTGGCAGAAGCTGTATTTTCTCCATTTTCTTGGCCAAAAGAAGCTATCACAAGCCAAATTATCTCAATTAAACTATATAGCTCTAATATGAATACCAAAAATAGCAAAATTCTTGGAAAACATGTTGCTACACCAAAACCTAATAATCACTAACTACAAGGCATCACCACCACATTCTCTAATTAAAATCTTTTGGAAAGATTAATGGAGGCCCAAAAGGTATAAATAGAGGTCCTCTCTCCCAAATTTTTCCACATAAATTGTGAAAAAGGCTCCCACCTTCCAGAATCACAGCCATCTCTGAAATATCAGGATATCTTAGGTGGTATTAGTGATTTAGTTGTGAACATCTCAGTAGCCTTGCTTGGTAGCTTAGTATTATTAAAAAAATGGTACTATAATTGTATTTGAAGCTCAGTAGCCTTTCTCCAAAGCTTAATATTTTTCAAAAAAAGAAGTCATAGAAATATAAAATTATTATTAACAAAATTCTTGAATATTTCCTCTTATTATTAAATCCAGTAGTATTACTATTAGGATTGATATTAAAACAATCATTATAATAAACATAAAATCAGAAAAAAAGATTCTTATTATTCTTATTAAATAGCTTTGGTGCTTTTCATAATCTTTTATTAAAATTAGTGAGCTTATATTTCAAAAAAATCTCAATATTTACTTTATTTCCAAAATATTCTTATAAAAAACAAATATTACTCTTGGTCTTATCAAAGGCTATAGCATTAAGCCAGAGTCTCACCTATAGTGCTACTGATAATCCTTACTTAGAGACTACTAATAATTCTTCTCTATCTTTTACAGCCAAAAATCTTTTTTATTTTTTATTTATCTGTATGTTGACTATTCAATATCATTTTGAGGGGAAGACCAGGAATCTGGCACCCATGATTATTGGAAAATTCATAAATAAAAAACAGTTTGGCCAATATTTCCACCTTAAGCTATTGCCTTATTTGATCCCACACCAAAAGGAGTTTCCACATTCACCATTAAAAAAAAGCTGTCCCCACTGGCAGGGGTAGCTGGTCCAACCTAGGTCTAACCTTCTTCAAACCTGGGTCCTAGCCTTGGCTCTAACCTTGAGATATTTTTTCAGATAGTTTCAGCCACACAGATTGGTATTTAGAGCTTTACTCAATTGAAATGGAAGATTATTTAATACTAATTATTCTTATTTGTATCTTTGTACATAGCTCATGGATTCTACCTTAAATAAGAAATTTTTACCACAAAAGTCACTAAAATGTTACAAAACTCTTTTATTCAAAACCATCAATCAGTTTTAAACAATGGAAATTATTGATTAATTTTAAGAATACTTGACTCAATTTTTTGTATTAAATCCTTCATAAAATTGTAATATCTATTACCTCATATAAAGTCCAAAACAAATATTGTGATTTTTTTTTCAAATTAAATGTAATTTTTCTTTCTGATTTATTTCATAAAGCCTCTTTTTGTTTGCTTACTAATAACTATCAATATTACTTCTAGAAAAAGTTTTCAAAAGGTTTGATACATTTTACACCACAGAAAATAATTCAATAATCCTTTCATTATATCCCATATATAGCTTCAAGAATAAGAAAAATTATCATTTAAAATTCAAATTACTAATAATATATATTTATAAAGCTGTTCAGTCCTCCATCAAAACCAATTTTAATGATCTTATTATTAAAGTTAAATCATAACTTTAATTAAATCATGAAAATTTAAGATACCAATTGTAATTTTTTCAAAAAAATATTATAAATATGATTCCAGATTTTATAATTTCCCTGTTCATTTGTTATTATAATAGCTTGTATATTCCTTAAATATCATTTCTCTTTCAGTTTTTCATCAATTTCATCATGAAAAAGGTAGTGGATTTAGGTTTATTGAGAAGAATGGGATGTAGTATTTAAAATTTCAGCCTCATATGTCAATGACCTAATCATTTACAATTTCTTCAAATGATTCTTTATTATGGTGAGTTGAATACAGAGATTTATTACAAAAGGGAATTGTATATATTGTGATAGCATTTCTGGCTTCATATATTGATACCTCCATGCAATTAGTGAGTTTGGCCTGTCTTGGGAAATTATAAGCTTTCATTATTTTATCCTAATACTTTTGAAAATTTTGAGGTCTATTATTGAGTTTTCAGTTGAATCTTACAAGTTGTGTTAATCAAGTTTTCAACCATAAAAAGATAAAGAAATTGATCAAATCTTTTAGTTAGTCAAAGTGTTTAAAATTCATAGATATTATTGAAGAACCATGTCAATATTTCATAACATGTTCAGATGATTGATTTGATTCATATTGCAATATCAAGCTTTAATTCCATAAATATAACACTTGCAATGATAAAACTAATCCTTTCCAAATTTTCAAGAGTCTTTCCAGTGATATTTTCCCTGGTAAATGTAGAAAAGAGATAATATATTTTAGTTGGAGTTGTTTTTATTTAAATAATATAATTTTATTTTTTATTTCCACTGGATGTATAAAATACCTTCTGTACCTCCTTGGAAAAATATTTTCTTTATTATTATAAACTTACCCTGAATGGTTTACATCCAAACTGATGATATTAAATAAAATCCGATTTTGAGACAGAGTTAAATCTTTTTTTAAATAGTTTTCTTCAGAAAAATCTGTAGTTGCATATTAATAAGCTGTAATATTTGTACATCTCCTTGATTTATCTCAAAAAATGAAAGATTTATGATTAGGTTGCAAAGCCATATTTACTAGAATGGAATAATTATCAAATTAAATATTGAATGGTATAGCTTCATCCTAACTTCCAAATTTATTTCATGAAAGTCAGGAAATTAGTTGTCTCTGTAGAATTTCTGTTAGGACACTACTTGGCTTAAATCTTTTTCCATTATTTTCAACGTACAAAGTTTTAATTAATATGAGAAAAGAACCAATGAAAAAACTTTCTTTTATTAACTTTATCCTTTTCATTATAGCGTCTCTTGTCAAAATAGAAATTATTCTCACCTACTTTGTTCAGATTTATTTTAAATTTGAAATTTCATTGGAATAATCCTAGAGAAATATACCTAAAAAATATCAAAACTGATTTCGATGAATCCTATCAATGGATGAATTTGTAAAGATTATTTTAATAAAACATCTTCATGATTCTGGAAAGAATATTTATATGAATGAAAATTATCATAAATCTTACTTATAATTCTCAGTAAATTCAGTATGAAGTTTTGAAATTATTTATCTAAATATCATACTCTTCCGGGCGCTAAACGTTCAAGAATTCGATGAATTTGTATTCAATTTTTGAGAGGAATTTATGAATGATTACCTCACATGATTTTTACAAATAATATAAATTTCCTAACACAAAATTTTATTCACTTCTTTTGAAAATAATTATCCAATTCTTCACTTTAAGTGAGCATGATAATGTATAGTTCTTTCAATAGTAATTGGCCTAAAAAAACAAGACTGTTGCTCCAAGTATATTTTTCCTGTCATATTTTTTCTTAACAAATAAAAATAGAAAGTTTAACACTTTCTTACCCTTTTTTATTGATAAAGCACACAGTGCCTGAAGCTAACTAAACTTATATCTGCAAAATCTTCAACTGAAGAATTGTGAGCTATGATTAGTATATTATTTGTAAATTCTCTGAGTCTGAGTTTAGGCTGATCATTTGCTAGTTTCCTTACTGGATCTCCAGAATGATGTCAGTTCAGATAATACTTGTGGAAATGGGGTTGCATATCCAAATTGAGGTTGTTTGATTGTATTTTACAATGACCACCACACCAAAACCCAAAATTACAAGGTGGAATTTGATTGATATTGAAAATGATTCTTCTCACTTTTGGAATTATCAAATCAATTGCGGTTTCCAAAAAACCAAATTGAATTAATATATAGTATTTAATTCAATAATAAAGACTTTATTGGGAAGCATTATATTTCAAATGGGAATGATTTGAATTTTGTTCTCTTCAAGAGAAATAATGTCTACTTAATACTGAAAGTATTTTTCGTTGACATTAAGATATGAACATATTTTGATTACATAATATTAATGATTCCTCACTAAAGTACTGTAGTAATAGACTGATTGATTTTGTCTTATTTTATTATTACATAATTTGAAAATTAAAGGAATGGTTTAGATTATATTAATTTGAAGTATCATAGAGTATTGATACATTCCATGTTGTGAATTTCTTAAATCAAGTAATTATTTTTGGTTTGGTTTGATATAATTCTTAGATCTAATTTAAGGAAAATGGAGTCTTTGTCAAATGAGATTTTCGGAAATCCCACAGCTCATAGAATCAATATTCATGTGGTATTCTACTTTACTAGTGCTTTCAACTTCTCATGAAGTCATTTGAATTTTTATCAGTGGAACCTCTCAAGAAAGAATTCTGGAAATCCATCATTAGGCCTTTCAGTTTCCTAGGTTCCTTGAATTCACTTTTACTTATTTTATCTCAGAAGCACCATACATACTTATTTGATAAGATAACTGAGTTTTAATATGGAATGTTCAATTGCACTTCCTTTGATTTATGTCATGAATTTCAAGCCAACAATAAGGGTCATTAACTCTTTTTAATAACTGAATTGTGTGATATATGAAGCTGTGAAGCTATAAAGCAAGATATTTTCAAATATAAAATTATAAAATAATTTTGGTTGTATCTCATAAACCGAATTACTATTATCTGCAAAAGCCAGAAATTGAAAAGGGTACAGTCTTTGAGAGAAGTGGCTGTTAATTCCAAAAACCAGCTTTCAAAATATAGTTTTATTTCTACATTGTAAAGAAATCAAATTTTTCATATGTCATCATCCTTCAAAAACTGAATTTCTGTATTGAAAATTCATAGAAGAAATTTTAATAAAGTTCTCATCAATAAAAAAGTTGTTCCCTGAGGAAACAGATCGTTTCAATAATTTCATCCCTCCTAACCTTTGAAATGACATAATTGGCAAAGATAATCATAAAGAAAGATTTAATGATTGTAAAAGCTCTTTCTCATCTCCTAAAAGAATTTTATCAAGGAACTTTTTTTTCTCAACATTATGAGAAGAGCTTTGTGATCCCATTTCTGATTTTGATTTCAAACTCCAAAGAACTTATTTCAGTTAAGAACCCCAATATAATAAAGCTTTGTTAATGTTTAATTATATACTTAGAAAATTGAAGAAGAGATAGGTTGAATATAATTGAAAATTTGGCTATAAATTAGTTAAATAAAAGTGCAAATATTGGATTCATAATATATCGGAATGGGAGCTCAATCATCATTTTTCATAAAATTTATTATTATTAATGTCAAGTGGTAACAAAAAAATGTTCAAATAAGGATATTAATGTATTTATCTTCACATCAATAAAGGAAATATGAGGGTACTAATCCATGAAAGATCTAACTGAATCATAGTACAATTTTTAATTCAATGGAATTTGTTATTTGCTCCAAATATTAAAAAGGGTCATTTGGGCTTATTAATATTCTTTCATTTTTTGTTCAAGATATCTATAAAGATTTGGAGGTAGATTTGAGAATTTTATGCTACTATGTGGTGGATTTTTTTCATTATAGCTTCTTTGTAAGGTGTGGATATGAAACTTTGATTAAAAATCAAGTACTTTTCCTGTCCTCAAAATTTGTATAAGGTAAAATTCAATTAAAAATAGTAAGAAATATTATTTTTAAGAGAAAACACGCCAAATTTATTGTTTATAACTTTATTAGTATAAAACAATAATATTATAAAAATTTATTGTTTTACCAAAAATAAAAATTTATCCAAAAAATACTCTACAAGAGATATTTTAAGGCTACAAAAGAAATTTCTTCAAGAGCAATTTCAATTGGAATTAATTGAGCAAAGAGCTGCAAGCAATTAATTAAAGAACTAAGTCTTTAAAAAGAATATTAAAGAGAAAACACGCCCAAAAGTGACCAGAGTGAATTTGGAAACAAAGTGACAAAGTTTAGAGTGATGAAAGATGCTTTAATTCACTTTTGGGGTGGTTCAGGGGTAAAAATGATTATAAGAGTTACAAACAATGATTATAATGATTTTTTCACGTGGTTAAAAGGATTAAAATGATTTAAAAATGGTGGTTGGAATCTTTAATTGATTGGTTTAACAGTGTTTAAACTAATTAATAAAAGGAAAAGATTCTAACATGAAGAGAAAAGTGGGGCAAAGAAGACATTCTTTTATAGCCATCAATTCTCTTACTCCAAAAGTAAATTTTACTCTTGTAAGTCGTGAAAAACAGTCTGACAACAGAAAAGCCAATTATGGCATCATTGAACCCTGGTTTAGACCAAAAAGGGCTGGTTTAAGCCATTTTTAGCCATTTTTAGCCATTTTAGACCCTTAAATCAGCCATTACTATAGCAATACCAGGCCTAGAGCCTTCAAAACACGTAAGGATGTGTGTGAGAGGCGTAGAAACCAGTTAAAACTGTTTTTACTATGGTTGTTTTATATTAAGGGTAGTTTTACCCTCTTGGCAACAGCTAAAACTACCCCAGTTGGTATCAAAACCTCATCATCAATTGAGTCCACAGACCCTGTAACTCAATTCCAGGCCAAAATTGATGAACTTTTGCGTGAATTTTGACATCCCACGCCTGTCAGCAAGGATTTTGGGGGTCTAGCTCCCCCTTAGAGCTGGAGTTCTTTCCCCCCCAAATTTAATCTTTCCAATTTATTTTTCCTTTAATTCCTCATCATGTATTATACTTATAATTTACATATGTAATTCAATTCAATTGTACAGTACAATACAGTAATAATTGACACCTCATATGTAAATCAAAGTTCACTTATGTAATACACGCGCACATTTTGACATTTCAATTGAATTCAATTGAAAATACTTCAATTCCTCATAACTTCTAAACTAAACACAACACCTCAATTTTAACACAAAAATTGATGGTTAACACCACATGCGGTGTGAATTAAATGAAGGTTTTGAAGATTTTCAACTTTTGTATTGAAAATACTAAAAACTTAATTTAAGCTTATTTAGAGTTGAGTTACAAGAATTTCACTCAGAGGTGACCCCACCTGATTTTTTATGAGGAATCCAATGGTGAAATAATTTTTATGTATTTATTTATTGGATAAAAAGTTATAATAATTTTTATTTAAATTTTTTCCAAATTTATTTATTTTTTCACAGTTTTGTTAAAATTTCATTTTTACCTAATTTTTTCAAGTATAAATGTAATTTTATACTTATAAAATTTAATGTATTTTTATTTTTAAATTGTAATTAATTTTTTTATTTTTAATATAATTTTATATTTATATGTTGATTTTTATTTTAATAATATAAATAAATTTCTTTTATTTATATTAATATGTTATTTTTTATATTTGTGGTCTTTTGGGTATATGAAATTACCTCTAAGGCTCACATTCTTTCTGCCTCAAGGAATTTTATGGCTTTGTTACACCCCTTCATTTCAACTATATAGCTTATGGTTTGTTTTTCCAAAATGTGAAAAATCTTTGTGTATTTGATGCTCCTCCATTTCAAATAAAATTAATGTAAGTTTCCATTTTCATCCTCTTCAGTCTCAGAGAAACATTCCTCTGATAGAACTAGTATCCCTGAAGTGTCATTTCCAAGAAGATGGATGTAAATTTTTTGATGATTTTCAAAAATATTAAGGGTTTCACATTCATAAGCAACCTTCTAACACGATTTAAAATCAATGGAATTCAAGAAACAAACAATCTTTTTAAATCCTTTCTTAAGTTTCTCTTCTATGCTTTATAGATTGATTGTTTTGTCCTCTTAACCACCTTTAAATGACAGCTCCAATTAATACCTCATTGTGACCAGTAGTTGAATCCAATTAATGTTTTCAATATGAGCCTTTATTCAATGCAAAACTCCAGGGTTGAATAATTATTGCAATAATAGCTTTATACCACATAGTTATTGAATGTTCATTCCAAGGAAATGTTGGTATTGTGATTCCATATGATGCAAGTTCAGCCTGACATCCAGCTTTGTGTTTTTTTGGAATTCATTTTTTCCACCATAAAGAGTTTGGTCATTGGTTTGAAAGTTTAAAAAATTGGCTATTATATTAAAAGTATTAAAAGGTTGGACAATGAGTGCATAAATGTTTTCTTGTGTGAGGAATGTTGGCTTCACTCCATTGCAGAGGCTCATATTTAAAATCATCTTCAGAAAATGTACTAAAAAAAAGGGTTTGTGACCCGGAAGTAGGAAGAAAAGATGATATGTACTTACTTATGGTCCTAGGTTTTTCATATGAGAAAGGAAAGCTGGAATTATTACTAATTTTTATTGAAAACACTTTGGAAATTTGGAAAATATTTTCAAGAAAATTGAGAAATGATGAAATATAATGACTCTTAATTGATTCAGAATTTATTTTATAAGGTGAAGAAATATATATTTGTTGACAATTTGAAGTCAGATTTCAATAGTATATGTATTTTTTATGAATATTCAAAATGCACTTATATATGCATATAAAGTCGCTTTAATTGAATGTGACAGCTGTATAAGAGCCTACAGGCTTCTTGTATTGATATTAATCTCTGTTTTGAAAAACAGATTATGGAATATCATGTTTTTTACCAAAATCTTAAGGCTATTCCCAGAGGATTACAAAGTCATTTTAATAAAGATTATTTAAATTTTTGAATCATATATATATCAATTCATTTTTTCTCTTGAGATGTAGTTTCACTACAAAGATAAAGAATCACAGATCAAGCTACTTTAGTTAGATTCTTGAAGCAGGAATATTTTGTGTAAATGTATTTTTTTCATTTGTATCATATAGTTAAATACAAAATTCCAAATACTTTACTGTTTCAAAACTAAAAATCAAAGAAGTATAAGTTTTTTGATTAACAGATTTGATCACATATTTTTGTTCTTTCGGACTGAAAATTTGTTACCGAAAATCCTAAGCTGACATTTTTCACCTCACATAGCATAAGAAGCCTATTTGAGTAATAATATTGGAATTTTATGTTCCTTTTTTGGATAAAAAAATTCAGTAATTATGAGATATCTTTACTTCTGGAAGTAGTATAGGAAAATAAGAAATGATAAATAGCCAAAATTTGTATTTAAATGGCCCAATTTGGGACAGCCTTATGAAAATGATGGTTTGAAGAACCATTTTTGAAGTCTTTTAGTAAGATATCTCAAAAAAATAAATGATTATATCTCAAAAATGAATAGTTTTTTGAATAACAGGTGTTTTTTAATTTAAATTTCAATTTGGAAGCAATGTGAGGGTCAAAGATTAAATAGCAGCAAGATCCCAAATATATTATTGATTATTATTAATTGATTTCTGCTTGAATAAAATGATTTAAGCATAATAAAAAAAGAATTCCAATAGAAAGATGGGAATAGTTATTGAAGAGAATATGCATATAATTGTGATGTAAAAAGGTTGGAAAGCTGTGTTGTATCACAAGTAAATCACTTTCTTTACTCTTATCATTTGCTGTTGGTTGAGATATGATTCAATACTTTGAAAGGTATAGTTTATCATTACTCACTTACAATATCTCTTGTCAGTAAATTAAGTGACAATGGAAATGGGGAATTTTCAGAAAGACTGTATATTAAGGAGAAAAATAATGTGTAAAATTTCATGTTTAATGAATTATGTAGTTATAGAATAACACTAAAATATCATAAGATACCATAATTAATTAAATAGATCTTTTCCCTAGCAAACAAAAAAAAAGATTGAAAAGAAGTAAAAATATTTCAAGATGTGGAGGAAGAAGTAGAGGAAACAGGAGGTTCATTCTTTTGAGCTCCTCCAGTGGATGTGCCTAAAAATGAAACTACAGGTACTTTGTAATAATAATTATCAACATTGAAAATGACATGTTGTATGAAAACAGATACAAGATTTTAGTATGCCACTTGGTCCTTGTAAGCTCCTAAAACATTTAACCAATAACTTGGTCAATTAGTTTTAAATTGCATTGAAATATGCCCTGGTAGTTCCAATTTGACTCCATGAGAGGGATATAGAACCTTTCAACCTTTTTTGAATGAAAATGTTCCCAAATTCATGTTCCATTAATAATTTCTAAATGGGATAGTATTTATTATTTTGAGGAAAGGTGAAAGCTGATGAAGCTCCAAAATCAAAAAGGATTGATAAAATTGGAAGCTCTTTTGGCCTCTCCAGGAATATGAATTGCATTGTCGGAACTCATTCTTTGAACATGAAGTCATAGGAGAGCAGTTATGGTTCCTATCAACTGATTGAAGAAATATCTAAGAACACCACTATCTGGAGTAACCTTTGACCTTTCAGGATTATCTGGTAGTAGTAGGGCAGTGGTATGAGGGGTATCACTGATATTTTGAAAGAATTATACAACTGATACAAGGGCTTGATTTGATATTGGTGATATATGATTGAGTTTGGTGAGGAGGCCTTCACCAGGAAGGGTGCATCTATGACCCTTGCATCAGTAATGGAAGCTTTGAAATTGGTCCAGGCTCCTTTGACTGGACTATTAGTATAGGAAATAAGTTCAGCCATTGTGTGATCAGGGTATTTTCATTTCTTGGGCTGCAGACCAATGATTCTTGATGCGCTATCCCTGTTCCTGTGAGAAAATCAGTATCATTGTTCAATATGATCCCTTCTGAATGAATATTAGTTCAAAGAATAAGTCAGTATAATTTGTATATGTCTAAGGTATTAAAGAAAATATCATTTAGATTATTTGCATTTGGAAAAATATGCAGACAACCGTTTGATGTATGGTGATGAACTGATGGAATTTTTAACAACCTTTTTACCAATAAGAGTGTGGAGATGCTTGATGATGAAGTGACAATTTTGCAAAACAAAATAATAATTGGAATTTTTTTGGTTTTATTTTTTTTATTTCAAAATGATTAATTTTGTTTATTTCTTCTTGGATAATTATTTGAAAAATCTGAAATTAAAGAGTCTGTTTGATTATGATGTACAAATAAAATTCTGACAACTCAATTCTCAGAGGGTCTACTGGAGGTTGCACCAATTCCATTAAGAATTTTTCACCTGTTGGTTGAGGTGATTATTCCAAAGTACCAGAGGTAGGAGGAACTTCTGGTGGTACATGTGGCTGAGTTGGGTTTGGTGGAGCCTGGAATGGCACCTTCCTGACAATTTCAAGGTTTGACTACAAAACAATAAGTAAAAATTACTAATATTTGACTTATTGTACTATGAATGTCCTTATAAATAAATTAAATAAGATAAAAAATAACTATAATTATGGCATAAAAATAATTATATTACTAAATGAATATAATAATATGATAAATAAATATATTAATATAAGATAATTAATATATTTCAAAGCACTTTATTATTGTTACAAACAAATAATAAAGGCGTAAAAATGGTTTTTTATGAATAGAAAATAATTAATAACAATAATATTACCAATTTTAAGGTTATATATTAATATAAATACTATTTATATTAATTGAAGATTTATTAATAGTAATAATAGAGAAATTATTATAATAAGAGAAAATAACCTACTTTTGATGCTTAATATAATAATTTTGGATGAATTTACGCCAAATAATTTAAATACAACTTATTTAAATTGTATTTACATATAAAGATAAGAGAGATTACAAATTTTCTTGCTTTTACGTGGAAATGAGATTTTTAAAAAAATTATAGCAAAACAGCAGAACAATTGAAGTAATCACATCAAAAATCATGATTAGAATAAAGATTATCTTTTGTATTTGATAATATAAAATACTTATATTTAAAGAATAAAGATTTTACCTTTGAGTTAATTGTTTTCATGTTTTGATACATCTTAGGGTAAAATAGAGTAGAAAGAGCTCTATTTATAGTAAATACCTCCCTTCTAGAGTCCAGTAGGCTTCTAGTACACATGCAATGATGGTATCTACTAGAAATGATCAGTATCTTAAGGCTTAGTGATGATTTCATCATGATCAAAGCATCTTATCTCATTATTATGCCATCATTTAGAGTTATCACTATAACTCTAAATTTGATGACATCATAGGCATGGAAGAAGCCTAATCTTTGTGAATTTTATTAGTATTAATCATAATGTAATAGTATTGTGAGCCTTGAGGTATATTTTACATACCCAAATAGGCCACAGTTATCTTAAAAATAAATTCTGAACTATGCATAACCCATAAGTCATGCATATATTCAAAATTCATCATTTTTTATTTCAGAAAAGATGAATAACTTTTTATTGAGTAGGTAAATCCATGGATTTAATGCCAGATTTGGATTTTACACAAAAATTCACCTAGGGTAGCTCCATAGAGTGAATAAGCTCAAATTAACTCTTTGAGGTGGTAATATGGAAAATACTTCAATACCACATCATCAATACCACATAAAAAGGTCCGTGAAAATTTTTGTTTTTCTCAATTTCACGCCAAAAAAATGGGAATGTGAGAAATCCCATGTTACATATACACTAAGAATAGTGTTATGCATGTTTTGGGAACTTAGTATTATGGTATTCCTACATGCAAGTTTGATACACCCATAGTGGAGATCTCACTTGAAGCTTAAAATTCTATTTTGACATAAAAAATAGGCAAGGGGGACAAAAGTCATCAAAGAGAGCCAGGGTACCGAACTTCTGAGGCCTCTGAGGTGTGGACAGCTCCAAAGCTTGGATCCATGGCTGACCTTGGCCTAATTGGTAAACTAAAACCTTTTTTGAACTTGGTTACCATGTTACAACTTCAGTAAATCATAAGAAAATAGCAAATAACCTGCTATTTTGACATGCCAAGGAGGTAAAGAGCAACCTAGACTCCTGTAACCATGTCAATTCTTAATGAATTTCCATGGATAAACCCCAAAAGAGTAATTAAAACCCTTTTTGGACTAGTATACATTGATTTACCTCATAGCAACCAGCCATGAACTGCTATTTGCAATTCTATGTAGAAATGGGGTAAAACTTCAAAAATTCATTAAAAATACAATTCTTAATGAATCTTTCTGAAACTTTCAGGATTAATTGGGAACTGTAGAATTAATATAAAAACCAAAAACAATTATACTTTTATATGTAAAATTAAAAGTTTTACCTACAGTCCCTTTTTGAAGATTCCACGTGAAACACAGAATCTTTAAAAATTTACAGAAAATGCATTCTGTGATAAAAATTCCAATAAGATTGATAACTTTGGGAAATCAATGATTCTTTTGGAATAAAAGAAGATTTACAGTTGTTACTCCTTTTATTCTTAACCATAAATGGGTTGGTAGTCACCTAAAAGCCTCAATTAAGTAATCATGATAATCTTACATGACAACAAATGATGCAATCAATAATCCAAGAAGGTTTATTGTTTTCTCACTCACTGGTTTTTCAGTTTGCTCCATGGAATGCCTCTGTGAGCTTTTTTATACTTAAAAGAGGCCTCTTCTTCCCATTTTTTCCAAAATCATCATCACATTATTATTTTATACCTTTATTACCAACAAGTAGGTATTAGTTAAATCTTTTCTTAAGTGTTTTAATTATTTCTGAATCAATCAGAATGACTTGAAATCATAGATATCAACTATATACTGTTGTAATCCTGTTATAAATAAAGTTTTACTCATTAAATCCACAGTTCCATGTCAAATCTCTCTTCTTTTATCTTTAATAAGTTCTTTGGAGTATTAGTGAGTGATTTATCTTCAAATTCTTAAAGTTTTTCTCTAAAAATTAGTTTTTGTTCAAGAATTATCTTTATAATTATTCTTGTAAAAGATAATTATATATTAAGATAATTTTATTATTTTAATAAAAGAAGGTTTTATTATTAAATTCTTCTTGTAATTCACTCTAGTAGATAATTACTGCTTACTGTTATAATCACCAGTAGTGTATAACACATAAAAGAAATAATTCTTGAATTGTTTAATTGTGGTTATCAAAATTTTTATTATTATATTTCATAAGAACAGTCATGTTACTTTTGATTAATAGTAATATTATCAACAGTTTCATAGACACATCTTACAAGTATTAACCAGTTGTATCACTTATATAACTGTTAAGCTTAAACTAAGCTTACAGTGAGTGATCATAAATGATCAAATTTAAGCTTAAGCTTTGATCATCAATGACTTTTAAGTTATACACGCTAAAGGTATTCTGAGAGTGGATTCTGATAGCTTGGCATGTCCCTATTCAACTTCCAAGAGCATTTCACTATATCATCAAAACTCTATTTATGATGATTTTTCATGTAACTCATCTTTTCTGTCAAAATTTAATACTTTATACTTCAAACCATGACTGCAAGGGGCTATAAATTGAATATTCTAATAAGAATTACATAATTCTTCACGTATGAACTAGTAGAATCTGACTGTCTACTTTTTTTAAGTTTGGACCACTTTCACAACAAAGTGGTCAACAGCTCCATTGATTTTAATAAATAATGCATTACAAGTTTTAACCTTGTTTATAGCTTGTAGAATAAATTTCATTTCTGTTTTCTTACAGTTATTACGTTGTGACTTTATTTTTGGTTTATCTCTCTATCCTGTATATTTCAAGAGATATTAGCTAAAAAACCATGAATATATGCATTGACCAAAAAAGTGCATATATTCAGCTTAATTCTTTAAGTATTGAATTTATAGAATAGCTTCATAATTGTTTTATGTATGGGTTTTTAATGGAGAATCTAATAGTAAAGTTTATTTCACATGTTTTTTCATTGGCTTCCGAGTTAAATAAGGTTTTATACCTTTTTTAAGGTAGTATTACTTATTCTTCCATAATTATTGACTTTTCAGATATGCCATAGAAATGACATATGTGTATTTTACCATGAGGAATCTAATGGTGTAATTAATTTCACATTTTTACTGATTAGATTCTGAGTTAACTCATATTTTGTACTTATCTATGGTATTTATACTAGTCTTTGAGATAATTATTACAGAAATTTTTTTGTGACCTTTTTGGCTATGTGGTCATATCTCAAAGGCTCACAACAATTAAGTTTATTGGGGGAGTATTTGAGGTGGCTGTTTCATTCAAGCCTCTCCAGAAAGAATTGTTGTAATAATGAAAAGGTGGCTGAGTCTGGTGTCTGGAGGTCAAATTGGTAGGATTTTATCATGTTGGTGAAGGCTGGACAGGTGATGCTGATATGAAAAGCCTTCTTTAAGACTGGTAAGGATTGACTTTGGTATGGGGACTTAATCAGATTACTCAGAGCTTCTTTCTTCAGAGGTGAAGTTTGATGAAGGGGATATAAGAGAAGGAGGAGGCTGTGTAATAACAAATTCTGGTGGTGGTGGGATTTGTCCATTGTTTTTTTCTGGGCTTGGGAAGAAATAGCTTGGAGAGAAGTTTGAGGAGGAGGATTGGGTTGATAATCAGAGTTTTCTGAATCAATGGAGGCTCTTGTAGAGGTCCTGTTAGACAATTGTTTTGTTGATTAAATCTGAGAATAGGAATTTTCTGGACAAAAGTACATGGTTCAATAAAAAGGTATTCCATAAAAATCAAAACTTATCACTTGGTGAAAGATAAGGTGACAGGAAGCAATATAAAAAATCTGGTTGATGATTAGCTTAAGGTGTTGGGGTTGTGGGGAAATTTTGTGTTGTTTGATGATATTGGACTCCAGAACTTGATTGGGGGCTTTCATAAAAGTTGGATGGAGCTGACAGGATGGAGGCTTCTCTAATGAAATGCTGGGTGCTGAGTTGGATGGAAATTTCATGGGAGTGTCTTCTGATTTCATGCATTTGTTTTTTTGGTATCAGATCTTTGATCTTCATACTCTTCAATCCACTGCCTCAAAACAGCTATATGAGCAGGCTTGCAGTGGGGATTGGAAAGCATTTCTTGAGCTCTTTGAATCATATGAGAGTCTAAAGAGCTACACAATCAGTATATTATGGTGGATTAATAAAAATGAAAAAAATACCATTTAAGTTATCCATTTTATGCAGTTTGAAAAGAGGTTATTTATTATGAGAATGAATATTTTATAAAAAAGGTTTTTGGGAAAAAGTATCTTCATAAACACATATTTTTGCTCATAATCATTAAACATGATTCTTCCACTCAAGAGTCACCATTTCATTCATTAATTTCGAGGAGATGTTGTGAGCAATTTCAGTAATAAACTTTATCTTCCTTATACTTGTTTTGACTTTATCATGTTTTCATGTAGTTATGTCTTACTTTACTTTTCCCTTGATATTTTGGCCATGGTATTTTACTATCAGGGCTCATGATGCCACCAATTTTAAAAACATGGCCAAATCCATTTTTCATTGTTTTTTGAAAAAAATCCATGTCATCAAAAATATGATCATTTTTGATGACATGATTTTTGGACAATCTTGCTGTCATATGTCCTTTTCAATGGATTCTTCACATGTGATGTAATTCAAAGAAATTTCTTTTATATCAATTTTAATGGGTCATTTGAAAAAGAACCCCACCATTATCAGGTCTTTTACACAGAAAGCCACCTGATGTGTGTTTTTTGGGGGTTTTGGAAGGAAAAAAAAACATATTTTGTTTTATATATTTTTCTTTTTTTTAATTTTTTTATAGTTTCTTTTTTGGGGGTTTTGGAAGGAAAAAAACATATTTTGTTTTGTATATTTTTCTATCTTGTCTTTAATTTTTTTTATAGTTTCTTTTTTGGGTATTTTTATGTTTTTTGATTTCTTATTTTTTTTATTTTTATTTTGTTTTTATATTTTTTGATTTGTTTTTTATTTTTTGTATTTTTTTATTTATTTTTTATTTTATTTGATTTTATTTTTTCTTATTTTTTATTTTTTATTTTTTTTTATTTTTTATTTTTTATTTTTTTTTTACAATGAACCCACACCACCATCCCCAAAAAAATCCCAAACCATAACCACAACACACAAACACCCAAAAAAAATAAAATGAAAAGAAAACATAAAACAAAAAATGGTTTTTTGAGCCCTTCATATTCTCCAAAACAAACAGATAAAGAATCACATTTTTTGTTTGTTGTTTTTTGGTGAAAAGAAGGCTTAAAAAAAGAAACAAAAAAAAAGAAGCATTGAACAAAGGACAAAACAGTAAAATAATGTATTAAAGAATATAACAAAGGGAAAGAGGTGAAGAGAAAAAAAGAGCCCAAATGATAAAAACTGAAATATTGCATAAACAGATATAAAATTAAAAATTAAGACTAACAAAACTTTCTAAAAGAATTAAAAATAAATGTAATATTGGTCATATTGGTTATATTTCCAAAAAAAGTAAAAAATATATATTGAAATTTTAAAATGAAAAGAAAGTAAATCATAAAAAAATATGTAAGTAACAAGATGAAGATTGGAAAAAAAGGAAGAATAAGTTTATTTTCAAAAAAAATGTAAAATAGTTCAAACCATTGTAATATTTGTTATAAAAATAAATAAGAGTCAAATGAAGAGAGCAGGAAAATATGGAGAAAGATATTTACAAAGGAAGGCTTTATTTTGCCACCAAGAAGAAATAAAAGCCTTCGGGTAGATTATTCTAACAGCAAGTAATCACAAAGATTAGAGAAAACATTTGTTTGGTGATAAGAATCTTAACATAAGTAGCTCAGATTATCATGTTTAAAACAACTTTAAATAGAAAAATAAGGTGGTTGTCATTTAAATAAGACACAAAAGAGGAAATATAACTATTAAAATAAAACTGGATTATTGAGGACAAAGATAAAAGAATCTCAAAAGTGATCATCATCAAGGGACTTTATTCTCTTGATACAACTGTGATGAAAGTATCAAACGTTTCTGTTGATTCTTACTCAATAAATGTCTCAAGTGAATTTCATTTTGAGTAATTAATCATAAAATAATATAAAAGATGGCCTAAAACTCAAAAAGGTTGTGAAATCAAGATATGGTTTCACTTTTGTGTCATATTGTTGAATTCCAAATGATAATTTTCTAATGTTTAATTGAAAATCTTATTTAGTGTTGTATTCAAAATTATCTCTTTGAGATAGAAAATATGGGAAAAGATTGAATCATAAATTGTATTAGTGGCTTTAATTGGGACATGGATTTGGAATTTTCCAAAAAATAGGCATTTTGGTCAAAGGTAGTATAATAATGGCAAATGAATTAATTGAAATATTTTATGGAAGATTCAAGAGAGAAAATTATTATGGTTTTTTCTAAAATCAAATCAGGATTTAATATGGATCATAGCATTTATTCAGTTAACTAAACTTTAAGGAAATTATTTTGAATAATAAGAGGAAATTAGAATTAGTTTCTATGGCTTTTTGGATTGTAAGGTGTGGATATGAAACTTTGATTAAAAATCAAGTACTTTTCCTGTCCTCAAAATTTGTATAAGGTAAAAGTCTGTTAAAAATAGTATGAAATATTATTTTTAAGAGAAAACACGCCAAATTTATTGTTTATAACTTTATTAGTATAAAACAATAATATTATAAAAATTTATTGTTTTACCAACAATAAAAATTTATCCAAAAAATACTCTACAAGAGATATTTTAAGGCTACAAAAGAAATTTCTTCAAGAGCAATTTCAATTGGAATTAATTGAGCAAAGAACTGCAAGCAATTAATTAAAGAACAAAGTCTTTAAAAAGAATATTAAAGAGAAAACACGCCCAAAAGTGACCAGAGTGAATTTGGAAACAAAGTGACAAAGTTAACAGTGATGAAAGATGCTTTAATTCACTTTTGGGGTGGTTCAGGGGTGAAAATGATTATAAGAGTTACAAACAATGATTATAATGATTTTTCACGTGGTTAAAAGGATTAAAATGATTTAAAAGTGGTGGTTGTAATCTTTGATTGATTGGTTTAACAGTGTTTAAACTAATTAATAAAAGGAAAAGATTCTAACATGAAGAGAAAAGTGGGGCAAAGAAGACATTCTTTTATAGCCATCAATTCTCTTACTCCAAAAGTAAATTTACTCTTGTCAGTCGTGAAAAACAGTCTGACAACAGAAAAGCCAATTATGGCATCATTGAACCCTGGTTTAGACCAAAAAAGGGCTGGTTTAAGCCATTTTTAGCCATTTTTAGCCATTTTAGACCCTTAAATCAGCCATTACTATAGCAATACCAGGCCTAGAGCCTTCAAAACACGTCAGAATGTGTGTCAGAGGCGTAGAAACCAGTTAAAACTGTTTTTATTATGATTGTTTTATCTTAAGGGTAGTTTTACCCTCTTGGCAACAGCTAAACCTACCCCAGTTGGTATCAAAACCTCATCATCAATTGAGTCCACAGACCCTGTAACTCAATTCCAGGCCAAAAGTGATGAACTTTTGCGTGAATTTTGACATCCCACACCTGTCAGCAAGGATTTTGGGGGTCTAGCTCCCCCTTAGAGCTGGAGTTCCTTTTCCCCCCCAAATTTAATCTTTCCAATTTATTTTTCCTTTAATTCCTCATCATGTATTATACTTATACTTTACATATGTAATTCAATTCAATTGTACAGTACAATACAGTAATAATTGACACCTCATATGTAAATCAAAGTTCACTTATGTAATACATGCGCACATTTTGACATTTCAATTGAATTCAATTGAAAATACTTCAATTCCTCATAACTTCTAAACTAAACACAACACCTCAATTTTAACACAAAAATTGATGGTTAACACCACATGTGGTGTGAATTAAATTAAGGTTTTGAGGATTTTCAACTTTTGTATTGAAAATACTAGAAACTTCATTTAAGCTTATTTAGAGTTGAGTTACAAGAATTTCACTCAGAGGTGACCCCACCTGATTTTTTATGAGGAATCCAATGGTGAAATAAATTTTATATGTTTATTTATTGGATAAAAAGTTATAATAAATTTTATTTAACTTTTTTCCAAATTTATTTATTTTTTCACAATTTTGTTAAAATTTCATTTTTACTTAATTTTTTCAAGTATAAATGTAATTTTATAATTTCAAAATTTGATGTAATTTTATTTTTAAATTGTAATTAGTTTTTTATTTTTGAATATAATTTTATATTCATATTTTGATTTTTATTTTAATAATGTAAATAAATTTATTTTATTTATATTAATATGTTAATTTTGTATTTGTGGTCTTTTGGGTATATGAAATTACCTCTAAGGCTCACATGGATGGTCATTTACATTATTTAGAATAATGAAGCTTGTTTAAATTATGATACAAATGAAGAATGATTTGAGGAAAGGGGATGGAAACATAAAGAGTATGACAAATTTTATATTTAAATCAATATGAATTACCAAAATTGACACAATTAAATAATTTGGGAGTGTGGAGAGATGATTAATCAGGTTTTTCAAACATTAATAGTGAAATTTAAAATATAATATTAACTTTAACACAATTTGGCTCTAACCTTTCCTGAACCCATGGGCTGGGGAGAGGTTAGAGCCAGTTTGGGGACTGGTTAGATTCATGTTTCTACTAACTTGTAGACATGTTTTTTCCAGCTCCAAGACATGCTTAAATGAGTTTTCTGGCATGTTTTAGCCATATATGACCAAAATCGGTCTTACGTTCAATAACACCATCAACATATGCCAAAATATTGCCAATACCATTTTTCTCCAGTTTTGTATAGAATATCAAAAACCTGAAGTATGAATCATAATTAGCTTTGAGAAATTTGTATCCAATCGTTTTGGTCATTCAATACATTAAGCTTCAAAATGGAGGAAAACCCCCAAGCCATTCAATTTGCATCATAAATAACATTATCCCATGTAATGGTTGTCATTGTAATGAATTCTGAAAGAATATTTACCAATTGGAAGCACAAGCAGAGACAAAAAAGTATCAAGTAAAATTGATATTTAAGCTTATTTCATACCAAACCAAAGAAATGACATAAAAAATGTGGCATGTAACAGGGTACCAATAATGAATATGGCAATCTGTCAACATAATTATGAAAAGAAAAAATGTTTTAACATTTCATTTAACTCATTCTCATTATTCTTATTCAACATAACAAAACGTTTATGGGATTACCATAAAATAATAATATGAAGAGCTCAAACACATTTATAACTATTGGCAAAATATCATTATAAAATAAATGCTTCTTAACAAGAAAACCTTTTTTTGCTTATTGAACAGAAATTAGTTTCTAAATTTATTTTGAAATGACCAATAAAAAGAAAACTAATATCTGAAGATTATACTTTTGAAAAAAAGTGCCACATGTATATGTTTTGCATTTAACAAAAAGTAAAATTTCATTTTTAATACTTCTTTTCATTAGCCATATCCACACAGATTCTATTTTCTAAAAGCCTCCTAAGAACTTACAAATATACCAAAATTTCAAGGTTGAGAGAATTCCAAAATTTGGAATCAAGCCCATTGCAAGGTGTCTGAATATCTTTTTTATTTGAAGGAAAAACATTAACCAAAATTTGTGTTCACATGACTTAGAGTTAATTACTTCATATATGTCAAAGGATCATTGGAATACTGTCTGCTTCCAACAAAACAAAGCCACCAACCTCAATTCTTAGATTGGCATGATGGCTCACTAACTACCAAATTGATGATTATTACCAAAGAAATTGACATCGAATTTTAATTTTGACAGATTTTTTCCTTCAGAATAACTGAGATAATAATTTTTGTGATGTATTTTGAATTATGATAAGTATCCTTATTCATTAAAAGAATCAGCACTTAAAAATGATAGCCAATTTGATATGTCATCAGCATATTTGAGCATATGTGATTGTCCCACTGGTTTTAGTGTAGATCAAAATTCTGTTTCAGTATGCAATATGAATTATGCATTAAATCCTGGAAAATTAAAAAAAATATTTCATCACAATATATAAATAAGTATTTTGAAGGGTTCCTCAAGCCTTAAATGATAGTGTGATTATCCTTTTTTCCATCTGTCATAGTCTAGAACGTATCATTCAAAGGCTAATCACAGAGAGACAATAACTTTTTTTTGACTCTAAAATTAACCCGGTACATTTATACCATAATTTGCTTAATTTGAAATTTCATAAATTTCTCACCATCAACATTTAACTAGTCATTGCATCATTGAGAGCATGTGTTTTTAACTTCAAAACAAACCAAAGCTTGGATTTAGTGCAAGATTCCAGATGAAGATGCCACTATTCCAGATTGTTTGTTCTCTGTATTTTAATTTTGAGGATATTGGATTTAATTTACTAACATATCCTACTTCTAGCTTTCTAACACAGCCAATAAATCAAGACCAGGATGTCAACCAACTCGCAGTCCTAAGACCTGGATGTCAGCCAACACCCGGTCCTTTCCAATTTCACTTTTTGCACAAGAAATGGCCAAATCTCAAAAGGAAAGAAAATAAAGACTTAATGAATCACAAAATTTTCAAAGCATGTCCTGACATGATAGATCTTTAGGAACTCCAAGTGCCACATCTGGACTGGGCTAATCCATCTTAGACCTTGCCAAAGCCATGTTATCGATTTCCCTCCAATCAAAAAGTTCCTGAAATCCCCACTCCAGATGAAGAGCTCAAATTGAAAACTTCCTCAAATTCAAGGAGGAAGCAATCTTTCAACAAATCAAGGAATATTTTGAAGGTTTGGGAAGCAAGGAGGAGGAAGTAGGTGACATTGAGAGGAGCTATATCATCAAACATAATTTAAGAAAAAGTGTATCTTTACCAACCCCCCAAAAATACAGCCTCAGCTCCCATTTCATCAATTAATCTAGCTCTTATGGTTCCCAATGGCTTTCCTATAGCCATGCTTTGGTTGAAAAATCTGTATTTCCCTGTTGCACCTACCATTGGGACCAAAATTTCTCATCAACCTGGAGCTCATGTATGAATGCAGCTATTTTGGAGACATGGAGTATTTGAAAAATTGATGAAGGAACTTTATCATATAATATTGAGGAAAAATGGAATACTGTCTCAAACAGTTTATCAATTCTAACCAGGTGGTTCAACCCTAAGAAGCCCATATGGAAAAAAAATTGAGAGTTGAACCCTGATATGGGGCTGCAACAGGGATCCAGAAGCAGAGGAGAAATAAAGATTAAAAAGTATTTTTAATCACTTCTTGAATAATTCTCCCCTTCATTCAATGAGCCCTTAGATATTTTCATTCTATCTCATAGCATGAGAAAAAAACCTTACATCAAGAGGTAGCCTTCAAGCTTCTCATAAAGGATCATCCAGTAATTGCTGCAGTATTTCTTTCAGATGGTAGTGTGTCTTATTCTGAAGATCAAAGTAACCTTCAGGGTAGCAGCTCTTCTTCATTGAGGTCTCAAACACTTGTTGAGCTCCATTATATTCTTTATGAAGCTTATTTACAACTGGCTCTCACCCTAAGGGAAAAATGAGATTGGAGACAAAATATAAATCAACTCAAAGCAAATCCACCCCTCTTTCTCTCCACAAAAAAGTTTTGGAAGATTATCCCAAAAATATCTAGAAGCTGGGTTACTGAAGAAGAAATATGAACATCAAGTAAAGCTGAACATATTTCCCTGTATTTTCAAGATGATGTTGTTTTGGGGCCAATACTCCAAGCTTTGAAGGATTTCACAGCTAAGCCATAGTATTATTTTAATAAATGAATCTCTCATTTTGTGGTATTAAGATTTTGGAAAACTTGTGTATTATTGTGGATTTAAGCACTTGAACCAATAAAAGAGGAGCTTTTTTCACTTCTTTTGTATCTCTCACCTATTTCCTTATTTTTGACTTTTCGGGATTCTTGGTAACCAAATATTCATCATATTCCTACTATCCAAATGTGGATTGAAATTTTGATTTTGAAAAATATCCAGCAAATTGACATTATAGTATCTCCAAGACTCATTTTATATACCATAGCTTTTCTTCTTGTAAATTCAGAATCTTTCTATTGATAGTGGACTTTAATTTCAACTTTGTTTATTTCAAATGATAATAACCCTCCATTTTGAAGTAAATAAAAATCACAGGGTTCCATATGACCAAGGAATTTGAGTCACTCAAAGAATGCTTATCTCTATTAAGAACCTTCAACGTTGTTCTTTTAATGACTATCACTTTAAATACCAATTATATTTCATTAATTTTCAATGAAAAGGAAACCAATAATCTCACCTTTTCAGATACTAAGCTCATAGCCTTTCATGTCATGACTTTGATACCCCTCATGAGTATGATGCTAACCAAAATAAAGAAAATTGCAATCAGCTTTGAATGAATACCAAAAGATTCATTTTAAATGGAAATTTCAAAGAAGCCAAATAATTCAAATAGATCAAATAGCTAATTTTTCTGAAGTATTTAGTTTTTTTTTGTGCATATAAATCACCAATGGGGATTTCTAATGATACAAATATAATTTTGTAGGAAATTTAAATGTCCGATTAGTAGATTTTTCCCTATCCCAATTCCTTCAATTCTTAGTTACTCCATTGCTCAGACTAGAAAATGAAGAATGTTTTCTACAATGAATAGACTAATATTACTTCCAATTGTGAGTATTAACCATTGGGATTATCACTTTTGGTAATTAATAAATAGAGCATAGCTTTCTTTTATGAAATAAAATGACAAATCTGTCATGAACAATTCCTAATACTGATTCTATTTTAATTTTTCCATATACATATATATATTTGTAAAGTTATGAGCTATATTATTTTTATTAACCCTGAAGGAAAGTGTCTAAGATATATAATTTCTTTCCTTGCACCACAAAGACCCTCTGTAAATAAGTGAGTCCAAAACATTAGCTACAGCCACAAAAGAACGAGCCCAAATCTTAGAGCTTATACCTTATTTTTGTTAAAATAATGCGAATTTTTTGAAGCTATGAAATTGTTTAAGGTATAATTGTGGGCTTAGTCTTAGTTCTATTATTCATATAATAACAGAGAATCAAGTATCTCAAATTATGAATAGAAATCTGACAAGTATATGCCACATGACTGCCCAAATTTGATATTTATTCACAAGTTCAGTTTCAAAATGATATCTATTCTATTGGTTCTTTGGATATATAATCAAATTTAGTGAAATATGCAATTTGAAATTTAAAGTGCTTATAATGTGAATAGATGCAGATTTACTGTCAAAAATGATAACAACTGTTTATAAAAACTCTTCATAGATCCCCTTTTTATGAAACTCAAACTGAGTTTTACCACCCTATCTCTTTTTGGAGATTGATAAACTTTTCATAATCGTGATGAAAAATTCATCAATATCGCAAGGGAAACATATTCTTTAGAAAATATTTCAGAATGACGTCTTACTCTCTATGAAAATAATGAAAATGTTTTTAGAAATCCAAACATAAATTGACACATAATTTCAACTATATGCTTATTATATTGAGGGAAATTTCTCATTAATTCCACTTTTTCCAAAGACCTAGGGAATACATCTTTGAGAAATGTTTTGCATTTTTTTTGATAATTTCACCAAATTTGTCAGCTCATAAGAAGTAATTGACAATATGAATATAAATGTGAGCTTCATTATGCACTTTCCTAACAGATAAACCTTTAAATTGTGTCAAAAAATCCATAATACTCATAAACCAACACAGAATTGATTTTATATAAATTTTTATGAATCAAACAATGCATAGCTTTTCGAAAATTCGTCGAATTTTAAGGGTCATCGAATATTCAATATCGAATTTCTGTCATGACCGAATATTCAGAATCGAATTTCACCTACCTTCGAATATTCAAAATCGAATGTTCAAATATTCGAATATTCGGAAGTGAATTTTGAATTTTCATGGATACCTTCATTTATATAAAATTAACCCTTTTGGGCCTTTGGTAAAACCACAAAAACCCATTGGCCCTTAAGTTTTCTTGCCACAAATTATTAAATACACATAAAAAAACACTATGGGCTCCTTGTTTATGAAATAAATGGAATTCTTATTCCATAACACAATTTATGGTATTTTTAATTCCCTTCAAGCCATTAATTTTATGTATGCATTTTTTATTCCATTAATTTCATTTATATTATTGATGATACCATTAATATTACTTATGAAATTGTTGAGGCTATTCATACCATTTTCATGGCATTTTTCATGAAATTCATGTGATTTATGGCATTTTAACAATCATTCAACCCAAGAAGTTTCAAAAAAATATAGGGGTCTTGTTTTTGATTCTTAAGATTGAATGGATTTTTTAAAAATAATGATGATTATTTATTTCAAAAATAGAATTCGAACAGAAAGGATCATTTATTTCAAAAATGTAATTCAAACAGAAAGGATTTTTAATTTCAAAAATAGAATTCAAACAGGAAGTATTATTTATTTTAAAAATAGAATTGTGATTTTTGGTCAGAAAACACTTATATCACTTTAATTTTAATTAGAGAAATTGCTAAATAATAATGTTCTGATTAATAGATTGAATCTAAAATCACTATAATAATAAGAAAAAATATTTTAATTGGCATAATTCTCAGATTTATTAAATTTTTTGATTTCAAGAGAAATTCATTTAACGAGTAAAAATAATAAATGGAATTAATGAAGATTATCATACCAAGCATACATACTTTCATAAATTCCATTATTTAACCAAGAACGTAAACAAATATTTGCCTCCACAGAATCACAGGAAAGTGATGTGCGTTTGTTAGTAATCAAGTTTCCAGCTTCTGAAAATACACGCTCACTAGGTGCTGAGGTTGCAGGTATTCCAAGGTAGTCTCTTGCAATTTTGGATAATATTGGAAACCTATTTTCGTGGCTCTTCCACCATTCAAGAATACATATTGAATAATGTGGTGAATCAGTTTGTAAATATTCAAGAATCTCATTAGTTTTATTTTTTCGTTGGGACATTCGTTCTTCAAAAGGATGCAATTGCTTCAGATTAGTTGGAACTGTTTCAGAAACCTGAGGTTCTTGTGGAAAGTTGATTGTGTATGCAGAAGAATATTCAGCATATACTTCTTTGAGATGTTTGAGTGCTTCGTCCTTATATCTTATTGGATTGGAATCACTGTTTCTTTCATCTTCTTGCAACAAATCATGCTGAGTAAACCATGTAAGCTTGAATCGTGGGTCAAGAATCAAGCACATAGCACAGGAATTTGATCTAATATTGTAATAACTTTCAAGCTTCGAATATGCTTGATCAGCTGCATCGTAAAGTTGGGATTCCCTTGAGACTTCATTTTTTGTTTTTTGACATGTTTCAAGGAGTAGTTGGTACCAAGGCATTACTAACCCAAGTGAGGGATAAGAATCACCTTGAACTTCATCGGTTGCAGTGGCAAAGACCTTTAGAAATTCTGATATTTGTTGAAAAAATGTCCAGTCCTCTTCCAAAATTACATCCTGAATAGTTAGAAAGGAATGAAGTGAGATTTATTATGCAGAAAAATAATCAACTAGGCAGACGTACAAGGCGTATATCATTATGAATGTCTGCTTTTTCTATTGCCTGGGAAATTGTTTTCTGTTTCTTGCTGCTAAATGTTTTTTGGCTTGAATTTTTAAAGTGATTTGTTTTTTGCTTTGATGTTTGAGACTTATTGTACTCATAAATAAAATCATCAAAAGAGCTCTTCTGCTTTAATGCTGAACAAAGCATTGAATATGTTGAGTTCCATCTGGTGGAATTGTCAGCCATTGGCCGGTTTGGTGGCTCTTTATTTTTTTCACAAATGCTTTTGAAGTGTTCCCATGAGGTGTTTGATCGACGTATTAAGTGAACCACCTTCTTAACCTTATCAATTGATCCATCAAGCTCCTTTAAAGAATCCTTTGCAGCTAAATTAAGAATATGTGCAAAACATCGAATGTGTGAGTCAAAACCTTTCAGCAAATTATTTTTAACAGCAAGGTCCATAAATGTAGTATTTGAGGAAGCATTATCCAATGTTATGGCCATGATTCGATTACCAATGGATGAGATATCCAAACTATAAAAATCATTTGACAAATTGGACAAATCGCTTTCAGTTTCTGAAGATGAATCACTTGAGGTATCTATTTCAATTGCATCACGCTTTGATCCCCTTGGCTTTTGAGAGTGTTCAATAAAGAAATCATTAAGCATATCCACGATTTTTGTGTATATGTTTTTACCAGTATGAGCTTCTGTGAACTTGGAAAATCCAATGGTTGCAGTGATCGGTTTCCAATCAGATGATATGTAATGAGCTGTGAGAGTAATATACGACATTCCACCTGGACCAGACCAAATGTCAGTAGAAAATGAGAACCGTGGTGCTTGTGAATTGATAAAGGCAAATATATGTTCTTTATCATTCAGAAACTTTTGCTTGATCCGTTTGGAAATTGTGGTTTCAGAAATTAAGTTAATGTCCTTGTTGAGGGTGTGAATAAGCTTTTGAAATGATTTTGATTTAACTAATGCATATGATTGTTGATCTTGAATTATGAAGCTGACAAGATTATCAGTGAAATTATTCTGTAAGTGGACATTCATACTTTTTATTATGCTGCTTCCATGTGAGTTTGATAAGTTACTTTGTCCTTCAGTGTTCTTTTCGGCAATTGCTTGAGCCCATAGTTCCTTATGAAATGCTTTCAAATGAGATACCAGGTTTTGCTTGGTTCCTTCATGTCGCTTAATTTTCTTTGAGCATCCATCGACTAGGCATAACTGGTATCCATTCTTTGCTTGGGAAAAATAACATTGTGCGATCTGACTTTGGTTTACTTTGGAGTTTGAAGAGGGATTTTTTGTGCAAGACCATGAAATTTGACTGGCTGATTCATTGGGATTTATTAGGGAGCTTATTTGACTCATATTAAGAATTAGATAAAGATTTATTAGGTCAAATGAATGTTAATTTGAAGAGAGTGGATCAAAAACGGATTCAACATGCCCAAGCCATATGAAATAATTATGGTTAGGATGTATTTAATGTGGAAACATATTCATTATGCATAAATTTGCATGAAATTTAACAAATCACTATCAGACTTGATTAATTTCATAATCATTCACTCATTTTTTATTATTTATTTTTTGATTACTTATTAATTTATATAAATAAAGCAAAAATACAAAACAAATGAATAAAAATCAAATAAAAGATCATAAAAATAATGAATGTCATTAATTGTCATTAATTATAATTAATTTTAAGTCATTATCACTAATGGTCATTAATTATAATTAATTTTCATTAATTCTCATTAATTATATTTTAATTATTATTTATAATTAATGAAAAACAATGAAAATTAATTAATATTAACTATAAATAATGGCAATTAATGATAATTAATTAAAATTGATTTAATGATAAGATAATAATAATTAATTAAAATTAATTAAAATTAATTAAAATTAATTAAAATTAATTATAATTAATAATAGTTAATTAAAATTAATTATAATTAAATTATAATTAATAAAAATCAAATAAAATTAATTATAAAATGGGAATTAATTATAATATACTTAATGAAAATTAATGAAAATTAATCAAAATTACTGATAATGAATTAAAATTAATTATAACTAATGACATTTAATGATAATTAATTAAAATGAATTATATTTTCATTAATTATCATTAATTTGCATTTTATAATTAATTTTGTTTAATTTTCATTAATTATATAATTAATAATAATTAATTTTATTTAATTATTATTAATTATAATTAATTTTAATTAATCTTAATTAATTATCAATAATTATAATTAGTTTTAATTAATTATTATTAATTATAATTAATTTTTAATTAATTATTATTAATTATAATTAATTTTAATTAATTATCATTAATTATAATTAATTTTAAGTAATTTTAATTAATCTTAATTAATTATCACTAATTATAATTAATTTCAATTAATTATCATTAAATTAATTATAATTAATTTTAATTAATTATCATTAACTCTCATGAATTTTAGTTAATTTGAATTAATTTTCATTATAAATTAATGATAATTAATTAAACTTAGTTATAATTAATTTTCATTAAATTGATTAATCAATGACATTTAATGATAATTAAATAAAATTAATTAAAATTCATTATAATTAATTATAATTAATAATAATAATTATTAGTTTTAATTAATTATAATTAATTTTAATTAATAATTAATTGATAATTAATTATAATTAATTAAAACTAATTAGAATTAATTAGAATTATAATTTCTTTTAAATTAATTTTAATTTTGATTATAATTAATTTTAATTAATTATAATTAATGAAAATTATTCAAAATTAATTATAAATAATTATAATTAGTTTCAATTAATTATAATTAATAATTAATTAATAAAAAATTATAGTTAATCTTAATTATTTATATTTAATTATAATTACTTTTAATTATAATCAATTCTAATTACAATTTACTATAATTAATTATATAATTAATTTTAATTAATTATAAATAATTTTCATGAATTAATGACAGTCATTAATTGTCATTCATTATGATTAATTTCAATTCATTATCTTTAATGGTCATTAATTATAATTAATTTTCATTAATTCTCATTAATTATATTTTAATTATTATTTATAATTAATGAAAATTAATTAAAATTAACTATAAATACTGGCAATTAATGATAATTAATTAGAATTTATTTAATGATAAGATAATAATAATTAATTAAAATTAATTAAAATTAATTAAAATTAATCAAAATTAATTAAAATTAATTATAATTAATAATAGTTAATTAAAATTAATTATAATTAAAATATAATTAATAATAATCAAATAAAATTAGTTATAAAATGAGAATTAATTATAATATACTTAATGAAAATGAATGAAAATTAATTAAAATTACTGATAATGAATTAAAATTAATTATAGCTAATGACATTTAATGATAATTAATTAAAATGAATTATATTTTCATTAATTATCATTAATTTTCATTTTATAATTAATTTTGTTTAATTTTCATTAATTATATAATTAATAATAATTAATTTTATTTAATTATTATTAATTATAATTAATTTTAATTAATCTTAATTAATTATCAATAATTATAATTAGTTTTAATTAATTATTATTAATTATAATTAATTTTAATTAATTATTATTAATTATAATTAATTTTAATTAATTATCATTAATTATAATTAATTTTAAGTAATTTTAATTAATCTTAATTAATTATCACTAATTATAATTAATTTCAATTAATTATCATTAAATTAATTATAATTAATTTTAATTAATTATCATTAACTCTCATGAATTTTAGTTAATTTGAATTAATTTTCATTATAAATTAATGATAATTAATTAAACTTAGTTATAATTAATTTTCATTAAATTGATTAATCAATGACATTTAATGATAATTAAATAAAATTAATTAAAATACATTATAATTAATTATAATTAATAATAATAATTATTAGTTTTAATTAATTATAATTAATTTTAATTAATAATTAATTGATAATTAATTATAATTAATTAAAACTAATTAGAATTAATTAGAATTATAATTTCTTTTAAATTAATTTTAATTTTGATTATAATTAATTTTAATTAATTATAATTAATTTCCTACATTTAATATTAATTATAATTAATGAAAATTATTCAAAATTAATTATAAATAATTATAATTAGTTTCAATTAATTATAATTAATAATTAATTAATAAAAAATTATAGTTAATCTTAATTATTTATATTTAATTATAATTACTTTTAATTATAATTAATTCTAATTATAATTTACTTTAATTAATTATATAATTAATTTTAATTAATTATAAATAATTTTCATGAATTAATGACAGTCATTAATTGTCATTCATTATGATTAATTTCAATTCATTATCTTTAATGGTCATTAATTATAATTAATTTTCATTAATTCTCATTAATTATATTTTAATTATTATTTATAATTAATGAAAATTAATTAAAATTAACTATAAATACTGGCAATTAATGATAATTAATTAAAATTTATTTAATGATAAGATAATAATAATTAATTAAAATTAATTAAAATTAATCAAAATTAATTAAAATTAATTATAATTAATAATAGTTAATTAAAATTAATTATAATTAAAATATAATTAATAATAATCAAATAAAATTAGTTATAAAATGAGAATTAATTATAATATACTTAATGAAAATGAATGAAAATTAATTAAAATTACTGATAATGAATTAAAATTAATTATAGCTAATGACATTTAATGATAATTAATTAAAATGAATTATATTTTCATTAATTATCATTAATTTTCATTTTATAATTAATTTTGTTTAATTTTCATTTATTATATAATTAATAATAATTAATTTTATTTAATTATTATTAATTATAATTAATTTTAATTAATTAAAATTAATTATCATTAATTATAATTCATAATAATTAATTTTAATTGACTGACACTCAAGAGTCAAGACGGTGTTTGTGTGAGACTGACTGTGTGTGTTTTAGAGTAGTAAATTGCTAAGATTAATTAAAATTTAAAATCTTTAAATTATTTCCTTAAATTTTAAAAAACTTTTACAAGAACTCATTTCAATTTACGCTCATCAACCTCAGCTTCAATAATCTAAACCTCCTTGATCGATTATGGTAATCTTACCAAACAAATCAATTCAACTTAATCATCACTCTTAGCTGGTTAGTATCATTAATCATTAACTTAATGATTTCGATAGATCAACTAACTCATTAACTTACTCTTGCTTTTAATTCTTAATCTAAAATAAATAAATAATCTAATAGAATTTAAATTTAAATTAAAATCTAATCAAAATCGTGATCGATCCAATTAATTCTATCTCATTGGATTTTTTTTAATATTTGATTTTGATTGATTGATCACTGATACTGATCAATGATACTGATCACTGATACCAATCGATGATCTTGAATCTTTAATCTTTTAGAATGTATGTAAACTCATTATGAATTTCAATTAAAAAAAAATCAAAAAAGTTAGATAACTGACAAGAATTAATTTGAATTTTAATTAATCTCGATTGATTGATTGTCACTTTAATCTAATCCTCTCTCTCATTTCTCATCTTGAATCAGAAATCGAAATTAATTAAAAATTAAAACCTATCAATCTTCATCTGATTCATCTAAATCATTCATCTTCACTCATCAAAGTACTCATTACTCTTTCAATTAAATCATCATTCATCTCCACACTATCCTTATTAAAATCCTTCTAATTTACTTATAAATCTCAAAAATTCATCTCAACTTGAAAAAAAAAAAGACTTTCATCTATCTCTATCGATCTATCTATACCACCACCACCACCGTCGACCGGCCACTACCACCACCACCACCCCCACCGTCGACCGGCCACTACCACCACGCCCACCGTCGACCGGCCACTACCACCACCAACACCGTCAACCGGCCACTACCATCACCACCACCGTCGACCGGCCACTACCACCACCACCACCCCCACCGTCGACCGGCCACTACCACCACCACCGCCGGCCGACTACCACCACGCCCACCGTCGACCGGCCACTACCACCACCAACACCGTCAACCGGCCACTACCATCACCACCGCCGGCCAACTACAACCATCACCACCGTCGACCAGCCACTACCACCACCAACACTGTTGACCGGCCACTACCATCACCAGTGCCGACCAACTACCACCACCACCATCGTCAACCCGCCACTACCACCAGCGCCGGCCGACTACCACTACCACCACCACCACCGTTGACAGCACCGCCGGCCAACTACAACCACCAACACCATCGACCGGCCACTACCACCACCACCACCCCCACTGTCGACTGGCCACTACCACCACCACCGCCGGCCGACTACAACCACCAACACCTTCGACCGGCCACTACCACTACCACCACCACCACTGTTGACAGCACCGCCGGCCGACTACAACCACCAACACCGTCAACTGGCCACTACCACCACCACCGCCGGCCAACTACAACCATCACCACCGTCAACCGGCCACTACCACCACCAACACCGTCAACCGGCCACTACCACCACCACCACCAATGCCGGCCGACTACCACCACCACCGTCGACTGGCCACTACAACCACCACCACTACCACTACTGCCTCCCCCTCCACCCATCCACCATCACCACCACGGCCAACCGGCCACCTCCACCCCCATCTGTTATTAGTGAGGCCACACCACCTCCTCCACCGCTGCAACAACATATATGACTAATTCTTTTTTTTTTTTGCAATTTAGGGGAGGAATTATTTTTTTGTAATAAATTATATCTGCAATAATGACATCACCTTCAAACAACCAACTCCCCCTTTCTTTAGCCATTTCTTATCAATCATCTGATCATTTGACTGTTGGGACTCAACCAAATGACCAGATGATTGTTAATAAGCTCAATGTGCCCAATTTCTCTTTAGTTACTCATGATGTGAAGCCTGTTGGGACTCAACCTCACAATCAGAATAATAAAACAGAAGAGAATTCTCTTAATCATAATCACTCAAATACCAGACAACAAAGAAGAATGCTTTCTTATATGAACCAAACAGCAGGCCAGCTTGGCCTTTACAATCCCAACTTCTCCATAATTACGCTAGACAAGAAGAACAATGAGAATGCCTCCTGGTTAAAGCTTCCTCCACACAAGCTTCTGCCCAGACCCTATGTACTTATCAATAGACATAGCAAGCCTTATTTACCCATTTTCATGTATCAAATTCACCCATTCAGCAGTCCAACACCAGTCTTCCATAAACTTCAAAAATTGATCATAACATTAAATAAGCTTGCAAAGAACCGTCAAAATATCACCACTAACTCTGATATGCTTGATGGCATTATGAAAGGAATAGGATTTCGTCAGGGTTCTGATTCTGGTAAATCTGCTGGGGTTTATGCAAGGAAAGCAGGCTTGACTAAAAAAACAATTGATGAAGATAATGAGCAATGGTCAACACTTCAAGAATTTGATGAATTCATTCACTCCCGAATTCAAGGTTTTTCACATAATGCACTTAAAGACAATCAAGAAATCATGAATGCAGCCAATTTGCCAAACTTCAGCCAACTTGAATGGCATTCCAACAAATCACCGAATTTCAAAACTTATTCAAATGTTATAGTTACTTTCAATGGCTTCCACAATAAACCACATACTGATAATAAGGACGTCAATTCATGGACATATGGTATATTCTCTTTTATCAATAAAAACGATTTCATTCCAATTCCTACAGATTTCACACCCTCTGGGCATGGATTATCATTTCCCAACCACAAATTCATTTTTGATTTTTCAAAAAAAGAAGGCATTGTTGAAATACTGTGGAAAACATCTGAACTTCTTCATCAAACAACCAAGCCAGCAAAAGAATTGCTTGAACACCAATCCATCACACACTTTGGTTGTTCTTTTCAAATAAACAAGAAATTATTTCTCACAGGACAAAAATTCAAACAACTCAGCTCTGAAGAAATTGAAACAAAAGTCAACGGTCAAATCATGCGGAATGAACAGGATAACAAAAGATTACGTAAAAATTAGAAATTATAAATATTTTAGATTATATATATTGACACATTTGATAATTGAAAATGTATTACAAATATTAGTCTTCAGATAATTCTCTTTGAAAATAAATCATTTATTCCTGAACCAATCTAAAGTGTAGGGCTTGACTATTTCATGCATATTCAAATCGCCATTTTCATCATCTTGTTGTGTGATATTTTGGAGCTGGGGGGGGGGTCATTATCCTCATATAAATCACTCCATTGGTCACCTACTTGTGCTAATAGATTATGCAATATAACACAGGTTACCACCCGCTGTACAAATAATTGTACCTCTTTCACATTATGCATTTGATTTCACATAATAACCATTATTTCAAGCCTGGTTATTCAGTTTTATTGTCTTCACTTCATTTCAATTACCTTCAATTTATTGAAATTCATTTGAATTAATTGAAATCATTTTTAAATACTCATATTAATCTGGGTTATTGGTCAACCCATGTAAGTAATTTGGCAAAAACATTTAATCCCTTATGTGGATTTGCCATAAATTGCCAAAATTATGCAATTATTTAGTAACAAAAATAAGGTTTGTGTTCTAGTTGAAGTTAAGCTAAAGAATACAACAGTTGGTAAAAGCCCAATTTCTGGCATTGTTGGTTCCATAAATTGCATAAATGGAATGATTTATGCCAGCAATAGGATAAGTGCCATTGTTGATGCCATAAATATTTTTTGAATACCATTTATGGCATGGTTATTCTGTGGCTGATGCCATAAATATTTCACTTCTTTTAATTAATGAATTATATTCATAAATCATTTTTTCATCCAAAATTCGAGATTTTCGTTTCGAATTTCAGTTTGGAGGTTGAAAAATTCGAATGGATCATTTTTTCATAATTTTTTATTCGAATTTTTGGGTTTTAATTTGGTGGGCCAAAAATTCGAATTCGAAGACGAATTTTTCGAATAGTGAAAATCGAATTTTTCGAATAGCTATGCATTGGAATCAAATAATAATATGCTAAACAGCCTGAATATTTTTTTCTCCTCATTTCACAATAAAATTAACTATACTTCATAAAGTAAAAGTAATTGTTTTGAAATCTCAGACCAAAATATCATTAGCTCCTGGCTCCAACAAATACTTTTATTCAAATGAATATTCTCAAATGCATGCACAAATTGTCAAATTTCTATATATTTCATTTTCATTAAATCTGTTTTTTGCCACTTTTCCTTGTATGAACCTGCTTAATTATCGATAATGATTTTACTCACAAATACACACAAAAAAAAGTGATTTGAAAGTACAAAAACAATAAGTAACCTGATATTGTTTGTACCTAAATATTTTTCATTTTCAGAAAGGATTTAAATTAAATTTGAGAGTAATTTAGATGGTATTAGTTTGGAAAGCTAATACTTCAAAAAGAAAATCCTTTATTCCAATTTCCTACACAATATAAAGTTCTTTTTGCATAAAAGGCTCAAAGCCTTGAGAAACACAAGTGTATTTTGCACCAGACAAACTGATATATCATGAATCGGGGAAGAAAATCATTTTTCATATTCTAAATGAAGGATGAATTCTTAATTTAATATATGGGTCCTTAATTTTTGCATGAAAATATAATTTGTGAACAAGCCTACTTTCTCCCCTATTATATAAATGAAATTTCCAATTTCAATGATAAATAGCGCTTAAAATGATTTATTTAATAGGACAACATGGCTTTCAAAATCATATAGCTTCAGAATATTCTATTAGGTGAATTAAAATGCATATTTATATTCTTAGCTCTATGATTTGAATTTATGAAATTTTTATTTCCATTCAAATAAAATGGTTCAGTATATCATATCTCTTATCTAAATTCTGTAAAAAATGAAAAGTTTCTATTTTCTAAACTTTCTTCCCATAAACTCAAAAAATTTAGGTTTTGCTTCAATCTAATCTAATCATTGAAGAATTCAAGGACATAACTTTCTCCTTCAGGTAAATTGTTCAAACTTTTCTTCCCAATTGCACATAATATTTGAATATAATTTCAAAGTAAAATAGATTCATTACTCTAACTTCACATGTTTAACACCTTAAATACATATATTAGATCATATATTTTAGAGTTCCTGTCTTGAAAGTTGGAGATTTAGGGATATTTCAATGCACTGAGTGTGCAAAGAAAGAATGCCACTATTGCAACAATATATAAAAAGGCATTGGAAGATCAGAAAGGGCACATAAAAATCGTGTCAAAACAAATCATACTGAGCCGAATTTGAGAGATCTTTGTGAGCTTGACTTCTTATGAAAATCAAAATCCACTTCAAAAGGGATTTTATGCACCATATTTTGCCTTCTTGACCTGAAAGTCTCACTAGGATAGCAGTATTTCATCTTTTAAGGAAGCCATCAAATCGCCAATTGATGTTTGACACACATCTTACTCCACATATATGGTGATTAATGTTTCTTAATAATATCCAATTCATTTCTCAATTCACATGAACATTAAATAAAAAACTTTTTCTTGATATTTTATCTGTAATACCTAAGCTCCAAAATAGGCAAAGACAACCATCTCAAAGTACATCACAGTATCTGTATGACATATCACATCAACAATGGAACAAAAAATACTTCCTATTTTCAATATTTCAGGAGTTCCAAACCCACAATTTCATTTTCATCATTCATCTACGTCAATATTACTAGTTCATTTTGCTCATGATAGCATTGAAGAAAATTTTAGTGATAAGCTATATAATAAAAAACTATAGCTAGGAAGATACACCTCAGCTCTTTGATGGAGAAGAAGTTTTATTTTAATCACCAAATACCAAAATCAGTTACGACTGTCTAGCAAATTCTTTTCATAAATCCAGCTTTGATAGAAAAGATTTTCTGTCCCAGTTCCTTTTCACTCTTGGAACCTGCAGTTTCTCCTTTGAATAACCCCCAAGAAATGATATCTCTGATACCCCAAAATTGTGTACAATAGTGTTGAAGAATTATGGACTCTATCAAGCTTGCAAAACTCCTATTTATGAGAAAGACTGGAATGAAGGCCATCTTATCCCAATCAAAACACTCACCCACAAGAGCTTGAAAGACTGGATTGCATTGAGGATAGTAACACCAACATTTGAAGACCAATTAACATCACCTAGTCTTTCTCAATCAAATTTATGGCTATCATATCAGGAAATTTGGAAAGCCCATCAGGATTATAGTGGGAAAAGATTTGCCCAACAGGAGGGAAATCTTGTATTTGGATTGGATGAATTCTCATGGGATCAAAAAAGGCTCCAAAAGTGTCTCAGTAGAAGAACTTCAAGAACTGTGGAATGTAATTCACTACCCCAAAACCTTAAAAAAACCAAATGGCTGTCCAATTAAGGCTGCACTCCTACTCCTTCTTGGTGATACAATTGCACTGCGTAAAATTGGTGGTTATGCATCTCATTCACCAAAAATATTCTTTTGTCAATGCAACCTTCAAAAAAAGGATATTAGAGATTTTGATACACTCTCATGGCCTTCAAAGTCCTTTTAAGAGAATCTTCCATGGCAAGACAAATGGAACTGTGTTTAAAACCTTTCTCAACAAAAGAATATTATGAAAGATAATGGTGCAAGATATTCCATATTACAAAAACTTCCTTATTGGAATAGAATATGGCCCATAGAAATTGATGTCTTGTACACATTTCTTGCAGGTCTTCTGAGGGATTTTGGAGCCACATACCTGGCAATTCTCCTGGAAGGAAAAGCAATTGAAAGAAAAAATAATCCGTTCATGGAAGACGAATTGAGTCAGCAAGAAAGTTATCAGAAACGGTATTCCCAGACAAAAAGGAAAAGGATGAGAGAAGAGCCTGTCAAAATGGAAAAAACAATATAAAAAAAGCAAAAGAAGGTACCACTGTATTAATCTCCACCACTCATAAGCCTTGAGCCCCCAAGACATTTGAATGAGGTATCCAAATGGCAATCCCAGAAAACCTTTCAAGAGAAATATCCAAAAGGTAAAGTAAAGAACAAAGTAATGGAAGATGAGACTTCAAACTTTGAGCCAGCTGAAGAGTTGAGATCATTTGAAAGAATGAAAGAAAAGATAATGCAGAAATTCTATGTCCCATTATGCCCCTCTGAGATATTATCTTCACAAAGCCCTACCCCCAGCACACACCAATCCATTCAAATGAAAAAATATAAGGAAAAGGGAAAGAAGTATCATCAGTATTGATTCCTGAAAGGGAAATCAAATCCATGTCTAAAACTACCCAAGTTATAATCTCATCTGGAAAACCATCATCTTCTCATAAAGAACAAGGTGACACAGAAAGGGAAGAAATGTCAAGAGCAAGCTTTGATATTTAAGGTTCCTCCAAGAATCATTCATACTTGAAACAGGGTGAATTATAAATTTTACCTAAAGAGCTACTGCTTTTCAGGCTGAGTCTAGGATAAAGGTGTATAATAGTAATTACAGCTTTAACTATGACTGTGACACAGATAAAATAGTTTTATAAAGAGTTTGATTCATAATAATAAATGGTTAAATTAAGATATTAAGGGCTTTACTATAATAGTATAGTGGTGGTGAGTGCTGCTGAAAGCCCTGGGTGCAGTCTTACCCGTTGTATTACTATGATAAGAACTACAATACTTAATTTTAAGTTATAACCTGTTTATCTTCCAGGAGTATAGCTGTTTTCGACAGTTGTACTATGTAGGAATTCAAGAGCAGGATGAGGAAACCTTTTCTGGCTGTGAAAAGGCCCCTTTTTATTCTAAAATGGGGCAGAAAGGCTTTTAGACCTTTCCACATAGAGGAAGTGAAAATTTTTTATTCCCAATTACTGGCTTGTGGTTTTCACAAAGCCTGTATAGCTTTTATTGGGCTCGGATGTGGTTTTGAAACCACATCTGGGCAGTTTTCACCAATACAGGATGAAAACTTTCATCTGGGGACCACATAGCATAATTCTGACGTGTATTACGCGTAGAATGATGTACAGAACCTGTATGGGACCCCATTATTGAATGAACTATGAGTTCTTTAAGTATAAACATGCTTCTTTGTCTGTTTGACAACTCATAATCATGGTTATGGGAAATTATCCCACTATAAGGCTGTATTGGCCAAACTGTGAAATTTTGAGCTTAGAACTGCCATAGATCTCTCAGTTTTTGCGATATCAAGCTCAAGCTGGTTCATTGAGTAGCCCTACATGTGCTTTACAAAATGGTTCCTCATTTAGTATGGTTATCATTAAATATGGCAAAGTTATTCCATGTACACATTTTCTTATACACATTTATGATTTATCCAAAAACTGTATGGAGCTTATTTGCTCCATATCTTTTGCTCTAGATGGGATATGGGAAAATGGATGGCACCATCAGATAGCCCCCATTTTTCTCTTTCCACAAAAATCCACTTTAGGTATCGCATGCTAAAACTGTAGAAGTTAGAGGAGAGGTGAATATTTTGTTCACCCTTATTTGGCCTGATTTTGGTCATAACTTCTGTTATACTGGTGCTAGCTCAGTTTGGGTAGCACTGACTTAGAGCTTCATTTTGAATACCAATGTGATGGGGTTAAGCCTCTTCATCTGTATTTCAGATGAGAGGTAAAAATTAAGGTTTATGCTCAGCAACAACTTTGGGAAGGAATAACTTTGTTATTCTTTTTCCTATGATGATGGAACTTGTATATTTTTAAAAGGGTGAGTTTCCTCTTTCTTTTGATACCTCTTGAGATGATTTGGCTCAGCTCCATCCTTTGGTGGTATCTTGGCTATACCATTGATTTATGCTATTTGGCTTTCATTCTTGTGCTCTGGTTTTGAGTCACGGGCTGACATACCCTCTATCTGAAAAAGGCTCATCACTGATGACACTGTTCAGTCCTCCTAGAGGCTCTGAATCTCCTTAGATGAAGGTTCCCATCTGGTATGGCATCTTCTGCCAACCCCTTGTCTTTGTCAGCTGTCTGGTTCATGAATCTGACTAAGTACTGTCTCTGATCCTTACCATTAAGTATGATCTTCCTGGCCTTGATGAATTTCTTCACTGGTCCAGGGGGATACTCCACTTCTACTATTTCTGGTGGTGTGGGGACCTTCTTCCTGGAGGGGAATTTATCCTCCTCTGTCTGGAAGTATGGCTTTACCAAGCTCACTGGAAAGACTGGGTGTTTCCTTGAAAATTATTCTGTGAGTCTGATTTCCACTGCATTTTTCCCTATCAATTTAATGATAGTGAAGGGCCCTACAAATTAGTCTTTCATTTTCTTAGGTCCTTTGAGATTATTAAAGTTCAGTGTAGACACTAACACTTGGTCCCCTTCTTTAAAGTCAGGTTCCGTGTGTGATTTGTCCCACCTTGGCTTATTATATTCTTTTGCCTCAGCTATTTATTCGGCAGCTGTGTCCCAAGCCCTCTTCCACATTTCATGGAAATCTTTGGCTGTGGGGTGGATGGTCAGAGGATTTTTCTTCAAGTGAGCCACAGGCAATAGGGGATTCCACCCTTTCTCTACCAGTGCAGGTGTTTTCCTGTGGTAGAGTTCTGACTTGTATTATAAGCCAGATGGACAGCTAGTAAAAGGATCACCCAGTCATGGGTGTATCCTTATTGGTCCTTTTATTCCATGCCATAGGCGCAGGATCTTCTAAGGATGTCCTCCATTTTCTGGATCATCCTTTCAGCTAATCCATCCGTTTTTGGATGGTAAGCTGTGGAAAATGCAAGCTTGGTTCCAAGCATGTCATACAAGTTTGTCCAAAATTCAGATATGAACTTTGCGTCCCTATCACTAATAATTATTTTTGGGACTCAACAGGTAGATATTATGTTGTTCCAAAATAACAGAGAAGTATCCATGGCTGTGTCCTCCTTGTGGAATGATAGGCACCTCATACTCCTGCTGAGCCTATTGACTATGATCAAGCAAGCATTTAAGTTTTCACTGCCTCCTGGGACAAGTCCTGTAACCCAGTCCATGTTGATGGTTTCCCATGGGTGCTTGGGTTCTTCTATGTGTTGAAGTAACCCATACTTCTTCCCATGTTTTCTATTTGCCTTTTGGAATCTTTCACAAGTGTTGATGTATTCACTCAACTCTTGTTCCCATTTGAGCCACCAAGCTGTGCTTGCTACCCTCTCCTTGGTTCTGTCTTCACTCATGTGTCCCATATAGGGGCAGTCATGACATTCTTGTAGGATCAAGTATATATGATCCCTGTCTACTATGGTGAGTGCACTAGTGTGCTTCTCTCTATGGTAGAGAAGGCTATCTATCTGGAAAGATTTGTTGTCCTTGTAGTCCCTCAACCAGGGTTCCTCTAACTGGGATTCCAGTTCTGGGCTCCTGTACTTTTGTTGAAGGAGTTGCAACAATATGCCACACTGTTTGTGTTTGGCATATGTCTCCATCACTGCATTGAAGAATTCATTATGCAGCTCTGAGGAGCTTATTCCCAATATGGGAGTTTTGGTTCCTCCTGAATCAGTGTTTCCACTGTCTGGGGTACCACTTTCTGGTGCCCATTCAGAAAATCTAAATTTTTTCTTCCTATCTATTTCCATGAAATGGATAGGGATCTTGGCTGCTACTTCAGGGTCATAAGCTGGGTTGCTTTTGACATTATCCAGTGGCCATCTGCATTGGTATGACTTTCACCTTCTGATATATGATGGTCATGTTCCCTCTATACTCTTGGATGCCTATTTGCCACCTCAACATGTGTCTATTGGTAGTCTTCATGTTTAGTAAATACTTCAAATACTGCACCCTCCAAATAGTAATGGAGTTTCTCCAGAGCCCAGACTAAGCATAGACATTCAGTCTGAGTGCCCCCATACCTGGCTTCTGAATATTTCAGTTGCCTAGAGATGTAACAAATTACTCCCTCCCTTGGTTCACCATCCACAAATTGTCTCTGGTGAAGGGCTGATCCTAAGCCTTGGCTACATGCTGCATCTATATATAACTTTAACGGTATTTTAAAGTCAGGTAAGATGAGCACAGGTGCATTTGTGAGTTCATGTTTGATCCTCTCATATGCATCCCTCCTTTCCTTGGTAACTTCAAAAACTACATCTTTTTAACATACCTTGTACAGACTACTAGTTATTTGGGCAATAATTTTGATGTGGTTTCTATAGTAGCTAGCAAGCCCAAGGAAATATTTCATCCCTTTGATGTTTCTTGGTACTGGCTTTTGCAGTACTACTGTTACTTTATTCTGGTCAATTGCCACACTAAGAGACTTTATGTCAAAGAGCTAGTAGCTCTTGTTGGCCAAAATTGCACTTTTTGAGTGAAATTTTCAGATTGATGGGTGTGCATTTACTGAGGACTCTGTCTATGTATTGCGCATGGTGTTCCTATGTCTCTAAGTATATAATTATGTCATCAATATACACTACCATCCAGCCTTCCAATATTTCATCTTGAAATATTGTATCCATCATCCTTTGGAAGTGGGCTGGTGCATTTTTGATTCCAAATGGCATCCTGGTGTACTCATATATGCCCATATGGCATATGATTCTGCGTAATTTCGTGGAGCTTGGTTCAACTCCATTCTGGTGAAAGCCTTTCATACAATCCATTTTGGTTATGTATTTGTCTTTCTTCAGTTTGTCTAAGGCATGAGGTATCCTAGGTATAGGGTACCTGTCAGCTTTTGTGTATTTATTCAGAGCTCTGAAATCTTCCCAGTAGTAATTTCCACTATTTCATTGTGTCCAATCTTTCTGATGAAATCCATGTCCAGGAGCTCATTGATATGTTTTTCAATTTCCTTCCTGGTTTCCAGACTTTCTTGGTATGGAGGTCTCCTGAGCATGGGTGGATAAGGTCTTTCCACATCCAGGTATAGTTCTATATTATGGCCTCTAATTTTGCCTAGGGGTTCTTCACCAATGGCAAATGATGGTCTGTTCTTTCTCAGAATCTTCAGTAAACTTAGTTTCTGTTTACTGGTGAGGGTAGTGCTAAACTTTCCCTCTCTGAATTCATTCACTAGTTCTTCCAGTGGATCCTGGCCAGATATTTGGTATATATCAAGTGAAAATTTCTTTTCCTTGTTTGTGCCAATGGCCATGTGCCTGTTTTTACTATTGTAAGTATCAATACCATACATCCTCTGGTAATCTGTTCCCAGTAAGAGCCCTTGGATGTGGGCCTCATCAAGCACTACAAACTCTAGGTTGAGTCTGATATTACCCTTCCTATGCGGTATAATTATCTCTTTGATCATTGTCCCAATGGAAGTCATCTTCCCTGAAGCACTTTTGAAGTTCTTTGCCTTGGTTGGTAAGAGCTTGTTTTCCCAATTTGGGAAGTGGTTTTCCAGATAATTTCTGGCCACTATGGAGCAGTGTGCCCCACTGTCAATGATCAATGGTTGTTGAGCATTGTCAATGCAAACAGTCATTTTTGTGGCTGTCCCATGTATGTCTGCCATTCGTTTGGTCAGTGTTACCAGGAATGTTTGTGCATCCTGTGTATGTTTGCACAAGTTTTTATTGGTGGTGCCTTGTGGCATTCCTGCTTCCACCTGTATCTCCTGGATTTCTAGTGGGGTTCCTCTTGGTATTCCACTAGAAATTCTTCTCTTGGGTCTTTCTCTTCATCTGATTGTTCTCGGATGGCATCTCCCTTAGAGTCTGATTCAGAATCCTCTGTTGGGGATTCCTCCTCTGGGACTTTCTCAATGGCATAGACTTTTTTCTTTTCCTTTGAACAGTTGTTGAAATAGTGGTCTGTTGAACCAAAATTGTGACAAAAAAATTTCTTCTTGGTCACTTCTTCCACCCTTTCCCTGGGCTTGTCTTTAAACTCCACCCTGAAAGGTTGATTATCTTTGAAACCACTGCTTTCATATGGGGTGTATTTACCTATATTATTTCTTTTCCTTACATCTTGTAAGATATTTGCAATGTCATCTAGAGTGAAATTTTGGTTTCATCTGCATTTCACTGCATGCTCTAGCTCCTCTGGCATTTGTGTCAGGAGTTTGTGATTCCTCATCTGAATTTTCATTTGACAATCAATGGCTTTAAGTCTTTTAGACTGTCTAAGACATCATTCATATGGATCTTTGTCCACTGAATACTTGTCATTTTGAAACAACATGGTCTTTTGCCATATCCAAGTACCATTTCTGTCATTTTGGATGATTTGACTCTTTTACCATGGCCAGTTTCTTCTTCCATGGATTTATTTCATTTCTGTGTACCAGATACTAGCATGTCCTTTGAATGCTGTATTAAGTCTAGCAGTGATCCAGTAGTCTGGTATTCTTAGTACATCAGTGAAGAGTCTATCAATATAATCTATGAGTTCCATATGATAATATTCTCCTGTTCCAGAAAATTTGGGCCAGCTTGAGGCCTCAAGAAGCTGTTTCAAGGCTTCCTTCTCTAAATAAGACATATTATCTCCATCCTAGTATTGTTATGGAGATCCTTCCTTATTCATGCACATGGCATCTGGTTTGATGTCATCTTGGTGATATGGATTATCCATAACATTTCCTTGTGGTTGGGTCTTGATGTTATGGTATACATTAAACAGTTTGTTTATGTCTTGATCCAGACAATCCCTGTCCCTTTTTCTGTGGTTTTATACTTCAAATACTAGATTCAGTCTTTTGTTTGTTTCTTCAGAGGCTTTGCTCAATTGAGCATGTCCTTCTTGAAGGGTTTTAACAATTCTGTCCATGGAGGCTGTCAATTTTTTCATCCTCTCATGGCTTGCTTCAAGTTCTGCAAACTGCTTTTGAGTTTTCTCAGCATATTTGGACATTTGTAACCACAGTTCATCACTGTTTAAGTTACTCTTAGGTATGACAAAATTATGTTCAATCTGAGTGGGGGTGTACTATTTCTATTAATGGAACTACTGATTATAAAGTTATGTACAACTACTTCTGGTTATTGTGCACTTCTTTCACCAAATCCAACAGCTTCTGGATCATTGGGTCTGACTCTCTCTTCCTTTGGCTGAAGGTGGTCTTGTTTTTGCCCTTGGCTCCTTGTCTTCTCCTGGAAACTTCCTGGGATTGGGAATAATGGTGACTCTTGCCCACTGATCTGTTGGTTTCTGAATGGTGTGAAGCCACTTGAGAGCTAATTTGGCCTGCTCCTTGTGATGCTGAAGGAATCTGAGTATGCCCTGTCTGGGTCAGCTGTTCTTCTATAGCTTGGATAGTGGCTTGATTCTCCCTTATCCTTTTTTCTCTCACCTCCAAGAGTCTGAACTGCCTGGTGGGATTCCAACCTTTTGTGATTACCATAAGGTCTCTGAAGTCTATCTCTTTGAGACATATCTTCTAGCAACTTTCTCCAAGTTCTGCCCAGTGGGATTCCAGGTTGAACCTATTGTTTTCCATGCTCCATTGGAATAAATCTTTGAGGAGTTGGTGGAGCTGAAGAACTTGATCCATATCTTTCCAGTACTCTGGTTTGTGGTTCCTGATGAATTGGAAAGTGAATGGCAGAGTGGGTATGATTTCCCTCAGTGTCTTGCCATCCACCACTGTGTCCAAGGTGTCCTCTTCCAGGTCTTCTGGTTCTGTACAAGCCTTCTCTGTCCTCTGGCTGGTTACTTTAGAAACCAAGGTCTCTGAGGTGTACAGGTGACATATCAGTGTTTGCAAGCAGTCAAAAACTTTATTTTCTTAGGGTATTTACCTTTTACTGTGCCTTTTACAAATTTGTTGTCTGCTGTTTTTGGCAATTTTCCTTTAGAGGTTACAGCTGGGTTAATTATGGTAATCATCCCTGTACAAGTTGTTAAGGTTGGTTTACCTTGTATTGAAGCAGAGTTTGGTGGTTTTCTATTCCTCTAAGTGGCAATGGGTGTCCACCTTTTGGCTGTTATGAGGCCTTCACTGTGCCTCTTTCCTTTTCCCTTGCTGCCCTCTGGTTCTGAGGGTGTCACTGGTGTGTTGGCCTGTGACTGGGTCTCTAGTGTAATGTAGTTTTCTTCCACTGAAATAAAACAGGAAAAGAGGGCTTAATGTCAGTTAAGATTTCTTAATATTCTGTTTGAACATCTAAGAACGGCCTCTGGGCTTTTATATCACTACAATATTCCCCTGTAGAATGACAGTGTAATTGAATTAACAATTACACATCAGAAATACAGTTTGTACACCAGTATCTCCCAGATTGACTTGTAATTAGCAAGTGTAATCTTAAAGGTGGTTATGTAATGGGTAATTGATATTAACAATACACCCAACCATGCCTCAACTGTTGGTTTGACAGTAAGAGGAGTCCTTTTTAATTAAAAAAAGAACTTTTATTAGTGGCTTTGAACTGTTTTTATATGTAAAACACACCAAAAATAAGGTTTTTGTGGTGATTAAATGATAATCAACCATGAAACAGAATAATTAAAACAGATAAAAGACAGTGGTATATAACATATACCATTAAAATATATATATAAGATATGGTTTTATATATTTTTTACATATTTGTGCCTAAAAAAAGATAAAAAAACATTGTTAGAATAAAGGAAATAAGAAAAAACTCACTTTTAAGGTCCAAAAGTAAAGAAAGACATGGCCAGGCCCCCAAAATGTCAGGCTGAGTCTATGATAAAGGTGTATAATAGTAATTAAAACTTTAACTATGACTGTGACAAGGATAAAATGGTTTTATAAAGAGTTTGATTTATTATAATAAATAGTTAAATTAAGATATTAAGGGCTTTAATATAATAGTATAGTGGTGGTGAGCACTTCTGAAAGCCCTGGGTGCAGTCTTACCAGTTAGATTACTATAATCAAAACTACAATACTTGATTTTAAGCTATAACCTGTTTATTTTCCAAGAGTATAACTGTTTTTGACAGTTGTACTACGTAGGAATTCAAGATCAGGATGAGGAAACATTTTCTGGCTGTGAAAAGGCCCCTTTTTATCCTAAAATGGGGTGAAAAGGCTTCTAGACCTTTCCACATAGAGGAAGTGAAAATTTTTCATTCCCAATCACTGGCTTGTGGTTTTCACAAAGCCTTTATAGCCTTTATTGGGCTCAGATGTGGTTTTGAAACCACATCTGGGCAGTTTTCACCAATACATGGTAAACATTTTCATCTGGGGACCACATAGCCTAATTCTGACGTGTATTACGCGTAGAATGCTGTGCAGAATCTGTATGGGACCCCATTATTGAATGAACTATGAGGCCTTTAAGTATAAACATGCTTCTTCATCTGTTTGACACCTCATAATCATGGTTATGGGATATTATCCCACTATAAGGCTGTATTGGCCAAACTGTGGTATTTTGAGCTTAGAACTGCCATAGCTTTGTCAGTTTTTGAGATATCAACCTCAAAGTTGGTTCATTGAGTAGCCCTACATGTGCTATACACAATGGTTCCTCATTTAGTATAGTTACCATTAAATATGGCAAATTGATGCCATGTACAAGTTTCCTTATACACATTTAGGATCTATCCAGAAACTGTATTGAGCTTGTTTGCTCCATATTGTTTGTTCTAGATGAGATATGGGAAAATGAATAGCCCATCAGATAGCCCTGATTGTTCTCTTTTCAAAAAGACCCCACTTTAGGTATTCCACGTTAAAGCTGTGGAAGTTAGATGAGAGGTGAATATTTTGTTCACCCTTATTTGGCCTGAATTTGGTCATAACTTCTGTAATACTGGTGTTAGCTCTGTCTGGGTAGTGCCATTGGGTAGCCCTGAGGTAGAGCTTCATTTTGAATACCCATTTTATGGGGTTAAGCCTCTTCCTCTGTATCTCAGATGAGAGGTGAAAATTAAGGTTTATGCTCAGCAACAACTTTGGGAGAAATAACTTTGTTATTCTTTTTCCTATGATTATGGAACTTGTATATTTGTAAAAGGGTTAGTTTCCTCTTTCTTTTGATACCTTTTGTGCTGATTTGGCTCAGCTCCATTTTTTGGTGGTATCTTGGCTATACCATTGATTTATGTTATTTGGCTTTCCTGCTTGTGCTCTGGTTTTGAGTCACAGGCTGACACACCCTCCCTCTAGAAAAGGCTCATCACTAATGAGACTGTTCAGTCCTCCTAGAGGCTGTGAATCTCCTTAGATGAAGGTTCCCATCTGGTATGGCATCTTCTGCCAACCACTTGTCTTTGTCAGCTGTCTGGTTGTTGAATCTGACTACATACTGTCTCTGATCCTTACCATTAAGTCTGATCTTCCTGTCCTTGATTATTTTCTCTACTGGTCCAGGGGAATCCTCTACTTCTACTATTTCTGGTGGTGTGGGGTTCTTCTTCCTTGAGGGGAATTTATCCTCCTCTGGAAGTGAAATGTTTTCATTCCCAATACTGGCTTGTGGTTTTCACAAAGCCTGTATAGCTCTTATTGGGCTCAGATGTGGTTGTAAAACCACATCTGGGCAGTTTTCACCAATAGAGGGTCAAAATGTTCATCTGGGGACCACATAGCCTAATTCTGACGTGTATTGCATGTAGAATGCTGTACAGAACCTGTATGGAACCCCAGTATTGAATGCAATACAAGGTATTTAAGTATAAGCATGCTTCTTTGTCTGTTTGACACCTCATAATTATGGTTATGGCATATTATCCCACTTTAAGGCTGTATTGGCCAAACTGTGGGATTTTGAGCTTAAAGCTGCCATAGCCTTGCCAGTTTCTGAGATATCAAGCTCAATGTTGGTTCATTGCATAGCCCTACATGTGCTTTACACAATTGTACCTCATTTAGTATGGTTATCATGAAATATGGCAAAGGTATGCCATGTACAAGGTTTCTGATACACATTTATGATTTATCCAAAACTGTATTGAGCTTGTTTGATCCATATCTTTTGTTCTAGATGAGATATGGAAAATGGATGGAACCATCAGAGAGCCCCTACTGTGCTCTTTCCAAAAAAAATCACTTCAGGTATCTAATGCTAAAACTGTAGAAGTTGGATGAGAGGTGCATATTTTGTTCACCCTTATTTGGCCTGATTTTGGTCATAACTTTGGTAATACTGGTGCTAGCTCAGCTTGGGTAGCCCTGACTTAGAGCGTCATTTTGAATACCCATTTGATGGGGTTAAGCCTCTTCATCTGTATTTCAGATGAGAGGTGAAAATTAAGGTTTATTCTCAGCAACAACCTGGGGAATGAATAGGCTTGTTATTCTTTGTCCTATGATGATGTAACTTGTATATTTGTAAAAGGGTGCATTTCCTCTTTCTTTTGATACCTTTTTAGCTGATTTGCCTTGTTTCCATGTTTTGGTGGTATCTTGGCTATAACATTGATTTATCTTATTTGGATGTCATCCTTGTGCTTGGGCTTTGAGTCACAGGCTGACATACCCTCCCTCTAAAAAAGGCTCATCACTTATGAGACTATTCAGTACTCCTAGAGGCCCTGAATCTCCTTAGATGAAGGTTCCCATCTGGTATGGCATCTTCTGCCAACCACTTGTCTTTGTCAGCTTTCTGGTTCTTGAATCTGACTATGTAGTGTCTCTGATCCTTACCATTAAGTCTGATCTTCCTGTCCTTGATGATTTTCTGCACTGGTCCAGGGGAATCATCTACTTCTACTATTTCTGGTGGTCTGGGGTTCTTCTTCCTGGAGGGGAATTCATCCTCCTCTGGAAGTGAAATTCTTTCATTCCCAATTACTGGCTTGTGGCTTTCACAAAGCCTTTATAGCTTTTATTGGGCTCAGATGTGGTTTTGAAACCACATCTGGGCAGTTTTCACCAATACAGGGTCAAAACTTTCATCTGGGGACCACATAGCCTAATTCTGATGTGTATTACGCATAGAATTCTGTACAGAACCTGTATGGGACCCCAGTATTCAATTAACTATGAGGTATTTAAGTTTAAACATGCTTCTTTCTCTGTTTGACACATCATAATCATGGTTATGGGATATTATCCCACTATAAGGCTGTACTGGCCAAACTGTGGGACTTTGAGCTTAAAGCTGCCATAGCCTTGCCAGTTTGTGAGATATCAAGCTCAATGTTGGTTCATTTAGTAGCCCTACATGTGCTGTACTCAATTGTACCTCATTTAGTATGGTTATCATGAAATATGGCAAAGGTATGCCATGTACAAGGTTTCTTATACACATTTATGATTTATCCAAAACTGTATGGAGCTTTTTTGATCCATATATTTTGTTCTAGATGAGATATGGAAAATGGATGGCACCATCAGAGAGCCCCTACTGTGCTCTTTCCAAAAAAAATCACTTCAGGTATCTAATGCTAAAACTGTAGAAGTTGGATGAGAGGTGCATATTTTGTTCACCCTTATTTGGCCTGATTTTACTCATCACTTCCGTAATACTGGTTCTAGCTCAGTTTGGGTAGTACCATTGGGTAGCCCTGACTTAGAGCTTCTCTTTGAATACCCATTTCATGGGATTAAGCCTCTTCCTCTGTATCTCAGATGAGAGGTGAAAATTAAGGTTTATGCTCAGCAACAACTTTGTTATTATTTGTCCTATGATGATAGAACTTGTATATTTGTAAAAGGGTGAGTTTCCACTTTTTCTTTATACCTTTTGAGCTGATTTGGCTCAGCTCCATGTTTTGGTGGTATCTTGGCTATACCAATGATTTATGTTATTTTCATGTCATTCTTGTGCTCTGAATTTGAGTCACAGTCTGACACAGCTTCAGAATTCTTTCTCAACAAAGATACTGGCTCAATCCTCACTTACTAGGCTACCAAAGATCTTTGATATGGAATCAGAAGGAAGCATGATGGCTAGTTCTCTTCACCATCAATTTTCCTCTTATTTTATTTCCTTATTGAGAGTGGGTTGAAACAAAAACACCATGTATAGAAAATCTTATTTTGGCTATCTCTAAGCTAATAGGAATAATAAATACAGTTACGGCTCCGACTTTATATAGTAGTCAAATATCAATCCTTGATAAATATAAAAGAGAATATAGAGAAGAGCTATTGTCGAATTGGGACTTCAATATTAAACCAAAACCAACTATAAATTCTGCACAAAATATGGCTGAAATTATTCCTCTTTTTGGTCCCCATCAGTTTATTCCTGTTGGTCTGGAGATCATTCTAACCACTTGCTCACATCAATAAAGGAAGACCAAAAGCCAAGTTAGTATATTTTGTAATCTTTGCATTACATGATAGATAAATAAGTTTAATCATTTTTTTCTAGAATAACTTGAAAAATCTTTCTTGATTGGATTTCTTGAAAGGGCTAATCTGTAAGACTTGGTAGAAATGTTTTCCTCAATATAGACCTCACCAGAAATTCCCAAAGAGAGCCTTCCTGATCTTTCCAAAATATCATATTCAAAATATGAATCCCCTTCTGTAGATAAAGTTTTCCTCACATCAGATAAAGTGGTATCTTTTTAGTCTTACTTTATTTCTAGAAGGAAATTAAAATCTTCAAGAAGTAATGTTCCAATGGAATGGTGTAATTTCAACTCAATAAAGCTCCAAAGAATAATATTTCAATCTTCACCAGAAATGTAGGAAACTCATATATTTCATTTATGCATAAAACATCAAATGTAGAAACACTTCAGTTTGGGAAGGTTACAGCAAGTTCAATGGAGGAAAATTCCAAAAAATACTACTTCCAAATCAAAGCTTTTTAAATCTTATTGAAAAAATACAGAAAAAGATCCATTCTTGTATTACAATCTTTTTAATGCTAATTTTGTGTACATGGAGCCTTTGGAGACACTTGTAATTGGAGAAGATCAAATTTTCAGGCAATTTGAAAATCTTTGATATGGAAAAAGCATCACAGGAATGACAAAAGATTTATTCTGCATTGTCAATATTATAATTTTCTAAGAAAACTCTCTCTATTATTTTGAAATTTTCAGTAAAACACACATAACTCACATGAACTATACCCCGGAAAATTCATTAAATAACTAAATTCAACATTGATTATTTTTCAAAAGTGAAAAGGGGTGAAGTCTTGAAACAAAAAATATATATTTTCAAAAATAATCCCTCAATTTCAAAAAATAATTTTCAAGTTATTCCGTAACATGTAGTTCATTATCAAAACAATTGAAAAAATAAATAATAGAGCTTTATTTTATGCAGAAGAAATCAGTTTCATCTTTAAATATGATCCAAAAAAGACTATCTCAATTTTAAAGCAAGGTCATAATTTCCTTTCAAGAAATCTACAGATTTTATTTTCCAAATTTTGAATATTATATTTATGTAGTTCACATTCTCATAAAAATATTGTGAAAGAAAAATGAAGAAAAAATAGGTATAGAACCATTTATTTGATCCTTTTGTTTCAAATGAAGATTTAATCCCTTGAATTTCCTTCATAGAAAAGAAATAAAATTGAAATATTGACAATAGAGTCATTAAAGAGATAATCTACCTGCAATCAATAAAAATTAGGCATAAGATTATCTCATGTTTTCTTCCAATTTGGAAAGCATTAAATTCAGAATGGAAGGCTTATCTATAGTTGATTCTAATTCAATTTAAGGTTTCCTCAGTTTATAATTTATTAATAGTTCAAAGTTGACAAATGCAAAATTCAGATAGTTATATAAAAATTTGAGGGTACTCAATATGTAGCTGATTGAAATTTCTCCAAATTTACATAAAAACCAATTAGCTGTCTCCTGACTAAAATCCTTGATGTTGCAAAAATGTTTAAACGGAATCATTTCAATGAAAAAGTGGGAGTTTGAATTAATAAAGAATATAAAATATTTTTGATCTTTTGAATTTTTCTAAAAGTGTTATTTTCCAAAGAATTTGAGTTTTTCTGAAAAAATGACTTTTGGAAGATACTTGTAAGTCATCTTATAGTTATTTCCAATACCACTGGAATCAGAAATTTCTGAATTCAAGTCATGGATAAATATAGTCATATTGAGAATAATTAAAGTATATGCTCAAGAGAAATCTTTATAATTGATCTATCTTACTGAATTCATATTAAATCTTCCCATTCATTCTGAGAATGAGTTTTTCAAGATATTTTGAGAACTAATTTTTCAAAACATTTTTCAATTAATTTGTTTATCATTTCTTTTACATATGAATATATGTTTATATCTATCAAAGAATAAATATATCAAATATATATCAAGGTTTTTTATGAAAAATTGAAGCATAGCCTTTTTTTAATGAATCAAACTTTGGTAAACAATGTTCTAACCTTAAAGGTAGGTATTGAAAGTATGAATATACTTCCAAAGTAGTTTTTGAATTTTAACTAATATAAATAATTTTTTTAAAAAAATAAGCATATATAAAATAAGTAAATCCTGATATAATTCATTGTTTTATTTAAAACAATAATCAGATTAAGTTTAATTTAAAATTGTAATCATTATAATATGCATCAATTTCTTCTACTTTGTTCACAGTATCAAAAATTGATTTAAGGAATGAGATTCAATTTTATTGACTTCTATAGACAAACAGTATAGTGATTAATACATATAGAAGGAAATATATTAATAGAAGAGATCATAAGTACTTAAGTTTTCAATTGGAAAGATATGTTGTGTTTTAATCATTTTTGTACAAAATAACCCAAACATAATGACCAAAAACGTTTTAAATTGACATTTAAGAAGGACTTAAGCTCTCCCAAACACATTGAATCAATTCCTTCCTTAAAAAAATTAAACTCTCACATACAAAGAAAAGTTCATTACAAGACTTTTTAGCTATATATTGATAAATTAGCTCTTATATCACAGAAGAATTGGAATTTTAAAAGAGAATGATTATTTGAGTATATTTATCATACAGGAAATCTCAAAATGTTTCCAAACTCCCCTCTTTGGAAAATTCATGGGAGAATTTCCTCCCATATCGGTATAAAAAAGTGATTTTCTGCATATGATGAGCCAAGAAGCAGTATGTGACACTGTATTTGTAAAATGGTGTCTTCTGTTAGATTCTAATGAGAAAATTTTGGGGGAAATTTGAAAGGTTAAAAATAGAATTTATGTATTTTTGGTCTGTTGGAATCCATAAAATTAATATTTAATTTAATTTAGGGAAAGCAAGGAGATATAGAAATTTTTAGTGTTAGAGCCAAATTCTATTTAATAGAAGATTATAATGACAAGGAATTTTCGTAAGGATGAAAATGTTCAGTAATTTTGATTAATTAATTCACTTCAGTGACTTAAGCTGGAGTTTTGTGAGGGAAATAGTATTCAAGGATTCATCTGATTGGAAATGAGGCAAAGAGGAAACTGAGTAATAGTGACATAAGATTTAATATTTAGCTGAGAATAGCCTTAGCATAGAATTTTGTTCTCTATTTTTGTATTAAAGGAACTTAGTAGAAGGAGTTACTTTCAAGAACACTTAAATATAGAAAAACTGTCATTGATCTCCATGTAAGAAATCATCCAACCTTGAGAATACTGCTTAGAAGATGACCAAATAGAAATAGCAAGTTAGAACCCAGTATGAAGCATGATGAAAGCTGGGCTGGACCTGCTACCCCTTCAGGAAGGGATAGATTTTTTTCATGGTGATTGTAATTGAGCCTCCATAGGCTGATTCATCAAAAAGATATTTCTTCTCAGAAACATTTTTTCATGCATCTTATTAATCCCTATTTCTTGATATACATTTGAGTCATGTACTCATCCTGGAAATACAACATTAATTGAAGTAAAGAAATTATTTACATCACATACTTCCTTGACATAAATCGAGTAAAATAATGGAAAGCCATTATCAGTTTCACTAATACCCTTTATTGAAAGAAATGTTTTTTTATTATAGTGATTAGAAATCAAAAATTCAAACATACAGATTTTTAAAATACTGATAAAGTTTTTTATAATTATGGAGCCTTTGGGATGATTGAATATGATGACAATCAATAAAACTAAAATAGCCAGGAAATTCTCAATATTTAATAAATTGTGAGATATAAATCCTTTCTTTCTCAATTGTCCATGAGATTTATGTCTTCTTCCCCTTTAATAAGCACTAAATTACCCTTTGTCTATAACAAAAATTGCCCCATTTCTGATACCAAAAGAAATTTTCCAAAGCTTCTTAACCACTCCACCATCACCATTGCAGCCAAGTCTTCAAAGGGAAACTGCTATTTAAATTTCTGGCTCACATTTCTGATATTTAGAATCACTTTTAAGTACTAAATTCTTTCTAATAAGCAAAGAAAGAAATGAGCTGTATGATGTATGACATAGCTTCTTGAGCTTTCTATGGAGGAGAATTTCCAGATTATCCTTTTTCAAGATATAATCACAGAAAACAAAGCCCTGTGGCCTGAGGTATTTCTTTTGAGGAATTTTATGAAAAACACATATAAAATACTCAAGATCTTCATCAGATTCAATTTCAGTGACATGTGCTGAATGTGCTTCTGAGATATCATGTTTGAGTAGAGATCTTGATTATATCTTTGGCATTTCTTTATCTTGAAACTTGAATTGCTTCTTTTACTTATTTATTAGGTGTATATAAATAAAGTAAAAAAAGAAATATGATCAAACACTATGTGAAAGTGAACCTTCATTCAATCTTTTGGTAGAAAAACACTATTTGAAAGTGAACCTTCATTCAATCTTTTGGTAGAATAAGTTTCTATTAAGCAAGATTTATGGTTATAAGATTTTTAACAATACTTGGGATCTTGAGAAAATAATTAATGATTTAGGAACAAAAAACAGGTTCATGGTAACTTAAAATATCATAGCTAATGAGGTGTTGTATTTTGAAATAGAAAAAGATTTAATTCAGTGTTTTGAACCTGTGATTTGGAATATTTAAACCCCCATAATATTTGTTTTAGGTAAAGAGTAAAAATTCCCCTTATTTGGTATGTTTTGGTCATGTTTTATGAGCTCTCAAAATTACTTCCTAAGAATTTGGAATAATTCTAAATTAGAAGATAATATAAGACCTAAATTTGACTTCAGGTCATTTCATATTTCCAAAAGCTCCATTCAAAACAAAATTATTTAGGTCAATGTTTTTTATTTTGATTTCATGAGATAATTAAATATCCTCTAAACTGGATAAATTGGTGTGACTGGACACAGATATTGGATCAAAGGTGTGGTTGTTGGGAAAAAAAACTAATTTTGAAGATTCTGATACAAAATTACAGAATAAAAAAAAACAAAGTAAGAAATTTTTCAATAATACATTAAGTGCAGAGAAATATTTTTTCTTGGTTTTTTTCTTGAGAAATGCACTATCACTATTCTTACCTTTTGCTAGAATAAAAACAGACATTAAATGAGCCTACAGCTTGTTCTAAGTAAATATAAAACAAATTAAAACAAAAAAATCTCCCTAGGCTTGAAATAATTTACCAGAATTAAATAAAGTTCTAAAAGGAAAACCCTATCAAACATTTTACCCAAATTGTTGTATTTACTTTGGAAAATATATTAAATATTAAAATTCATGAATTCTGTGCTTTATTTTGAGAACTTCACCTTGACTACTTAGGACACAGGTTCATATTACAATTTTAGACTTGAAGAAAATTGAACATTAAAACTTTCAATGAATAAAAATATCATTTTCTACTCACTGAATCCAAAAAATAAAAGCCCAATATAAAAAACTAATCAATTTTCTTATCCCTCAAAAAATAATGAATTTAAAGCCCTTAATACATATAATATGACTTAAAACTTCTCAGTCAGTAATTTATTGTCAAAAAATTGGTATAACCTAACTCAAAACATGAGAAAAAACTTCCAAAATATTAATGCAATACTTAATTTTAAGAAATGGAACTGTTGATAAAATGCATATATGATTTGGTATTAGGAAAGAAGGGGAAGATGGTTAACCTGAAAAAGTATGAGTTAAGATATGATTTGTATTTTTCTATAATATGATATTTTTGTAAGATTTTGATTTTTTAAGATTACTATATTGAGCGTACTTTGCTATATAAAAAACACATTTTTTCTCCAAAAATATAAAAATAAGGCTTGAGGGTGTCTCCTGTGGTACTTTTTACTACAATTTCTCTTCCCTCCCCCCTCCTGGTCTGTAGACTGGGCTATTTTTTTCATTTTGTCCCAGAACCCAAATTCAGTCCCAACTCAGAAGTGGGTAGGCCAAACAGGAAGAAATTTTCTTCACCCAGATAAAAAAACTCACCACATTTTTTTCTCCTTTATTTAATATTTTTTGCATCCTTTTTTACTTCATTATGTACTCCAAAAATGATTTCAGAGAGGACCACATCATCCAAAACAAGTGAAAACAAAATGAAAATGCAGATATTGTAAATGAAACCCCCACAGCCTTTAAGATAATCGGAGTTATTCAATTATATTTTTTATGTGAATGAAATTCTTGTTAATTGCAATTTTACCAGTTGTAGTGCCAAATGTTTGATAATAATATGAAGAAAGAACAACCTGGAAGTAAAAACTAAATGGAAAATTATGCCAATTTAATTAATCACCTAGCAAAGACGAAAACATCCAACCCCAGTCAGAACAAATCCACAATTGGAATGATTTTTTTAACATTTTTATTAAAAAAAGGTTGGTTTTTATTCTATTTTGAACATCAATTAGGGAATATTTGTAAATTATTTCTGTATATCCTATCCTTAGAGTCCCTGACAAACTCTCACGTGTATTTGATATGAAACACAGACCTTTCCCCTTCTCATTCCTGGATAACCTGTGTTTTATTCCCTCCTTAAAATGTTTTTATCCCAGAGTCCTAAAAATTCTTTTTTGAACACTGGAATAACAGCTCATTAGCCCAAAGACTTCTTGTTTTATTAAGAAAACATAAACAACACAGTTTTTAAAAAATAAAGAATAGCATCCTTTTCCATAGATACCTGGATTAGCCCTAATGTCACTGATATCTTCATGATTTCTGAGCAATTTTTGGATTAGAAATGGAACCTCACCTCATTATTATTGGGATTTAAGGCCATTGAAAGTCTGTTCCATTAGTATTTCTTGATTATTTTCTTATTTTTGTTTTGATTATTTTGATTATGTTTTTAGTTGAACACTAAACTTAATCCCTTTTGAAAAATATTTTCAGTACACTTAAAAAGTCTAATTCAGAAACTAAGATTGTTTACATCTCCACAAAGAGCAAATAAGTAAGTATTCAAATGGATCAACAGTTGCAAGAAGCCAAAAAATAATTCAATGTGGACATGAAAAATGTGGGGTTCATGGCTCATATGATTCACTGGAGATAACATAATGTAAGTAGCTCCCTATCAAAGGGATATATTTGTAATAGAGCACTTCCAGAGATTTCTTAAAATGAGGCAATGAAAAATCAAATGGAAAGCTCAAAAGCTGTAGATGTTCCTGATTCAACCCCCCTGAGATATAATTTTATCATTTAATTAATTTTCTTCCTTAAATCATACTTGCACCAAGTCTTCCAGAGGAAGTAGAGTGTAATCAAAATGATTAATCTAATATATGATGGCACATTTAAGAAAATGGTGGAGCTCCACATACAATATTGGTTAGTGAGCCCTAACACTGAAGGAAAAATACAACCAATTCTTTGATCTGAAGTTGATAGAGACTTAAAAACTAACTCTAATTGAATGAAACAAGGTAATCACTATCTATGAAGGGAGACAAATAATATGCCCTTCAAGATTCCCTACAATCAATCATGATTTTCATCTATAACTACAGCTAATTAATGAAATTATTTTTTTAGTTTTATCTTTCATAATCAGAATTTTTCTAATAGATAATACACCTTTGATTAAGCCAGTCAATAAGCCAAGGAAATTTGGATCCGTTATATCCCATAACCAAGGAAATGATTTCCAATACTTAAAAATAACTCAATTTTCTCATACTAAAGGTATCACTGATCTGTTATTCAAAGAAATATTAACCTCAAATAATTAATCAACCCTGTCTCAATTTGGTACATAATGAATTACCTTTGTAAAGGTCTTTGAGGGAGAATTTAGGAAGCACTTTTAATCTCAAAGAAATGGGAAACTTTCTTCAAAGAAAATAGAGTAGGGTTATATGAGAGAACTTATAAAGTATTCTTTTCAGAGGAAAATAAACTGGAAATCAAAATCCATTGTTGTTTTTTCAGACTACCTGAGACCAAAGGGGGAGCTGTATGAGATATTTTACATAACCAAATAGGGAACAAATAAGAAAAATAATTCTTTCAATATGAAAAACACATAGATCATGTGCATATTAAAAATTCATCATTTGCACAGAGGAAAACATGAAAACATTTGCCAGTAAGTAAATCCATAGCTTTGAGACCAGATTAGGATTCCACACAGAAATTCACCTAGGGTAGCTCCATAAGGCTCATAAGATTGGATTCACTCTATGAGATCTTAAAATGAAAAATACTCCAAAAAAGAACCATCCATTCCACATAAAAGAAATGCATAGTCTTTTGTTGTTTAAGTTTTCACACGAAAGTGATGGGATTCTGGGAAACTCCTATTCAATACACAGTCAAAGTCCTTTTATTAATTTTGGTTGTACTAAAAATTAATTTATTGTTAAATTAAGTGTTGCTAAACTTGTACTAATTATTAGTCTCAAGGCCTGATTTATTATTTTTGACATGAAAATAGCCAAGGGGGACAAATAATAGTGAAGAGAGCCAGAGAACCCCAATTCATGAATCCTATTAGGGGCAAATGGCTCCAGGAGCTAGATTATTGACTGATCATGACTAAATTGGTCAACTAAAGCCTTTTAGGAATCCTTTTACTATGGCTAAGTCCCATCAAATCATGAGAAAATAGAAAATAAGCTGCTAGTTGGACATTCCAAGGAGGTAAAAAGCACCTCTGACTCCTATAACCTTGTCTATTGACTCTCATTTTCAATGAATCAACTTAAAATAATGAATTAGAAGCCTTTTGGTACTAGTATTTATGGAATTATCTCATGTCAATCAGCTATTATCATACTATTGACCTACACCAAATAGAAAATGAGGTAAAGCTTGAAAAATTCAATTTTTAATTGATAAATGTAAAAACTTAAAAAAAATTAAGAAATTTTCAGTGTAAATTTAAATAAAAAATAATAATGAATTCATAATCTCAATGGAAAGCTTGAGTTATAGCCCATTTTTGATTATTACATTTGAAACACTGAATAGTAAAAAATTTGCGAAAATTTCAACCTGGGATGTAATTTCCAATAAAATTGATAAATTTTAGGAAATTATTTCCTTTTAAAGTTAAAAGTATATTTGAAGTAGTAACTTCATTATTTCTGAAGCATAATTGGGTTGGTATCAACACAAAAAACACATAATTAGGCAATTATGATAATTCTTTATGACAGCTAGGGATTTAGTAATAAATGGAAATATTTGATTGGCTTCTAGCCTAATTTAGTTTAATTTGAAACCTTTTAATTTATTTTTGAGCTTCCTAGGACTTAAAAGAAGCATATTGGTTTTTTCCAATATTCCTCTACTTATCACTTCAGCTTATACAGATCTAAAAACCATTATAATTTTTTACAATTATTGTAGGACTAATATTGAATATTCTTAATCCTTTGAGCTCTTTTAAGTTATAAAATAAATAATATCACTATTAAAAGCTGTAAATAAATGCCAAGAGTTCATATTGCCTAATTTGTATAAGATTCTGTTGCAAATCTGCAAGTTCTCCTTCAGACCTTACTCAAAATATTCAAATAATTCAATTCTATGTGGCTTGAAGTTTATGAACTTATATTTCTGTGGTTTATTTTTTTGAAATTTTTATTAAGTCTTTTATTGGTTTTATAAATGATTAAGCTCAAAATTCCTATTATAATTAATTTGTCTATAATTTTCAATAAAAGAACTTGTCCCTGATATTATTTCAATGTAATAATTTTGTACTATACTGATGAACTCTATAATATCATTATTGTGATTTGGAGAATATCTTTTCAGTATTATTTACTCTGGAAGAGAAATATTATCCTCAACTTAGTATTGTTGGTAACATATTTTGGGGATAGAATAATCATTTAAGATGATTACTAAATAATTTTGCTTTTTTATTGGATATGAGGAATCATAAATTATAACTAAATTATTTTACATTATTAATTTTTTAGTTATGATACAAATATTTGTATTATATTAATTATGAATATATTCATGGTATACTGGCCTAATTTTATTATTTGTTTAATAGAAAAATCTTACAAAATGAGACCAATATACTTTCCTTTGAAAAGCTGTGAGACTAAGTATTTCAAACTATCACTTTGATGGCACAGAAATACTTAGCCATAACAGTAACAAGCCCACCATTGAAGCAGTTTTTCCAAGAAGGTAGGAAAGCTCTTAGTTTTAAAAGTTCTTTTCTTTTCCCAACACATGTTGAGAATTTTAAATTTGTAATGGAATGAGATAGAAATTCTGGGACTTTACTCTGAAAAATGAGATTTTTTATTGTTTATTTCTTTTGTACTGAATTCAATCTTCTCCTGTTTCTTTAACATTACCCAAATGAACTTGATTGTCCATGGGGACCAATTGAATATAATCTGGGAAAAGCTTCCCCATTCCCTTTAGAAACTTATGATGACACTTTGGAGCTTTTTTGAATTCAAAAAACCAGACAGGAATTCTCATGAGAAATTTTCAGAGCTCTGGGTTTGGGTTTCAGAGTTGATAAAGCTAAAAATTTGAAACTGAACCCATAGTAGTAATCGATGGTATACACAATAGAGTATATTGAATTATTTAGCTGAATTTAAAAATTTGTTTACTTTGAAGTATAGTCCCGTTCCCAAAGTATGAGGATGTGGAATGGGAGCTTTATGAGCTCCTGTCTCTATACAGAATTCATGTAAATATTGTGCTCTAATTTTTCACATATGATGAACTTGTTACTTAATATTAAGTCCTATATAATAATGAATGATGACTTATTTTATTCTTTCTCAATAATATTGACTTTTTAGTCCTGAATATTAATGTTATCAGTCCTAAATGACTTGATAAAAGCCATTTTTTGATGCATTCTACTACCCTGAATTTTCAAAATTTCATTATTTATTGAGTGCTTCACTTGAGCAATTCAATATTTTAAGTTTATTTATTTCTGTTTTAGCTATTACTGGTTTTTTAAATATATTCATGAGCTGTGCTATTATGTTTATTGATTTATTCTTCTATTTTATATTAATTGGTAAGTTAAATACCTTAAAGATGAAAATAATGGACACATTTTTTTGCATTTTTGATGAAGGAATAATATTTTTGGCCATAAAAAGAATTTCTCAGATACATTCTACAAATTTATGATAAATATTTACCACATATTAATGAGCTGTAACCATAAATAACCAAAAGTAATCCAGTAAAATTACCATTTCAGTTGAAAATTATTTCTAGAGCTCAATTGAATAATTACTCAAATTCAATGAGGTAAAGTGATTAAGATGACCAATTTATGAATGAGAACATCTAAATTAGCATGATTAAATAGAAAGTTCATAAAATTGGTAAGTATTGAAGGATTTCCTTGAAGATCTCCGAAGATGACTTGAATTTAATCAAGCTCATTGCCACTGGATGAAGTTTTCCATGGAAAGATTTATTTGGAACGATTGAAAGAATTTTGGGCTGGCTTAGCAAGGTTACATTTTTCAAGTTTTGAAGACAGCCCAAAATCCTACAATCAACCATTGCTCATCCTGACAATCAAAAATGGGCTGGAGTGGTATCTCTACAGAAAAAACAAAATAAAAGAAGGTTTTTTATAAATAAAAATGACTTCATATAATATTATCAAAGAGATCCATCGGATAGATCAAAATCCTTTGAGCCACTTACTGGAGCTGGAACCATGGATAATAGGAAAATATTGGATTATTTTTATCGAGGAGAAAGCACCAATACACCCAGGAAGCCTCAGAAGGAAATTTTGGGAAAATTATTAAGTTAAAGAAGCTTCCAAGAAATCTCACTCACATTACATAGAACCAACTTTTAACTTTTGGAAAGCTACTTAGAACTAAATCAAAAAGCTGAATCAGCCGTAATAAGTCATAATATCAGAAGTTGCACTTGAATATTCCTGGAACTACAAGCCTTTACATATTCTTAACAGACTCCCTCTATAGCTTCCATGAAACACGGTCATTGTAATAGCTAAGAATAGTGGGCCTACGTATTAATAGGAGTACCATTCATATCTGATCATTTTCTTGATACTTTGCCTCCTAATCTTATGAAAAACCTATCTTTTAAATGGAACTATTTTTCTTTATTGGTTTATTGTATGTCTGCTTTCCAGATTGCTATAATTTGATAATACAAAATTTTCTTAACAGAGAAAGGGGACAAATCAACAATGGTTTCCAAAAAAATTATATTTTTTTTGGAAGGGTAGTATTTTACAAAAAATCAAAAGAGTTTCATTAATTTTTTTGTTTTTTATCTTCATTCTCTTTTAATTGAAGTAAGTTTGACCTGTTTATTTTGATAATTTCTCCCTGTGAGTGTTATTAATTTGTGGTTAAGCAAAAAGATAGAATTCCCTGGCTGTAATTTTTTTCCATACATTGAGAAGAAAACTGTAAATTGTATAATGCAGGCATGTAAAATTGAAAAATACAGATTTATAGTTTGAGAATATATTCACTCATGATTTCTTGCTTCAATTCATTCAAATACAGATTTTTTAGATCATAAATATGGTGCTTAGGTGTTTGAGTTGCATTCAGATCCCCCAAAGCTATAAAATTAAGATAATCAAGCTCCAATTTAGCTATTAAATGAAATTTAATAATGTTCAATTAAGCATTTTTATTTTCTTCATGTGTAAATACAAAAGCTTAAAAAAATTCATCAAAAGTCACCTTCTAATAAATAAGGTTTATTTTCATTTCTTAGATAATATGTATAGATAATTTCTAATTGATTTCTATGTATTTAAATTGGGTATTCTCATTTAATATTAAAACATGAATACAATCTATCAAAAAAGAGCCTAAATACCTTCTTCTTCTGAAGAATCAATTTTTCATTGGAAGGAATTAAAATTTGGAAAAATATCCTGGATGAATCTGAAAAGGTTAGAAGCTATACTATAATGGAGTTCATCATGGGATAGGATCAAGATTCTAGGTGAAGAACACAAGAAAAGAAAAAACCATCACTTCCAAAGAATAATAAGAATATATAAATGCTTATATAAATAAATTCAATCACACAAAACTAGTTCCAAATAATATATCTTGAAGAGCTGGGGAGATGCTTGAAAAGGTTTCCACACTGAAGGAATGTGTAATTTATATAGTAAATAATCTCTAAATTTGAATTTTTTTCAGAAAATCAACAAAAGAATAGTTCAAGCTGTTAGTATTGGTACTAAAATAATAAATATGTCAAAATATAGAAAGAAATAACTTTGAAAAATTTCAATATGAGTCTTAAGTTTGCAAATGCACATTATAAGATGAATTATTCTTTTGATAGATAGTTGTGACCCTTAAAGCTCCTTTCAAATAACCAAAGTAAAGCGATACAAAGTTAGAATTAAAAAAATTCCTCTCCAAAAATTCAATTTAAATCAAGAGATAATGAGTAAAGTCATTTTCTATGGAAGAAATTAATAGAAGAAGAAAATAAAATCAGTATTCTTTTAGAATTTATTTTAATATGAAAATACCTATATTATTTCTTCCTATTGATAAAAGAATTAATCTTCCTTACATCATTGAATTACTAATGAGCTTTCAACTTGGGTCAGAATCAAGTGTATTTTTTTAGCTCAACTATAAATAAGCTTAAGTTAAGCTTAGAGGATTTACAGTATTAAAAGCTGAAAATCATCAAAATGAAACTCATTCACATCATATGTGGGGCTTAAAATTATTATTATTATTGATAATAAGGCTTGGTGTGCAGGCTAGAATTCATGGGTATCTGAATGTCACAGTGAATCCTGTCATACTTCAAAAGAATGAGCTCTTTCTCAAAAGGCTATTAATACAGGTCAAATCCTGGTTAATACCAGAATTCTTTAGATCAAATAAGCTTAATGTAAAGATACCCTCATGCTTTATGGAACCAAAAGACTGAAGTGTCTATAGCTTATGGTCTTACCAACAGCCTCAACTCTATGAAGCTATATTAGTCACAACAGGTCCCTGCAATGAGATCTCAAGGTGAAGAACCCGTTTTTAAAAATAAATGAAATACATGGGTATTTTTTGTCTGAAGTTATAACTATTTCTACAATAAGAAAGAAAAACATTATAATGGTACATGGTTTTCTGTAATAGTAATTCCTGCCTAACTTTAGAAAATTTAACTCCTTCCAAAACAGCTAACCAACAAGGTGGAAGCTTGGTTCATTCTAGAAGACTGTAGATCAAATTCCACCAATTTGACACTGAATTATATTAAACTTATTTTTTTCATTGTCCTAAAGAAATGAAATTTAATTCACATATTTATTGTGCGCTTTTATACTTTTTCGATTACAAAATTCAATTCACTTACATATTTGGTGTGAACTTAATACTAAAACCTGTCTTAAATTGTGATAAAGTCCCCCGATAGCCTCTAATTCAGGAATTGAGTGTCAAAATTTACAGAAAAAGTAAGTAATTCTTGCCTGTAGTTGATTTAAAGGGTCTGTGACTCAATTCATAATGTGTTTTCAAGACAAACGGGTGTAATTCCAATTCTTTCCAAGATGGTAAAGCTACCCTTAATCTAGGAAATTCCTCACAAAAAAAGGTTTAAATGATTCAGTGGGTCCTTAATAATATTCTGACATGTTTATAGCTGTAACAGATAGGCTTACTGTAGCAAACTCTGCTTCGAATTCTGAAAAATAGAAGAAAAACAGTCATTTTGTGGACTAAAACAAGGTCTAATTACTCTATAATTGCATTCGATGTTTCCAAAATGATTATAGCTCAATTCTGAATTATTATCAATATTTATGAAGGAAAAATTTATTCTTTAATAAAAGCGCGTTTTTCCACCTTCCTTTCATATTATAGTTATTTTAATTATATATTTAGTTTCATTACCTTTTTATCAACAAGTAAAACAATTCAATAAGCTCTTTCATAGAAGATTTAACCTTTCAAAAGTCCCGAAAGATATCCATATATTATTCTTTTGTCTCTTACAATAATTTTTACATTTTAGAAACCTCAAAATTGAATAAAATCATCTATCATTACTATGAAAATTTCAGCTCAGTTGATAGCTCTACTACTTTTATCTTCGAAGATTATTTCTCTCTAGGATCATTTCATATCCTTCGTTCTATTATGGATTTTCTTAATTCATTTTGAAGATTAATTGATAAACTTTTTCTTGCAGGAATGATTTTTTAGCCTTAAATATATATTTTTAGAGTAATTTCAGATAATTCATTATTGTTTGTAAAACAATAGTTTTTTATAATATCAATCATCTATAAAAATATTTTCCATAACTAAATTGTTAATTTATTTCTTCCAATGACATTTTTAATACTCTCCTTGACTTACTTTTATCTTACACAAGATTTGATGAAAGGAAAAGCAAGTGATTTTTAATAAAAATTCCATATCAACAACCTACAATAGAAATATAAGCTAGCCAACTACTTAGATACCTCATAGTTAAATGTGCTCAAAAAGGATAAGGGATATTTTACAAATCTTAATTTTTTTTCTTATCGCAAAATAGCCTTATGACTGTGATATTATGCCTCTTAAAATAGATTATTTCCAAAATAGTTGAGCCTTGGCTTTTGTGCTCAAATAAGCACGGAAAAAATGGGCTTATTTCGGTTTAAAATAAAGTATAATTTGATTTCTCATTGCTCATATTGAGGGAACCAAATTATATGGTAAGTAATTAATATGATATATACTTATTTTTATTAGATTATTTCATATAAAATCTCATGAAATTCTTATTTCAATTTTATATATTGTGAGACCACTTCCCTTATTAACCGTGGCGTATTAGCCTCACAATCCAAAGCTGGCACCAAAAGTAAGGGAGCTATACCATAACCTCAAATACTCAAATAAATAAATGAGAGATATTATTACCTATGAGTAAGCTGTATTGTATTTAGTACACTGTGACTAACAATATGTTATTATGAAATTTTGCTAAGCTAAAAATCACATTCTTTCTTCTAGCTAAAAATTTAAATTCATTCCTATAAATTCCTGGGTGGCATCGTATCCAGTAAGCCAAGCCTATTATTGGGGCCCAAAGAGAATCATTAATTCAAGTTTTTCCTTACTCCCTCAGAATATTGAAATAATTGGAATTTTTTGTAGATTAATTGAGAAAGTTCTTCTGCATTTCTTAATAAATATGAATGAATTTATCTTTCAATTTAGCTGTGTTTTGTTACTTACGCTGGTTTATGTCACCAAACACTGGGAGTTTCCTCAAGCTTTTCATTCCAGTATATTTAGTTGAATGGGTTATGATTACTCTAGTTTCTCTAGTTAATTAAATAATTAAAATATAATCAATACAACGAACCACAACTCAATGTTTGCTATTTTATTCAGATCTCCAGTTTATTCATGATGCTTTGTTAATTGCATTTCGGTTTTATATTGGAATAATTCAATAAGACATATGAAAGATATAGGCTTATAAAGTTTTTTATTCTATGAAAGATTCAATAGAGATATTATTCTTATAAGTCTTCTGTATGAAACAGCTTGTAAATTGAGTTTTTACATAGGTTCTCTTTGTATGATATAATCAAAAACTATGACATACACATAATATATAGTCAATTATTATGGATATATACTTATATATTGATAACTCACAAACCCAGAATGACAATCCTAAGATCAATCACTGTCAAAATGGAAATATTGATAGGATATCCTTCTCTTTTTATACCAGAGTAAATTCCACACGAAGCAATATTTTGCACTTCAAAATATTTCTGACATGAACAGGGGGTAATGGTTTATATAGCTTTTAAAAAAGATAATAACATAATGAGCAGAAAGATTTTTGAGTTAAATTAATCATAAAAATGAATTAAACCGACTTTTGATAGAGATTTAAAATGTATTTTACTGAAGTATTTTTAATCTTAAAAAATCAATATAACGGATTATTTTCTCTATAGAATCTTATGGCTCAGTTTTTTCAATGAGATATAAATTTAATAATGTTGAATGGTCATTTTAATAACTATGTAGGTAGCCATAATCATTGCAACTGGCTTATAAGCTGAATCAATTTTGGAAAGAAAAGTAGAAATTGAGACATTTATCTTCCTTATAGTTGACCAATCTCTTCTTTTATTACCAAAATATTAAAACAATAAAAATTTGGTGAGATAACATTCAATAATTTTGGATTATTGTAGAATTACTTGTTGTTTTATGAGATAACCTAATTACGGCTTGAGTTGATTTTCTGTGACTACAAAACCATTATTGGCTCATTAAATAAACCAACTAGAAAAAATATATTTTCTATTTTTTGAAATTTATTCCATTAAAAAAAATCTTCAATTTAATCCTATTTTAATCTGTGTGTATTGGGTCTTTTTACTTAAAAAACTCAAAAGATCAATAGTCAGTATTAAAATTGAGCCAGTGAATGGAGAAATTCTTTTTACTATAAGACTTTTTTATTCTATATTCCTATCATCAGAATTTCGGGAATATTAATTAATATCTTTATTCTAATTATTTTTCTGAATATTTTATAATTTTCTAAACAATAATCACTATCTGTCAGATAATGGATTTTTGGAAAAGGGAAATTCCATGAGTACTATTTCAAAAAGTGCTCCAATTTTAACCTTTTTGATATTTGATGAAAGAAAATAGGGGTAAGAAATTTCAACAGAAGCATATGGAGTTAATTACCTCTTTGAATAATTTTTTATTCCATTTTATATTTTCTCCTTATTTCAAGACATGCCATGATGAATTAATTATGAAATTATCTTTGAATTAATAAAATTCATAATTATTTAGCTAATAATAAAGTTTATATTATGTGTGATAAAGAATCTGGTATACCCTGGCCATATTTAAAATTGACCATTTTTTCTCTTGCTACTTTTACGTGCTTATAGTAAGAAATTCTCTCAATCCAGGGCGGTATATCCATTGAGAAAATTTAGGAGGTTAAATGAGTTTTTAATCGGTGAAATACTATTTTGAAAGAACTATTTATTTATTTTCATTTGAAATCATTTTTTTTAATTTTCTATTTGAGTCGAAGGGCAAAGTGGGTGCTTATCAAAAGTATATTATCTGATTTTTTATCATTTTAAATCTGAAAAGTAATAAAATAAATGAAAGATTCATATAATTATTATTTTTGACAGGACATTGGAAATGGATCTTAGGTGAATTTTGGTACAGAGTCCAAAACCTTTTTCAAAAAATTGTATTTATTTATCTCAAAAAGTGATGAAATTTTGTCTTATAAAACAATATATTTTCTTATTTATATTGATAAAAAAATTCATACTAAAAAGTCAGTTCTATTCTCTTGTTTTTCCCTTTTTCTTATTAAAATTATAAACCAAAGGCTAACAGCTACATATTTTCATTAATAAGATTATATAAGAGAATTTGATATCCTTATAAATCTAAAATAATATTTTAAAACTCAAATTAAACCTAATTAATAAATTTCTTGGCTTAACATGGCCGCTTTACAAAATACTTTTTTATACTATATATTCATTTGATAGTATTGGGTGAGAATTCCTTGGGTTTCATTTATGGCATAATTTCTATTAATAATGTATTATTTATACTGGTATTAAATTATTCAAACTATAACCAATACTATAATCCTACAGTGATACATTTAAAAAAGTACTTTTGATAAAAAGAAAGAAATGGATGAAAAGAGACAATAAAAAATTTCTCAAATTATTCTCAAAAACAACTTGATCAATCTCCTTGAATTCTATTGACATGGTAAATATTTCAAGATGTTATTATATATTGAATAATATTGATTCATATAAAACATACTTGATAGAAAAAATACAACAAGATTTAGGATTTTAGAGATTTAATTTGATATTATCAAATTTCTTTCTAATTGATAATATATGAGATCTTAATATAAATTCAAAATTTAAGCCCAGTTTTTCATGCTTATTTTGTTGAATATATAGTATCGAATATGGGTTCATTTCATTAAGAAATCATTTAATTAACACAAGACTTTGATTAGAAAGTCAAACTCATGTTGAATAAGGGAAAAAAAGTTAAATAGTTCTATTCTGGTTGAAAATTTATATTGTAACAGGATGAAGTTTATCTCTGAAAAATAAAGCTAGTATTAAATATGTTAAATTTGGCTCTTTTATGAATTATATTATTGTTCTCTCTAAATAATTCAATAAAAATATGAAATAAACTGTAGAGATCAAATTAGCACTTTTAAAATAATTTTAGATCAATTTAAAATTTCAATTTACTGAATTTCTTATCTCTAAAAAAAGGTTATGGGTTTTTTTTGTGTATTTCACATCAATATTAATTAATTAATCTCTCATAGTTAATTATGTCATTTATTAATAGCTTTTCTGGTATTTGAAATAAGATTGATTAATTATTTCCATCAAAATGTTTTATAAAAGAAATCATTTTTCTTTCAAGAGATAATTTGAAATATTTTGGGGATATCTGATAAGCTTAACCAAAATTCACAATTTAATTAATACATATATCTTATTTTAAAAAAAGAAGATATTATATTTAAAAAGATGAACCACATTTATTAACTTTGAATTGTTTAATTTATTTTCAACGCATGTTTCATCACTTAATTTACATGAAATCAAAAAGCACATATAAAGCTTTTTTAAGTAAAACTACTTTTTCTTTTATTTTTTTCATTTAATTTCATTTTTTTACATTATTTTAGTCATATAAAATCCAAAAAATACTCTCCCAAATTTCTACTTTTAAAAAGGCCAATTTGGCCATATTAATAGAAAATACTGTTTAAGAACGATCCCACTTATGAATCAGAGAAATTGATCTGTCAATTTCAAACAAGTAACCATTTAAGAACTCTAATTCCAGAATTAATAAACTTTGACAGATTGAAGCTACCTAGATACCTAGTACCTTGGTGGCTGGAGCTCCTCATCCATCAAGCTAGGGCTTGATATTAAACAATTGGCTTCTAAATTTCCCTCGTAATAGAACTTGATTCTTATTCTCAAAGAAATCATTTTTTTTCAACAATTAAAAATGATAATTTCACTTTCTTTGATTTTTTTTACTATATTTTTCATTTCAAAAATTCTTTTCATTTATCTTGTACCAGAAGTCAGATACAAACAGTAGATGTTTGACTATCAAAAACAAAATAAATAAGTTTTACAAAATGGGCTCAAAATTTTAGTAAATTTTTCAAGAAAATTACATTATTTTGTCAAAATATTTCAGCTCCATAAGCCAAAATTTCCTAAATTTGATCATTTTCTTCAAAATGAAAAATTTGGAGACTTTGTTGGTGAACCATTAGGCTCAAATAACATCAAGAATATTGTGAATTCTGCCTTGGGGTATATTTATTAAGCTCATAATTAAATAATGAGAGGTTAACTGAATAATAGACTAAAAAAAGATTAATATTTCATAATTCAAATATTAATTATGTCACACTTCAGATATTCAAGGCATTAGGAGAAAGAATCATGCAACAGTACCAGAGTGAACACTTGAATGAAGGAGAGATTCTTTCAAAGATTCAACTTGAGGTCAAAGAGGTCCAAATATTTCTTTTCATAATTAAATATATATATATGCAAAGCCTCAATGTTATTATTTAAAGGATAAAATGCTACAAGATACCAGTAAAACAGTTGAAAAATGGTGTAAATGTGAGAAATCAAAAAAATACAGAATAATTAAGTAAGGAAGGATTTCAGCACAGATAAAAGTATCGGAAAATATTTTCCAATCTAATATTAAAACCATAAATTACATGGTTTCACACAAATTCCATCATCAAATACTGGCAAATCACTAAATAACTTGTGAAAATCTGTAAAATGACATGAAAACTTGATATCTTTTTAATAAAGAAATATGTCCACCAAATATTCAGTGTTTTTAATAATTTGTATTGATATTATAGATCTTAATTATATATATACTTAGCCTCTCATTGCTTTCAATTCACATATAAAACCTTTTTGAAAAATTGAAAAAAAAAACCAATTCTTGATGTAAATTTGCAAAATTGAGGGAAAAGTACTTTTTTGAATTAACAAAACCTCATATCATAGATATTCCAATAAATTATTTTTTTGAATTAAATAAAAGGAATGCTAAATCCCTATCCTTAAAAATTTTGAACCTGAAATATTACAAAGTAACAAAACCAATACTCAAAAATTGGTTCAAATGTGTGAAATTACTTGAAAAAGTGATATTATTAAATTAAATATGACTTCTAATTCAGATGAAGGGAGTTTAAGTAGCTTATTAGAAGTAAAAACCTATATGTAATACCTTTTTATAATTATTAAAAAACTTAAAAGACAAAGAATATTGGAAAAATACTTAAACATTGTTATAAATGTGAGAAATTTCATAAAATACAAGGTTTTTGAAAAATATGTCAATTACAGATTCACTGGTTGAAAAATTATTCACTTTTTACTTTAATTTTTTTACAGCTCTAATTTCAGATTTTCAACTCCTAAAAAAAGTCATACAATATTGAAAAAAAATTAATTGATTCAAATGTGAAACCTTACATAAAACAAAATGATTTTTCTAAATGAAGGAATATTTCCATGACTAATTATTTGTAATCATTTATCATGATATTAATTTAGTGGCATTGTTAATGATCATAATTCTTACCAAAAAAAACCATTCAAAAACATAGGAAAAACACTTAATAATTGAAGACAATTTTCAAGCTTGGTGCATGCCCTTATTCTTGCAATGATTCATGGAATAAAAAATAAAAAAATAAAAAAATTGAGATTTTGTATATGTAGTTACAAAAACTTCTTGCATTGGGCTATCAAAACCCTATAGATATATCAATATATATATGGATTTTTCAAAACAATGAAAAGTTATGGAAATGGCTTAAAAATTGAGCAAAAAAATGAATTCATTTAGAAAAAATGTTTTGAAATATGGATCTTTAAAAAGTCTTTTTTTAAGTGTATTTTGCTTTTTAGTATGCAATAAAAAATTCCTAAATCCCAATTTTTTATTTTTTATTTTTTCTCGGGGGGCGGAGGTATTTACTTGCATCCTAATTATACCATGTTTTTTTTAGGATACATGGCTTTTTCAATGGAAATATGCAAAATATTTAATTTGTAGAAGACAATTACTGGATGATTGTGAATCATGGGGGATGAGGTATCTCCCTCCAAACAAATTATAATATACAGCTCATGTTTCTTTTCCAGCAACATTTTTAGGACATTTTGAAACAATTAAGCCAAAACCTCAATAGATCTTGACCTGGGATTTCGATATTTTAAATCCAAGAGGGGCAATATGCATGTGAGCCCGGGAACGGGTTGAAATTATCAAACAGACGTGGCTGAGACTTCTCAAATCCAAAAAATGCAATCTTCTCAGGTTTCGATTGAGCAGTGCAAAACTTTGCATCCAAATTAAAACTTACTTTCCAAATTTGCTTTTTCTATTTGATTCATGGATCAGTAGCTAAAATTTTCATGACACTCAAGGAGTTTTCCTAATAATTGCTCAGCTTAAAACCGTCGATGTAAAATGCATTTGGAAGCTACTCGAAACAATAGATTAAATTGCAAACAATAATTTTATAAAGGTTATGTTGCAAGAGTAAGCTCGTTGTCAAGCGATTTTTTGGAATTCAGGCACTCTGTTCAATACAAAAAGCTAAGTGATGGTAAGTCAATGTGTATGTAAATAACGCGTTGATGGCTATGGCTAAGTTGAGAAAGAAAATACAATTATAATTTTTAGCCGATTGAAATCAATCGTCGGATTTGATCATTCACTAGGATGGGGCACGCTCTGCGCCAAAAGTTTTGATGCCTTGCAAGCATAAATAACATGGTTACTTTCGCGCCGCTTGCCGAACGTATTCGATCAAGGCGCGAACTGGTCGCCCAGTCAAGCCTTTGGGGTTGTATGCATCGGGAATGGTACATTCCATTGCTCCAGCTATAATAATTGAAAACAGAACAATTCAATATTAAGTCTAGCGCAGAAGCAGTATCAGTATTGAAAGAAATCTTATAAAAACAAACCAATATCTATATGAGCATACGCTATCTCATCCTCGGTTTGGTGAGATCCTTCGGGAGCATTGCAGGCTAACCCATCAACAAATTCCCTCAAAAAGATGGCCGCGGTGCAAGACTGTAAAAAAACAAATTATCATAAAAGTGAAACGTCAGTATAGGTGAATGGCGAATCAAGTACACGAGCCGAAAGACAAACCCCAGCGATTCGACCACCAGTATTACATAGGTCAGCATTACTAGTGTCAATTTGTTTCATATAAAAGTCGTCAAATGGCATTCTCCAAAATCGATCATGCTCAGCTCTTCCTGCCGCATCCAACTTCTTCCAGAGTTCATCAGAGGTAGAAAATAATCCTGAAAAAGGCTCTCCGAGCCTAGAAATAAGTAGGCATTAAATGGGTTAGATATTAGATGCCTTTAAACATTTTCGTGACACTCACGAAATCACCATGGCACCTGTTAATGTTGCACAATCTAGAGTTAAAGTAAAAAGCACCAAGAGTTACTATGAGTTATGAATTAAGAATCTTGAACATAACCTACCAATAATGCTTTGAGGCTTGTAAACGGAAGATGCGTAATATAACGCGTCGGCCAGTACCAAACGACCCTCAGCATCAGTGTTATCGACTGATGATAAAATCGAAACAAGATGATTAGCTTTGCACAAAGACACTTGAAGTTGATGCAATCACTAACCTTCAATGCTTTTTCCATTCATGGCGTAGATAATGTCACCTGGCTTGGTGGCATGACCGCTAGGCATATTTTCTATTTTTCACGATAGCAAATTACTGAATAAAGAAGTGATAAAATTCTTCAACCTCAGATAAATCAAAATACCCTTACCCGTTAAGGGGGTACAGACCAAAAGGTCGATTTCAATACCCAGTTTAGCGATTGCCCAAGCAGCACTCGTCACCGTAGCGGCCCCACCCATATCGGCTCGCATCAGTTTCATGCCGGCACCAGGTTTGAGGGAAATACCTCCAGAATCTTAAAGTATTGAAATCTCCATCAGAACCAAGCCCAAACCTAAATCTCATGATTCGAGAGATAGACCACATACCAAAGGTAATTCCTTTTCCGACAAATGCAATAGAGGGCTTGAAGCCTGATGCCGACTTGGTGCCTTTATAATGGATCTCTAGAAATTTGCAGGGTTCTTCAGTACCCCTGGCCACCGAAAGAAAGGAATTCATTTTGCTATTTTCAGCCCAAGCTGGATTTAAAACCAGCGCCGAGGAATCAAACAATGCACTCGTCAAAGTTCCACCGACGAAGACAGTTGCGATTCATGAGATACTAACACTTTTCGCGAACATGGATTTCAACATTGGCAAGACCTTGAAATTCTTTTTTGATCCTTTCGCAAAACTTTGTCGGCGTCATAAGGTTTGCGCCAGTTTCCATTAATTCTCGAGCCAGATTTTGGGCTTGGCCGAAGATTAGGCCAGTCGACCAGTCGAGGCCAATTGATTTGCCACGATCACCTTTTTCGACAGCAGATGAATCAGATGAATCAAGCAATGGCTTGTAGACGATCGACTTTCGTTTTTGAACAGCTTCCTGCTTGGTTTTGACATTCTTTGTCGCCGTATTCATACAAGTCAGCTTTGGCTATGCTTAATTTCACTTTTAGGCTACGTACATAATGAAACGTCCCCAGTGTAGCACCAACGGCAGCGGCATGTGGACTCCAAAGATGATCGACCAAAACTTCCCTGGTGTTACTAATATGCTCTTTCAAGGCTTTGGCACCAGTTGCTACGACCTTACGAGTCAGCTCAGTTTTTTCTGACACGCTCAGTTCGTCAGAAGCTTCGCCAAGTCCGACAGCTACAACAGTGGTTTTATCAAGGTTAAAGAAAACTTTAGTCTCCAAAGGCTTTCCTTTTGTCTCAGTATTTTTCCAATTTTCTTTGATCAACTCAGAGATCCTGGGAAGAAGATTGTTGTGAAGGGTCGTGCCGTCAGGCTTGACACCCAAGACGATAGCAGGTGGAACAGATGAGCTGGACATGGCTGGAAGATTGGTTCTGTTGATGAAACGCTTAAGACGAGTTGCTTCTGATAGGGATTGGTGACGATGGTTGATGAGAAGGAAGGATTTGAGAAAGCCTTACAGCAGGAACCGGTCCGGCCACACTTGTCTGCGCCGGAAAAACACTAGCATCCTCAAGAGCGCATGCAGCAATTCAAAAAGTCAAAAAACACAAATTTTTGGGCAAAATTCAAATGAAATAAGAATTATGACAAAAAAATGAGATTAATTGAGATACAAGAAGGATTCTGGATTTGAGTGGATCAAATAAATCATCATCCTGGCCATATCCATTGAAAAACTCAGCCATAAATACTGAATTTACCAGAAGTCACTCAGTCTTACAAAATTTATGGTGGTTTCAACTTCTCAAGCAGTGGGAATACATGACACATGAACGAAGCATTAAAACATCAAGCCAAAATTGAATTAAAATAATTTTGAATTCTTTCAAACAGTGTGATTATGCGCTTTTATCACAAAACACTGAAGTTTTTACAAAGTCAAACAACACTTTTGTATCAAGATAGCTGATAAAAAAGAGAAGATCAATCAAGCTGTCAACAGAAAAATGCGTAATATTAGGTCTTGGAGACAATTATTACTCAAAATTGGCTCTTTACTTGTTTCTGATGATTGAATATATATAAATATAATTTCATTCCGGTAAAAAATGGAACTCATTGATTTTTAGAAAAAACTCATACCTTGTCTCTACATCCCAATAGATGACATTCATTATTCAATTACAGCCAGAATTTTGTCCGAAAAGTTTTATTGTGGCTTCATAATCAATTGTTGATTGATTCATGCATAAGTTCTCTAAGGAGCTCAAAAAAATTTTGAACAAAAATTTCGGATTATCTTGAGAGACAAACTCCTTGTATAACGTTTTTTTCCACTTCCTCTTTGGAAGACATCTTTCCTAATATCACATAATTATCATCTTATCCCTTTTGATATAAATAATTTTCTTAAATCCTATCTAAACTCTTTTATTTTTGAAGAATTGAATTTATCTTTAAATGACAAAACTGTAGAGGATTGGTTAATCCATGTAAGAAAGCCCCTTTCCATAATTTTCATGTAAAATAGGAAAAATTAGGAGTAATCAATGTGTTTAAATATTATTCCTACCCAGAAAGCCACAAAATCAAATTGCTTCACTTTCTCATTCCTTATTGAATCTAGGTTTATTTTGTTAGTTTTGTTTATTATCATACTAAAGCAAGTGAATAGATCTTAATACAACTAATTAATTATGAATCTAATCCATAGTTTTCTTCTTTAAAACCCACCCCAACTACACAGTTTTCAAAAAATGAAGGGAGCTTCTCACCACCAATGAAAATTCTTTAGATTTGAGGGTAACTCAATTGATGGGGAATTATCCTTCATTTTTAAAGCTTCAATTGCTAATAATATACTTTATATAATTGTACCTCCTCCGCAATAAATTTTGAACCCAAAAAACTTGACTTTCATCACAAAAATGGGTTCGGGCATGATATGACCATAAAGGCTTTGATTAAGCTCTTATAACACCAAAGGAAATTATCAAAAGGAGAATGGAATTAGAATACACATTTTAGGAAATTTGGATGAAAAATATTTCTGCCAAAAGATGTTTTAAGAGCAGGAATTTGTGTCTGATACAACAATAACCCTTTTTTGGGAGCCAAAATAATGAATAAAAAACAGAAAAATTCCAATTATTCAAGTGTTTTTTACTAACTAGATAGACTTTTTCAAAAAGAATCTTTTTGTTACATAGGTTGCTTGAATTTATATACTTCTTTTCTGAAAGTAATGAAATTGGTGAAATTGGGAAATTTTGGATATCCGAACACAAGAGAAAAATATTGAAAAAAATACAGAAACTTTTCAGGTGGCTTAAACAATAATTAAATGAATTTTTTTTTATTAAATTTATATTTTATTAATCTGTGGTGAATTTACCAAAATTTATATTGTGGGAACTCCTATTGTGTAAATTTGAAATGAGAGAATATCTGAAGGGGATATCACAGGTAGCTAGTTCTGTGTTCTTAATAAATCCTGTATCCAATGGTGACAAAGTTTATTACCTTCTCATTTTGAAATATTGAACAAAATCCTCCTTGTAGTTCATAAATGAAAAAAAGAGTAAGTGTTTTTCAATTATAGAGCACCAATTCAGAAGTTTATAATAATACCTATTCAAGAAATAATAACTCAGTACAAGTAATATATAAGTATAATGGTTGATTCAATACTTTGTGTAAAATTTGATGTATAAAATAAAGGTGTATTTCAGTAATCATTAGATGAGTAGAGACATAGAGAATGCTAGAAATACCTAAAGGATTGTAAGGTGTGGATATGAAACTTTGATTAAAAATCAAGTACTTTTCCTGTCCTCAAAATTTGTATAAGGTAAAAATTCAGTTAAAAATAGTATGAAATATTATTTTTAAGAGAAAACACGCCAATTTTATTGTTTATAACTTTATTAGTATAAAACAATAATATAAAAATTTATTGTTTTACCAACAATAAAGATTTATCCAAAAAATACTCTACAAGAGATATTTTAAGGCTACAAAAGAAATTTCTTCAAGAGCAATTTCAATTGGAATTAATTGAGCAAAGAACTGCAAGCAATTAATTAAAGAACAAAGTCTTTAAAAAGAATATTAAAGAGAAAACACGCCCAAAAGTGACCAGAGTGAATTTGGAAACAAAGTGACAAAGTTAACAGTGATGAAAGATGCTTTAATTCACTTTTGGGGTGGTTCAGGGGTAAAAATGATTATAAGAGTTACAAACAATGATTATAATGATTTTTTCACGTGGTTAAAAGGATTAAAATGATTTAAAAGTGGTGGTTAGAATCTTTGATTGATTGGTTTAACAGTTTTAAACTAATTAATAAAAGGAAAAGATTCTAACATGAAGAGAAAAGTGGGGCAAAGAAGACATTCTTTTATAGCCATCAATTCTCTTGCTCCAAAAGTAAAATTTACTCTTGTCAGTCGTGAAAAACAGTTTGACAACAGAAAAGCTAATTATGGCATCATTGAACCCTGGTTTAGACCAAAAAAGGCTGGTTTAAGCCATTTTTAGCCATTTTAGACCCTTAAATCAGCCATTACTATAGCAATACCAGGCCTAGAGCCTTCAAAACACGTCAGAATGTGTGTCAGAGGCGTAGAAACCAGTTAAAACTGTTTTTATTATGATTGTTTTATCTTAAGGGTAGTTTTACCCTCTTGGCAACAGCTAAAACTACCCCAGTTGGTATCAAAACCTCATCATCAATTGAGTCCACAGACCCTGTAACTCAATTCCAGGCCAAAAGTGATGAACTTTTGCGTGAATTTTGACATCCCACGCCTGTCAGCAAGGATTTTGGGGGTCTAGCTCCCCCTTAGATCTGGAGTTCCTTTTCCCCCCCAAATTTAATCTTTCCAATTTATTTTTCCTTTAATTCCTCATCATGTATTATACTTATAATTTACACATGTAATTTGATTCAATTGTACAGTACAATACAGTAATAATTGACACCTCATATGTAAATCAAAGTTCACTTATGTAATACACGCGCACATTTTGACATTTCAATTGAATTCAATTGAAAATACTTCAATTCCTCATAACTTCTAAACTAAACACAACACCTCAATTTTAACACAAAAATTGATGGTTAACACCACATGTGGTGTGAATTAAATTAAGGTTTTGAGGATTTTCAACTTTTGTATTGAAAATACTAAAAACTTAATTTAAGCTTATTTAGAGTTGAGTTACAAGAATTTCACTCAGAGGTGACCCCACCTGATTTTTTATGAGGAATCCAATGGTGAAATAAATTTTATATGTTTATTTATTGGATAAAAAGTTATAATAAATTTTATTTAACTTTTTTCCAAATTTATTTATTTTTTCACAATTTTGTTAAAATTTCATTTTTACTTAAATTTTTCAAGTATAAATGTAATTTTATATTTACAAAATTTAATGTATTTTTATTTTTAAATTATAATTTTATTTTTTAATATAATTTCATATTTATATTTTGATTTTTATTTTAATAATATAAATAAATTTATTTTATTTATATTAATATGTTATTTTTTATATTTGTGGTCTTTTGGGTATATGAAATTACCTCTAAGGCTCACAAGGATAGTACAACAATGATAACTTAGGAAATGAGACTGAGAAATAACAGGGCAATCCCTCGACATAACACTAGTAACAGGATACATAATGAATGAGATGGTTGATAACAATAGTACGAAAAATTTGAGAGTTCTCGCCACAACACAACACATTGTAGGAGAGATAAAAAAAAGAGTAAGAGTAAATGAAGAAAGGATTAGTAAAAAGCTTTCAGGAAATGATGGTTAGGTAGATATTAGTAATAAGAGTTATTTATAGAGAGCAAAGAGATGGCATTCCTCCAGCTTTGACTTCAGCCATTGGCTAAAGATGAACATGATCAGTCATCTAATGTGTGATTATATCACAATTATGGATTGTGTCTGAGAGAAACTGCTAACTTATAGTGGTTTTACCACAGATACCAACAGCCCCCCTTTGCGAGCGACTTCGGAGCTAAGCACTTTTTGAGTAAGGTTCAGGAATCTTTGAGATTGTAATAGGATTGTTTTGCCAACTTATTTAGTCAGGAAATCAGCTGCCATGAAATTAGTAGAGACATGTTTCAAGTTGATGACTGATTTTCTGATTATATCACGGAGATAGTGATATTTAGTGTCCATATGCTTAGTCTTAAATCCGTTGTGGTTTGCATTTGATAATGCCAGGTTGATGGCCCCTTTATTTTCATTTAACAGTTGAGGAGTTGAGTTTTCTTTATTCAAATAAATCTCTTTTAGAAGCTGCATCAGCCATTCCACTTCCTTTGTCATGTCAGACAGGGCCTTGTATTATGCTTCCATTGTTGAGTGTGATATGGTGGGTTGTTTCTTAGTTCTCCAAGATACCAAGTGTCCATTCACCATAACAGTGTAACCAGATGTTGACCTCCTGTGAACCACTGAGTTACCCCAGTCAGCATCTGCGTATGCCACTATTCCCTTCTTATCTCCCTTGGAGTAGTGCAGCAATAATTTCCTTGTGTGATATAGGTACCTTAGTACTTGTAAGCATGCAGTCCAGTACGTACTTCCAGGTTTTTCCAAAAAACGGTATAAGTGACTTACTGAAAATGTGATGTGAAGTCTAGTGTTGGTACGTATGTAGTTAAGAGCACCTATAGCGTTTTTATAATTGATCTTAAGATCAGAAAAAGCGATTTCCTCCTCCTTGGTGGAATTGTTGAGTTGGAGGTTTGGTTTAAGAGGGGTGTTTGCTGGAGTGTATTCCTCCAGCTCATATTCTCGAGCTAAGGTATTGATTTAGTGTTCTTGTGATAAAGTGAATCCATTGTTGTGGTGGGTAATCTTCACTCCAAGTAGTAAGCTAGCTTCCGCGAGATCTTTCATGTCAAAATTCTTTTTGGTTTCCATTTTGAAGTTAAAGAGATCAGGCCTGAATATTGCCAGATTTTAAAAATGCACATACATCCACATAGGTTTACTTCCCCTCCTGAAGAAGACACACGGATCTGACACCGCAACCACAAATCCAGCATGTTTTAGCCATTTTGACAGGTATTTGTACCAGGAAAGTGGAGCCTTCTTTAAGCCATAGATTGCCTTATGTAACCACAGTACTTTTTTGTGTGGATATTTACTTATTCCATCCAGAATTTTTGGGGTGAGGTCTTTGTCCAGAGAAGCATTGAGGAATACACTCTTCAAATCCATTTGGTGGAAATGGAATCTTTGTGATTCTGAATGAGAGATCAATACCCTTAGTGAGCTGATTCTTCCAGTTGGTGAGAAGGTATTAAGATAGTCAAGGCCTTCTATCTGATGGAAGCCTGGTGCACATAGTTGTGCCTTGTTTTTGACAACTTTATTGTTGTGGTCCCTTTTTACCTTGAAGACACAGGTTGTTGTGATAGGATGATTGTTTTTTTTCTTGTCTTCAATACTCCAGACTCCCAGCCTCTTCATTTTTTGTAATTATTTTTTGATTGCTTGTGTCCACTCTTCCTTGTTGTTAATCTCAATCACCTTTTCAAAACTGATCAGAGGCTGTGTATTCTTTGTAAGGTCAGTTTTGTGTGCTCTTCTGCTTAATGGAAGGATGTTATTGGTCCTGATCTCACTGGAGATTAAAGTGGGATTCCTAGGTCCTATCACTCTGATCCGCCTTGCAGGTAGCTCTTCCAAAGCATCATAAAAGACGTCTGCTTTGGTAGCAGTGTCAGAGGTTAAATCAGAATTTTCAGAACTCAAATTTTGATGATCTTCTTTTAATGAGAAATTGAAGATTGGAAACTGCAAAGGAAAGCTTGGAGAGCTTGTAGAGAGCGCAGGAAAGAAAGATTAATCAAATTTGAAATGCCTTATTATGATCACTTCTTTATGTGCTACTCTTAGGACCCAAAATGCTGTTGCGTGGTTGGTATATCCTAGAAATACGCCCTCCCATGCCACAGGGTCAAACATTCCTTTCCTGTTTGCCTCTGGTATTTGCACCCATGCTCTACATCCAAATGGTTTTAGCTTGTTTATTGGAGGTGATTGAGTATTCCAGAGTTGGGAGGTGTTTTATCTTGCTGTTGTACTAAATCTCACAGCATTGTGGTGGTTTTTGCTCCCTCTGCCCAAAAATGCAGAGGTAGTTTTGATTACAATAACAGACAGTGTTTATTTTCAATGACCAACCAATTTCCTCTCTCAGATATACTGTTATTCTGTGGGGTGTATGGAGGGCTGATTATGTGGTTGATCCTTCTCTCCTCAGTTAATTTCTTGAAAATACCATTGAAAAACTCTCCCCCTCCATCCAACGTGTTGGTGAGGATTTTTATTTTTTGTTTATTTTTTGGATGTTCTTTGAAGTTGCAGAAACATGTGTAGGATTCATTTTTCTGTTTCAGGAACTTGATGATTATGTAGCCTGTGAATTGGTTGATAATTATCATAAAACATCTTGCTTCCCCAATTGAAGTGGTTTGCATTAGCCCACATAGATCCAGATGGATGTTCTCAAGTGGATGAATTGCCTTTTAAAAGCTGTGTTGGAATGGAAGTTTTTTAAATTTACTCCAAGTGCATATCTCACACATATCTCCTTTTCTAAAAGAGGGAATTAGTCTCTTTATCCCTTCCTCATGCATATGACCCAATCTGTCACGCCGGGCTTCATTTGCTGTATACAAACCTATTGACCTTGGTAGCATAACATTTATTTCTAGTATTCCTCTGCTTTTTTCACAGCTGAAAGCTGGATTTTTGTAGTTGTTTAGGAAGACTTCATAGATGTTTCCTTCATTTTTTATAGTTACTTGTCTGGCTAGTCAAGAAAGTTCCAGCAGATTTTTTGTTAGATCTGATATGTGTAAACTGTTTTTCAAGATCCAGATCTTCCCATTTTTTTCCATTAGCCTAGCCATCCCCTCTCCAGAATTATTCAGAGTTTTCTTTTCAAAAACAGTTGATATTTCCATGTTTACACTGTGCTATAGGTCTGTGAAGAAATTCATGTTGCTGAACATGTGGTTGGAAGCGCCAGTGTTTAAAACAATGGTACATGCAAAGCTCTTGGACTGACTTGTTGTCATCAGTGCCCAAGCAATTGTTACATTAACTTTTGGTTCTCTCTTTTGTCTTGCTGGTCAGAGACTGGGATGCAGCTGCCAGAATCTGTCCACTGGATGACTTTCTAGTGGGTTGTGCTTTCCATCTCTACAGTAGTGTATTTTTTTGAGCGGAATATCTCTGTTCAGTGCAGCATATTGATTAGTGTTTTGGAGGTTGAGTACTTCCTCTTTCAGTGAAATGTCGTGTAATAGATTGAGGATGGCATTTGGATTTCCCAGAGTCTCTGTGTTTTCTGTCACTTTTTCCTACTATGTTGTGATATTCTCCAGGTAGCTTGGTTAGAATAGTGAAAGCTAGTTTTGGTGTTTCAACTTTGACTTTCATGCTTATTACTTCATTCAGGAATTTTATGATTTCTGAAATAAAGTTTTGTAGACTACTATTGTAATTAATTCTACAGAATCTCATCCATATTCTAACTTGGTTGTTGAAGGTGGAGTATTAAAAGCCCCTTTTCAGCTTATTTCATAGAAGGTGAGAATTCTCCATTATTTCCTCATTATCAAAAATCTCAGTAAATTTATTTGAGTCTAGGGTCCCAGAAATTAGGTTTCAGGTTTCTGCGTTGGCATCTATGATTTTATTGTCAGCCGCTGATGGTCTGGAGTCATTGCTCACAGACAGAAACATTTCATCAAAACAGTGTTGATATAGTTTCATATGTTTTAAGAGCATAATGACTATCCTTATCCACTTTGAGTAATTATTTTTATAGAGGGTTGGGAGATGACAACTTATGTTTTTGTTGTCAGCTTCAGATGCCATTATTGACTGCCCTACTATTTAGATTTAGTTGATTGATTCGTGGATTTTATTTGGAGACTGTAAATCTTTAAAATTCAAAATATAAACTAAAGGTGTATTTCAGTAATCATTAGATGAGTACAGAGATAGAGAATGCTAGAAATACCTAAATAATAGTACAACAATAATAACTTAGGAAATGAGACTGATAAATAAAAGGGTAATCCCTTGACGTAACACTAATAACAGGACACATAAGAAATTGGATGGTTGATAACAATAGTATGACACTTTTGAGAGTGCTTACCACAACACAACACAACACATTTTAGGAGAGTTAAAAATAAGAATAAGGGTAAATGAAGAAAGGATGAGTACAAAGATTCCAGGAAATGATGGTTAGGTAGATATGAGTAGTAAGAGTTATTTATAGAGAAAAAAGAGATGTAATTCCTCCAGCTTTGAGTTCAGCCCTTGGCTAGAGATGACCATGATCAATCATCTTATGTGGTTTCAGATTACAATGATGGATTGTTTCTGAGAAAAACTGCTAGCTTATAGTGGTTTTACCACAGATACCAACACTTTAAAGACTTAAAATATCCCCTAGGTAAATATGATGGTAGTTTTTTCTTGGTGTTGAAATATTTATAGATTGATTTTTGGGGATGGTTTGGAAAAATTCTCAAGTTTTGTTAATGAGGCTGGTTAATTTAGATAATAATTGTAAGGTGTGGATATGAAACTTTGATAAAAAATCAAGTACTTTTCCTGTCCTCAAAATTTGTATAAGGTAAAATTCAATTAAAAATAGTATGAAATGTTATTTTTAAGAGAAAACACGCCAATTTTATTGTTTATAACTTTATTAGTATAAAACAATAATATTATAAAAATTTATTGTTTTACCAACAATAAAAATTTATCCTAAAAAATACTCTACAAGAGATATTTTAAGGCTACAAAAGAAATTTCTTCAAGAGCAATTTCAATTGGAGTTAATTGAGCAAAGAACTGCAAGCAATTAATTAAAGAACAAAGTCTTTAAAAAGAATATTAAAGAGAAAACACGCCCAAAAGTGACCAGAGTGAATTTGGAAACAAAGTGACAAAGTTTACAGTGATGAAAGATGCTTTAATTCACTTTTGGGGTGGTTCAGGGGTAAAAATGATTATAAGAGTTACAAACAATGATTATAATGATTTTTTCACGTGGTTAAAAGGATTAAAATGATTTAAAAGTGGTGGTTGGAATCTTTGATTGATTGGTTTAACAGTTTTAAACTAATTAATAAAAGGAAAAGATTCTAACATGAAGAGAAAAGTGGGGCAAAGAAGACATTCTTTTATAGCCATCAATTCTCTTACTCCAAAAGTAAAATTTACTCTTGTCAGTCGTGAAAAACAGTCTGACAACAGAAAAGCCAATTATGGCATCATTGAACCCTGGTTTAGACCAAAAAGGGCTGGTTTGAGCCATTTTTAGCCATTTTAGACCCTTAAATCAGCCATTACTATAGCAATACCAGGCCTAGAGCCCTCAAAACACGTCAGAATGTGTTTCAGAGACGTAGAAACCAGTTAAAACTGTTTTTACTATGATGGTTTTATCTTAAGGGTAGTTTTACCCTCTTGGCAACAGCTAAAACTACCCCAGTTGGTATCAAAACCTCATCATCAATTGAGTCCACAGACCCTGTAACTCAATTCCAGGCCAAAAGTGATGAACTTTTGCGTGAATTTTGACATCCCACGCCTGTCAGCAAGGATTTTGGGGGTCTAGCTCCCCCTTAGAGCTGGAGTTCCTTTTCCCCCCCAAATTTAATCTTTCCAATTTATTTTTCCTTTAATTCCTCATCATGTATTATACTTATAATTTACATATGTAATTCAATTCAATTGTACAGTACAATACAGTAATAATTGACACCTCATATGTAAATCAAAGTTCACTTATGTAATACACGCGCACATTTTGACATTTCAATTGAATTCAATTGAAAATACTTCAACTCCTCATAACTTCTAAACTAAACACAACACCTCAATTTTAACACAAAAATTGATGGTTAACACCACATGTGGTGTGAATTAAATTAAGGTTTTGAGGATTTTCAACTTTTGTATTGAAAATACTAAAAACTTAATTTAAGCTTATTTAGAGTTGAGTTACAAGAATTTCACTCAGAGGTGACCCCACCTGATTTTTTATGAGGAATCCAATGGTGAAATAAATTTTATATGTTTATTTATTGGATAAAAAGTTATAATAAATTTTATTTAACTTTTTTCCAAATTTATTTACTTTTTCACAATTTTGTTAAAATTTCATTTTTACTTAAATTTTTCAAGTATAAATGTAATTTTATATTTACAAAATTTAATGTATTTTTATTTTTGAATTATAATTAATTTTTTATTTTTTTAATATAATTTTATATTTATATTTTGATTTTTCTTTTAATAATATAAATAAATTTATTTTATTCATATTAATATGTTATTTTTTATATTTGTGGTCTTTTGGGTATATGAAATTACCTCTAAGGCTCACATTCCCTCCCCCTAAAAAAGAATATTACTTTGTAATATTGGAGTTTCTAGTGTGTCTGAATCTTCTGAGGAGTTTGGTAGCTTCTGGTATATCTTTTTCTTCTAACCATTCATCTTCACAAGTTGGGTCACTGTACCTAACAAGGTATTCCCTTACTTTCTTGGTTCTTAATTTCCTTTCTTTAAGAACTTTGGTAATTTTCTTAGCACCAGATGTCTCAATAGGAGGTATAACTTGGGGAATCTTATTCCTCAAGGGAAATTTCTCAGCATCACTAGATTTATATGGCTTTATCAAGATCACTGGAAATGTAGGGTGCTTATTGCTAAGTTCTTCAGATAACTCTACTTCAACAGCATTTTCTCCATGGAGGGCCTTAATCACAAAAGGTCCTGCAAAGGAGTCTTTCAGCTTTTTACATCCTTTGATGTTATTGAAGTTAGTGGTGGATACAAGAACTAGGTCCCCTACTTTGAAATCTGGAGTTGCATGAGATTTATCCCATTTGTCTTTAGCATATGCAAAAGAGTCCTCCATGCACCTTACTGCATGCTTTCTAGCTTTGTCTAGCATTCCTTTGAAGCTAGCAGCTGTGGGATGTATTTCAATTAAGTCTTTCCTCAAGGAGTCTTGGGGTAACTTGGGGTTCCATCCTTTTTCTAGAACAGCAGGAGTCTGATTGGTACTAGCATGGATTGATGTTTTATATGCTAATTCCAGTGCTGGTAACAGAGTACACCAATCATGGGTAAATCCATCACAATCTTTGAATTCAAGGCCATATGCACAAAATCTTCTCACCATGTCCTCTAAGGTTTGGATCATTCTTTCAGCCAGGCCATCAGTTTGTGGGTGGTAGGCTGTAGAGAAAGACAGTTTAGTGCCAAATAATTGGTGAAGATTTGTCCATAGTGCTGAAGTGAATTTGGGATCTCTATCACTGATGATATTTGTAAATATCCCAGTCCATGACACTACTCTATTCCATATCAGAAGAGCTGTATCCATGGCTGTATCATCTTTGTGACATGGTAAAAAGATTGGAGTTTTACTGAATCTGTCCACAATTACTAGGCAAGCATTATAGCTCCTGTCACCTCCTGGTGGTAGGCCAGTTACCCAATCCATATGGACAATTTCCCAAGGTCTGTTTGGTTCTTGGATTTTCATCATATTTCCAAGTCTTTTGCCAGTGGATTTATTTGCCTTTTGGCATCTGTCACAGGTTTTGCAATACTCTGCAACATCTTTTTGCCACATTGGCCACCATATGCAGGTCTTCACTTTCTCTCTTGTTCTGTCTTCAGAAAGATGTCCTGAAAAGGGACTATCATGGCATTCTTTCAGTACAAGATTGATTAATGACCTGTCTACAACTGTCATGACACATGTGTGCTTGGTTCTGTGGTAAATTATACCATCCAGTAGGTGAAATCTTCCTTCATTATAAGATTTTCTCCATACTTCATCCAAGGCATGTATTAGAGAGTTGTCTTTACAGTCTTTGTTAAGTAATTGGCATAAGATGCTACAGTTCTTATCTTGAGTGTAAGTATTTCTGACTTCTTCAAAGAAGGTGGTGTTCAAGTCTGTAACACTTATTCCTTCTATTGGAATTTGTGGTGAAGCTTCTTCTGGAACATAAGCAGGATTATCAATGTTATTTGGTAATGGCCATCTGCTTAGTCCATCTGCATTCTTATGAATATTCCCATCCTTATGAACAATAGTCATATTGCCTCTGTATTCTTGTATGGCTATTTGCCATCTGAGCATGTGTCTGTTAGGTGTTTTCATGTTAAAAAGTGATTTCACAGCTGTACAATCTGTTATTACTTCAAAAACACATCCCTCTAAGAAATAGTTCAATTTCTCCAAGGCCCAGACAAGGCATAGGCATTCCATTTGACTTGCTCCATATCTGGCTTCAGTTGGTTTGATTTGTCTGGATATGAAACATATTGGTCCTTCTACAGGTTTGTCATTTATGATCTGAACTTGGTGAAGTGCAGCACCTAGTCCATCTCCTGATGCATCAATATACAGTTTGAACGGTAATTTAAAGTCTGGCATCAGTAAGAGTGGAGCAGTGGTCAATGCTTCTCTTAGAGATTCAAAAGCTTTGACTCTGTCAACAGTCATCTCAAATACTGTGTCTTTGTCACACAACTTGTAAAGTGGTCTTGCTATGGATGCAAAGTCTTTAATGTGTTGCCTGTAATATCCTGCAAAACCCAAGAATTACTGAATTTCCTTCTTATTCTGAGGCATGGGTTTTAACAATACTGCTGCAACTTTGTTTTTATCAATTCCAAGGGACAAACCAGATACAACATGTCCTAGTGCCTTAAGTTCTTTAAATCCAAAATGACATTTCTTCAAGGAGATTTTCATGTTTACTGATTGGATTTTTGTCAAAACTCTTGATAATCTGTACATGTGCTCCTCCCAAGTCTTTGAACAGATAATAATGTCATCAATGTAAATGATTAACCATCCCTCTGAGAGTTCTTCAGGGAAGATTTCATTCATCATTCTTTGGAAGTGTGAAGGTGCATTTTTGATACCAAAGGGCATCCTTAAGTATTCATACACTCCACAATGAACAATAATTCTCAAGTATTTTCTTGCTCTTGGTGTTACCACATTTTGATGGAATCCTTTAAGGGCATCCATAGTGGTTATATACACTGCTTGACATATTTGAGTAAGGGCAATTTGGATTTTTGGTATTGGGTATCTGTCTGGAACAGTGTAAGTGTTCAGAGCTCTAAAGTCCCCAACCATTCTGGATTTTCCATTATGCCACGCCACTATGACTGGTGTAGTTATTTCTACTTCCTCATTGTGGCCTACTTTTCTTATTACACCAAGGTCTAGAAGTTCTTTGATATGAATTTCTAGAGCCTCTCTTGATTTTGGACTTGCTGGATAAGCAGGTCTTCTTAAGAGTGGTGGATAAGGTCTCTCACTGTTAAGAATGATGTCAACTTCATGACCAATAATTGCTCCCAGAGGTTCTTTGTCTGTAGCAAATGCTCCTCTGTGGTCATACAAAAGGGAAGAAAGTTCATTTTCTTGCTTATCAGTCAGATGAAGGCTTATTTCAGCCTCATTTAACTGTTCAGACTTGAATTTCTCTAACTCTAAGTTGACTGGTGATACTTTGTTTACTGTAATTTGTCTTTTAAAGGGTAAAAAGGCAAATTTCTGGCGCTTATTGTCTCCAATTGTAAAGTATCTGTCTTTGTTATTATGTAAATCTATCCCATACATGATTAAATAGTCATTTCCCAATATAAAATGGGTACTAGAGCAATTTTCCATAACAACAAATTCAACTGTGATCCTTAAAATCCCATTTATGTGTGGGAATATGACATTGGTCTCAAAGATTCCTAATGCTTTCATTGGGTTACTTGCACTGTTGAATTTTATACCATCAATTGGTAACAATTGGTCTTCAAAATTTGGTACATAAGTCTTAAGAAAAGATTTTCCAACACAAGAGCAGAAGGCTCCTGGGTCAAGCAAAAGTTTGGTGGGTTTGTTGTCAATCACCACTTCTGTTATACAGGAGTTACCAGCTGTATAACCTTTTCCTCTGTTTGGTTTTGTCTTCATAAGTTGTGCATCTTGAACTTTTGATAAATCAACTTGACCATTGCTCAATTGTGGTAAGTGGGAATAAGATTCCATGATGTCAAAAGTGGCATTGATATTTTCTATATCTTTTGAAGATTCAGAAAATATGGATGACTTATCATCTGAATTGTCTTCAATTATGTCTTCTTTTTCAACATCTGGTTCCTTTTCAATGTCAATTTCATTGATTTTCCCCCTCTTTGGACATGTATTGGCTAAATGGGTGGTGCTTTGGCAAATATGGCATTTTCTGACTGTATCTGCAGATTTATATTTAATATTACCAGAATTTTCTTTGGGGTTTTTGTCCACAGAATCTTTCCAAGGTGTATTAAACCTTGTTTTGAGATTCACCCTACTAGAACCAATTTTGGTTCTGGTGGTTACTTCTTCTAGTATATTGATAATATCTTCTTCTGAAGATTGTTCAGTAGTCCTGCTTTTGACAGCATTCTCTAAGTCACCTCCACATTGTCTCAGAATTTTTCTATGGATCATAAATTCTGACATGTCAGGATATAATGCTGTTAATCTGTCCTTTTGTTGGCAAAACCATGGTAAAGCTCTGTCTTTATCAGCATTAAATTTGGCAGATTCAAAGGCTGTTTCAACTTTAAACCTCCAAGAATCATTTGCCCATTTGTTGATGATTTGGGTTTTCCACCAAGTCCAACTCTGGTGTCCATGTGCTTGTCTTATTTTGATGTACCATCTGTGAGCTGATCTGGTAAACAAGGTGTTAAACCTGGCTGTTACCAATCTGTCTGGTAATTCAAAATCTTCTTTGATCATGTCAATACCTCTAATGAATTCCATATGGTCATACTCTCCTTCACCACTGAAGTGAGGCCATTCTTTAAGTTTTGGAACTTCTTTCAAGAGTGCTTGGCCCATTGATGGTTCCAAGTTATGAAAAGAAGTGGATAATTCATTTTTTAATTGTGAATTATCAGGATCCAATACTTGTGGATTTGGAATTCTTGTGCCCTCATTTTGATTTAGAGGTGTAGACATTCTTGGTAAGGTGTTCAGTATTTGTTCAATGTCATTCATTTTACTGTTGCTACACCTTTGGGAATTTCTGTATTCATGTTGGAAGCTTTGTATTAAATTTATTACTTCAATTTTATACATGTCTTCCTTATGTGTCAGTTCTTGCCATAACTCTGTCTGTCTTGTATTATCAGCAGTGACTTGATTCAATTTCATTGATAATTTTGATACTTCTTCTTGTGAAGCATCAAAACACTTTTTCAAGGCAATGGTATATGTCTTTACTTCAGTAAATGAATTTGAAATGTCATCAAGGACTTTCTTGTTATCTGTTTTGATAATATTTATGGCTTGTTTAATTCTTGTTTCAATCATGTCATCAATATTGAATTTAGAATATTTATCTGTTAATTCTTTAATAATGGAAGATTGTTCATTTATTTTAATGTTAGAAGAATTGTCATTATTAGAATTTTTAATTGTTCTTAAAACTTTTTCAAAACACATAAGTGTTTCATTAATTTGGCACAGACTCAGGTTGTTTGTTTTAATGTTGTTACAAATGGTGTCATTTTTATCAGAAAGATGTTTTTTCACGTCATTTATAGCATTATACAACTCTGGGATGGAATCAAATATGTCAGAAATCATTTCTGGAACCTTAATCTGGCTTCCTCCTTCTTCTGTAATTCCATCATGGTTCTGGCCATCTGAAATACATTTTCCATGGCATCCTTCTGAATCTTTGGGATTCTGTAGCCCTGGCTGTAAGGTTTTGGGGCTGGTGCCTTCCCTTTGCCCTTGTTTGGAGTTTGTGGCTGCTTTTTCACGTTGGAATTGCTGCTGCTGGCCACTGGGGCTGTTTTTGGCACTGGTTTGGGTGGTGGAGGGTTGTTTTTCCTCCATTCTAGTGTTCAAAGCATCATGTTTTTCTTCTCCATCAATGGATGCCATCCATTGAGCAATTTCCAAGTGTTGGGATGGCCCAAGAATTTTCTTACTGTCAGGTAAGAATTCATGCAGTTTTTCCACAGATCTGCCAGGATCTGGTACTCCTTGTACTGCAGTGCATTGTTGTAAGCTTTGTGGCTGGCTTTGTATATGTCCACTGAGGCTTCTTGTGGCGGTGTCAGCTCTTTTTGAAGGTAAAATGGTATTATCAGCTTCAGAATGACCCATTTTAGTTGTTTGGAAGTCATCAACTGACCCTTTTCCTTCTGTACCTGGTTGGCCTCTGCCATAATCACGTCTATTACCTTTTTGGGAGCTGCTTGAGGGGTTGTAGCTGGCTCCTGATCTGGTTGAAGGCATAATTATGGTTAAAAAGGCTTAAAATAGTATTTTTACGTCAAAAAACTTACTATTGGCCAAATTTTTAGCTTTCTGAAGGGTATTACTTATGTCCAAGTTAATTGATTCAGAAGATATTGGTTCAGGCTGGTTATTTTGAGTCACAATAACAGTGCTATTATGATCAGAATTGACAGTACTGGCAGGGATAATGCTGGTTACTGTTGAGGCTGTTTCAATGTTTTCTTGTCTTACCACGTTGTCAGACACTAAAATTAATGAAAAAGCCAATTAATTAAGTAAAAAAAAGGATATTTCAAAAAAAGAAATAAAAATTTAAGCCTCACTTATAATATGAAAAAAAAATTATTTTTTATGGATTTTTTGAATTATAAGTATTTTTTATATGTTTTCAAATTTTTCAATATAAGAAAAAAGATTTAAAAAGAGTAAAAAAGATATGTCACAGGTAAAATATCACGGCTGGGCCCCCAAATGTAAGGTGTGGATATGAAACTTTGATAAAAAATCAAGTACTTTTCCTGTCCTCAAAATTTGTATAAGGTAAAATTCAATTAAAAATAGTATGAAATGTTATTTTTAAGAGAAAACACGCCAATTTTATTGTTTATAACTTTATTAGTATAAAACAATAATATTATAAAACTTTATCCTAAAAAATACTCTACAAGAGATATTTTAAGGCTACAAAAGAAATTTCTTCAAGAGAAATTTCAATTGGAGTTAATTGAGCAAAGAACTGCAAGCAATTAATTAAAGAACAAAGTCTTTAAAAAGAATATTAAAGAGAAAACACGCCCAAAAGTGACCAGAGTGAATTTGGAAACAAAGTGACAAAGTTTACAGTGATGAAAGATGCTTTAATTCACTTTTGGGGTGGTTCAGGGGTAAAAATGATTATAAGAGTTACAAACAATGATTATAATGATTTTTTCACGTGGTTAAAAGGATTAAAATGATTTAAAAGTGGTGGTTGGAATCTTTGATTGATTGGTTTAACAGTTTTAAACTAATTAATAAAAGGAAAAGATTCTAACATGAAGAGAAAAGTGGGGCAAAGAAGACATTCTTTTATAGCCATCAATTCTCTTACTCCAAAAGTAAAATTTACTCCTGTCAGTCGTGAAAAACAGTCTGACAACAGAAAAGCCAATTATGGCATCATTGAACCCTGGTTTAGACCAAAAAGGGCTGGTTTGAGCCATTTTTAGCCATTTTAGACCCTTAAATCAGCCATTACTATAGCAATACCAGGCCTAGAGCCCTCAAAACACGTCAGAATGTGTTTCAGAGACGTAGAAACCAGTTAAAACTGTTTTTACTATGATGGTTTTATCTTAAGGGTAGTTTTACCCTCTTGGCAACAGCTAAAACTACCCCAGTTGGTATCAAAACCTCATCATCAATTGAGTCCACAGACCCTGTAACTCAATTCCAGGCCAAAAGTGATGAAGTTTTGCGTGAATTTTGACATCCCATGCCTGTCAGCAAGGATTTTGGGGGTCTAGCTCCCCCTTAGAGCTGGAGTTCCTTTTCCCCCCCAAATTTAATCTTTCCAATTTATTTTTCCTTTAATTCCTCATCATGTATTATACTTATAATTTACATATGTAATTCAATTCAATTGTACAGTACAATACAGTAATAATTGACACCTCATATGTAAATCAAAGTTCACTTATGTAATACACGCGCACATTTTGACATTTCAATTGAATTCAATTGAAAATACTTCAACTCCTCATAACCTCTAAACTAAACACAACACCTCAATTTTAACACAAAAATTGATGGTTAACACCACATGTGGTGTGAATTAAATTAAGGTTTTGAGGATTTTCAACTTTTGTATTGAAAATACTAAAAACTTAATTTAAGCTTATTTAGAGTTGAGTTACAAGAATTTCACTCAGAGGTGACCCAACCTGATTTTTTATGAGGAATCCAATGGTGAAATAAATTTTATATGTTTATTTATTGGATAAAAAGTTATAATAAATTTTATTTAACTTTTTTCCAAATTTATTTATTTTTTCACAATTTTGTTAAAATTTCATTTTTACTTAAATTTTTCAAGTATAAATGTAATTTTATATTTACAAAATTTAATGTATTTTTATTTTTAAATTATAATTAATTTTTTATTTTTTTAATATAATTTTATATTTATATTTTGATTTTTCTTTTAATAATATAAATAAATTTATTTTATTTATATTAATATGTTATTTTTTATATTTGTGGTCTTTTGGGTATATGAAATTACCTCTAAGGCTCACAATAATAATGGGGTAATTGGAGATAGTAAGAGAACGTTTTGGTGGATGTTGTTATTGATATTAAAGAAGTTTTATGATAGGTTTTGATATGGAGGATGATAAGTTATAAGATTGGGATGTTGGAAAATGTCAAGATAGCTTATAATATAGATAAAATGTATATCGATTTTTGTTTTATGATTAATACCACTGAGCTTTACTACTGGGTAGGTTTTTAATACCGATATTCCACTAAGCTTACCTAGAGGGAAATATTTGATACTATATTTCCACTGAGCTTAGCTGCTAGAAAAGTAACAAACCACTAAGATTTACTGGACTACCTCAGGTAGGGGATGAATATTTCCTGTAAAGAGGATATAATAATATCCTTGAGAGAATTGGAATTTAAGGTGAAGAAGACTCTGTATTAAAAACTTTTGGAAACTCTGAGGCCTCCATGGGAGCTCTCCTTCTCCAATCTATCTCACTTCTTGTGTCACAGGGGCTCTTCTGAGTGAAGAGGGCCTGGAACTCAGTAAACTGGAGCTCACTTATGGAGGACTCAAGGATGGGATAAGATTGAATACACTGATTAGTGTAATAAAGATAGAATTGATAATTAAATAAAGATAAGAAAGCAGAAAAACTAAGAATAAGAATAAATAATATAAGAGCCAACCACAAACATGTCCAAGTCCACTGTTTCAACCTGTCATAAATAAAGAGAAGGGTTAATAAGGATATGGCCACCAAAACTCTACTGAACAGGTGAGGAAATACAAAGACCAACTTGAAGCCAATAAATATAATACTTTAAATAATAATAAGAATATTTATCAAATAATAAATCAAATATATTGATTAACTAGGGAAATGCTGCAAGGGGGAGAAAGAGGGGCTGGTATATGTGAGAATCCACCAGCCCTTATCCAAAGAGTAAATTTTCTTGAGAGGAATATTCATTTGAATTGCTTTTGATAATACAGCCCCTGTATGTATCAAAAGGGTCTGTACAAGAGGTGTGGTGAAGTTGGGTGATCATACAGTTTCAGGCTTGTGAATCCAGCCTGTACAAGTGTTTACAGGCTGTATTGATGAACCAACCTGTAGTCATGTTTCAGCAAGAAGATTTTCTGAAACTGATTACTGATACACATAATGGATTTTCTGGTTTGATGAGCTTGAGTGGGGCTAAGATTGAATACCCCTAGCCCTGGACAGTGGCTGTGAAATTATTCCCCTCTTGAAGCTGGTGGTCTCCTGAACACCATAATATCCTGCCACTGTTGAGTGTCATCCCCAAATACCCACATTATTTTTAAAAAATTCAAAATAAGATATTCAATCCTGCTGATAATTATCCTGAAAATCTCCTCTTCACTCTGTCATTATTTATCCTTTAATCAATTCCCCCCTTCTTTGAGTAAGTGAAAATTTCTATTTCTTCAAGTCATTTTTTGTTCAAATCTGCTTTTTCTTCACTGGCTTTGGGATGTCTCCCAAAATAAAGGCCACTACCTTTTTCAGCTCAACATGTGAGTAATAATGTTTATATGAACTTATATGCCTGCATGAATTGGCCTAATTATCTTCTGGGGCCTTTTCTTGCATGTCCTGTTGGCCTTGAAAGGAGGGGCCTTGTCCCCATAATCCTTGAGCAATTTGCCATAAATTCCATTTGAGGAAATTTTGGGTATTGGTCAATCTATGGAAAATTCTTGATGTCCTTGAAGTTTTGGCCTTTTGGCCATAGTGGGTGTTTCATGGTCTGTGGGAAATAGGGGCTATTGGAGTCCACCGGGGCCAACTTTTCTGGGGTTCAAGGGGGTCCAAGGGACAAGATGAAAGCTTTTGTATCTTATGGCCTGGACCCATTCAGGGTGTTCCAGGACCATAGAGAAGAGTGACCTTCGCAGAGCTGAAGGGGAGGTTGTAAGGTTTGTCTATGAAACTCTTGATAATAGTAACAATATCAAGAGTACTATGACTGTCCTCAGTAGAAAAATATAATATAATGAAATATTATAACCACAAATTTAAATATAATTATTAAAAATAATTATATAAAAAAATAAATTTAATTATTATTATAATAATATAATAATAAAAAAAAATATAATAATTATAATAAATTATAATTATTCTATTATTGTTATAGTCACTGACAGTTATAACAATAAGAAGTGTAAAGCTCTTAATGAGACAATTACACGTGGAAAATAAGAATATTAACCACTTATAAATAATATAAATATTATTTATAAAAAGAATTAATCACACACTGTGCAGAAATAATTCTTTATAGAATAAAATTCTATATAAAAAAACTAATAATAGATAAAAAAAATATAGAACTTTAAAGAAAACTTACTTATAATATTTATTTAATACAACAAGTTATAAAACAACAGTTATTATATTAAATAATAATTATAAGTTAAAAACACGCCTAAAATCAATAAATTTAAAGATAAAACAACTTTTTATAATATAAATTATGATTAAAGAGTTTTTGAGAGGAATTTGTGGATTTTAAAAGATATTTAAGATGATAATTTTATATAATAAAATTTATTATAGATGATTACAACAATAATCTGAATTCTATGACTTCAATTCTTTAATTTAATAAATAAAGAATAAAAATAACTTAAGAATTACTTTTAATAATAAGATTTTATATTTAATAAAACTTTACCTGTTTAAATGTCTAATATGATTGGATTGATTATGAATTATGGACAAAAACAGTGATGAAAAGACTCTTTTTATGTCTACAGAGCAGCTCTCATGATTCATAATGGATGTAGAGGGCGTGCTAAGATCAAAACTGAAAAACCATGCTTAAAAATTAAGTTCTTAACTTAAGGTAACTTATTTTTACTTCCAATTTAAAGTTACCAGTGTTATTCTTAACTCCAAGTAACTTTAATCCTCATTTAGTTTAATTATTTTAAGTTTTAATATAAAATAAGTTTATTTATATTAAAGTTCATCACATGAACAACATAAAATCAGAGTTTCAAGCAGAAATCTCTTAAACTGAATTTTTAATTAATTTTTAAAGAAATCATAATTTTCTTTAAGCTTAATTAAAAAGTAATTTTCCAGGCTAATTACCCAGGAAACCTATTAATAAAAGATACTTAAAATTTAATTTATATATTGATAATATTAAATTCTAAGCTGTGTGAAATTTTCAAGCAAATCCATTAAGATTTGGATTTTTAATGAATTTTTGAAGTTATTACTATTTTTCCACGTAAAATAGCAATACACACAAAACCTTAAGTTTTGATAAGGTTTTGATGATTGAAACCTTAAAGTTTTAAGCTTATTTAAGCTTTTTAAGCTTGATTAAGCTTTGACAGTTCTTAAAACCTTGATTCCAAGCCTGCTTATTGGGATTTACCCTCTTGGCAGCTTGAAATTCCTGTCCAATTTAGGATAAAACCAGTTTAAACCTTAAGGTTGGATCAAAGTCTAATCTTAAAGTTTAAATAAGGTTGAAAATCCTCCAATACAGGTGGACAACCTTAATTGAATCCTTGCAGATCCAAAAAGTTGGGTACCCCAGCTCTATTTGGTCTTTTTCCTTTGTCCCACCTTTTTGCGTGGATTTTGCCCTTTTATTTATTTAAAGCCATACTATGGCCTTAAACCCTTTTAAATTGAGCTCACGCAGGATTTACATTCTGTATGGCAAATCCTTAGCCAATTCAGTAAATATACACCACACCTTAATTTTAACTAAAATTTTGGTAAAGTTGCATAAACCTTATGTAACTTTAAATTTAAGCTTAATTAAGCTTAAATTTAACAATTTTAAAAAAATGTTAAAAAGTTACATTAGTACTGTAAGATTCTTAAATCTTCTAATAACACAAGAAATAAGTGTTTTTGGGTATAACACCCTATGGGTGTACCCTAGGTTATTTTTGGTGTAGAATCCAAAAATGACATAATAATTATAACTTTGTTTATCCAAAAAAAAGTTATACTTATTTTTTATTATTTTTTATTTTAAATTCAGCTAAAAAGTCTGTTTAAGACAAATTTAATTGTTTATAAAATCATTTGTGGCCTTATGGGTATGTTAAACATACCTCACAGGCTCACATTCCCTACCACCAAAAAAAATTGTACCACAATTTTCTTTTGTAGTATACCCCCAAGTTATTTGGGGGGGGTATAATCCACTGTCCAACCTCTCTACTTATACTGTTCAAGTATGTAAAGCATACAATTCAAACTTTTATTGAGGAATTGGTCTTCTCTCATGTCTGAATCTTCTGAGAAACTTTTGGGAATCAGGTATCTTACTTTCTTCAACCCACTCATCTTCATGATGTGGATATCTGTACCTGACTAAGTATTCTCTTTCATTTTTACCCCTAAGTCTTCTTTCTTTTAAGACTTTTAGTATTTTCTTTTCCTCACTTGGTTCAAGTGGGGGTACTTCTAAGGGTGTTTCATTTCTCAAAGGAAATAATTCCTTATCACTTGATGTGTAATGCTTTACAAGACTGACGGGGAAAGTTGGGTGTTTGTTTCCTAACTCTCCTGACAGTTCTACTTGTACTGCATTTGTCCCATGGAGGGCTTTAATAATAAATGGTCCTGCAAAGGAATCTTTCAATTTCTTTGGACCTTTAATATTATTAAAGTTCAAGGTTGAAACTAGTATTAAGTCCCCTACTTTGAATTCTGGTGTCTTATGACTTTTATCCCATTTCTGCTTAGCATATTCAAAGGCATCATTCATGCTTTGATTTGCATGATGTCTCACTTTATCAAGCAGCAGCTTAAAGCTTGAAGCAGTTGGATGAATGTCAACCAAATCTTTTTTCAAAGTATCAACTGGAAGTTTGGGGTTCCATCCTTTTTCCAACATTGCAGCAGTCTTGCCTGTTGAAGCATGGATGGAGGTCTTGTAGGCTAATTCCAATGCTGGTATAAGAGTACACCAATCATGGGTAAAGCCATCAGAATCTTTAAACTCCAGGCCATAAGCACAAAATCTTCTGATCATGTCCTCAAGGGTTTGAATCATTCTTTCTGCCAGTCCATCTGTTTGTGGATGGTAGGCTGTTGAAAATGATAATTTTGTACCCAAAAGCTTATGTAGATTAGTCCATAAGGCTGATGTGAATTTTGGGTCTCTATCACTAATGATATTTTTAAAGAGACCAGTATGGGATATGACTCTGTTCCAAATCAGAAGAGCTGTATCCATAGCTGTGTCATCTTTATGGCATGGTAAAAAGATTGGTGTTTTGCTATATCTGTCCACAATAACAAGACATGCATTGTAACTTTTATCACCTCCAGGTGGTAAAGCAGTTACCCAATCCATGTGAACCACTTCCCATGGGGTACTTGGTTCTTGAATATGGATCATTAAACCAAACCTTTTACCAGTAGCTTTATTGGCTTTCTGGCATCTATCACAACTATGACAGTACTCAATGACATCTTTTCTCCAAGATGGCCACCAGGCACATGTCTTAATTCTTTCCATTGTTCTGTCTTCAGACAGATGTCCAGAATAAATGTTATCATGGCATTCTAGTAGTATTGTGTTAATCAACATTCTACTACATAGGACCATGACACATGTGTGTTTAGATCTATGATATAGTATACCATCAAACAAATGAAATCTTCCATTATCATAAGATGTTTTCCAAATATCATCCAGAGAATTAGCCAAGGCTACATCTTTACAATCTTTGTCAAGTAGAGCAGTAAGAATATGACAATTCTTATCTTGCCTGTAGCTTTCTCTAACCTCTTCAAAGAATTCTGTTCCAACATCTGTGATATTGATTCCTTCAATTGGGATTTGAGGTTCTGCACTTGTAGGAACATAGGCAGGATTATCAGGTGTATTGGGTAATGCCCATCTACTTAAGCCATCAGCATTCTTATGAATATTTCCAGCTTTATGTACTATGGTCATGTTGCCTCTATACTCCTGTATAGCAATCTGCCATCTTAACATGTGTCTGTTTGGAGTCTTCATGTTAAGAAGTGATTTTACTGCATTACAATCAGTAATTACTTCAAACACACTACCATCAAGATAATAATGAAGTTTTTCCAGAGCCCAAACAAGGCAAAGGCACTCCATTTGGCTAGCTCCATATCTTGCCTCAGTAGGTTTAATTTGTCTTGAAATAAAACAAACTGGACCTTCATGAGGTTTGTCATTGACAATTTGAACTTGATGAAGAGCAGCTCCTAAACCATCACCACATGCATCAATATACAGCTTAAAAGGAAGTTTCCAGTCTGGCATCAATAATAATGGTGCATTGGTCAAGGCATACTTGATTTTATCATATGCTTGAATTCTCTCCTGTGTCATTTCAAAAACAGTCTGTTGATCACAAATTCTGTATAATGATCTGGCATGGATTGCAAAATCTTTAAGGTGTTGCCTGTAATAACTGGCAAATCCTAAGAAAGACATCATCTCTTTTTTGTTCTGGGGCATTTGTTTCAGTAAAACTGCAGCCACTTTGTTTTTGTCAACACCAAGGCTTAGTCCTGATACTACATGTCCCAGAGCTTTCAACTCATGAAACCCAAAATTACATTTTTTAAGAGAAATTTTCATGTTCACTTGTAGAATTTTCTTAAGTACTAATGAAAGTCTCTCTAAATGTGATTGCCAGGTTTCTGAACAAATGATAATGTCATCAATATAAATGATTAACCATCCCTCTGATAATTCATGTGGGAATATGGTATTCATCATTCTTTGATAATGAGAGGGTGCATTTTTAATACCAAAAGGCATCCTCAAATATTCATAAATACCACAATGAGCTATTATTCTCAATAATTTCCTTGCATGAGGTGTTAAAACATTCTGATGGAAGCCTTTAAGAGCATCCATGGAAGTAATAAACTTTGCTTTGGATAATTGAGTCAAAGTCTCATGGATTCTAGGGATTGGATACCTGTCTGGAATAGTATAGGTGTTCAATGCCCTAAAATCCCCAACCATCCTTGACTTATCATTATGCCAAGTAATGATTACTGGAGTTGTGACTTCCACTTCCTCATTGTGTCCAACTTTTCTAAGAACTCCCAGTTTCATTAGTTCATGAATATGACTTTCTAATGCTTCTCTAGCCCTAGGTCTAGCTGGGTAAGCTGGTCTTCTTAATAGTGGGGGATAAGGTCTCTCCACGTTAAGCATGATATCCACTTCATGGCCTTTTATAGCCCCAAGTGGTTCATCATCAGAAGCAAAGGCTTTTTGAAATTGAAATAAAATTTCAATAAGTTCTTCCTTCATTTCTGGTGTTAATTCAGGACTAATTTGTGCTTCACTTAATTGATCTGACACAAATTTTTCTTTATTAACATTTTTTACTTGTTGAATGACAGTAATTTCTTTTCTTTCTGGAGAAAAAGCAAATTTTTGCCTTTTATTTTCCCCTATAGTGAAATATCTGTCCTTATAATTATTAATATCAATACCATAGATATTGAGATAATCATTCCCAAGTATAAAGTGTTGTGAAGTACAATTATTCATAACAACAAATTCAGCTTTCAATCTCATACTTCCTGCAGGGTGAGGAAATATTATTGTAGCTTCAAATATACCCAAAGGATGCATATTCTGGCTAGCACTGCTGAATTTTACACCTTCAATTGGCATCAACTTGTCTTGCCAATTGGTATAAATTTTGTCAAGATAATCTTTCCCAACACAAGTGCAAAAAGCACCTGAGTCAAGATGTATCTTGGCTTCTGTGTTATTTATCACAATATTAGTGATACAAGATGACCCAGCTGTATAACCTTTACCTCTGGCAGGTTTGGTTTTTTGCATTCTGGCATCTTGCACATGTATGAGATCCATACATTCATCACTGTACTGTGGTAAGTGAGTATGTACCTCAGTGACCTCAAAAGAAACATTAATATTCTCTATACTAAGTTCTTCTGATGTTTCTTCTTCTTCTGAAGGTTCAGAATCACTTTCATGTAAAGCTACCTCAGTTTCTTTTGTGTCTTCCGCTTTTTCTACACTTATCTCATTGACTCTTGTCTTTTTTGGACAAGTGTTTGCTAAATGAGATGTGCTTCCACATTTATGACATTTCAAAGGAGGTCTGTCATGTGGTTTATTTGGTTTTGAAATTGGTTTCCCACTAGTCTTGTTGTCTATTGGGGGTTTATACCAATTTCTTCCAATTTTTGTTCTAGTAGTGATATCCTCCATGGCATTGATATAATCTTCTGTAGAGCAAGGCTCAATACATCTGCTTCTTATAGCATGCTCAAGGTCACCACCACACTTTCTTAATATCCTTTTATGTACCATTGGTTCAGACATATCAGGATGAAGGGCAGTTAATCTGTCCTTCTGTTTAAGAAACCAAGTCATGGGCCTGTCCCTCTCAATATTAAAAATGGCTTCCTCAAAAGAATTTTCCATTCTAAATCTCCAGGAATCATTTGCCCATTTGGAAATAACTTGTTCTTTCCACCAAGGCCAGGAATGTTTTCCATGGTCTTGTCTCATTTTATAATACCATTTCTTAGCTGATTTGGTAAATAATGAGTGTAATCTGGCACTTATGTATTCATCTGGTATGTTAAAGTCTTCTTTGAACATATCAATTGTTTTCATAAATTCCATATGATTATATTCTCCTTCACCACTGAAGGTTGGCCATTCCTCTAATCTTGGAATGTCTTTGTAATTGCAAGCAGTTTCCACATCATTACTTGAAATTGTATGATGTAAATCATTATTCAAGTTAAGATCATTTCTGTCAAGAAATGGTGTGGATTGCCTTGGCAATTCATTTTTTAGTGATATATTATTAATACTTGATTGAATATCTTCTTTCAATTCAAGTCTTGCTTTATCACTTTTTTCCAATTGTTCTTGAAAAAGAGCTGCATTGTGGCCAGTTGAATTTTCCAAGTTTTGAACTTGTATTTTCAATTCTCTTAACTGTCCAGTTATAAAAGAAATTGAATTCTCATCTGGTTGATTGAGTAAGGTAACTTTATGCTCAAGTCTTTCACAAATTTGCGTCAAAGACAAAATATTTGCCTTATTAACATTTTCAAGGCCAATAATGGTCTTTTGTTGGTCTTTAACTTGTACTATCTCATTGCCCAGCTTTTGTTGGACATGATCAAATGCTTTAAATTTTGCCATAATTTCTTTATTACAAGATTCAAAGTAAGTTACAAGCTTTACAGGGTCTATTTCTTTGGAAAGGATTGGTTCAATCTTTCCTCCTCCTTGTTTTTGAATTCCATCAAAGTTCTTGCCATATTGAACACATTGTCCATGGCTGTCTTTTCCTTCTTTGGAATTCTGTAATTCTGAGGGTAGGGCTTGTTCCACTTGGGCTTTGCCTTTCCCTTTGCCTTTTGCTTGCCCTTCTGGTTGGTCTTTGGGGCTTGCGTGGGCTTGTTTGGCACTTGTTGAGGCGGATTTTTGCTGGTGGATGCTTGAGGAGCTTCCACTTGGCTGTTGTCCTTGCCCTGGGCCAACTTCTTCTTCTGGTCTTCTGATAACATGCTTTGGTTTTTCAACCAAGCTTTTATCTGTTGGACTTGTCCTTTGACAGACATTGGTGTCCAACCCAATAGAAGATCTTCTGTCTTTTCTGGCCCCATGAACTTCTTCACTTGAAGATAAGAGTTCATGGTGCCTATCCAAAGACTTGGAAGGAGTTCCCACTCTTGTTGTTTTGACGCCAGGAACCAGTTTTTCCATTGGGATTGATAAATTTCCACAGTTGCCTGTTGGAAATGGTTCAGGTCTAACAGCAATAGCAGTTATGTCAGCTTCTGGACTCTCAATAAGAGGTTCAAAGGTGCTGGCTAACCTTTGGGAACTGGTGGAAGTTCTGGCATCCTCCATTTGTGCCTCTCCTCTGGGAGGACATTCTTGCCTTTTGAATTTATGGCTGGAATGTCCTGGTCCAGATCCATTTGATTGGATGGAGTAGTTGCTTCCACTTCTAGTAGGAGTCATTTCACGTCAATTTTAATAAAAATTAGAGTAAAAGTGGATTGAATTCACCTGCAGGACCTTTAAAGGGCTCTTTGGTTATTAAACCCCTTGGTGCTGGGCTGGTTTGAATTTCAATACTGGACTCTGAGGCTTCAGAGTCTGAAGAACTTTCTCTGATGGAAGACACTAGAGAAAATTTAAAAATATAAGTTATTTTATCAAATAATAAAAATAACTTATAAACTCAACTTATTGAATAAAGTTGTTTTTATGTAATTTATGGCAAATTACGTCAAAAATAAAGAAAAATGTCTAAGATAAAAAGAAAAAATGTTTTTAGTAAAGATTTTTATTTTTAAAGATTTTTTATTTGATTTATTATTTTCTTGAAAGAAATAATAATTATGCAATTAACAAGTTAATTAATCAAAATTATATTATTATTCACTTTATACTAGAATAACTCAAAGAATAAATTTCAAGTCTGTGATGTGAAAAAGCCACTAGTTAGACAAAAGAAATTTATTCCAAGTCACTCAATAGTATATTGTTTCAAACAATATTCTTAAGAAAAAATAACTTTATTAATATTATAAAGATTATTTATAAGGGATAAGTCCCAAAAAAGCCAATATTAAGACAAATATGGCAATTTTACGTCAAAAAACAGTAAAATAAGGTCTAGAATATGATTTATGTCCCAAAAATTGGTTTTAAAATCACGGCCAGGCCCCCAAATGTAAGGTTTGTCTATGAAACTCTTGATAATAGTAACAATATCAAGAGTACTATGACTGTCCTCAGTAGAAAAATATAATATAATGAAATATTATAACCACAAATTTAAATATAATTATTAAAAATAATTATATAAAAAAATAAATTTAATTATTATTATAATAATATAATAATAAAAAAAAATATAATAATTATAATAAATTATAATTATTCTATTATTGTTATAGTCACTGACAGTTATAACAATAAGAAGTGTAAAGCTCTTAATGAGACAATTACACGTGGAAAATAAGAATATTAACCACTTATAAATAATATAAATATTATTTATAAAAAGAATTAATCACACACTGTGCAGAAATAATTCTTTATAGAATAAAATTCTATATAAAAAAACTAATAATAGATAAAAAAAATATAGAACTTTAAAGAAAACTTACTTATAATATTTATTTAATACAACAAGTTAAAAAAAAACAGTTATTATATTAAATAATAATTATAAGTTAAAAACACGCCTAAAATCAATAAATTTAAAGATAAAACAACTTTTTATAATATAAATTATGATTAAAGAGTTTTTGAGAGGAATTTGTGGATTTTAAAAGATATTTAAGATGATAATTTTATATAATAAAATTTATTATAGATGATTACAACAATAATCTGAATTCTATGACTTCAATTCTTTAATTTAATAAATAAAGAATAAAAATAACTTAAGAATTACTTTTAATAATAAGATTTTATATTTAATAAAACTTTACCTGTTTAAATGTCTAATATGATTGGATTGATTATGAATTATGGACAAAAACAGTGATGAAAAGACTCTTTTTATGTCTACAGAGCAGCTCTCATGATTCATAATGAATGTAGAGGGCGTGCTCAGATCAAAACTGAAAAACCATGCTTAAAAATTAAGTTCTTAACTTAAGGTAACTTATTTTTACTTCCAATTTAAAGTTACCAGTGTTATTCTTAACTCCAAGTAACTTTAATCCTCATTTAGTTTAATTATTTTAAGTTTTAATATAAAATAAGTTTATTTATATTAAAGTTCATCACATGAACAACATAAAATCAGAGTTTCAAGCAGAAATCTCTTAAACTGAATTTTTAATTAATTTTTAAAGAAATCATAATTTTCTTTAAGCTTAATTAAAAAGTAATTTTCCAGGCTAATTACCCAGGAAACCTATTAATAAAAGATACTTAAAATTTAATTTATATATTGATAATATTAAATTCTAAGCTGTGTGAAATTTTCAAGCAAATCCATTAAGATTTGGATTTTTAATGAATTTTTGAAGTTATTACTATTTTTCCACGTAAAATAGCAATACACACAAAACCTTAAGTTTTGATAAGGTTTTGATGATTGAAACCTTAAAGTTTTAAGCTTATTTAAGCTTTTTAAGCTTGATTAAGCTTTGACAGTTCTTAAAACCTTGATTCCAAGCCTGCTTATTGGGATTTACCCTCTTGGCAGCTTGAAATTCCTGTCCAATTTAGGATAAAACCAGTTTAAACCTTAAGGTTGGATCAAAGTCTAATCTTAAAGTTTAAATAAGGTTGAAAATCCTCCAATACAGGTGGACAACCTTAATTGAATCCTTGCAGATCCAAAAAGTTGGGTACCCCAGCTCTATTTGGTCTTTTTCCTTTGTCCCACCTTTTTGCGTGGATTTTGCCCTTTTATTTATTTAAAGCCATACTATGGCCTTAAACCCTTTTAAATTGAGCTCACGCAGGATTTACATTCTGTATGGCAAATCCTTAGCCAATTCAGTAAATATACACCACACCTTAATTTTAACTAAAATTTTGGTAAAGTTGCATAAACCTTATGTAACTTTAAATTTAAGCTTAATTAAGCTTAAATTTAACAATTTTAAAAAAATGTTAAAAAGTTACATTAGTACTGTAAGATTCTTAAATCTTCTAATAACACAAGAAATAAGTGTTTTTGGGTATAACACCCTATGGGTGTACCCTAGGTTATTTTTGGTGTAGAATCCAAAAATGACATAATAATTATAACTTTGTTTATCCAAAAAAAAGTTATACTTATTTTTTATTATTTTTTATTTTAAATTCAACTAAAAAGTCTGTTTAAGACAAATTTAATTGTTTATAAAATCATTTGTGGCCTTATGGGTATGTTAAACATACCTCACAGGCTCACAGAGGTCCTGTCTTGTTGTTTAGGGCCCAAGACAGTCCTGGAGCCCCACATTGAGGACCTTGAGGGGGCCATAAATGGAATTATGGCCCCAAATCCTGATGACATTCAGGATTTTGATTGCATATCTGACTGAATGACTTCTTTTGCTTCCATGAATATAGAAATAAGTTCCAAACTGACTGAACTCACTGAATTTTCTCTTTCTTTGCTGCCACCTTCTGTTTGCTGTTGGTCTGGCATCTTCAGTCAATTGGGCTCACCCTTGTCCATGGCTTCTTCAGGAAACTTTGATGCTTTTCAAACCTATTATGGGTACAAGGCAGTTGGAATCTTGGGGGTCCACATTTTTCTGAGTTTTTGATGAAGGGAAAAGAATTCTTCCAGCATTTTAATGCCGGGTCTTTAAAGTCCCACTACTTTTCTGTTGGAAAAAAGCCATGTTGATGTCAAGGAGTGCCACTTTCCACCATCAAAATATTCATGTGGACCAAGAAGGATGGACCTTTTGGAAAAGATTTCCCGGTCTCTGAGGCACCTAATCAGTATGGTACTTCAGGCTATTCTAGTTGTAAGTGCTTCTATTTTCTTGGATGACTTGAATTACTGACCAGATCCTGGCAAAAGGAGGTTGCAAGGTAGACAAATGTTAGAGGGCCAATTCCCACTGATGGTAGGCTAATTTGCTCCAGCTCAGAGGTCCCAATCTGTAAGATCAATAACAAAGGGGTGGTGAAAAGAATAAGGAATATTTCTAATTCACCAATCAATCAAGATTCTGAAGGAAGTGAAGAATTGGATGGTGAAGAAGTTGAGGTGATTAATCCATTGGTTGGCCACCCTTCAATTTCTTCACCCACTCAACCTCATGCCAATAAATTCCAGTCACCTCATTTTCAGTACTCCAAGAAGCTTCTAACCTGTCCTGTCTTCACTCCCATTTTCAGTTCCTCCTCCTTCACCTAAAACTTCCACTTTCAGGCCTATCCTGGCTTCACCAATGAAGCCAACTCCTATCCCACAGCTCAGGCCATCACCAGTCCACACCTCCAACCAATTACAACCTGTGGCCAGCAACATCTAATAAAGAGAAGATCAGTCACCTTTTCCATTTCCCACTGCTCAAGTATTGAAAAATCAGGAGAATTGGCCAATCAGGGTTACCAGAGAGGATACAGCTGTGGTATATGAAGGTCAAGATTCTGTGGCCGTATTCTTCAGGAGGGTTGATAGAAATAGTAGGGAGGTAAATTTATATGACAATTATGGAATGATTGCTGGTACTTCTTTTGAAGAGATGGCTGCCAAGTTTGCCTGGTATGAGGATGAATTGATAAATAAGCTACAGAGAAACTTTGATGATCTTGGTAAGGATATCTAGTTTGTTGCCTGTGTTTGTGTTTGGTTTTATTTTACCCCCACCTTTATAAATAATAAGGAATAAAAAAATAAATGGAACCTCCCAATACATGATATGGGAGGGGATGCTTCTGCTTTATAAAATAGATAAAATGAAACAAGAATTATGAAAGTAAATAAAAGAGAAGGAAATAAGAATTAAGAGAAAAAGAGAGTAAAAAAATAAAATAAAGAAACTTCTGAGGAATTTTCTTGTGGTGAGTTGCTTGATTTTGGCCATAATATTTCCTGAAAGATAAAGACAAGCATTTTATGCTCACATAGTGGCCAAAGTGTTGTTTTGCAAGAATTAGAAACCCTCAGAGATGCATACCAGGAGATGGAACTTAATTTCATAACTTCCACTCCCCACCAAGTACCATAAAATATCAGAAAAATGCTCTCCATAATTGACTTGATGTAAGAAATTTCTTGAATATTGATGAATGGCATAAATAGAAAAAGAAACAAAGAAAAACGTTTTGGCCATATCTTGATGAAAGTTCCAAATTAAGGGGTATTGGTGTTTCAAGGCCTTCTAAACCTGTCCAAAGAAATTGACAATTTCTCACAAAGTGGCCAAGGTTATTCTTAAAACATATTTTGGTAGAATACCCCCTTAAAGGTGCATTTCAGGAGAGGAACTTACTTTAATAAATTATACTCCCCACCAAGAGCCATAAGATCAAACTCTTGAGGTATTTGGGCCAGGCTTGTCAGGGTACAAAGTGTGGAAGTCCTTGAAAAGGTCTGGTGAGTTGTTAAGTCTGATAGCTTGTTCCCAAGTTGTTGTTTCTGGGTCTTCATCATTTCCACTATAAAAGATACCATAATTTACCTCTCTTGAGTTTTTAGTCCATAACCTCAGATACTTCTTATTCCTCCTGCTCCTCAACTAATATTGGTGGTGGTGGAAATTGATGTTGGTTCAGGATAGTTGATTTCTTGACTGGTTCTAACAAGGACACATGGAACACAGGGTAAACTTACTTCCATTTTTGTGGAAGCTTGAGGTGATATGAATGGATGCCAATCTTCTTAAGACTTGAAAGGGTCCCAACCATCCTTCTGGAAATTTCTTGGTGGGTCTTGTAGTCTTGATATTCTTTGAGGCCAGCCATACTTTGTCCCCAGGCTGGAAATAAGGTGGAGTTTTCCTATTTCTAGCTCCATACTTCTTAAATTGCCTTATTGCTGACTCCAATTCTTCTTTGAATATGTAATTTACTGATTGGAGTTTTGTGGATAACTTTCCAGCAGGTGTGTCTTCAGAAATGTGAATCGAATCAAAGCTGGTATTTCTTTCATAAATCGTGAAAAAAGGTGATTGCTGATTTGATGAATGTTCTGCATTATTGTAAGAAAATTCAGCCAGAAGGAGCCAGATGTGCCAATCTTCTTGATGGTAACTGACATACATCCTTAAATACTGTTCTATAATCTGATTTACCCTCTGTCTCTGTCCATATTTTTCAGGGTGAAAAGAGGTTTGAAGATCTCTTGATATCTTGAGATGCTGGAATAATTGAGTCCAGAATGATGAAAAAAATAACAATCCTTTATTGCTAACAATATTTACTGGAAGGCCATTCTTGGAAAAGACATTACTGATGAAGATTTGAGCTAGGTCCAAGGTATTAATTTTTGAATAAGCTGGAATGAATATTACCATTTTTGAGAATCTGTCCACAACTACTAAGGTTGAGCCAAAGTTTTTGGACAATGGCAATTGAGTGATAAATTCCATTGATAAGGAATTCCAAGGACCAGATGGAATTTGAAGAGTCTTGAGTAATCCAAACCTCTTATGATGAATTTTATTTTTTCTTGAACATTTCTGACATAAGGGCACATATTCCTTGATGAGCTTTAGGGTCTTCTCCTGGCCAGGGTGACCAGCCAATGGTAGCTCATGACACTTTTAAAGAATGTACAAGTAAAGTTATTGATTGCTTGGAATAACCACTCTATCTTTGAATAACAATAACTTAGCTTGAGGTTCAAGAGAATAATCTGGTAGTGATTAACCTCTTGCTAGTTTCTTGAGTACTTCTTCATAATATTTTTCTTGCCATACTTATTTTTGAATTTGGTCAACTATGTCTGAGAACATATCTACTTTGATTTAAGTTAATATTGATTCTTGAATTCCATCTTGCTTGAGAATTTGATTAAAGTTTTGAGGATTCTTGTCAATTAATTTCACCCCCCTTCCTGGGTACATGCCGTCCCAATGTGACAAGGAATCTGGTAAAGTGGCCCACCTGCCTGGGTGGTAAGTGATAGCTAAGTGAAGCTCAGAGATAAATTCTGCCCAGCAGGTTTGATTACAAGTGAGGACTTTGGAAGACATGAAGTACTAAAGATAATAATGGTCTATCAATACTTCAAAAGAATGAGAAAGAGAAATAAGAAAAGCCCTCAAGCACTTGAGGGCCCAGAATATGCCAAGGAGTTCCTTGTGATGAATTTCATAGTTGAGCTCTGCCGGGAGGAGCTTGCAACTATCAAATGCAATTGGATGCTTTCCTGAGTCATTGACCTGACTCAGTACAGCACCCAAGGCACAATAAGAAGCATCAGTCTCCACAATAGCTGGTACAGAAGTATTGAAATGATAAAGGATAGGCGAAGTGGTGAATGCTTCTTTGAGTAATTGAAACCGGCTAAGAGCTTCCTCATTGAAAATAAAGGGAGGATCCTTTTTAAGAAGGGAAGTGAGATAAATGATTTTTTTGGAGTAATTCTTAATGAAACAATGATAAAATTTGGCAAAGCCAAGAAATAATTGAAGAGCCTTGATGTTCCTGGGCTGAGGCCAATTGAGGATTTTTTGAACTTTTGAAGAATCCATCTTTAGTCCATCACTTGAAACAACATAGCCAAGGTATTCCACACTTGAGGCATGGAGTACACACTTTGAGGCTTTGGCAAACATATTATTGTCCCTCAGCCTTTGGAGGACAGTGGCCACATGTTTGACATGTTCCTCCTCAGCTGTTGAGAAAGCCCTAATATCATCTAAATAAACTACAACAAAGATATCATTAACAAGATTCTGGAATGAAGAATGAGCATGGGTTAAGCCAAATGAAATCACCAAATACTCATAGCTACCATATATGGTTCTAAAGGAAGTTAAATGCTCATCTGCCTCTTTAATTCTCAGGAGATTATAAGCACCACACAAGTCTATCTTGGAGAAGATATTAGAACTGTTAAAGACAGTGAGAATCTGGTTCATAGGAGGGACAGGATACCTGTTCTTCCTAGTGACAGCATTCAGTTTGCGGTAGTAAAAACACAAATGGAGGCCACCATCCTTTTCTTAACAAAAAGGACAGGTGCTCCTGTTGAAGAGGAGCTTGGCCTTATGCAGCCTTTCTCTAAATTCTCTGAAATGTAGTCCTGTAGTGTTTCTGACTCTTGATTTGATAAGGAGTAGATAACACCAACTGGTGGTAGAAGACCCTCCAGTTTGATATGATGATCACAAGTACAGTGTGGGAAAAGTTTCTCTGCTTTCACCTTGGAGAATAAATACAAATACTGGTGATAAGCAGGAGGGAAAACCTTCAGGACAGTTTCAATTCCTTCTGGCTCTACCTCATCATCTCACTGCTGCTCCAGGGATGCATGGAAGAATAAAGGAGGAAGGTCCATATTTCCTTGAAAGAGATTGAGTGGAGATATAGCAACATATTTTACAACATGTTTTATCTCTTTGAATACTTCATCTCTTGATGAAAGTAATGACTAGAATTATGGAAGAAATATGGACAGAAGAAGGAAGGGAATGTGTCTTAAGTTCACCAACCAGAGCAGCACTTTTGACAACTGTGGAAAACTTATTACTGGTAGAAGAATTAATACCACTAGAATCCTTATGACTAGCATCATAGGTGATCAATTCTTTTTCCAATAAATAATGGGATTAAAATGGTAAAGGAAATTATAGACCAATATTAGTTCTTCTCCCTTGGGTGAATCTATAATAAAAACGTCCCATTCAAAGCTTGGGAAAGAAGGCAAGTCAACAAACCACTTGGTATAATGAGTGATGAAAAAGGAAGTGGACTCATTTGAATCCAAAATGAAAAGAGAAATAGTTTCAGGGAGCTCTGATATAGTCAAGGAGTACTTGAGAACAAAATTCTTTTCAATAAAACAGTTTTCAGCACCAGAATCAATGAGAATACTATAAAAAGTATCAGAGACAGAAGAAAAAATAGGAAATTTTGAAGATTTCTTGACGCTAGTATTCATAGTGAACAATTGTGTTCTTGAAGGAAATAAGTGAGAACCATTGAGTAAATTATGATTCCCACAAAGGCTTTTCCTTGCTTGTTAGGGAATCCTCTGGATGACCCTGTCCTATTCTGAGGCCTCTTGAATATTTTTCAATTGGGTGCTTTCAACCACAATAAGTGCATAAACCTTCTTTTATCCATCTCTCATTTTCAGAACCAATTAATTTATTTTCATTATTGAGGAGTGCAGCATGAGGCTTATCATTTGGAGCTTTCAAAATCCTTTCCCTTCTTTCTCTTCTTGTGGTGGGGCTTTGTGGAAGATGGATCTTGAGGAAGCCTGAAAGAATTATATACAGTAAATAAAGGATTCTTCACTTGATGGCTTGTGAACCTTTGAGATATGACCACATACCCAAAAAGGTCACAAGAAATATTTAAAATAATTACCTTAAAAACTACAAAGATGCCATAAATTGGCATAAAACTTGACTTAACTCAAAAGCCAATGAATAAACATGTGAGATAAATTATACCATTGGATTGCCCATGGTAAAATACCCATATACCATTTAGATGGCATATCTGTAAAGTCAATATTTAATGAGTTATAAGTAATAATACCTTATAAAAAACATAAATCCTTAATTATTTCAAATACCAATGGAGCAAAATGTAAAATAAATGGTAACATTGGATTCTTCATAAAAGCCTACACATAAAACAATTAAGAAGCTGATCTCCAAATTCAATACTTAAGGAGTTAAGCTGAATATATGCACTTTTTGGTCAATGCATATATCCAAGGATTTTAGCTAATAACTTTTGAAATATTCATGATAGAGTGATGAACCAAAGATAAAGTCATCATGTAATTACTGTAGGAATACAGAAGTTAACTTTATTTCACAAGCTATAAAGAAGTTTAAAACCTGTAAGAGATTATTGATTAAAATCAATAGAGCTGTTGACCACGTTGTTGTGAAAGTGGTCCAAACTTGAAAAAAGTAGACAGTCAGATTCTACTAGTTTATTTGTGAAGAATGATGTAATTTTTATCTTAAAGTTCAGGGTATAACCCCTTGAAATCATGGTTTGAAGTTTAAAATATTAAATTTTGACAGAAAAGATGAGTTACAAGAAAAATCATCAAAAATAGAGTTTTGATGATGTAATGAAATGCTCTTGGAAGCATAATAAGGTTATGCCAAGCTATTATAATGCACTCTCTGAATTGCTGTAGCGTGTAAAAATTAAAAGCTATCAAAGATCGAATTTTGAGCTTAATTTGATCATTTATGATCACTCACTGTCAGCCTGTGACTCAAAACCAGAGCACAAGCATGACAGCCAAAATACCATAAACCAATGGTATAGCAAAGATACCACCAAAACATGGAGCTGAGCCAAATCAGCTCAAAAGGTATCAAAAGAAAGAGGAAACTCACCTCTTTCTGAAAATATAAGTCCCATCACTATAGGACAAGAAATAACAAAGTTATTCCTGCTCAAAGTTATTGCTGAGCATAAACCTTAATTTTCACCTCTCATCTAAAATCTAGAAGGAGAGGCTTAACACCATCAAATGGGTACTCAAAATGAAGCTCTAAGCCAGGTCTATCCAATGGTACCAGCCAAACTGAGCTAGCACCAGTATTACTTGAGTTATGGTCAAATTCAGGCCAAATAACGGTGAACAAAACATTCACCTCTCATCTAACTTGTACAGTTTTAGTGTGGGATACTTGAAGTGGGGTCTTTTTGGAAAGAGCACAATCAGGGCTATCTGATGGTGTCATCCACTTCCTCATATCTCAACTATAACAGAGGGTATGAGGCAAACAAGCTCAATACAGCTCTATGCCCAAACCATGCCTATGTACAAAAAACCTTGTACATGGGATAACTTTGTCATATTTGATGATAACCTTACCAAATTAGGTATCATTGTGTAGAGCTCATACAGGGCTACCCAATGAACCAACTTTGAGCATGATATCTCAAAAACTGACAGAGTTATGGCTATTTGAAAGTTATAATCCCACAATATGACCAATACAGCTGTATTATGACAGGATACAGTTTTACTCCGATTATGAGGTGTCAAACAGACACTGAAGCTTATTTATACTTCAATACCTCATAATTAAGTCAAATACAGAGGTCCATCCAGGTTCTGTACAGTTTCTGGCGTGTCAGGAGCACCAGAATACACCTGTAAACTCCATTGGTGAAACTTTTCACCCTGTATAGAGGAAAAATGACTACTTGTGGTTCTAAAACCACATTTCAACCCAATACTAGCCTGTATTGAGTGTATAGAACCACAAACCAGCCCACAGTAGTGAAAATTTTCACTCTGTGGTCATGTGCAGAGGTAAACCACCTTCCACTACCCCAGAACAAGATAAAAGGAGGCTTTGCCTCACCAGGAAGCAAATCCAGCATCCTGCTCTTGAATTCCTACGTAGTAAAACTGTCAAAAACAGTTATACTCTTGGAAAATAATCAGGTATACTTTAAATTTAAGTATTGTAGCTTTTATTATTGTAACCCAACAGGTAAAAGTTGCACCCAGGGCTTTCAACAGCGCTCACCACCACTATATCTCTATAGTAAAGCCCTTAATATCTTAATTTAAATCATTTATTATCAACTTTATCATCTTTTAAAACTATTTTTACCATGTCACAGTCATAGTTAAAGCTTGTAAATACTTATATACACCTTTATCATAGACTCACCCTGACATTTTTGGGGCCTGGCCAGGTTTTTTACCTATTTTAGACGAAATTCTAGCTTGTTTTCACTATTTTTAGCTTATATTCATGCTTTTTAGAGTTATTATCCTTGTTTTATTGCTTATTTTCACTTTTTTTAAACCATAAGAAGCCCTGAAGCGGATTCATTTTGTGGTTTTTCTCTATTCTGATATTTTTACTCAAAAATAAAAAATATATAAAAAATATAATAAAAAAAAAAACTGTATACATTCCTTTTTTTTTTGAAAAATAATATTTTTCATTTTTGAAGAGTTATAAATATATGATTTATACTTATAAAATATTCTCTTTTTATAATAAAATAAAAACCATATTTTATTATTGTTTTTTTTCATAATATATACAAAGTATACATTTTTTGAATTTTTCTTGAAGAAAAACTCTGATAATTCATTTTTTCACCCAAATTGGCGTGAAAAATTGATTATTATCATTATTATTGATAATACTAATAATTATACTTCATAATAAAATAAAAACTATATTTTATTACTGTTTTTTTTCATAATATATACAAAGTATATTATTTGAATTTTTCTTGAAGAAAAACTCTGATAATTCTTTCTTTCACCCAAATTGGCGTGAAAAATTGATTATTATCATTATTATTGATAATACCAATAATAATACTTCATAATAAAATAAAAACCATATTTTATTATTGTTTTTTTTCATAATATATACAAAGTATATATCATTTGAGTTTTTCTTACAGAAAAACTCTGATAATTCATTTTTTCACCCAAATCGGCGTGAAAAGTTGATTATTATCATTATTATTGATAATTTCAATAATAATACTCAATAAAAAAATACAAATCATATTTTATTATTGATCTTTTTTTCATAATATAAACAAAGTATATATTGTTTAAATTTTTCTTACAGAAAAACTCTTATAATCCATTTTTTTACCCAAATTGGCATGAAAAATTGATTATTATCATTATTATTGATAATTTCAATAATAATACTTCATAATAAAATACAAACCATATTTTATTATTAATCTTTTTAATATATACAGAGTCTATATTGGGGAGAGTTGATTGATATTTTCAATAATAGCTTGTCCAAAGTGACTTATAAATTCCTAACAAAAGGATTCAATCAACTAGCTGAAACTCTCACTTTACAAATCAGAAATGATACCACCTCATTCCAAAGACTTTGGATTTCCAAGGGATTATTCCTTACAAAGAGAAACAAACATCAGTTGGAATAGAGGCCTGGAAAAGAGAGAAGTTGAAGTTGTTCAAAGTCATAATACATGGAAAAATGAACCTTTCTACACCTTCCAAGATGGGTTTCAACAGCAAACCTCCAGGAATGGCTTGCATAGAACAGCTTGTTCTAACCCATCAAATATTCCAAGAACTTCTCCAATGGGGAATGGCAGACAGGGAATTCAAACCAGTTTCCCACTACAAAGAACTTGTAGAAAGTATTCAGAAGATTTCCCTCAAAGAGATATTCTCCAAAGAACTTATCATAGACAGGAAATGGAACAAGAGTTAACACACTCTGACCCTTTCAGGCTCATGAGGACTGGTAACCCAACCAGACTCCCTAGTGGCTTCACACCACTCAGGCACCAGCAGATCAGTGACCAAGAGTCACTATACTTTCCAATCCAAGATAGAATCCAGGAGAGGAAGAGGATCATAAGGCAAGAACAAGACTTCTTTCAGCCTCTGGCTGAAAGAGTCCAATCCTATGATCCAGAAATTGTTGGACCTGTTGCAAGAAGTACAAAGAAACAACAAACAGTTGTAAATGCTTCTAATGCACCTAGCAGCCCTATGATAAGGAATGATATCTCCACTCAGATGAAACACAATGTTGTGATACCTGAGAGTACCATAAGTAGTAATACTCTATGGTTACAATTTTCCCAATTTGTAGAACAAACTCAAAAATAGTTTGAAAGACCCCATGAAAGTATTTCAAGTTTACAAGAGGTTTATACCTTACAAACCAAAACTATTCATACTCTTCAAGAGGACTATATTGAATTGAATAAAACCTCAGAAGATTCCAAAAGAAGACTAAATCAAGTCTTGGAGAAGCAAAATCACTGCAAAAGGGAAAGGGAATACCTGGATCAAGATATTGACAAATTGTCCAATTTCTGCCAAAAAATGAAACCCCAAACACAACGGCATGTTTCTGGAAGCACCCCATACCACCAGGAAGACATCAAACCAGATTCTTTATTGGTGAATAAGGCAAGGTCTCCATCAAAATACCAGGATGGAGATAATATGTCTTATACTGAAAAGGAAGCCTTGAAACAGCTTCCTGAGGCCTCAAGCTGGCCCAAATTCTCTGGAACTGGAGAGTATGATCATATGAAACTCATAGATTATATTGATGGACTCTTCACTGATGTACCAAGTATACCAGATTACTGGATTACTGCCAGATTAAATATAGCTTTTAAAGGACATGCTAGTATTTGGTACACACAAATGAAAGAAATCCATGGCAGAAAAAACTGGCCATGGTGGAGGAGCCAAATAATCCAAAAGTACATAAATGATACATGGATATGGCAGAAAACCCTTTCATTTGGAAATGATAGATACACAGTGGACAAAGATCCATATGATTGGTGTCTGAGACAGTCAAAAAGGTTAATAGCCATTTACCCTCACATAACAACAGAAATGAGAAATCACAAACTGTTGAAAAAACTACCAGGCGACTTAGAACATGCAGTAAAATGCAGATGCTTCAAAGAATCCACGTTGGATCAAATATCCAATACTTTGCAAGAAGTAAGGATTAGAACATCTATTGGTAGATACAATAACCCTAGTACTGGTGATAACAGAGAGAATCCAACCCTGGAAGCCAAAGAAACTCATGATTCAGATTCTGAAATCACAACAGGACTTCACAATTGGAAACCACCCAATCACTATGCAGAAAATTCTCCCAAAGACAGGGAAGAGACATTTGCAAGAGAGGAAGAAACAACAAAAGACCAAGAAGGTCATGAATCTGACTCTGATAGTGTGGGGAATGGCTGTGGAAATAATTCATACAGTGAACCTAACCCCCATAAGGAATATTTGGTGGAATTTAAGAACCATGCAATAGAGGAAATTGGTTCAGTCCATTCCCAAAGGAGGAAACCAATGACCAAACACCTGGATGGTTTGAAACATAAGCCACCAGACAGAGAGGGTATGACCACAAGAAAGTTGTTGGCTCAAGTTCAAATGAACCATGCTAATACCTCCAAGAGGAGAGGAAAGTCTCATCAATGATGAGCCTTTTTTTAGAGGGAGGGTATGTCAGCCTGTGACTCAAAACCAGAGCACAAGCATGACAGCCAAAATACCATAAACCAATGGTATAGCCAGGATACCACCAAAACATGGAGCTGAGCCAAATCAGCTCAAAAGGTATAAAAAGAAAGAGGAAACTCACCTCTTTCTGAAAATATAAGTCCCATCACCATAGGACAAGAAATAACAAAGTTATTCCTGCTGAAAGTTATTGCTGAGCATAAACCTTAATTCTCACCTCTCATCTAAAATCTAGAAGGAGAGGCTTCACCCCATCAAATGGGTACTCAAAATGAAGCTCTAAGCCAGGGCTATCCAATGGTACCAGCCAAACTGAGCTAGCACCATTATTACTTGAGTTATGGTCAAATTCAAGCCAAATAAGGGTGAACAAAACATTCACCTCTCATCTAACCTCTACAGTTTTAGTGTGGGATACTTGAAGTGGGGTCTTTTTGGAAAGAGAACAATCAGGGCTATCTGATGGTGCCATCCACTTCCTCATATCTCAACTATAACAGAGGGTATGAGGCAAACAAGCTCAATACAGCTTTTTGCCCAAACCATGCCTATGTACAAAAAACCTTGTACATGGGATAGCTTTGTCACATTTGATGATAACCATGCCAAATTGGGTATCATTGTGTAGAGCTCTGACAGGGCTATCCAATGAACCAACTTTGAGCATGATATCTCAAAAACTGGCAGAGTTATGGCTATTTGAAAGTTATAATCCCACAATATGACCAATACAGCTGTATTATGACAGGATACAGTTGTACTCTGATTATGAGGTGTCAAACAGACGCTGAAGCTTATTTATACTTTAATAGCTCATAATTAAGTCAAATACAGAGGTCCATACAGGTCCTGTACAGTTTCTGACGCGTCAGGAGCACCAGAATACACCTGTAAACTCCATTGGTGAAAATTTTCACCCTGTATAGAGTAAAAATGACTACTTGTGGTTCTAAAGTCACATTTCAACCCAATAATAGCCTGTTTTGAGTGTATAGAACCACAAACCAGCCCACAGTCGTGAAAATTTTCACTCTGTGATCGTGTGCAGAGGTAAACCACCTCCCACTACCCCAGAACAAGATAAAAGGAGGCTTTGCCTCACCAGGAAGCAAATCCAGCATCCTGCTCTTGAATTCCTACGTAGTAAAACTGTCAAAAACAGTTATACTCTTGGAAAAGAATCAGGTATACTTTAAATTTAAGTATTGTAGCTTTTATTATTGTAACCCAACAGGTAAAAGTTGCACCCAGGGCTTTCAACAGTGCTCACCACCACTATATCTCTATAGTAAAGCCCTTAATATCTTAATTTAAATCATTTATTATCAACTTTATCATCTTTTATAACTATTTTTACCATGTCACAGTCATAGTTAAAGCTTGTAAATATTTATATACACCTTTATCATAGCCTCACCCTGACACTCACTGTAACCTTAAATTAAGTTTAGCAGTCATATGAGTGATAAAATTGGTGAATACTGTTAGTTTATTATTAAAACTAAGAAAAACCACTAATTTTGGGGTTCTGCCAAGCCTTGACGTCATCAAAACTTAGAGTTATAGTGATAACTCTAAATAATGGCATAATAATGAGATAAGATGGTTTTATCATGATGTAATCATCACCAAACCTTAAAATATTGATCAATTACAGTGGATATGATTAGTGCAGGTCTACAAGAAGCCTGTTGGACTCTAGGAGGAAGGAATTTAATATAAATAGAGCTCTTTTTACTCTATTTCCCCCTCAGACGCTTACAAAACATTAAATCATTAAATAAAAAGGTAATTTCTTTATTCTTTATATATAAAACTTTTATATTATTAAAGACAAAAGATAATCTTATAATAAACTCCATCTTTTACGTGATTATTGCAATTATTTAACTGTTTTTTTTAAATTTCTCTTAAAAACCTCAATTCGACTTAAAACCAAGAAAATTTGTAATTTCTCTTAAATTTTATTGTAACTACATCTTCAATAAGTTGTATTTACATTTCTAGGCATAAAAGGATTCAAAATCATTATATTAAGCATTAAAAGTAGGTTATTTCTCTTATTATAATAGTTTTTCTCTATTATTACTTCTAATAATTCTATAATTGATATAAATAGTATTTATATTAATTTATAGCTTTAATATTGGTGATATTATTGTTATTAATTGTTTTTTATTAATAAAAAACAATTTTTTACGCCTTTAATATTTGTTGGTAACAATAATAAAGTGCTTTTAAATATATTAATTATCTTATATTAAAAACATGTAAGAAAATTGGTAAAAACACGTAAGGGGTGCCCTGGGCCCATTTTTAATTAAAAATGAAACACAACAATGCCTGTATTGGGCCAAAACATGCCCAAAAGAGGTTTTTTCCCCACAAAACCTCTCTAACTCCAAATTGTTTCAGATTTTTTTGCCCAGCCCCCCCCAAAAAAAAAAGCCCAAACACCCCAACAATCCACATTATCCCCACCCCAAACCATTTTTTTTTTTTTGGAAAAACAGCATTACCAAAGCCATTTTGCAAAGCTTTTCACCCTTTTTTTTATTTTTTTCACCCAAAGACTGCATTTTCCACCACAACAACCTGCTTTCAAGCCTCCAAATTTCCAATTTTTTACCTTCCCTCATCCATTAATCCCATATTGAAACCACTTTCTTTCACTCTTAACCCCTTCTGTTCATTTTTCACACCTTTTTTCACCTCTTTTTCACACTTCGAAAGGTTCTTACCCCATTCCAAATACCCAAATCCCCCCTTTTTTTCACTTTTACACATATTTTTCATTCAAAAATGCTCCAACCCCCCACTGAAGGTGAATTTCAGACCCTTGAGCTTCTTTGGCAACATGTGCATAATGTTGCCAGGGCTCAGGGGTATGCTGTGTCCACCTTGAGGTCCAATATGACCCACAACCAAATTGAAATATGTTGTGATAGGTCTGGCACCCCAAATCCCAACAAAGGCCCCTCCAAAACAGTCACCTCAAGAAAGCTTGACCGTCCTTTTAGACTTTATGCCAGGAAATATGCCAAGAGCACCACTTGGACTCTTAAAGTCAAAAATCCTGAACATAGCCATGATGCCACTGAAAATATCATGGCACATCCTGCTTTCAGGAAATTCAATGAGCAAGAAACATCCCAAATGGCTCAAATGTCTGAATCACTCCTCATGCCAAGGCAAATTCAGGCCCAATTATGCAGCCAGAGGGAGTCTGACAGGCCTGTAATCCTTCAAGACATTTATAACCAAGTCAAGAAAATAAAGAAAGACAAACTGCAAGGCAGAAGGCCCATTGATGCTCTTATTGACACTCTCAAAGAAGAAAATTTTGTTTGGTCCTCTGCAAGAGATTCTGAGGGACACATTACCTCCTTGTTTTTTACTCACCCCCTGGCCATAAAACTTCTTCATGGCTTTCCTCATGTCATTCTTATGGATTGTACTTATAAAACCAATAAGTACAAAATGCCTCTTTTTCATATTGTTGGATTCAGCTCAACAAATAAGACCTTTTCTGGGGCTTTTTGTTTGATGAAGAATGAAAATGAAACTTCATATACTTGGGCCTTAAATCAATACATTGAAAAGGTCCTCAACAACACCAATCTTGTCCCCCCCCAGTTATTGTTATTGACAGGGATCTGGCCTTGAAAAACTCTATTAAGAAGCTCTTCCCAGACTCCAAAGTCATGCTATGCATTTGGCACATCAACAAGGATGTATCTGCTCATTGCATGAAGAAAATTGGTCATGGAACTGATTTTGAAAATTTTATGGGCCTTTGGAATCAAGTAATATACTTCTTCATTTTGTTTCATGTTATTTCACTTTTTTTCTTATTATTGTCTTTATTAATGACTTTGGGATTCTTTTCTCAGCTTATGTATTCACCCACTGAAAAGTCTTTCAAAGACAACTGGAAGAAGCTTCAAAAGCAAGTTAAAAATGCTGAGGTCTTGCAGTATTTGGAAAATACTTGGCTTCCTCTAAAGGAGTAAAATGTGCCAGCCCGGACAAACCACCATTGCCACCTGGGTGTGGGCTCCACCTCCAGAGTTGAAGGTGCCCATGCCATGGTTAAACTTTGGCTACAAAAGTCCACTGGTACTCTCCTGGAGGTAGTCAGGGCACTCCACATGGCATTCAGAAAACAATTTATTGAAATTATCAACAGAATCTCCAAAGAAATGATTGTCCATGTCAAGAATTTTCCTCCACACATCTGTGCCCTCAATGGCAAGGTGTCTCATTATGCTCTTCAGATTTCCTTTGAAAATTTCAAAACAAAATTTCCTCCAAATGAAAAATGCACCAACAAATACAACAATTATAAAGGCATTCCTTGCAAGCATAAGACCCAAAAGGCATTTGCCAAGCGCCAAAGGCTTGAATTATCAGACTTCCATCCTCAGTGGCATTTGAATTTGCCTGTGAGGGTTTTTTGTTTTCTTCTTATTATTTTTTTCTTATTAACTGATTTTACTTGTCATATTCTTCTCAGACTGGTTTTCAAGGTGATGATCAAAGTGTTGAAAAAGAAAGAAAGAATGAAGCCAAGAAAATATTTGACGACATTCGGGAAGACCTGTTTCAAAGACCAATGGCAGAAATCACCCCAATACTCCAACATTTTCAAGATGTTTTGACTGGAAAAGTCCCATTTGATCAAATTCCCAAGAGTCAAGAGGATGATCAATATTATGAAGACCCTCTAGAATGCAAGAATATCCGTGGAAGACCCCAAGGAGCCAAGAATAAAAACAAAAGAGAACCTTCAAGATTTGAAATCATTGAGAGTCAAACCAAGAGAAGAGGAAGACCCCCATCAAAAGTGACCAGCACAACAACTTCCAGATCCCAGTAAAATGTCCCCTCTCCAATTATGGAAGTGGACTCATCTGAAGATTCTGAGGACTCATTGTCTAAATCCATCAGTTCATCAGATTCACTACCCTCAGCAACTGAATTAAATAAATCAGAAGTAACTCTTAGAAGGTCCAGAAGATTGGCAATTGGAAGCAAAACATCACAAAGAAAATCACACAAGCCTGCCACCAGTTTGAATATCTATGATGCAATTGACCTGACCTGTGAGCATTGTCAAAGCAACTATCACACAAGTGATGAATGCTCCAAGCTGTTTGTGAGTTTCTGATTCTTTTTAATGTAATTTTATGTTGTTTATTTTGATATTTATTCATTTTTTGAACTTATGTTATCAGATAACTGGCTCAGAAGACTTGCCCAAGTTTATATTGAAATACACCTTCAAGGCCATCAATGTCCAGGGTGATGGAAACTGTGGCTACAGAACAGTATCCCACTTCATTTACAAGACTCAAGATCAATGGGCTGATGTCAGAGGTGACTTGGCTGAAGAAATTCACCAAAATCAAGACCTTTATGAAGCCATGAACACCTTAATTCCCTCAGTATCCTCTTATTTGGAAAGAATTGAATGGTATGAAGATGTTGGCCAGGCTCCAAAAAGCAAGTGGATGTCCATGCCTGACATGGGGGATCCAATTGCAAATAAGTATAAAAGACCAGTTTTCTTTTATTCCACAGCCCAATCTTTTTCCTTTTTCCCTTATTTCTGTCCTCCAAATGAAAATCCCCCCATTTTCATCTGCTTCTTGAATAGTTGTGCTCATTTTGTTCCATTGGACATCATCATTTCTAAAGTTTATCCAGTCCCCCCCATTACTGTGAACTGGGAGATTCATGCCCAAAAACAAGCCCTGGGGTGGGCTGATAAATTTAAGAAACACAGAATGTTGTATTTGTCCAATCTTCCTCCCCCCTCTCAGAAAAAACCCACTTTTTTGGAGGTTGATTCTGATTGAATGATTTTTGTATATACAATTTATGCCAATTATCCCCTCCTCAGTCATTTTTATTGCTTAAATCCCACCTCAGTCTCCTTTTTTATCAAACATGTGGAGCTTTTGTACTTGAAAATAGTCATATTACACACAAGAAAAAAAACAGTTAAAAAAAACACCCATTGCGCCTTCACTTGTGGTCCCACCCAAAAAATTTTCCTAATTCATGAGCTTCTGGTTCTTTATTGTCCAGATTGAACCCTTTAATTTAAAAAAAAATGAAGGAAATTCATAAGTCGGAAGTTATTAAATTCACTTTTTAAAAATAGGCATATTACAATGACGGGAAAAAACATTTGAAAAAAAAACTCTTTTTGCGCCTTCACTTGTCCCACCCAAAAAAATTCCCAAAATTATGGGATTCTGGTTCTTTATTCTTCACATTGAACCCTTCATTTTGAAAAAAAAATTAAGGAAATTCATAAGTGGGAAGATTTTAAATGAATTTTTGAAAAAAATATGCCATTTTGGCATATTGGCCAAATTTGTGAAATTTGGCAAAATAAAAAAATTTGAAAAAATTTGTGCTTATTGACATGCCAAGTCGGGAAAAATATGGCAAAAAAAAAATAAAAAAAACCTCAAAACTGAGCCTGAGGAATTTTTTTTGAAAATTAAGGTCACTTACGTGTTTTTACCAGAAACTTACGTGTTTTTACTAAAAGCTTACGTGTGTTTACCAACACCCTATATTTATTTTATATATATTATTTTTTTATAATATAAATTATATTATTATATTTATTTAATAATATAATTATAATTATTTTTATGTTATCTTATTTCATTTATAAGGACATTTATAGTACAATAAGTAAAATATTAGTAATTTTTACTTATTGTTTCATAGTCAAACCTTACATGGCTACCCTTTTCCTTCTACCTCTCACGGTACGTTGTATCTAATTCCAAAGTAATGTTGATGATTCCTTGAAGAGTATCAAATTGAACAGGGTGAGAAGCCAACCTTTCCAAAAGTCTTGATTCAAATCCTCTTCTATAAAGATTAATATAAGCCCTTTCCCCCCAATCTCCAATCATTGGCAGTAAGCTTCTGAAATCAGAAATCTACAAGGATACATGACCACTTTCCTTCATCCTAAGATCATCAAACTCTTTTTTAGATTTCCTAACCTTATTGGGGTCCCCAAACAGAGTGAATAACTGGGTTTCAAACAACTGCCAGTCATTGAGGAGATAGGATGGGTCTTCATTGGATATTTTTGAGAGATATGGTTCAATCCATTTTCAAGCTCTACCAGTAAGACAAGAACTTTAATAAAGAACCTTCTTTCTGTCAGAGAAGAAGTTTGCTGGGTCCTTATGGAAAACTAATATTGACAGGATTGGATAAATTATCTCAATTTATGGGATTGAGTATCATGAAAAGAATCAGGTGCCTTCAATTATGGAGTCTTGAATTCTGGGACTCTTGGATTTTCCCTGGAAGCAACTTCCTCAGTGAGTTGAACCATGAATTGATTCATATTCTCCATCAGCTTGAGAGACAAGAGGTTTATCAGGCAAGGCTAGATTTGAATATTCAGAAGCCTCAGGGGCACCTTGAAAGGCAGCTGCTACTTCATTTTATTCAGAATCTTCCTCTTCCACAGAATCCTCCTCCTCTTCATCTTCAGCTTCCCCTAAGCTGCTTCTAGGCCCTTGAGAAATGCTTGGATAGCCACCCAAAAAGCCAGAGAATGATACTGATATTATTGAATTCACACCTCCTCTTCTGGAGGGTGCTTCTCCTTCCACTCGTGGTCCTCTGTCCAAATTGGAAATCAGTTTATGAACTTATGGTGTGCAGTCAAGAGGTGCCCTTGCTGTAGAAGTGAGAACAGCTTGATCTCTTTGAGATCTTGTGTTCTTGCCTGGTGGGCTATGATTAGCTGGCATTTTTAAAGAATATAAAAATAAAACTTGATGATACTTCAGAATAAAAAACAAGGATTGACCCAATCAACTAATAGAGAATGAGAGTCTTGATGAAATTGAGGAATCAATCAGCAGTCTTGAGGTGAAATCAATGAGAAAAAATCTTGAGGAATAAAAATGACACAGTCAAGCTATTTTCAATAAAATCAGAATTCTTGAAGAGTTTCAAATCAATTTCAATCAGTAAATCAATAAATTCAATCAATTATCAAGTCAATTCAAAATAAATATCAGTAATATCTTCAAATCAGTAAATCAATATCTTGATGAGTCAAAATCAGATCAATAAATCAATTCCATTATTGAGGTCAATAAATCATCATTCAGGGATTCAACAGTCAATTAAATCAATCCAATCCAACAGAATTGCAAATATTAATCAATTATCCTAATGAATCCCTATCAATTAACCAATCAATATAAAACCTATAAACCTGAATCAAACAAAGGAATGAAATTTGAAAATTATTAAAAGGTTATGATAGAGGGAAATGGTCAGCATAATTAAGAAATGAAAAAGAGTCAATTTTCATATTAATAAGATTAAAATTGATGAGAAATCATAAAATCATGATAAATCATACCTTCATAAAGAGATCAGAATTGATGAATGAGAGAAATGAGTTTTAGAATTATGAAAAGAATGGAGAAATTATGAGTTAATTGATATAATGTCATAGGGGCTCTTGAAAGTGAAGAGGGCCTGGAACTCAGTAAACTGGGACTCACTTATTGAGGGCTCAGGTATTGGAATATGAGAGAGTACACTTAATAGTGTAAATAAGATAAGATTGCTAATTAAATTAATATAAGAAAAGAAGCAACAAAGAGAATAAGAATAAGAATAAAAGAGCCAACCACAAAAAAGTGCAACTCCATTGTTTCAACCTGTCAGAAAGAAAGAGAGGGGTTAATAAGGATATGGCCACCACAACTCATACTGTACAGGAAAAGAATAAATGAAAAGACTAACTTAATACAAATGAATATAATACTCAAAAATAGGAAGAATATTCATTAAATAATAAATCAACTATATTAATTAACTGGGCAGAAGTCCCCAGAGGGAGGAAGAGGGGCTGGTATATGTGAGAATCCACCAGCCCTGACCCAAAAAGTGAATTTTCTTGAGGAATCTTTATTAGAATTGATTTGTATAATACAGCCCCTGTATGGGTTTACAGGTTCTGTACAAGAGGTGTGGTGAATCTGGGTGATAATACAGTTTCCGTCTTGTGAATCCAAACTGTATGTGGTGAATCCAGCCTGTACAAGTATTGACAGGATGTATTGGTGAAACAAGCTATATTCATGCTTCAGCAAGAAGAGTTTCTGAAACTTATCTCTTTTATACATACTGGATTTGCTGGTTTCATAATTTTGAGTGGGCTTGAGGTTGAAACCCTTACCCCTGATAGTGGCTGTGACACAACTTCAATAAAATAAAAGGATGTAGAAATCTTAAAGACTCTTTTTGAGGACATTTTTTCATTAAGGCCCTTCATGGGAAAAACACTGTTGAAGTAAATTTTTCTGAAGATCTTAGTAACAAGAATCCTACATTTCCAGTAATCTTGATAAAGCCTTAAAACTCTGGTGGTGCTGAAAAAATTCCCTTGAAGAATAACATTCCCCAGCATATACCTCCTTTTGAAACCTCTGTTACTAAGACAATTGTTAAAGTTCTCAAATAAAGTAAGGGAATACCTTGTCAGATACATTGACCAGGATTGTGAAGAGGAATGGTTAGCAGAAAAGGACACAACCTAAGCAACAAAACTTCTCAGAAGGTTCACACACACTAAAAATAGAAATATTACAAATTAATCTTCTTTTTTGAGGGGAAGGGAACGTTAGCCTTGGAGGTATTTTCATATAATCAAAAGACCACAAAAAATAAAAATAAATCATAATCAAAAGTGATAAATTTATTTTGAATATACAAACAAAACTTCAAATACAAAAATAAGATTTATAAACATCATTCAACATTGAAATTTGAAAATTTTAACATATATTTTTACATTAAAAATTAAAGTGAAAATAAATTTTGAGCAAAAATATTAAAATTGAATTATTTTTCCAAAAAATGATAATAAAAATTATTACAGCTTCTTTTCCCATAATTAAACCTATGAAAATGATTTCACCATTAATTTCCTTATGAAAAATAAGGTGGGCTCACTTCTGAGTGAAAGCTCTTTATCTCATTTCCAAATAAGCTTGAATTAAATGTTTAGTATTTTCTGTATGAAAATCTGGAAATCCTCAAAACTTTAATTTAATATCACACCACCTGGGGTCTTAACCATCAATTTTTGTGTTGAAATTAAGCTGTAGTTCTCAGCTTAGAGGTTATGGGGAATTGCATTGTTTTTAATTTAAATGTCAAAATGTGCCTGTGTATTACATAATTTACCTTGGATTTAAATATGTGGAATCAATAATTACAGTTCTGTACAGTAAATATTTGGTATAATACATGACAAGTAATCAAAGGAAAAAAACTTGAAAGCTTAATTTTGGAGGGGAAAAAAATCTTGGCTCCAAGGGTGCTAGACTCCCCCAGATTCCTTTCTGACAGGAATGAGGTTTCAAAATTTACACAAAATTTCAACAATTTTGGCCTGTAATTGAGTCACAGGGTCTGTGACTCAATTGATGATAAGTCTTTGATACCAACTAGGGAAGTTTTAACAGTTTCCCACAGGGTGAAACTACCCTTAAGTTAAAGAAATATTAGTAAAGAAGCTTTCACTGGTTTTAAGGTCTTGTACAAACATTATGAGGTGTTTTGAATCCTATAAACAAAGTATTTCTATAGCAATGGCTGATTTAAGGGACTAAAATGGCTAAAACTAACCCTTTTTTGGTTCAAACCAGGTTTCAAAATTGCCATGATTAGCTTTTCTGTTGTCAGTGGGTTCCTCACTACTTTTTAGAGGAAATTTTCCTTTTGGACTAAGGAAATTGGTGTATATAAAAGAATGTCTACTTTGCACCACTTTTCTCTTCATGTTAGGATCTTTTCCTTTTATAATCAGTTTCAAAACTGTTAATCAAGCTAATAAAAGATTCCCACCACCCTTTTCAAATCATTTGAAATATTTTAACAATGTGATAAAATAATAAAAATTCATTGTTTGAAACTATGATGATCATTTTTACCCTTGAACCACTCTAAAAGTGAATTAAAGCATCTTTAAAATCACTGTTAGCTTTGTCTTTTTTTTCCAATTTCACTCTAGTAACCTTTGGGAATGTTTTCTCTTTGCTGTTATTTCTAGAGACTCTGTTCTCATATTAATTTCCTGCAGTTTCTTTATCAATTAATTCCAATTGAAATTTCTATTGAAGAAATTTCTTTTGTTTCCATTAATATCTCTTTTTGAGTATTTTCGTATTAACTCCTTATTGTTAGTAAAACAACAAATCTTTATAATATTTTTTTTATACTAGAAAAGTTAAAAACAATAATTTTCCATGTTTTCTCTCAAAAATATCAAATTTGACTCTTTTTAATTAAATTTTACCTTAAAAGAATTTTGAGGACAAGAAAAGTACTTTATTCTTAATTAAAGTTTCTAATCCACACCCTACATAATGCAACCAATAATCAGGGAAGCCAGGGCTCTCAATAGATTCATAAGTGCTATCTTATTATAGTGGATTCCTTTCAAGCCTTTTGTAACTACTAATTTTGTGTCACAGTCATAGGTATAGCTTTTTCATCACTATTTCATAGAGTCATAATGACATTTTAGGTACCTGGAAGTGTTTTTAACATATTTTCAATAATTCTTTAGATAATTGAAAGTTGTTTCAGCTATTTTTACAACTAAAAAGTGTGGTATTTTGAGGGTCTCAACAGTACTGAAATTTATATATATCTGGAAAAAATCATGTAAAAAATTTAACCATACTCTCAAAAATACATAAATAATTTATTTTTTGTTTTCAATTTTTGAGTTGCTAAATATATAATTTGTATTTTTAATCTCATTATCAATACATTTAGAAAACATTGATCATATTTTGATTCAAGTTTTTTTTGAGAAAATTTATTTGTCATATATTTCTCATTTAATTTTTCTTTTCATAAAAGCATAAGAAGGCTTGAAACCTCTTCCAATATTCCTTTTTAACCAAAAGTGTTGTTAAAATTCATTATTTCAATTATTTTTGATATTTTTCTTCAATAATTAGGTATTCAATATCATTGAACCTTATAAATCATATTTTTCTTTGAATTTTCAATGAATATACATATAATTCATATATTATTTTACAACCTTTATGGTGTGAAAATATATTGAAAAGAATTAATTTTGATAATTTCATTAATAATTGAAAATTATTCTTCATTTAAGGATACAAATCATAGTTTTTCTTAACTACTTTTTGTGCAAATACATAAATTTTATATTTTTAATTTTTTTGCATAAGAACCCTTTGTAATCCTCTTTTCCACCCTTTATATGTGAGAATTGAATAATAACATCATTTTTGATATTCTTCATCAATAATATCACATTTTCTTCATCAAAAAATATGAATCATATTTTTTATTGAGTTTTTTCAATAAAAATATGATACTTATATATTTTTGGGTTTTTGTATAAAGAAGATTTTATATTTCCCTTCCAAACCCTTTGCGAATTACAAATGAGAAAAGTTTTCATCAATAATAAAATAATTTTTAATAAACTCTAAACCATATTTTTCTCATAAAAAAATATAAATGAAAATTAACTAATACATTATTTTTTTTCAAACGATCAAGAAATTTAATAAAGGTTTTTTTTAAATCATGAAAATCCTCATAAATATAACTGTCATAGTTTGACAAAGAAATTCAAGGAGTTTATGTGATTTTTTGAATTTTTTAATAAAACTTATATTCATTTTCTTCATTGTCTTCAGTAAAAACATAAGTAATATTTTCATCAAGTTTTTAATATAAATTGATAATAAATAAATTCATTAATTTTAATTTTATTTCCATAAGCTTCATCAATTGGGAATCTTTTCTTGTCATATTTTTACTGAAAAATTGGAAGATTTCAATTCTTTCATATCTTTCTTGCTCTATTCAATTGACAAACATTATTGATTCTTTATAGTTAAACTGAAAATTTAGCCCTCTAAGCTTGTTATCTTTATTCTCATAATACTACTAATAATAATATTAACTCTTAAGTTATCAGTCAATTTTGACTTGTAAATTTAATGATCTAAAGCAAAATATTGAAAATTTGAATTGAAATTGAATTTAAATTCTTCATTTTCAATTGAAAAATGCAATATAATTTTAAATAAAACATCACTCTGAATTAAGCTGTAGATATCTCCTTTTCAAGTAGAAAAACAGAATTCTAATTGAGTACAAGCTATAAGAGGTAAATCTGCTTTTCTTCAAATGAACAAAATCAATAACAATTAAAATAAAAGAAGCAATATTTTAATATTTTTTATAAGATTTATTTTTTAAAATGAACTATAAATCCTTAGTAGAAGAAACTCTTCTCAGAAATTAATAATCAATACAGAGAACCCCTCCATGAATAATCCAAGTGAACAAACAGCCAAAACATCTTTAACCACTTTTATAGTTTAATTTTGATCTTTAAAAGGTTATTTTTGAATAAAATAAAGAAGATATCTCTTATTCATATTATTCATTCTTATCACCAAATATTACACCACCTCAGCTCAAACATCTTTGGGTCCCAAGAAATAAGCCTATATAAAGGACATAAGTAACAAGAAGGTGGTGTTATAGAGGAAAGGAAATTGAGAATGGAAAACTCCATAAGGAATGGAAAAGTAACCAGCGTTATTTCAATAGGTGGTTGGAACAAGATACTTGTAAAAAAGGATCTCATGGATTCAGGGTAAATCATTCTGAATCATTGACCCCTATTAATTCTACCCAAGGGGGAAATTTGAGGGAAGAAACTCATCTCAAAATACATACGGGCATATATTGGAGTCACAGATGAATAATCATGGGCCTCAAGGAGCACCAAATTCCTTTATCCCAGTAGGTTTCCACAATAAAGAAAGGGATACAAGAAAAACAAAATCTTTCATCAAATCAGAAGAAAGAAAATCTCAATGCACTAATCCAGATATTGAGAAATCCAGATCACAAAACTCAAAACCTCATAAAGAAGCTGTAGAAACAAGAAATAAAGACTTATCAATCCATAATTGAGATTCAGCTGTCTTCAAACATTGGTACATCCCCTCAGCTAGCAAACCACCACTATTAATTTCTCCAAGGGGAATCACTAAATTATTGGAAATACATTCATATCCACATGCAATGTAAATCTTAATCCATGAAATATCTTGGAGATGATATGTATAACATAACTAAGGAAGATAACCTTAGAGTTAAAACTCTGGAGAACATAGATAAAAATTTGTACAGGATATGTGAATAAAGCTGGTCCTAAATAAGATCTTGGGAGAAGTACTTTATTGAACAGAGAAAAATCTCAAGAGTCCTGGAGATAACTCAAGAGGAGGTCTTAAATCTCAAAGATTATTTTGAAAATCTATATTTGAAGGTGGAGAAACAATAAAATAACTTGATCCCACCCAAGTTGATGCAATTAATGGACTCACAAATGGAAAGTGAGCCATGTTAACCAAATCATAAGCCTTACTCAGAGGTAAAACTAGACCAATCACACCAAATGATTGGAGAAAATAACTCCAAATTTAGATATTTATAAGCTTACCAAGATGGGGGACAGACAAGCCCTTGGAAAAAGAATATCTGAAACAGCTCACAGATTTTGTAAGCTGTCCTATTTTATCATCAATTTGAGAGTATGACCATATGGAACTGATTGACTATATTGATATTTTATTAATTTATTTTCCAAGAATTACAGATTACTGGATCACTGCAATAATTCATACATCTTTCAAAATTCATGCCAATATTTGGTATGATCAAATTAAACAAATACATGGAATTTTTACTGCAATGGTTGAGAAACCTAATTATCCAAAGATACAGAAATGGACCTTTTATTTCTCAAAAGACAATTTCTTTGAAAATAAAAAACGATTGGGAAAAGATCCATGTGAATGGTGTTTGAGGAAGATAAAAATTCTGAAGTCAATTGATTCTCACATTACAGAAGGGATGAGAGCTCATAAGCTGTTGAGAAAACTCCCAGGGTAGATGGAACAAGAATTAAAATTCATATGTTCTGAGGAACGCACCCTTGATGATATATCAAATAAATTCCAATATTTAAATAAGAGAAAATAAATTGGGATAAATAACTCCTATGAAAATTATGATAAAAGAGAAGAGAAAAGACTGTCTCTTGTGAATTATACCAATAGTGAAAATGAACCAAGGAAGAATACCTGTCACAAATGTGGCTCACCTGAGAACTAAGCATATAACTCTTCCAAATGGAAGGAAATATCTACAATAGAGGAATATCTAGAAGAGAAAACAGAGACAAGCTCTGAATTTAATAGTATGGTTAATGGGATTATATATTAATAAAGCAGTGAATCAGACCACACAGAACAATATATAGTGGAATATGAGAAAGAATCACCACGAGGGATTAACCCCACCCTCACTAGGAATCATATTTCCCAAAAGACGGGTTATTATTTTCGGCATAAGAGATCCATAGATGCCCAAGTATTTTTTGTAAATGCCAAAATCAGGGATGAGTTTCATTCATTGGACACCATCTAGATTGAATTTTTACAACTATAGGGAGAACTATCCTTTTATTATGGGAACAGGAGAAAAATTCTCAGTGGTAGCCAAGAAATACTTATAAAAACACTTTCCTGAATGTTATGAAAGGTTACTCCCAACAACAGCCAGATATTTAATAAGTGCCTCAGAGATGATGGGATCACTTTGGAAATCTCTGAAAGTAATAATAATATTACACTCAAAGGAGAACTCAATATTACCTATTGAGTTCTTTGTACTTGAAAATGCAGAAATGAATTCTTTCCTTACGGGTACAGACTATTAAGCATTGTATGTTATAAGAATACATAATGACAAGGGAAATTTTGTTGAAATAGGAAGTAATTTCTTATGACAAACTCAAAAAAATGAAACACAAAATATTGAACAAAAGGTAAACCTGATAGAATTCAAAGACATTCCACCAGGTAAAACAAAATATCCAATAAAAATAGAATTTTAGATGTTAGGATTCATCTGAAGGAACTAAGGGCCTCTATGAGGACAGAAGACTCTCAGAAATGATAAGAATTTTTGGAGAAAAAGTATAAAAGCCTATTTCTCAAAGCCAGAGAAAAAGTATGACACTTCAAGTACCATAAAGTATGGTACTTAATCAAAATAGTAGAACACACATATTTTCCCTTTATCAAACCAAAGAAAAGAGCAATGAGGTGATATATTTTAATATCATAATTTCACCTATAATGCCTTTTTATTAGACTATCTGAAAGAGGAAATTTTACCCTATTATAAAACATAATTCTTATCATAAACAAATGAGAATAAACTATGTTATTAAGGCTGTATTCTCTTGCTGATAAGAAACCTTATTCTTTACGTCTCATATATAGGTTTTAATTTGAATTACAGAACCATCATTTGGGGCCTTTTATTAAAGCTTTGAAATGGGGTGTTTAATGTTATCAGTTTCAATAATATAGACCCACTGAATCAAAATATACCATGGAACAACTATCTCTATGAACAATGATAATTATGCTATCTTTCAACTCTCATATAGCTTATAAATACTTGATGAGAGGGGATTGTAGTATAATATTATCTGGCAAGGATACACAAGCACATAATCCTTATTTCCGTATCTCCGATAGATGAAAATTCATTAGCACTTTTCTGCTACAACAGGAAAAGTACTATTTTTCAGAAAGTAGGAAATATTTTGATTATGTATAGATTTGGACTTCCGAATCCAAAGTGTGAATATCCTATAGAGTTCTCTTTAAGCTAAATTTTTGAGCCACTTATTAGCCCTTTCTTTTGAGAACTGACAAAGCTATCAATAATTTAAGTCTATAATACCACACCAATTGCTATTGCTGGCTACTATCCTGTAAAGCTTAATTATGAGGTTCCAAGGTTCCAAAGGACTTTTCATGTACTTATTACTCATATTTTGAACCATAAAGCTCAACTAAATAGTTTACTGAGTGGTACTGTGGGATACTATCCAATATAGTTGAGCTATGAGGTGTCAAAGCTACTCAAATTATTCTCAAACTTTTATTACTAATAACTTTATTTTCCAATGCATAAAAAGCACCAGAAAAATGCTTGAGGGTATTTAGAAACATTTTTCCACCCTTTGTGGGGTAGAATTCGCAGCTTTCAGTTCTTAAACCACATTTCAGATTAATTTAAGGCTGCATTAAGACTTTGAGACCACAACCAATCCACAGGAGTGAATTGTTTCACTCTGTAGTCCCTTAAAAAGGTTGATTACCTCCTACTACCCTAAATTCAGATGAAATAAGGTCTTCTCCTCACCAAAATAAGTAATCACCTTGGTTTTTATCAAAATTCTTATTTAATAGAGCTTTCAGAAACAGAAGGACTGTTTGAATTAACTATATATGATTATAATCTGAATTAGCATATTATTTTTAATATTAAGCCAGCTGATAATTAGGGAAACCAGGGCTTTCAATATATGAATTCACATTATATCATCATAGTAGAGCCCTTCAAAGCTTTTTTTTCACCCCCATGTTTATAGCTTTTTTATCATTATGTCATTATGTCACCCTGAAACTTTAGGTACATATACTTCTAATAGAACACTTTAGTATCAAAACATTTGTTAAAAAAAACAAAATCCTTAATAAAAATTTCTTCTCTTGTCACAAAGCTTGATGATTTTCTTTAATGAATATATTGTGTGAATCCATGACTGATCTTGAAGGCTATTTTGAAGAGATTTGTAGATCAAGTTAGCCAGACTTTGATAATAAGAATAGTATAGCTGGCTCTTTGTGTATTTATTTGATGATTAAATCTCATCTTAGGTAATACATAGTCTTTCATTTTTCTTTTTACTATGTTGGGAAATAGTCTCTTATGTTAAAAATATTCTCTAAAGTATTGGTCAATGACCTGAACCATTGAATAAAATTTCTTCCATACTTGAATAAAGGGGTTTGATGTTATTGACAATTGTAATGTGTGGGTATTAAAATCTGATAAGATTACAAATATTTTTCCTGTCCTCAAAAATTTTAAAATGTAAAGTAGAGTAACGAATGGTAATTGCGTGAGTTTTATAAAAAGACGTGCCAAATTCATTTCTCTTAACTTCTTTAATCTAAAACCATAGAATTATGAATCTTTATTTTTTCACCAATAATAAACATTTATCCAATGAATACTCAACAAGAGACAATTATGCCCAAGAAAGGAATTTCTCAAAGAGGTATTTTTATTGAAATTACTCTAACAAATAACTAAAAGAAATATATATATGAACAGAGTCTCTAATATGAATATTAAATTTGAAAGATACCTCAACGAGACCAGAGTGAATTTGGAAACAAATTGACAAAGCTTACAGTGATGAAAGATGCTTCAATTATTATTTGGGATGGTTCAAGAGTGAAAATGGTTAAAAAGAGTCACAAACAATGATTATAGTGACTTTTTTCATGTGGTGGAAAATTTTGAAATTATGCAACAATTGTGGTTGAAATTTTTGATTGATTGGCTTAACAATGTCAAAGCTAATTATAAAAGGCAAAGAAAAGATAGGGCAAAGAAAGATTTTTTTCAGCCACCTTTTTTCTTCCTCCAATGGTAAAGTTTTCTCCAAAAGTTTGTAAGAAATATATTTCAAAAACAAAATCCAATTATGTTAGCATTGACACTTGACTTAGACCAAAAAAGTGCTGGTATTGGCCCTTTTAGTCCTGAAAACCATCCATTATTGTGGTAAAAGCTGGTTAAAGGCTTCCAGAACACATCAGAATTTTCTTAAGGTTCATTTGAAATAGCTAAAACTTCTTTTGTTATGTTTTTGTATACTCAATGGCTGTTTTATCATTTTTTCAACAGCTAAGATTTCCCTGGTGGATATAAAAACCTCATAATCAATTGAATAACAGACCCTTAAATTCAATTCAAGGCTAAAATTAATAAGCTTTTGCACAAATTTTAACATCCCACACCTTTCAGAAAGGAGTTCTGGGTAGTCTTGCACCTTGGGAGCCATAAGTCCTATTCCCCCACAAAATTTAATCTCTCCAATTTATTTTTATTTAATTCCTTTCCATGTATTATAAGTAACATTTTTGATATGTAATTTAATTTACAAACTACATCACACAGCTGTAATTATTAATTCCTCATATTTAAATCTAGGTTAACCTATGTAATATGCACAAATATTCACATTTCAATTTAAAATACTTCAATTTCTCACTAATTCTAAACTACACACCACATGTAAGTTTTTTCTATTAAACTCTTAATGAGAATACTTACTATTCAGAGTACTATGAATTTCCTCAAATGAAAATGCAAAATGATTAAATCTTGTAGCCAGAAATATTATAATAATTACTATTAATATTCATAAATTTGATATTAATCAAAATTATACATAAAGATAGATATTATTAAAGCTTTTAATAATGAAAATAATTTAATTATTATATTATTATCATAAGTCACTGAAAATTATAATAGGAAAAATAAAAAACCCCCCTAGAAAAAATTGAGTTATTTCTATAAAGATAGAACCAAGTTATAAATAAAATGAGATATAATTTATAAGGTAATTATTATACACTACTGTGTAAGAATAAGCAAGACAATAATTCTATAAAAAATACAATAATAAGTGAAAAATGGAATTTTGATCAAAAACTTACTTCAAAATGATTAAGCAATAAAAAACTCCAACACAGGTTAGAAAAGTCATCAAATAATACAATTAGTTTGAAACACACACAAAATAAGATTTAAGGGATAAGGGATTTTTTAAAAGATTTGTGGATTCTTACAAAATATGTTATAATAAGACTTTACAAAATAAAAAAGGATTATTAATTATTATGCAAATATAATAATATTCTAATATTTCAATTATTTGTTTCCATTAAGGATAATGAACCACTAAAGAATTATTTATAGTAATATAAGATCTTATTTAATAAAATATTACGTTTGGAAGATTGATTATACTGATTTATTGGTCAAAAGATGTAATTAAGCATTTCTTTTCATTTCTTAAGACACCTATTCTGTAATCACAGATGTTTTCAGAGGGTGTGAAGTAATAAAATCTGATAAATTCGTCATAAATATTAAGTTTTGACTTTAAAACTCCCATTTTTTTATTATAAGTTAAGTTACAGGTGTCATTATTGACTCCAAGTAACTTTAAGCTTCATTTATGCTGCTTATTTGTAATTTTTAATAAAGAAATAACTTTTTATTCCAAATTTTATAATATAAAGATCTTAAACAGAAACTGTCAATTTGAACTCTTATCAAATAAACTTTTTAATTAATTTTTAAGGAAATCTTAATTTCTTTCAAGAATAATTAAAAGGGCTTATTTAAAGGCTAAATACCAAAGAATTTCAGTTTTCAAAGATACCCGGAATTTTATCAATACACAGATAACATTAACGCATAAGCTGTGTGAAAGTTTCAAGTGAATCCATTGAGAAATGAATTTTGAAATTATTGCTTTTTCCATGGAAAAATGGCAATATATACCAAAACTCAGCTTTTGATAGGGTTTTAAAACCTTTAACTTTAATTTAAAGCTTATTAATACTTAATTAAGCTTTGGGAGTTTTCAAAACTTTTAGTGCAACATTACATATAGGGATCTCCCCTTTGGCCACTTGTAAATCCTGTTCAAAAGGATAATAAGCCCTTATAAAATGGATATTAAATCAATTTCTAATCTTAAAGCTCAAATTTTATTGAAAATAATGCCATACAGGAGGAAAAACCTATTTTTTCTCTTTCAGATACCAAATTTTGGGCACCCTGGTACCTTTTGCCATTTTTCCCTGTCCCACCTTTTTGCATGTATTTTTCCAATATATTCATTTAAAGCTATACAATTGCTTTAAAACAATTTAAATTGAGCTCAAACATGGCTTACATCCTGTATGAAAAATCCTTAGTCAATTCAGTAAATATACACAAGACCTTAATTTCAACATAATTCTTTTAAGTTGATGTAAAACTTATGCAACTTTAGATTTAAGGCTAAGATTAACAATTCAAAAAAAATTATCAAATTTTTTTATATTGTATAAGTGTACTTTGATATTCTTAAATATTCCAATAACAGTAAAAATAGCTATTTTTGGGTCTAACATGGGTTAATTTTGGTGTAGAATTCAAAAATGGCATAATAGCTATACCTTTGCTTACAAAAACAAAGTTTTTAGTCATTTTTCATTGATTTTTGTTTTGGAACCTTTTGAAAAGTCAAATCTTGACTTAATAAAGTGTATAAAATACTATCTGTGGATCTATGGGTATTCCATACATACCTTGCAGGCTAACACCACACCTCAATTTTAATACACAAATTGATGGTTAAAACTCCATTTGTTGTGAATTAAATTAAATTTTTGAGTATTTTCATATTTTAATACAAATAATACTTAAAACCTAATTGAAGCTTATTCAGAGTTCAGTTACCGAAATCTTACTCAGAGATGACCCCACCTGAAATTTAATGGGGAACCCAATGGTGAAATATGTTTTGTATGTTAAACTATTGCAAAAAAAACCATTATAGCTGAAATTTTATTTTACTTGATTCTTTTGAAGTAAAAATTTTTTTTACAAGTTTGGCTGCATTTTTATATTCATAAGTTGATAATTAAATTTTATTATAAAATTTGTGTTTATATTAAATAATAATTCTATATTTTTGATTATAAATTTTTCTTTAGATTCATGGTCTATTGTATGTATTAAGATACTTCTTAGGCTCACAAAAACTTTCTTTATTCAAATACTTTTTCTGACTTGAGTGTAAATTTCATCTATTTTTCTGAGTGCCTTCTTCAGGTTTCAAAGATGAGTTTTTTGGCTGAGATATTCTACCAGATCTATTTTCCATAATCAATATTGCCATTTTGTAAATTATCATCTATCTTTAGTGATGGGCCATTATCTCACACAAAATATATAAAGATTGATATAGAAAAAGTAGATGCACAAACACCCCCAATAATATGAATACTTTATTTCCTATACATACCTGATACAAAATATAAAAAAATCAATATAAAAAATTATATAGAAAAACACCCCCAAGGAAAAAATATTTTCTGTGTCATTATAAGCTATTTATATGTGGGCTTCAAATATTTGAGTTTTGTTTTTTGCATACTCACATTTTTCAGCTCTTTTCTGAAAATTTATTTTCTGTTCTCTTCAAAATTGAGGAATTGAATCAATTCTTAAATATTTACCACAGCCTTCTTATGCCTAAAATTTACAGCTACTGTCCTTTGAGGCTTCTATAGAAGTCCTCTTTTTCAATTCCCCTCTTCATACTTATAAAATCCAAACCAAATGTTATTTTCCACTTTCCTACTCCAGAAAATACTTCCTTGTGTTGATGAAGCTCAGAAATGTAGTTCTTTTGTCATAATTCATTCAGGGGGCCAAAAGTGGAAATAGAATGAAATCCATCACTTACTGTCAGGTAAATATATTTCAATCATTAGCTAAAATTTTGAAGCGCTCAAGGAAGGTTTATCTGAAATTAATTACTCAAATTTTGAAAAGAATTCTTAATATCCCTAAAATAAATGTAGTTCTAAACAGTTTTGTTTATACTACAGATTTGATTTAGTCATTTTCAACACACTTGTGAGATACTCTGAATGAAAAATATCCTTTAATTTAGTAACTTTGTGTTTTTGAATATAGTCATCACAAATGAGCTTCTTCTCTTGACATAAAAATGATAATATAGCCACATTGTTAGATTTTCACGAATTAAATCTTGTTAACTATCTATTTAGAAAAAAAAATTAAATTGCAATCTCCTTTTTATTCTTCAATTAATATTTTTGTTATCAAAATTCTGATAACTTATTATATCCACAAAAGTCTAGCTACTCACAACAATATCATTATAGCACCTGAAATTACTACTAGTATTTCCTAATTTTATCAAACAAAGAAATAAATCAAAAATTGAGGGTATTTAATATAGAGATAATTTTTCTTTATATCTTATTATATTATGCATTTTGAATATTGCTTTTATTTTCTCAATGTATCCTCTGAGTAAGTATAAATAAAACAAGACCCTGTTTATATTAATATTTCAATATCACTTTGTCTTTTATTTTATTTTAATATTAATTGTCATTTCTTTAATGTTCTTTCATCTCAATATATCATTATCTTTTGGAATAAAATAGGGTATTGGTAAAAACACGTAAGAGCTTACGTGTTTTGACCATAAATTGGTAAAAACATGTAAAGGGTGCCCTGGGCCCATTTTCAATTAAAAATGAAACATAACCATTGCTGTATTGGGCCAGAAAATGCCCAAAAAAGGGTTTTTCTCCCAAAAACCCCTCTAACTCCCGATTTTCTCAGATTTTTTTTCCCAGCCCCCCCCCCAAAAAAAAAATAAAAGACCAAACACCCCAAATAATCCACATTATCCCCACCCCAAACAATTTTTTTTTGAAAAACAGCATTACCAAAGAAATTTTGCAAAGCTTTTCACACTTTTATTTATTTTTTTCCCCCAAAGACTGCATTTTCCACCACAGCAAACTGCTTTCAAGCCTCTGAATATCCAATTTTTTACCTTCCCTCATCCATTAATCCAACAATTAAACCACTTTTTCCACTCTTGACCACATCTTTTAATTTTTCATACCTTTTTTCACTTTTTGAAAGGCTCTTACCCCATTCCAAATCCCTGAATTCTCCTTTGTTTTTAAATTTATATATCTTTTTCACTCAAAAATTCTGTAACCCCCCACTGAAGGTGAATTTCAGACACTTGAGCTTCTTTGGTAGTATGTGCATAATGTTGCCAGGGCTCAGGGGTATGCTGTGTCCACCTTGAGGTCCAATATGGCCCACAACCAAATTGAAATAGGTTGTGACAGGTCTGGGACCCCAAATGCCGACAAAACCCCTCCAAAACAGTCACTTCAAGAAAGCTTGACTGTCATTTTAGACTTTATGCCAGAAAATATGCCAAGAGTACCACTTGGACTCTTAAAGTCAAAATTCCTGAACATAGACATGATGTTACTTAAAATATCATGGCACATCCTCCTTTCAGGAAATTCAATGAGCAAGAAACATCCCAAATTTCTCAAATGTATGAATCACTTCTCATGCCAAAGCAAATTCAGGCCCAATTATGCAGCCAGAGGGAGTCTGACAGGCCTGTAGTCCTTCAAGACATTTACAACCAAGTCAAGAAAATCAAGAAAGACAAACTGCAAGGAAGAAGGTCCATTGATGCTCTTATTGACACCCTCAAAGATGAAAGTTTTGTTTGGTCCTCTGCAAGGGATGCTGAGGGACAAATTACCTCCTTGTTTTTAACTTGCCCCCTTTCCATAAAACTCCTTCATGGCTTTCCTCATGTCATTCTTATGGATTGTACTTATAAAACCAATAAGCACAAAATGCCCCTTTTTCATCTTTTGGGATTCAGCTCAATCAATGAGACCTTTTCTGGGGCTTTTTGTTTGATGAATAATGAAACTGAACCCTCATGTACTTGGGAATTGAATCAATACATAGAAAAGGTCCTCAACAACACCAATTTTGTTCCCCCTCCAGTCATTTTTATTGACAGGGATCTGGCCTTGAAAAACTCTCTTAAGAAGCTCTTCCCAGACTCCAAAGTCATGTTATGCATTTGGCACATCAATAAAGATTTATCTGCTCATTGCATGAAGAAAATTGGTCATTGAACTGATTTTTCAAATTTTATGGGCCTTTGAAATCAAGTAATATACTTTTATCTTTCACTTTTTTTCACTTTTTTTCTTATTATTGTTTTTATTAATAACTTTGGGATTCATTTCTCAGGTTATGTATTCATCCACTGAAAAGTCTTTCAAAGACAACTGGAAGAAGCTTCAAAAGAAAGTCAAAAATCCTGAAGTCTTGCAATATTTGGAAAATACCTGGCTTCCTCTGAAGGAGTATTATGTGCCAGCCTGGACCAACTACCATTGCCACCTGGGTGTGGGCTCCACCTCCAGAGTTGAAGGTGCCCATTCCATTGTTAAACTTTGGCTCCAAAATTCCACTGGTACTCTCCTGGAGGTAGTCAGGGCTTTCCACATGGCAGTCAGAAAACAATTCATTGAAATCATAAAAAAAATCTCCAAAGGAATGATTGTCCATGTCAAGAATCTTCCTCCACACATCTGTGCTCTCAATGGCAAGATGTTTCATTATGCTCTTCAGATGGCCTTTGAAAATTTCAAAACCAAATTTTCTACCAATGAAAAATTCACCAAAAAATAAAACAATTATCAAGGAATTCCTTGCAAGCATAAGACCCAAAAGGCATTTTCCAGGGCCCAAAGGCTTGAGATATCAGACTTCCATCCTCAGTGGAATTTGAATTTTCCTGTGAGGATTCTTTAACTTCAAATTATTACTTTTTTCCTTATAAACTTATTTTCTTTGTCATATTCTTCTCAGACTGGTTTTCAAGGTGATGATCAAAGTGTTGAAAAAGAAATAAAGAATGAGGCCAAGAAAATATTTGAAGATATTGGGGAAGACTTTTTTCAAAGATCAATGGCAGAAATCACCCCAATTCTTCAACATTTTCAAGATGTTTTGACTGGAAAAGTCCCATTTAATCAGATTCCCAAGAGTCAAGAGGATGATCAATATTATGAAGACCCACTAGAATGCAAGAATAATCATAGAAGACCTCAAGGAACCAAGAATAAAAATAAAAATACAAACAAAAGAGAACCATCAAGATTTGAAATTATTGAAAGTCAATCCAAGAGAAGAGGAAGACCCCCATCAAAAGTGACTAGTACAAAAACATCAGGATCACAGTCAAATGTCCCCTCTTCAATTATGGAAGTGGACTCATCTGAGAATTCTGAAGATTCTGAGACCTCATTATCAAAATCAATCAGTTCATCAGATTCACTACCCTCAGAAACTGAATTAAATAAATCAGAAGTCACCCTCAAAAGTTCCAGAAGATTGGCAATTGAAGCAAAACCTCACAAATAAAATCACACAAGCCTTCCACCAGTCTGAAGATATATGATGCAACTGACTTGACCTGTGAGCATTGTCAAAGCAATTATTACACAAGTTATGAATGCTCCAAGCTGTTTGTGATTTTCTGATTCCTTTTAATGTAAATTTCTCTTGTTTCTTTTGCTATATATTCATCTTTTGACCTTATTTTATCAGATACCTTCCTCAGAAGACTTTCCCAAGTTTATATTGAAATACACCTTCAAGGAAATCAATGTCCAGGGTGATGGAAGCTGTGGCTACAGAATAGTATCCCACTACATTTACAAGACTCAAGATCAATGGGCTGATGTCAGAGGTGACTTTGCTGAAGAAATTCAACAAAATAAAGACCTTCATTAAGCCATGAATACTTTAATTCCCTCAGTATCCTCTTATTTGGAAAGAATTTAATGGTATGAAGATGTTGCCCAAGCTCCAAAAAGCAAGTGGATTTTCATGCCTGACATGGGGGATCCAATTGCAAATAAGTTACAAAGACCAGTTTTCTTTTATTCCACAGTCCAATCTTCACCTTTTTTCCCTTATTTCTGTCCTCCAAATGATAATCACCCCATCTTCATCTGCTTCTTGGATAGCTTTTCTCATTTTGTTCCTTTAAATATAATCATTTCTACAGTTTATCCAATCCCCCCCCATTACTGTAAATTGAGAATTTCATGCCCAACCACAAGGCGTGGGGTGGGCTGATTAATTTCAGAAACACAGGATGTTATATTTGTCCCATCTTCCTTCCCCCCCCCCTCAGAAAAGACCAACTAGTTTTGAGGTTGATTCAGATTGATTTCTTTTTGTATATACAATTTATTTCAATTATCCCCCTCCTCAGTCCTATTTTTTGCTTAAATCCCACCTCAGTCCCCTTTTATATCAAACATGTGGCACTTTTGTACTTAAAAATAGTCATATTACAGACAAGAAAAAAACATCTGAAAAAAACACTTATTGCACCTTCACTTGTTGTCCCACCAGAAAAATCCACCAATTCATGGGCTTTTGGTTCTTTATTGACCAGATTGAACCCTTCATTTTAAAAGAAAATTGAAGGAAATTCATCAGTGGGAATTTTTTATATTAATTTTTTTAAAATGGTCCTATTACAAAGACAGGAAAAAAACATTTTCAAAAAAAACACTTTTTGTGCCTTCACTTGTCCCACCAAAACAAATTCCCAAAATTATGGGCTTCTGGTTCTTTATTCTCCAAATTGGACCCTTCATTTCAAAAAAAAATGAAGGAAATTAATAAGTGGAAAAATTTCAAATAAATTTTCTTGAAAATTTGCCATTTTGTCATATTGGCCAAATTCAAGAAATTTGGCCAAAAAAAAATATGAGAAAATCTTTGGATATTGACATCCCATGTTGGGAAAAATATGGACAAAAGAAATTAAAGAAAACCTCAAAACTGATCCTGAGGAATTTTTTTTGAAAAATGAGGTCACTTATGTGTTTTGGCCATAAATTCATAAAAACATTTAAGGGCTTATGTGTGTTTACCAACACCCATAAAATAAGTCGTCTGAAATTCTGAATAATTTTTTATTTTCTTGAGTTTCCAATTAATCCTTGTTTTGAGAGAAGAAAATTTCAATAAATAACTTTTGAGCTTACTTCTCTTATTAATGCACTATAAATCAAGTGACTTGATTCTAAAACTGAGCTAATACAGCCTCTCATAGTAAAAATTGCATAATATATTATTATAGCACATAAACATCAAAAGGGCTGCAAGTCCGAACAGTAATTGAAAACTCTTTTATTGTTATTTTTCCTTTAAGTTCCTGCCTCTCATATCCCAAAAATAGGTAATTTCCCCCAGTATATCTGAGATTTAGATTTATAAGATCTTTTGTAAATATTATTATTCCTTTCTATCTTCTAACATTATTTTTTCAGAAAACAGCTTAAATTATCATCAAATCCAAACAAAAGCTTAATTTTCAATTCTAGGCTTTAATTGGTATGGGTACTCGGATTATTCTATTGGTGAAATATTTTCCACTTTAAATTAGTCTAGTGTGTTCTATATTCAATGTGTAATATTATTCTCAATAATATATAAGTACAGATATATTTCATAGAAAGAAAGAGGGATTTTTTCAGTTATTTATAATAATCAAAAACAATCTCTTTAAAATATTTTTTCTTTTTAAGAATTGGAACGTAATTCATTTTTCTCGAAGTAAACCTAATTATTATGATATTTACCATTATTATAATTATAAGCTGTATTTTTCATCTTCAAGCTGTATATCTCGGATCCATTATTGCTTATCTCATGTAGGTGCTCCATTAAATTCTAATCAACATTTAATTTTGAGAGGAATTTCATTTATTCTCACATTATTTCCTCATTACTGGTACTTAAATTAAGCATATATTTAATTTCAAGGGTTTAGAAGCTTTATAAGGATACTTTATTAATAAACCAAAATAATCTTGAGTGTTTATCCTACCAAAAAGAATAAAATATTTCTAAATAAAAACAAGAAGCACTAGATAAATGAAAATACTAAATAATAATTATTTTCTTCAGGATCACAGTTAAAGAAAGGATTATTTTAGTATCTATCAAATTTTTTGATTTTTACCTCGAAAATTCAGAGTGAAATGCGAAATCGATTCAACTTCAAACTCTCCATTTCCTGGTTTCAGATTTCTTATTTATTTATAATCTCTTAGCACACAATTCATATCAAGAAAAATTTCCAGAGCTTTAGAATATATCACATAAAATAGACAATGGTAAGCTTTTGCATATTGAAGAGACTTTATAGTGAATGAATTTATAATTATATCAGATAATAACATTAATCAATTCTTTGAGAGAAATTTCTTTTAATCCTTACTAATATTTTGTTAAAATTTAGCTACACTATTTAGAGACCCACTTACAAGATTTTGGTCAAAATTGAGGTGTTGTATTTAGTTTCAGAATTATTTTTGTATTTACCATCTGGGTGGTAAGTATTGTGGAGCTTTTACAAAGATATCAAAATATCCCATAGCTTGTATTTCAATTAACATTAAGTTCAAGAGATTATTACAAAAAGGTGAAAAATTCTTCTTGAAAAAATTGCAAGGATACACAGATTTTTGGATATGTATATAGTAGTTGTTCACTTTGACCAACCTCAATTAAGATTTAAAAACCAATAAAACCCGATTTTTCAAAGTTTCTGTGAGCTTGATAGCTCATACTAAAACTGAGTTCAAATTCAAAGTAATTTTATCTAACTTAAGCTTTGATTTGGTTGAGTTTGAAGTTCAAATAACCTCATAGTAAACTCTTTTCCATAGGTAAAACATTATCATTTACTTATAAACTTTAAGTCAAGTTGGTGAGATGGGAAGCTCCTACTTATCCTTTATATAACCAATTATTTTCACAATAAAAAGAAAATCTTAAAAATATCACTTGTAGTGGAATGAACATCATTTCACCCTGAAGATTAAAATCAATGAATATGCAAAGCTTTTTTGTTGACCTATAAGATTTTCTTTGAATTTTCTGATTTGAACTAATTTAGATTTTAGAAATATTGGATAAAATTCAAAAGAATTCTGATTTAAAAGATAATTTCAAATTGTTTTAAAATTCACTTAAAATCCTAAATAAGCATACTTAAGGTCTAGGAATTCGTGTTATTTAGGGTGGAAAAATCCACTTTATGAATACTTATCAAATTTCATTGAAGTTACTACAGGATTTAAGTTTTATTTAATGAAAATTTAAAACCTAAGTTAACTCCCTAATATTGTAAATAAAAAATTCCAAAAATTGATATAAGAAAGATGAATTTTTCTTATTCTGTGAGGACTCAAGTTTGGATTTTATTGAAAAGGATCTGGGCGCTTTAATAATTATTATTATTATTTTAACTTTGAAGGATATTTATTAACATGAGAATTCCCTGCAAAAAATCCCAAAAACCTAGAATACAGCGTCATGATATGATATAATATAAACAAAAAAGAAAATTCTCAGATTAATAACTTTAAATGATTGGTTTTTTATTTTTGAAATAAGTAATAAAGTTATTTTATGATATTATTATAAGAATATTATCATTAATTCTAATCTTAAAAGTTAAATTAGCTTTTTTTTGTAATTAAACGTTTCTCTTCTGTCTACTATTATTTATCTTTTTGAATTTATTTACTTGGAGATAAATTTAAGAAAGAAATTCTTTTTTAGTTTCTTTGAAGTAAAGAATTTCTTTAATATAAATTAGTAACTTTTTTTTAATTATTCTAGATTTTCGTTAATCATTTCAAATTTATGGAAAAAACATATCATGGTACTACATTTTTTTTTTTTGAAACTGTCTAACTTCAAATAATTTTTTTAGAAGTTTTTGAAATATAATTCTCAGTTTTTATCATCTCTTTTTTTAAAAAATAGATATTTCTTTGGTTTACGCTTTTTTAAGGCCTTCCAAATCTTAAATAATCATTTTCCGTTTTTTTATCAATGTCGTTTTTTTCTTATTTGGCCATTTTTTATCAAATTGTAATTTCCAAGGAAAAAAACATATGTCATAAAATTATATTTGCCTTATTGAATCTCAAAATCATGATTTCTTTTCGAAAATAAAATTACAATGAATATTTTGAGAATTTAATTAAAGTAATTTTGACTTTTAACAAGAATTCTTTCTTTTTTAAAAAAAAAAATTATGAATAAATTTTCATTTTTTTGCGTCAGAAAAATAAATATTTCTATTTCAAAAATAAATCTCTCAAGGATGGATTTCTCTTTCTCTGAGATTCTGAAAATTTACAAAATTTCCCATTGAAAAAATAAATAACTATTATCAGGGGGTCTCAAAGATACCAAATCCCACACTCAAAAAATGTAGGATATACCCTGAAATCGCACATTAAAAAACAAAATATTTCAATGAATCTTTAACTGAGTCCCCTGGGGTTTCATTAAGATTTTACATTTTGAATAAATTCAGGATTTAAGATACCAAACCTCAACTTCATTTCAAATTATCACCATCTTCTTATAAGAGCCAAATCTTACAATCAAAATTTTATTCTTCATTAAACTGAATCGCTTTAAATTTCACTTTTATTAACTCACTCTTGTAGCTTTCAAGCCTCAAGGCCCATTCCATGACCCTTTGAGACCATCATGTTGAGCATTCTGACTATAAACAAATTACTGAAAAAAAACCATGGCTAGATCATTTACAAAAGAAAATTGAAGGCTCTCATCACTCTGGAAATATTACCCAAGTATATTATTTATGTATAATCAATTGGACGAAGCCTTGGGCCAATTTCAATTTATTTTTTGGAGCTAGTGGATAAAACTCTGTGGGAAGACCACCATCAAGCAATGAAAATTTCTTTCAACCCATGTCCATTGAATCTAATAAAAATACCTGGAGAAGATTAGATCTATTGTCTGAAAGTATTCAAGATAGATGGAATATATGTATATATATATGGTGGCTAAAAAATTTGTAAATGATATCGGATTTGTAATAATAAAAGATGATGAAAAAATAGTATCAAAATAATGGCTGATAAATTGGAAAGTATTCTTCTATGCTATCATGAGAAGGATTCTTTGTTTGGTCATAAACCTAACGTCACCACAATTGCAATTTATGACACCCAGTAATTGGAATCAGTCAGAAATGAAGAGATCCAAGATTATTCAATATTTCAGGTGAGGTACCATATGATATTGATACCTTATAGTCATATTTCCAATTTGAAAATATATTTTCTTTTATATTTAGGCTGGATTTAACATTGTAAAATTCTGTGGAAATTAATAGTGGTAATTCTAAGTTAATTAATGAAGTGAATATAAATAAAAATAGTTTAAGTAATTCATTTATTCAAAAGGCTCATAATTTGGAAACTAAATTCTGAATTATTTTTTGAGATACACAGAATATCAAATCTGATTATGATCCAGTAACTAAGGCAAAAACATTTTTATATTATATTTTGAATAACTGAAGTGGAGGAAGTAAGAAATCCAGAAACTTTCTTTAAAAATAATATACCAGCTTCCTAGAAGAATGTTAAAAAAGTTGGTCGCCTTTTATAATTATTTTCAACGTCTATATTGTATTGTGATTTCATATATAATAGGTATTGAAAACATCAAAATTACCAAAGTCGAATGGGATAAGAAAACTGGGTTGAGAAAAATACAGAGAATTTACTACGTTTGGAACAAGAAAGAGAAATAAAGGTGATTCAAATACAATCTGACTCTGAAAAAATAATGGAGACCCAGAATTTTGAGGAGAGAAAAATCCAAAGGCAAATATATTTTTAATAAAAAATGGAGTATGGTCAGAAGTAATTTAAAAAAAAGTGAGAAAAATATTAAATTCAAATAGAGGAGTAGAAATATGAGACTGAAAATCGCAATTTTGGTTCCATGAAGGCTCATTTAACATTTTAAAAGAATTTTTCGCTTAGTAAACAAAGGTTGGGTTTTAATTTTGTGTATGATTCAAAAATGTATTCTTGGGTTATGTCATGTGAAGTCTCCAATACTAACTTTGAATTTGGAAATTATTTTGATATTTTTAGTGGTATTCTTTTCCATAAGATTAATTCAACAGCCGGAGGGAATTACAAAAATAGTTAATTTCAATTATTTTTCTCTCAATATTCCATGTTTTTTATAAATAAATAATTGAATAAATTGCCATATATTTTATTTTGGGAAAAAATTCCCCCCAAAAAGAAAGCTCTCTGTCTTTTAAACAAAAAAGAAGAAAAAATGAATTCAATCTCTCTTTTTTGAATAATTCACATAAAAAATCAATTATGTTCTTCTTTATATGAGAAACCCCAAAAAATATTCAATTTATTTTTCTTTTTAAATTAATAAAAAGTTTGATTTTATTTAAATTTTATTTATCTTTTGAAAAAAAAATTCAAATTAATTTTCAATTTGAGGTATTCAAAAAGAAAATTATATTTTTATTTTAAAAAAAAGTTCCAGTTGATTTTCCTTTTGGAAAGAAAAAATCAAATTCATTTTAATTTTAAAAGAATTAAATATAAGAACCAATTTAATTGACATTTTCCTAATAAAAAAATAGTCTTCAATTTATTTTTCTTTTCAAAGAAATTCAAAAGGAATCTTCTAATTTATTTTTTTCTTTCTATTAAAAGAGAAATAGTTCCCAATTTTTCCGTAAAAAAATAAAAAAAAATAAAACTCTATATTAATGTTTACCTTTCGAAAAATATCCAATTTAAATTTTGATTTAAAAAAAGAAAATTAATTCCAATTTTTTTAATTAAAAAGAAAATCATCCAAAAAAACATTCTTAATATTTCTTGAAGAAACTTCAAATTTTATTTTCATTCTCTTTTAAATAAAAGATATGAAATTCTGATATCATTTTCCTTAAAAGAACAAGAAATCAAATTCCAATTTTGATTTGAAAAGTCAAATCAATTCTCAAATTTTAATTTTAAAAAGAAAGTTAAACAAAAAACAATTCTTGAATTTTTCAAGTTAATCTTTAATCTCTAACTTGATAATATTAGGCAGTTTTTCTTTAATATCCCAGCTCTAAACCCACCAATACATTCATTTTTAACCACGTTTAATTTATTTTCTTCTTGATTTGATGATTGTTTTTTAGTTTTTTTTAGGTAGGCTTCATCCTTTAAATGGTAAAAAAAAATCCAATTTATTTAGAATGAATCTAGAACTTATTTTAAATTGGTTCCAAATTACTTTGTAATTTCTTTGGCGTCTTTTCTTAATTTTTCTTCTTTTTTGTAAATCAACAATTACTGACTTTTTCAAAAAAAAAAAAATTTTATACATTGTTATTAGGTTTTCTTTTCATGAAAAGCCCCTTTTGATTTGATATTGAATCAAATCATAATTTCTTTAAAAAAATTTCTTCAAAATTCGGGTATTTTTATTATAATAATATATTATCTTCTTCCAATTACTAATTTTTTACTTGATCTAGGGGTGGAAATAATATTTTTTGGGCTGTTGCTTTTAGAAGCAATATCATCGTTGTTTCCAAGTATCCCATCCCCATTGAAATTTGAAAAAAACCTCTTCCAATCATAATTGAATAATTATTTCGTATTATTTCCTGTTTCTGGTTGAATCGATTTCAGAGAATCATCAGATTGATCAGAGTAATCAATCCTTTAGCTCATATCATCCATCATTCACCCATACTCGAAATGGAAAGAACTTCAGTTGATCACGTAAAACTCAATTCTAAAAGATAAAAAGATTTCAAATTAATTCCTATAAGATCAAAACAAGATCATTAATCATGGATTCAGCTCCAGCTAGCCAATCCTTAATACAAACCTTCTATTATTATTGATCATAGAAGCCCTGAGAAACTTTGAATTTCAATTCATCAAGTTCACTCTTTTGATGATCACTTTTCAAAATTCAGAAGTCTCAAAAATTTGATACTATTTTTGAAAGAACTAGCGGAAAACAGAAAATCTATCATAAATAATAAGAGCTTATGAGGAGGAATTATGAGAGGTATTCTATTTAGGCAAGAATCCTAACAGGGAAAATCAGAAGGTTTTTAATAAAGAAGAAGAGTCTTAACAATTAAGTAAATTTGTTGATATAATTCAGATTTTAACAGACGGAAGCTATATGATCAATTAATTAATAAAAGAACTAGTTATTTATCAATGAAAGCCATGATTGAAAATCAAAACCTCATGAAACAAGCCGAAATTCCCAATTTTTAGTCAAACAGAATGGCACATACTAAAAATGGTTTCCATTAAAATGTGCATCTTGATAGAAATGATCCACATATATGGACTTATTTAATATTCTCATTTATCAAAAAGTCAAACTTTGAACCAGTTTCAAGCCCTTTCAAGCCAACTGCTCATGGACTTCAATCTCCTGGACTCAAATTAATTATAAACTTTTACAACCAGCCTGAGTGTGAGCCTTAGAGGTAATTTCATATACCCAAAAGACCACAAATACAAAAATAACATATTAATATAAATAAAATTTATATTATTAAAATAAAAATCAAAATATAAATATAAAATTATATTAAAAATAAAAAAATTAATTACAATTTAAAAATAAAAATACATTAAATTTTGTAAGTATGAAATTACATTTATACTTGAAAAAATTAAGTAAAAATGAAATTTTAACAAAATTGTGAAAAAATAAGAAAATTTGGAAAAAAGTTAAATAAAAATTATTATAACTTTTTATCCATTAAATAAACATATAAAAATTGTTTCACCATTGGATTCCTCATAAAAAATTAGGTGGGTCACCTCTGAGTGAAATTCTTGTAACTCAACTCTAAATAAGCTTAAATTAAGTTTTTAGTATTTTCAATACAAAAGTTGAAAATCCTCAAAACCTTAATTTAATTCACACCACATGTGGTGTTAACCATCAATTTTTGTGTTAAAATTGAGGTGTTGTGTTTAGTTTAGAAGTTATGAGGAATTGAAGTATTTTCAATTGAATTCAATTGAAATGTCAAAATGTGGGCGTGTATTACATAAGTGAACTTTGATTTACATATGAGGTGTCAATTATTACTGTATTGTACTGTACAATTGAATTTAATTACATATGTAAGTTATAAGTATAATACATGATGAGGAATTAAAGAAAAAATAAATTGGAAAGATTAAATTTGGGGGGGAAAAGGAACTCCAGCTCTAAGGGGGAGCTAGACCCCCAAATTCCTTGCTGACAGGCGTGGGATGTCAAAATTCACGCAAAAGCTCATCACTTTTGGCCTGGAATTGAGTTACAGGGTCTGAGGACTTAATTGATGATGAGGTTTTGATACCAACTGGGGTAGTTTTAGCTGTTGCCAAGAGGGTAAAACTACCCTTAAGATAAGACAATCATAGTAAAAATAGTTTTAACTGGTATCTACGCCTCTGATACACATTCTGACGTGTTTTGAAGGCTCTAGGCCTGGTATTGCTATAGTAATGGCTGATTTAAGGGTCTAAAATGGCTAAAAATGGCTTAAACCAGCCCTTTTTTGGTCTAAACCAGGGTACAATGATGTCATAATTGGCTTTTCTGTTGTCAGACTGTTTTTCACGACTGACAAGAGTAAATTTTACTATTGGAGTAAGAAAATTGATGGCTATAAAAGAATGTCTTCTTTGCCCCACTTTTCTCTTCATGTTAGAATCTTTTCCTTTTATCATTAGTTTAAACATTGTTAAACCAATCAATAAAAGATTCCAACCAACTTTATAACATCATTTTAAACCATTTAACCACGTGAAGAAATCTTTATAATCATTGTTTGTAACTTTTATAATCATTTTTACCCCTGAACCACCCCAAAAGTGAATTAAAGCATCTTTCATCACTGTTAACTTTGTCACTTTGTTTCCAAATTCACTCTGGTCACTTTTGGGCGTGTTTTCTCTTCAATATTCTTTTTAAATACTTTGTTGTTTAATTAATTGATTGCAGTTCTTTGCTCAATTAATTCCAATTGAAATTGCTCTTGAAGAAATTTCTTTTGTAGCCTTAAAATATCTCTTGTAGAGTATTTTTTGGATAAATTTTTATTGTTGGTAAAACAATAGATCTTTATAATATTATTGTTTTATACTAATAAATTTATAAACAATAACATTGGTGTGTTTTCTCTTAAAAATAATATTCTATACTATTTTTAATTGATTTTTTACCTTATAAAAATTTTGAGGATAGGAAAAGTACTTGATTTTTAATCAAAGTTTCATATCCACACCTTACATTTGGGGGCCCAGCCGTGATATTTTACCTGTGACATATTTCTTCTACTCTTTTTAAATCTTTTTTCTTATATTGAAAAATTTAAAAACATATAAAAAAATAGTTATAATCCAAAAAACCCATAAAAAATAAATTTTTTTCTAAGTGAGGCTTATATTTTTATTTCTTTTTTGAAATATCCTTTTTTTTACTTAATTAATTGGTTTTTTCATTAATTTTAGTGTCTGACAACGTGGTAAGACAAGAAAATATTGAAACAGCCTCAACAGTCACCAGCATTGTTCCTGCAAGCACTATTAATTCAGACCATAATAGTACTGTTATTGTGACTCAAAATAACCAACCTGAACCAATATCTTCTGAATTGATTAACTTGGACATAAGTAATACCCTTCAGAAAGCAAAAAATTTGGCCAATAGTAAGTTTTTGACATAAAAATACTATTTTAAGCCTTTTTAAACCATAATTATGCCTTCAACCAGGTCAGGAGCCAGCTACAACCCCTCAAGAAGCTCCCAAAAAGGTAATAGACGTGATTATGGCAGAGGCCAACCAGGTACAGAAGGAAAAGGGTCGGTTGATGACTTCCAAACCACTAAATTGGGTCATTCTGAAGCTGATAATACTATTTTACCTTCAAAAAGAGCTGACACCGCCACAACAAGCCTCTGTGGACATATACAAAGCCAGCCACAGTGCATACAACAATGCACTTCAATTCAAGGAGTACCAGATCCTTGCAGACCTGTGGAAGAACTGCATGAATTCTTACCTGACAGTAAGAAAATTCCTGGGCCATCCCAACACTTGCAAATTGCTCAATGGATGGCATCCATTGATGGAGAAGAAAAACATGATGCTTTTGACACTGGAATGGAGGAAAAACAACCCTCCACCACCCAAACCAGTGCCAAAAACAGCCCCAGTGGCCAGCACCAGCAATTTCAACATGAAAAAGCAGCCACAAACTCCAAACAAGGGCAAAGGGAAGGCACCAGCCCCAAAACCTTACAGCCAGGGCTAAAGAATCCCAAAAATTCAACAGGATGCCATGGAAAATGTATTTCAGATGGCCAGAACCATGATGGAATTACAGAAGAAGGAGGAAGCCAGATTAAGATTCCATAAATGATTTCTGATATATTTGATTCCATCCCAGAGTTGTATGATGCTATAAATGACGTGAAAAAACATCTTTCTGATAAAAATGAAACCATTTGTAACAACATTAAAACAAACAACCTGAGTCTGTGCCAAATTAATGAAACACTTATGTGTTTTGAAAAAGTTTTAAGAACAATTAAAAATTCCAATAATGATAATTATTCTAGCAATAAAATAAATGAACAATCTGCCATTATTAAAGAATTAACAGATAAATATTCTAAATTCAATATTGATGACATAATTGAAACAAGAATTAAACAAGCCATAAATATTATCAAGACAGATAACAATAAAGTCCTTGATGATATTTCAAACTCATTTACTGAAGTAAAGACATATACCATTGCCTTTAAAAAGTGTTTTGATGCTTCACAAGAAGAAGTATCAAAATTATCAATGAAATTGAATCAAATCACTGCTGATAATACAAGACAGACAGAGTTATGGCAAGAACTGACACATAAGGAAGACATGTATAAAATTGAAGTAATAAATTTAATACAAAGCTTCCAATATGAATACAGAAATTCCCAAAGGTGTAGCAACAGTAAAATGAATGACATTGAACAAATACTGAACACCTTACCAAGAATATCTACACCTTCGAATCAAAATGAGGGCATAAGAATTCCAAATCCACAAGTATTGGATCCTGATAATTCACAATTAAAAAATGAATTATCCATTTCTTTTCATAACTTGGAACCATCAATGGGCCAAGCACTCTTGAAAGAAGTTCCAAAAACTTAAAGAATGGCCTCACTTCAGTGGTGAAGGAGAGTATGACCATATGGAATTCATTAGAGGTATTGACATGATCAAAGAGGATTTTGAATTACCAGACAGCTTGGTAACAGCCAGGTTTAACACCTTGTTTACCAGATCAGCTCACAGATGGTACATCAAAATAAGACAAGCACATGGACACCAGAGTTGGACTTGGTGGAAAACCCAAATCATCAACAAATGGGCAAATGATGCTTGGAGGTTTAAAGTTGAAACAGCCTTTGAATCTGCCAAATTTAATGCTGATAAAGACAAAGCTTTACCATGGTTTTGCCAACAAAAGGACAGATTAACAGCATTATATCCTGAAATGTCAGAATTTATGATCCATAGAAAAATTCTGAGACAATGTGGAGGTGACTTAGAGCATGCTGTCAAAAGCAGAACTACTGAACAATCTTCAGCAGAGGATATTATCAATATACTAGAAGAAGTAACCACCAGAACCAAAATTGGTTCTAGTAGGGTGAATCTCAAAACAAGGTTTAATACACCTTGGAAAGATTCTGTGGACAAAAACCCCAAAGAAAATTCTAGTAATATTAAATATAAATCTGCAGATACAGTCCGAAAATGCCATATTTGCCAAAGCACCACCCATTTAGCCAATACATGTCCAAAAAGGGGGAAAATCAATGAAATTGACATTGAAAAGGGACCAGATGTTGAAAAAGAAGACATAATTGAAGACAATTCAGATGATAAGTCATCCATATTTTCTGAATCTTCAAAAGATATAGAAAATATCAATGCCACTTTTGACATCATGGAATCTTATTCCCACTTACCACAATTGAGCAATGGTCAAGTTGATTTATCAAAAGTTCAAGATGCACAACTTATGAAGACAAAACCAAACAGAGGAAAAGGTTATACAGCTGGTAACTCCTGTATAACAGAAGTGGTGATTGACAACAAGCCCACCAAACTTTTGCTTGACCCAGGAGCCTTCTGCTCTTGTGTTGGAAAATCCTTTCTTAAGACTTGTGTGCCAAATTTTGAAGACCAATTGTTACCAATTGATGGTATAAAATTCAACAGTGCAAGTAACCCAATGAAAGCATTAGGAATCTTTGAGACCAATGTCATATTCCCACACATAAATGGGAATTTAAGGATCACAGTTGAATTTATGTTATGGAAAATTGCTCTAGTACCCATTTTATATTGGGAAATGACTATTTAATCATGTATGGGATAGATTTACATAATAACAAAGACAAATACTTTACTATTGGAGACAATAAGCGCCAAAAATTTGCCTTTTTACCATTTGAAAGACAACTTACAGTAAACAAAGTATCACCAGTCAACTTAGAATCAGAGAAATTCAAGTCTGAACAGTTAAATGAGGCTGAAATAAGCCTTCATCTGACTGATAAACAAGAAAATGAACTTTCTTCCCTTTTGTATGACCACAGAGGAGCATTTGCTACAGACAAAGAACCTCTAGGAGCAATTATTGGTCATGAAGTTGACATCATTCTTAACATTGAGAGACCTTATCCACCACTCCTAATAAGACCTGCTTATCCAGCAAGTCCAAAATCAAGGGAAGCTCTAGAAATTCAAATCAAGGAACTTCTGGACCTTGGTGTAATAAGAAAAGTAGGCCACAATGAAGAAGTAGAAATAACTACACCAGTCATAGTGGTGTGGCATAATGGAAAATCCAGAATGGTTGGGGACTTTAGAGCTCTGAACACTTACACTGTCCCAGACAGATACCCAATACCAAAAATCCAAATTGCCCGTACTCAAATATCTCAAGCAGTGTACATAACCACTATGGATGCCCTTAAAGGATTCCATCCAAATGTGGTGACACCAAGAGCAAGAAAATACCTGAGAATTATAGTTCATTGTGGAGTGTATGAATACTTGAGGATGCCCTTTGGTATTAAAAATGCACCTTCACACTTCCAAAGAATGATTAATGAAATCTTCCCTGAAGAACTCTCAGAAGGATGGTTAATAATTTACATTGATGACATTATTGTCTGTTCCAAGACTTGGGAGGAGCACATGTACAGATTTTCCAGAGGTTTGACAAAAATTCAATCAGTCAACATGAAAATCTCCTTGAAGAAATGTCATTTTGGATTTAAAGAACTTAAAGCACTAGGACATGTTGTATCTGGTTTGTCCCTTGGAATTGACAAAAGCAAAGTTGCAGCAGTATTGTTAAAACCCATGCCTCAGAATAAGAAGGAAATTCAGTCATTCTTAGGTTTTGCAGGATATTACAGGCAACACATTAAAGATTTTGCATCCATAGCAAGACCACTTTATAAGTTGTGTGACAAAGACACAGTGTTTGAAATGACTGTTGACAGAGTCAAAGCTTTTGAGTCTCTAAGAGAAGCATTGACCACTGCTCCACTCTTACTGATGCCAGACTTTAAATTGCCTTTCAAGCTGTATATTGATGCATCAGGGGATGGACTAGGTGCTGCACTTCACCAAGTTCAGATCATAAATGATAAACCTGTAGAAGGACCCATATGTTTCATATCCAGGCAAATCAAACCAACTGAAGCCAGATATGGAGCAAGTCAGATGGAATGTCTACGCCTTGTCTGGGCCTTAGAGAAATTGAACTACTTCTTAGAGGGATGTGTTTTTGAAGTGATAACAGATTGTACAGCTGTCAAATCACTTTTGAACATGAAAACACCCAACAGACATATGCTCAGATGGCAAATAGCCATACAAGAATACAGAGGCAATATGACTATTGTTCATAAGGATGGGAATATTCATAAGAATGCAGATGGACTAAGCAGATGGCCATTACCAAATAATATTGATAATCCTGCTTATGTGCCAGAAGAAGCTTCACCACAAATTCCAATAGAAGGAATAAGTGTTACAGACTTAAACACCACCTTCTTTGAAGAAGTCAGGAACAGTTATACTCAAGATAAGAATTGTAGCATCTTATGCCAATTACTTAACAAAGACTGTAAAGACAACTCTCTAATACATGCCTTGGATGAAGTATGGAGAAAATCTTATGATGAAGGAAGATTTCACTTACTGGATGGTATAATTTACCACAGGACCAAACACGCATGTGTCATGACAGTTGTAGACAGGTCATTAATCAATCTTGTACTGAAAGAATGCCATGATAGTCCCTTTTCAGGACATCTGTCTGAATACAGAACAAGAGAAAAAGTAAAAACCTGCATATGGTGGCCAATGTGGCAGAACAATGTTGCAGAGTATTGCAAAACCTGTGACAGATGCCAAAAGGCAAATAAATCCACTGGCAAGAGACTTGGAAATATGATAAAAATCCAAGAACCAAACAGACCTTGGGAAATTGTCCATATGGATTGGGTAACTGGCCTACCACCAGGAGGTGACAGAAGCTATAATGCTTTCCTAGTAATTGTGGACAGATTCAGTAAAACCCCAATCTTTTTACCATGTCACAAAGATGATACAGCCATGGATACAGCTCTTCTGATATGGAATAGAGTAGTGTCATGGACTGGGATATTTACAAATATCATCAGTGATAGAGATCCCAAATTCACTTCAGCACTATGGACAACTCTTCACCAATTATTTGGCACTAAACTGTCTTTCTCTACAGCCTACCACCCACAAACTGATGGCCTGGCTGAAAGGATGATCCAAACCTTAGAGGACATGGTGAGAAGATTTTGTGCATATGGCCTTGAATTCAGGGATTGTGATGGATTTACCCATGATTGGTGTACTCTGTTGCCAGCACTGGAATTAGCATATAAAACATCAATCCATGCCAGTACCAATCAGACTCCTGCTATTCTAGAAAAAGGATGGAACCCCAAGTTACCCCAAGATTCCTTGAGGAAAGACTTAATTGAAATACATCCCACAGCTGCTAGCTTCAAAGGAATGCTAGACAAAGCTAGAAAGCATGCAGTAAGATGCATGGAGGACTCTTTTGCATATGCTAAAGATAAATGGGATAAATCACATGCAACTCCAGATTTCAAAGTGGCGGACCTAGTTCTTGTATCCACCACTAACTTCAATAACATCAAAGGATGTAAAAAGTTGAAAGACTCCTTTGCAGGACCTTTTGTGATTAAGGCCCTCCATGGAGAAAATGCTGTTGAAGTAGAGTTATCTGAAGAACTTAGCAATAAGCACCCTACATTTCCAGTGAGCTTGATAAAGCCATATAAATCTAGTGATGCTGAGAAATTTCCCTTGAGGAATAAGATTCCCCAAGTTATACCTCCTATTGAGACATCTGGTACTAAGAAAATTACCAAAGTTCTTAAAGAAAGGAAATTAAGAACCAAGAAAGTAAGGGAATACCTTGTTAGATACAGTGACCCAACTTGTGAAGATGAATGGTTAGAAGAAAAAGATATACCAGAAGCTACCAAACCCCTCAGGAGATTCAGACACACTAGAAACACCAATATTACAAAGTAATATTCTTTTTTAGGGGGAGGGAATGTGAGCCTTAGAGGTAATTTCATATACCCAAAGGACCACAAATACAAAAATAACATATTAATATAAATAAAATTTATATTATTAAAATAAAAATCAAAATATAAATATAAAATTATATTAAAAATTAAAAATTCATTACAATTTAAAAATAAAAATACATTAAATTTTGTAAGTATGAAATTACATTTATACTTGAAAAAATTAAGTAAAAATGAAATTTTAACAAAATTGTGAAAAAATAAAAAAATTTGGAAAAAAGTTAAATAAAAATTATTATACATTTTTATCCATTACATAAACATATAAAAATTGTTTCACCATTGGATTCCTCATAAAAAATTAGGTGGGGTCACCTCTGAGTGAAATTCTTGTAACTCAACTCTAAATAAGCTTAAATTAAGTTTTTAGTATTTTCAATACAAAAGTTGAAAATCCTCAAAACCTTAATTTAATTCACACCACATGTGGTGTTAACCATCAATTTTTGTGTTAAAATTGAGGTGTTGTGTTTAGTTTAGAAGTTATGAGGAATTGAAGTATTTTCAATTGAATTCAATTGAAATGTCAAAATGTGTGCGTGTATTACATAAGTGAACTTTGATTTACATATGAGGTGTCAATTATTACTGTATTTTACTGTACAATTGAATTGAATTACATATGTAAACTATAACTATAATTGTAAGATGTGACTATGAAACTGATGATAATATTACTATTAATCAACAGTACTATGTCTGTTCTTATGAAATATAATAATAAAATATTATTATAACCACAATTAAATAATTAAAAAATTATTCCTTTCACGTGTTAAGCACTACTAGTGATTTTAACAGTGAGCAAGTAATTGTCTACAAGAATCAATTACAAGAAGAATTTAATAATAAAATTATTTTAATATATAATTATCTTTTGCAAGAATAATTATAATGATAATTCTTGAAGAAAACTAAATTTTAGAGAAAAACTTTAAGAATTAAAGATAAATGACTCACTAATACTCCAAAGAACTTATTGATAGATAAAAGTAGAGAAATTTGACGTAGAATTGTGGATTTAAGAGATCAAAATGATTTATAGCAAGATTACAACAATATATAGTTGGATTATATTATTTCACGTCTTTCTGATTGATTCTGAAAGATTTAAAACACTTAAGAATAGTTTAACTAATACTTACTTGTTGGTAACAATGATATAAAATGATGATAAGATGATGATGATACGGAAAAAACAGCAAGAAGAGGCTTCTTTTAAGTCAACAACAGCTCACAGAGGCGTGCCATGGAGAAAACTGAAAAACCAGTGAGTGAGAAAACAATAAACCTTTTTGGATTAATGATTGCATCATCTGTTGTCACGTAAGATTATCATAATTACTTAATTGATGCTTTTACGTGACTACCAATCCCAATATGGTTAAGAATAAAAGAAGTAACATCTGTAAATCTTCTTTTATTCCAAAAGAATAATTGATTTCTCAAAGTTATCAATGTTATTGCCAATTTCATCACAGGTTTTAATTACTGTGAAATTTTGAAGATTCAGTGTTTCACGTAGAATGATCAAAAATGGACTGTAAGTAAAACCTTTAATTTTACTAGTAGAACTGTAATTCTTTTTGGTTGTACCATAGATAATACAGTTCTCCATTGGTCCTGAAAGTTTCAGAAGGATTCATTAAGAATTGTATTTTTAATGAATTTTTGAAGTTTTTACCTCATTTCTACGTAGAATTGCAAATATCAGTGTTTCACTGGTTGCTATGAGGTAAATCAATGGATACAAGTCCAAAAAGGGTTTTAGTTACTCTTTTGGGGTTTATCCATGGAAAGTCATTAAGAATTGATGTGGTTACAGGAGTCTAAGTAGCTCTTTACCTCCTTGGCATGTCAAAATAGCAGGTTATTTGCTATTTTCTTAAGATTTACAGTAGTTGTGACATGGTAACCAAGTTCCCAAAGAGGTTTAGTTTACCAATTGGGTCAAGATCAGCCATGGAACCAAGCTTTGGAGTTATCCACGCCTCTGAGTCCTCAGAAGTTGGGTACCCTGGCTCTCTTTGATGTCTTTTGTCCCCTTTGCCTATTTTTTACGTCAAAATAGTAATTTAAGCTTAAAGTGAGATATCCACTATGGGTGTACCAAAAGTCCATGTAAGAATACCATGATATTAAGTGCTCAAAACATTCATAACACTATTCTTAGTGTATATGTAACATGGGATTTCTCACTTTCCCATTATTTTGGCATGAAATTAAGAAAAACAAAACTTTTCACAGATCTTTTATGTGGTATTGAAGTATTTTCCATTTTACCACCTCAAAGAGTTAATTTGAGCTTATTCACTCTATGGAGCTACCCTAGGTGAATTTTAGTGTAGAATCCAAATCTGGCCTTAAATCCATGGATTTACTTACTCAATAAAAAGTTATTCATCTTTTCTGAAATTAAAAATGATGAATTTTGAATATATGCATGATTTATGAGTTATGTATGATTCAAAATTTCTTTTTAAGATAATTGTGGCCTATTTGGGTATGTAAAATATACCTCAAGGCTCACAATAATACATGATGAGGAATTAAAGAAAAAATAAATTGGAAAGATTAAATTTGGGGGGGAAAAGGAACTCCAGCTCTAAGGGGGAGCTAGACCCCCAAAGTCCTTGCTGACAGGCGTGGGATTTCAAAATTCACGCAAAAGCTCATCACTTTTGGCCTGGAATTGAGCTACAGGGTCTGTGGACTCAATTGATGATGAGGTTTTGATACCAACTGGGGTAGTTTTAGCTGTTGCCAAGAGGGTAAAACTACCCTTAAGATAAAACAATCATAGTAAAAACAGTTTTAACTGGTATCTACGCCTCTGAAACACATTCTGACGTGTTTTGAAGGCTCTAGGCCTGGTATTGCTATAGTAATGGCTGATTTAAGGGTCTAAAATGGCTAAAGATGGCTTAAACCAGCCCTTTTTTGGTCTAAACCAGGGTACAATGATGTCATAATTGGCTTTTCTGTTGTCAGACTGTTTTTCACGACTGACAAGAGTAAATTTTACTTTTGGAGTAAGAAAATTGATGGCTATAAAAGAATGTCTTCTTTGCCCCACTTTTCTCTTCATGTTAGAATCTTTTCCTTTTATAATTAGTTTAAACATTGTTAAACCAATCTATAAAAGATTCCAACCACCTTTCTTATATCATTTTAAACCTTTTAACCACGTAAAAAAATCTTTATAATCATTGTTTGTAACTTTTATAATCATTTTTACCCCTGAACCACCCCAAAAGTGAATTAAAGCATCTTTCATCACTGTTAACTTTGTCACTTTGTTTCCAAATTCACTCTGGTCACTTTTGGGCGTGTTTTCTCTTTAATATTCTTTTTAGAGACTTTGTTCTTTAATTAATTGCTTGCAGTTCTTTGCTCAATTAATTCCAATTGAAATTGCTCTTGAAGAAATTTCTTTTGTAGACTTAAAATATCTCTTGTAGAGTATATTTTGGATAAATTTTTATTGTTGGTAAAACAATAAATCTTTATAATATTATTGTTTTATATTAATAAAGTTATAAACAATAAAATTGGCGTGTTTTCTCTTAAAAATAATATTTCATACTATTTTTAATTGATTTTTTACCTTATACAAATTTTGAGGACAGGAAAAGTACTTGATTTTTAATCAAAGTTTCATATCCACACCTTACACTGAGTTAATGCAAATACTTTTTAAAGCCTCATGAAGCTCACATAAAGCCTCAAAACCATCAAATCAACTTCAAAATAGTTAATCAATTACTTGTTTTAGATTTAGCTTTCAAATCAATCATGAATTATTTAATGCAGGTATGTAATTGCTAGATTTACCAAATGTTTAAGCTGAAAAGTTATTCATGAGCAACAAAGTCAAGCTCAGAAAATGAAAAATAACTTAATTTTAAATTGTTCAATTCCTAATTCTTATAGCTTTTTTAAATAATGATACCACCTTTAATCTGTAATTTTTGATTTATTTAAAGTGGTATTATCTTAAGCATAATTGGTTTATTGATTATTAGTTTTTTTAATAATTATTTTACATTTCACATATCATTTTTGAATTGATTCAGGTGTTATTTTATTCAATAAAGAAGTTTCTTTCCTCTGTACCTAATACACTATCCTATTGAAAATTAAACCATTTTAGTGTTAGTCACTCCAACCTTTCTCTCATATTTGAATTCTCTTCATTCTAATCATTTTGATTAGTATTCTGTATTTTTTTGGGGTCATAATCTTCAAAAAGATCCAACCACTGCTCCCCAATCTGGAAAAACAACTTATTTAAGATTGGAAATGAAATTTCCTAATTAACAAAGTACTGGACTTCTTGTGGATTCCGGATTTTGTTACACATCCCTCATAATAAAGAACACCGCCCTTTCACAATAGCAGTTTTATGCTCTGTGGTAAAATGAGACCTTGAAAGAAATAGATTAAATTTATTGTTTTCCTGAGTCTGTTACACCATCCCCTTGTATGTTGGGACAGTATATGGTGAGGTTGAATATTCCAAATCTGAAAGTAATTATTGATCATTTGAACAAAAGTCCCCAGGATTATTTTCGATATTCATTTTCTGGTAAAAATTCAAATAATGTAATCAAAAAGTGCAGCCAACATGAAATTTAATGAGCTTCTATTGAATATCTATTAGTAATTGGATTATTAAGAAAAGATATATTTTTTCCAAAAATTTGAATTGTGCCTTTTTTTTACGGTCAAAATATGCCTCCCCATCTTTTTCTGTCCTTTGAAAAAATGATTTGAAGCTACTATCAATGAACCCAATAAATCCTAGAAATACCTCTTATTGAATTACCCTATATTCTTCAGCTCACTTATGTATATCTTTCCATGTAACTAAATGTGTTTTGATTTTCATAAAAAATGCAATAATATGGTGAGTATATAGAGCAATTTCGCTCTGTATTATTCCAAATAGCCTTCCAATATTTCCTAAATATGAACCGTAAACATTCAAGCCTAATTTTTATAGGTCAACAGCTACTTGAATATTTATCTTTTTGTTTATATCTTTAATGATTGTGAAATATTGGATCAATGCGTATCATCAAAGCTAATATTTTACAAGAATTATGGGATGTTCAGCATAATTTCTTGCATTTTTGTTAAGATAAACTTTCTAAATAATTGGATATGACTATATATGGTCAAAAATAATATATACGGTGCCTTATTTAGCATCTTTCAGAAGTTCAAAGTAATAAAATAATACTTTATTTGAATTCAACATCTTGTTTATCCGCGAATGCATGTATATGTTGTGAGGAAATTAAGTCATTATTTGATTATATATAGATGGATTTTTTGGCATATTCTGTGTTTATAAGTGTAAAAGGAAATCATGTGTTGGGCATATTTAAGGAAATTAATAAAAATATTGGTCAGGAAAATGTTGAATTTTTAAAAACAAAATAGGATTAGCTACACAAAAACATAGTTTTTTGTATATGAAATACTACAGCTAACAAAGTGTGGGACTTACATAAAAACAAAAATAAAACTTAGGATTTTTCCAAAACAAATCTCATATTTCAAATCTAGGATTTGGTATAATTTATTCTTTTCATTATATCATGACTTAAATTTAATTTCATATTTATTTTTACCTAAACTTGTAAAAAATTAAGTTATATTATTTTATTTCATTCCTGTTTTTTTACCATTTTTTCCATATTAATTCCTTTCCTAATTACGTAAAAAAAATGATGAAAAAAAATAAAAAAAAACATTTGAGATTTTTGATTTTGGTTAAAATATTTGTAAGTACTTATATTTATTAATCAATAATCTAAATTTATTATATTTATTTGTAAAAGATATAATATAATTATTAATTATAGTAGGATATCTTTTATCTCATTATTGTTTAATTATTAACTTTTAATGAATTTTCATTATAAATTCATGATAGCTGTCTATTTTTTCAAACACAAATAGGTCAAGATTTGATAAAAGGAGCTCAAAATTTCCCCAACAATTGTTTACTAGACGACTCCAGGTATTCATTAAAACTTCAAATTCTGACACCTGCAAGGAATCAAAGGGATTAATATGCGACTCATTTCAACAAGGTAAGACATTATGTTGATTGGGGTAGAGCAGGCTAATGGTTTTGATTGTGGCATGCACTTTAGAATGGTTGTGGAGCAGGCTTTCGGACAATTGAAGAATTGATTTCAATGCTTATTAGCGCCTCAATAAATCTTGCCAATACTCGCTGGAAAGGTGGCAATTGTGTGCATTATCTTGCACAATGTGTTAAATTGTTTCAGTGGGAGATTTGTAACATCATGGAATTGCGGTACAAGACAAGGGGATAATTTAAGTTAAATGATGTGTGATAAGTTCATTTTATAAATCCATTTGTATATGTAACCAACATTATAAACTGTATTATTGACAAATGACCCTAAATTCATCATGATGTTACAATTGGATAGCTAAAAGGAGATCATGAAATATAAAGGGGCTCCAATTTTGAAGGAGGTTTTTTGGGAAATGTGTGTGAATTACACTTGTTTGCAAGGCCTTATGTAATAATACAATATTAATTATTATTATTTTTTGAGCCACAAAGGGCTAAGTAAAATATTTTGGCAAAGAAATCAAAACATATTATCAACTCACCATGTCATTGGTGCATCATTATTGTGGATTCCAATGTTTCCAATTTGGAATTATAAGCTTGAGTCAATTGTGAGACTTTCCTTTCTTTTTAATCCATTTATTTTCTCAAATTTGAAATTTCCGAAGATTGCGCCTTTGTGTGGTTTTTTCAGTGCTTCATTAGAAGCATTCACCTCAGACAACTCTTTGAGGTTTTTTTGAAGAATAATTAGTCGGTCATCATCAATAGGCTCTTCTGATCATGACTGAGCCTGATTGGAAAGAGTGTTTATAAGTTCTTCTGGGTTCATAAGTAGACAGATATTTAAGATTGATTAAAAGATACTTCAAGACTGTATTAATATCTAAATGATTACTAAGATGTTAGATTTTCTAAAGGATGTTTAATCTAATGAATCTCATGTAGTTATATCTATAAAGAGGGGCAAGGCTATATCGCAATTCAGCCAAACTGTACAGTTTCACCGAATTCCTCTCTAAAAATTCAGAAATATATACAAATAAAAAATGTGCCTTTTCACATTTTTCACATTGAAAGACTCTAACATTAAATTGCTAATTTTTTGCACCCATGAATCAATTTTATTTATGAATTTTAACTTACTTCCATTCCGATGATCCCCATGAATGTGCCTGTGCGAATTAATAGACACTTGTATGTCTTTTACTTAATGAGTTTCTTATATTTACTTTATTTGTTAAGCTATAGATTGTATTTTATTTATCATTGCTCCATTTCTATTTCAATAAAAACAGACCATTTGTATAAATAAAGTGTATTTCATGCCTTCAAGAAGAAAAAATATTGATTACCCCTTCTTCATTTGGGGTCAATACTAGAGAAAAAAGTAATTTAAAAAATTTTAATTAGTCAAAATACCTTTCATTTTTCTCTGGCCCACTTTTAAATTGTTTTGTCTGAAATTTTTCTTATTTATTTCTCCAGATTTTCTTAAACAAATCGTAAGGCCACTTCATTTTACATTGAATTTTCATTATAAATTTTCAAAGAATTTATTTTATTTTATTTCACAAAAACTACTTACATTTAATTTTAAAATGGCAAAATACTCCTGATTTATTCCAGTTATTTTTTCTAACACAGTCATCATAAATATATTAATTCTTTCATTATTTACCTTGTCTTAAACTCTTTGTTGCTGTTCTTTCTTCTCTCTCCTCCTCCTTTTCCCTTTCCCTTCTTTTTCTCTCATCCGCCTGATCTTGACCATTTTGGATAATCATCATTAGAGGAATTAACATGTTTTTCATATTTTTATTCAGGATTTTCATGAATTATTGGTCTCTGTGTGTTTAATCAAAGCTCATTGTTGAGCCTTGACTCATTGACATGCATTGAATTCATTGTTTTCCAATTGTATTTCCAGTTACTTCTGATGAAGTAGGTTCTTCCTGATTTGTTTCATTTTGAATCAAATTCAGCCCTTTTTAATTGTCTTCTCTTATTGATGAGGCTTATTCAGTTTTATTTATATTCTCCTAATCCTCAATTAAATTTTCCTCTAATATTAAGTTTACATTATCTTCCTCATTTGAATTTCTTTTTTTTTCCAATTTGTGTTTTAAAAAAATTTCCTGATTCCATTCCAGTTGCACAAATTCCACAGTTATTTCAATGAAATTTCTTTAACATATAATAAACTTAATAAGTCAATAAACAATAAGTTTTAATAATTCTTATTATAATAATTTTTCACATACCTCTTTTGTCATATGATGATGTTCTTAGCTGTCAAAATAATCCACCTACCCCTGTTGATTCACATGAATCTTTGACGACTTGAATATTTACAAACTTTAATACTTAAATAAAGAAGAGACAAAACTCACTTAATCTATAATAACTCGTAAATTATTTTTATAGTCAAACCAATTTGTCAAAATAAAGATTCTTCAATTCTGAGTACTCTTTTATTTTTTAATTTTGTTGTTTTTTAAATATTTTCACAATTGAATAAATCTTGTTGAAGTACTATCCATTGATTCAAAATCCATTCTTAATTTCATTATCATATCCAAAAGTTATTTTTTACTATCCTTACTCCAAAAGAGTCTTTACTTTAAACTCTTAAGTTGTTCTTGCAGGAAAAGTTGATTTTCAGTCTGTTTCAATTTCTGGGCCTCTTCATTTACTTATTTGTTTAAGTTTCTTTTCATTTTCCACTTGCTTTCTATGCAATTCGGCATCCTCATTAATGAATCTCTTGGGTATTTTACCCAAAGCTTGGGTGAGGGTTTGTAATGAATTATGATAAGTCTGACTCTAACTCCCCCCCCCAATTTTGAAAGTAATAATCTAATTTGGATTTCCAGAAGAGAAATTTGGAGAGTTTGATATCGATTCAGTTTCCTCTTCACCTTTAAGCAATTATTTTTATTAATTTTATGTTGATAATTGTTATTCAGTAGTATAATTTCCCTTTTTCATACTCCTAGGTTATTTTAAAAACCATTATTGATATTTTAAACAAAAATAAAAAATTCAAGATTTAAATAATAAAGTTTGATTTTATTAATTAAAAATCTAAAACTTTGGTTTTTTTTTTGTTTTTTTTTTTGGTTCACTTAAAACTAAATCAAGTTATTATACCCTTTGTTGAGTTTTGAATTTGAATATAAAATATTTTAAATTAAAAATTGATTTATTCTTTACATTATAAAAAAAAATTGAAAAATTTACTCAAAACCCAATCACAAACTGGGACTTAGATTATTGTATGTAATTTAATTTACTGTAAAGTAATTTAAATTTGTGAATTTTGTTTATGATTGATTTAAATAATTTGATTGAACATATAACTTAATGAATTATCTAATTTAATTTTTTAAGTCTTGAGAAAGGGATGTTTTAAATATTAAAAGATTTCATGATAATTTAAATTAAGGTAAGAATTATAAAGTAACTGTTTTCCCTGTGGAAATTTTCACCTTTTTTGGCCATTCCAAACACCTTCCCAGCCTCACCCCTTAGTGAAAACTTCCCCCAATAAAAAATTCCAATCCCTTCCTATGACAATATCATGGACTCCCTTTGTATTTTTTTGTTTCCTCTTTTCCCTTTCATTTGTGATATTTTTTTCTCTCTAATCTTTTTAACCAGGACCTCATGTCCTTTCTAAATTCCCCTTTTTTTTATTATATTGTCCCATAGTCACATTAATCCCACCAAATCTCTACTAACCACTTCTTAATTGAATTTTTATTTATTTAATTCCAACCCTTCCCAATAATAAAAAAAGCTTACCATGTCAACTGTACCAGCATCACACATTTCAACATCATGAAAAAGTGATCAAGCTACTCAGACAACCAATAGTGACCCAATAAGTGGTCATAAGCACTCTTGGGTCTGGTAATTCTTTTCTGAAAGTGATGAATGCTTTGTTCAATGTCAGGTGAATGACTGAGCTGGTAATACTTGAAACAGGAAGCTGGAGAATTATTGGACATGGAATATTAAGGACATTAGTAATAATCTTAATTTCACTCATAGATTTACCAGTCCAAAAAACTTAAATCTTTCAGATTGGCCCAAGGATACATTTTATAAATTTATCCAAACATTAATTATGAAAAATATCTGTTCTCTTATATTTCTTTTTTTTTAGAAAAAAAAACTCTTCATTAATAGCTTTTTCACTTGGTTTTTTTCAGCTCCTAATTTTTGAAAACCTCAAAAAAATCCCTCATATATTTTTATTAGTGATTGTGACTTACCTTTATCAATATCCAAATGAACTTCATTTCATAGGATTCTCAAACTTTTTAACCTTTTGGCCTTGAGTATCTTAGTAATTAGGACAGCATTGACAGTACACTTATCCAGAATTTACTATTACCATTAGAAGCACATCCAACTGACCCTTTCTGAAAGCAATCAGGATGTTTCTTTTACCACTTATACCTGGATGAACCCCAATGGGACTGCATTTATGTCTGTAACTGGGCACTTTATGGACTGAAACTTTAAGTTCCATACAATTCTATTAGAACTGAAATAAATTCAAGGTTTTAATGAATCAATTAAATATATTAATTCAGTCACTAAACTTGTTTTTAATTTAATTGATCACTCTGTTCATTCAATTTAAAATCAATTCATCAAATTAATCCAAAAAAAAAACTAGAAAAAAAAAAGAATATTTTTAATTATAAAAGATAATTTATCAGAAAAATAATTTAATGGCTAAATAAATTCAAATAAAACTCGCAAAAACAATTTTGCTTAAAAAAATACAATCGGGTTCATTTCCTATATCATTCATCTTTCATAACTAGCTGATTCAAATGGGCCCAACCAAATTAAAGCACAAAAGCCCTAAGGATGAGTGGATCTTTCCAACCTCATCTATTAGTCTGATGGCTTGAGCTTAAAGGAAAATTCAATTGTTTCAAAAATTTCCTTCCTTGGATGATATCTTTTCCAAAGTCTAAAACACTTGGAAAAGTTGATTTCTTTGGTAAATTTTGTTTATGATTAAGGAAAGAATACAAGAGAATTAACTCTTTTCACTCATGTAACTTCTTCTGGATTTTTTTTGTTTTGCTAATGGTCTTTTATTATTAATCTAGGCTTCTCAGAAATTTGATTTAGCTCCAATGATACCAGCCATCATGTTAATTACAGAGAAACGCTTCAAATACCTCTAAATCTTACTTTGGAAGACTTTGGTATTATGTGTTATGATTCTGGACTCTTGCTTTAAAGTTTGATTTTTTTTTATGGCTCATGAGGTAATATTAAGTCAATATGGGACCTCATATAGGTTACTTTCAGATATCTTTAAAGAAAATTCCATGTATCATTTTGATAAAAATAATTTACCAAATGAAACTAGAAAATTGATTAAACAAGGTGCTGGACTTCAACACCAATGTGACCAATTTGTAGGGGCCTTTATGACAAGATGTATCCAACATCTGGCCAAGAGTTAAATAAACTACATTGTAGAATGAACTCCAATTATTTCTTGGCTGAACCTATGGAACCCAAAGATACAAATATTCTTGAATTTTGGAATTAAAGACATGAAATCTTCTCAGCTCTTTAAACAATGGCTCACAAGTATCTGAAAATATCAGCTTCAAGTTCTCCCTCTTAGTGAGTATTTTCAGGAGGTCATAATATCCTTACTTATCAAAGATCAATTCTCTCAAGAATGTATGTTGAAAAATTAGAATGTGTTAAATACTAGGCTCATAAATTTGACTCACTCTATTCATCTTAATTTTTTTTTTAATTTTCTTATGTTTCTTTTGGAATATTTTACTAATAATTAAATAAATATTTCTAGTTCAATTTTTTGTTTTTGAGACCCCTAGTGGTATTACCTAATTTCCTGTACCTTTTGCGTATTAGTGGGGCTATTTGATTGCTGAAAATAATGAATTTTTTGGATTTCTTATTCTAAACAACACTAAAAACCTGAGAAAGTGAAACATCAGACAAAGAAAATCCCAAATAAGGAAATCCTTTGAGAATTTTGAACCTTTTAAAGGAGATTTTATTGTCTCAGGTTTTTTTTTCTTTTCTTTTTTTAAAAAAAAAAAAAAAAAACTTTTAATATAAATTTAATTTGTGATTATTTTTTTTTTATATTCTTAAAAAAAAAAAAGAAGAAAAAAAATCTAAAAAACTTTTTTAATTTTAGTTTGACAAGTTTTTTTTTTGGGGGGGGGGGGGGAAGGGGAATGATTTAATAAAAACAGTCTATTTTATTATTATTATATTTTTTTGAAGGGTTAGGTAAGATATATTTAATATCTGAAGAGTTAGGAAGTAGTTATTAATATGATTTATTTAAATACATAAGATTACATTTAACATCAAATTTAACTACATGAATATAAAGTAATTTAAATTTGTGAATTTTTTTTATGATTTATTTAAATAATTTGATTGAACATATAATTTAATGAATTATCTAATTTAACTCTTTAAGTCTTGAGAAGGGGATGTTTTAAATATTGAAAGATTTCATAAGAGTTTAAATTAAGGTTAGAATTATAAATTAAGGGTTTTCCCTGTGGAAATTTTCACCTTTTTTGGCCATTCCAAACACCTTCCCAGCCTGACCCCTTAATGAAAACTTCCCCCAATAAAAAATTCCAATCCCTTCCTATGACAATCCCATGGACTCCCTTTGGACTTTTTTGTTTCCTCTTTTCCCCTTCATTTGTGATATTTCTTTCTCTCTAATCTGTTTAGCCAGGACCTCATGTCCTTTCTAAACTCCTCATTTTTTTATCTTATTGTCCCATAATCGCATTAATCCCACCAAATTTCTACTAACAACTTCTTAATTGAATTTTTTTTATTTAATTCCAATCCTTCCCAATAATAAAAAAAACTTACCATGTCAACTGTACCAGCCTCACACATTTCAACATCATGAAAAATTGATCAAGCTACTCAGACCACCAATAGTGACCCAATCAGTGGTCACAAGCGTTCTTGGTCTGGTAATTATTTTCTGAAATTAATGAAGGCTTTGTTCAATTTCAGGTGAATGACTGAGCTGGTAATACTTAAAACAGGAAGCTTAAGTATTATTGGACATGGAGTATTAAGGGCATTAGTAATAATCTTAATGTCACTCATAGATTTACCAGTTCAAAAATCTTAAATCTTTCAGATTGGCCCAAGGAGACATTTTATAAATTTATCCGAACATTAATGATGAAAAATATCTGTTCTCTTATATTTCCTTTTTTTTTATAAAAAAAAAAACTCTTCATTAATAACTTTTTAACCTGGTTTTTTTCAGTTCTTAATTTTTGAAAACCTCAAAAAAAACCCACATATATTTTTATTAGTGATTGTGACTTACCTTTATCAATATCCAAATGAACTTCATTTCATAGGATTCACAAAATATTTAACCTTTTGGCCTTGAGTATCTTAGTAATTAGGACAGCATTGACAGTACACTTATCCAGAATTTACTATTACCATGAGAAGAACATCCAACTGACCCTTTCTGAAAGAAATCAGGATGTTTCTTTTATCACTTATACCTGGATGAACCCCGATGGGACTGCATTTATGTCTGTAACTGAGCACTTTATAGACTGAAACTTCAAGCTCCATTCAATTCTATTAGAACTAAAATAAATTTAAGGTTTTAATGAATCAATTAAATATATCAATTCAATCACTGAACTTGTTTTTAATTTCTTTCATCACTCTGTTCATTCAATTTGAAATTAATCCAAAAAAATAAAAACTAGAAAAAAAAAGAATATTGTTAATTATAAAAGATAATTTATCAGAAAAATAATTTGATGGCTAAAGAAATTTAAATAAAATTCCCAAAAAAAAAATTCTTAAAAAAATACAATAGGGTTCATTTCCCATATCATTCATCTTTCAGAAATAGCTGATTCAAATGGGCCCAACCAAACTAAAGCACAGCAGCTCTAAGGATGAGTGGATCTTTCCAACCTCATCTATGAGGTTGATGGCTTGAGTTTAAAGTAAAATTCAATTTTTTCAAAAATTTCCTGCCTTGGATCATATCTTTTTCAAATTCTGAAACACTTGGAAAATTTGATTTCTATGGTAAATTTTGTTTATTATGAAGGAAAGAATACAATAGAATTAACTCTTTTCACTAATGTAGCTCCTTCTAATTTTTTTTTTTGCTAATGGTCTTTTATTATTAATCTAGGCTTCTCAGAAATTTGATTTAGCTCCAATGATACAATCCATAATGTTAATCACAGAGAAACTTTTCAAATACCTCTAAATCTTACTTTGGAAGACTTTGGTAATATGTGTTATGATTCTGGAATCTTGCTTTAAAGTTTGATTTTTTATGGCTCATGAAATAATATTAAGTCAATATGGGACCTCATATAGGTTACTTTCAGATATCTTTAAAGAAAATGCCATGTATAATTTTGATGAAAATAATTTAACAAATGAAACTAGAAAATTAATGAAACAAGGTTCTGGAATTCAACACCAATGTGACCAATGTGTAGGGGTTTATGACAATATTTATCCAACATCTGGCCAAGAGTTAAACTACATTGTAGAATGAACTCCAATTATTTCTTGGCTGAACCTTTGGAACCAAAAGATACAAGTATTCTTGAATTTTGGAATTAAATACATGCAATATTCTCAGCTCTCTAAACAATGGCTCACAAGTATCTGAAAATATCAGTTTCAAGTTCTCCCTCTTAGTGATTATTTTCAGGAGGTCATAAGATCCTTACTTATCAAAGATCAATTTTCTCAAGAATTTATGTTGAACAATTAGAATGTTTTAAAGACTAGGCTCATAAATTTAACTCACTCTATTCATCTTAATTTTTTTTTTTAATTTTCTTATGTTTCCTTTGGAATATTTTACTAATAATTAAATGAATATTTATATTTCAATTTTTTAGTCTTTGAGACCCTTAGTGGTATTACTTAATTTCTCATACCTTTTTCCCATTAGTGGGGCTAGTTCAATTCCAAAAATGATGAATTTTTTTTGGATTTCTTATTCTAAACAACACTAAAAACTTGAGAAAGTGAAACATCAGACAAAGAAAATTTAAAATAAGGGAATCCGTTGAGAACTTTAAACCTTTTACAAGAGATTCTATTGTCTCAAGTTTGTTTGTTTTTTTTTTTAAAAAAAAAAAAAAAATTATTCAAAAAAATCAAAAAAAAAAAATTATTATTATTATTTCAAAAATTAATTATTTTTTTTAAAAAATTTTATTTAACCTAAAAAAAAAAAAATTCTTTTTTTTTTAATTATATATATATATATATCTATAAAAAAAAAAAAAAAAACTTTTTAATATAAATTTATTTTATTTTTTTTTATTTTTTTTTTCTATTCTTAAAAAAAAAAAAAGAAAAATTCTAAAAAACTTTTTTAATTTTGTTTTGAAAAGTTTTTTTTTTTGGAGGGGGGGAGGGGAAGGGAAATGATTTAATAAAACAGTTTATTTTATTATTATTATTTTGAAGGGTTAAGTAAGATATATTTAATATCTGAATAGTTAGGAATTGGTTATTAATATGATTTATTTAAATAGATAAGATTAAATTTAGCATAAGATTTAATTACATGAATATATTTCAAAGGGACATGACCCATTAATCACCATCAGGAAGATTACCAGAGGAATATGGGAAAGATTTAGGTCACTTATAACACTACTGGAATTTAGTAATGGCACAAGGTTCTGATATGAGAAACCTGTCAAATTTATATCTTGAAGTTACTTCAAAAAATTGGATAGGCAAAGGGACCATTTTAATGCTTTCAAAATGGCCAATTCAGATTTCACCACCACATTTAATAGACTATGGTTCATTTTGGGCACATTAGAAATGGTGAGGTGATTTATGGGTCACATCAATCATCTCATAATTTTGAAGATCAATTAAAATACATTTCAATGAGGCCGACCAACCTTGGTAAAATCCATAATAAGCCACCTTTAAGTGATCATTCCACTTTATCAATCATTATGCTAAGTCTAAGTACAATCATTTGGTCAGTTTGCTAGGGCTCATTCAATAAGTGAAGAATATGCATCTCATACCATCTATATAATTCAATGGAGTAAGTTTTGCAAAAAAAAAAAAAAACTGAGACTATTGTTATTGATTCTGAAAAGAAAAATAAAATCTTAATAAACAAAAAAAATTAAAAAAAAAAAATCTAATTTAAATATTAAATAAAGATTTAATATTAAGGATTTAAAAATAATATCCTTTTTTTTAAAAAAAAAAAAGAAAAAAATAATAATTTAAGATTAAGAAAATTATTATTAAATATTTTTGTAAAAAAGAACTAAAAGAAAAAAGCAATATTTGAGAATTTCTTTTGAAAAGAAAATCATAATATTAAATATTTTTTGAGATATTTCAGTTCTTTTAATCTAGATCTTGAGATCAGTATTTGTAACTGTTAACAATGGTTTATTAAATATTAAAAAAATATATACCTTACTTCGTAGCTATTGGTTTAACAAAACTGGTTCTGTATTGAATGAGATTGACTTTAGAATGAAAATTTAAACAAAAAAACTAAAAATTCATATTCTAATTTCAAAATTTCATTAACAACATATTTTTGAAAAAAAAAAAATTGAAAACACTAAATTAGATTAGATGGATTAAACTAAATCAATAAAATTAATTAGTTAAGTAAAAATGGGAACTTTATATTAAAAACTTTTAGTAAAATTGATTAAAGGTTTTTTTTAGAATAAAAGTTTTGAAAAAAAGAGTTAAAAAGTGAAATCTCTGAAGCCTGAGAAATCTAAATTTGGAAAACATCTTAACCTCAATTAAATAGGTAAGTGACACCAAGAGTTGCCTTGATGAAATTCATGGTGTCACTTATCCAAAGATTCAGTAAGGGGAAGCATAAAAATCTAAAAGATATTAACTACCAAAAAGATAGAGACATGGAAAATTTTCAAATTAAACTGTTTAAAAATTTCATTAAAATTCAGAAATTAAATTTGACAGAAGAAGAATTAATACTTAAGGAAAAAAAATTGAACATAAATTTAATTTGAAGAAGTAAAAATTTGAGTGAAAATTTTGTATAGATTTAGATCAGAAAGAGAATTGAAAGTTGAAGAACAAAAGGGAATATAATTTGGATAGAGAGAAATTTGACAAACAACTTTGTATAGATTTTGAAGAAAAGGATAAGTGAAAGCATGAATTTGAATTAGAAAAAGAACACATGGAAAATCAGTTCCAATTGTAAAAAGAACAATTTGAAAAGGTGGCTATGATGAAGGAGAGGGAAGCTTTGCTAGCAATTGAATTTGAATTGATATTATAAGGTAAAAGTATTGATGAAATTTAATCAATAATGAAGTACTTATAGAGATTTTTTTCATAAGCCCTTAATAAGCATCAATGAAAGAACATCTTATCTTTTAGCACCAGAAAGTTGTAGAATGCCATTCCAAAAATATCATCATCACAGCTTTATTTTAAAATTCTTTTAGATCTAATTTTTTGAAACTCAGACTCACCTTGTTGGCACACATCCAGCTGGCCACAATAGCTGTTATTGGTAAATTTGGAACTTTCTTTGATAAAACTATATATATTATGAAAACCACAATGGCTTGTGAAAACAAACAGCTTTCTTAAATTCAATTTTGTGCATAGTCATCAGCTCCATGAGATTGAATTCTTCCCTTTGCATTTGTGGGCAATGTAGGTTAAAGTAGCTAGAGCACAAATTGCATAAGTCAGCCTGAATGAAAACATAATGGCTACTTAAAGCTCTATGAAGCATTGCTTCTATTCATAGATCTTGAATAAAGAGCCATTCCAGCATCAATTCTATAAGTGTGCAATTGTTGGTCATTCAGGTGCAAGCAAAATTTGGAGCCAAGACAAGGCTAATTTTATTTTTGCCTTCTTTCTTATTTTGTTTAGTTTTCAAATGAATTCTTGACATTCAGAGTACTGTGGCATTGAAGAAAACCTAGAAGGGATAAAGAAATTGAAAATAATTGCATTTAAAAAAGCCTGAAAAAAAAAGAGTTAAAAATAATCAAAAAAACATGGTGTCTTCAGTGAGAAAACTTGAAGGCTGTATTAATGTGACTCTGTGAGATAATATATTAAATACGGTATAGCTGATTTCCAAATCAGACACTGACATTTCATGGTCTCACAGGGCCATTTTTGGCTATGTTATATCAATTCCTTTAAGCTTTGCTTATTGGTCTTGGTTTTTCTATAAATCTTTATTAAATATACTATTTTGTATATTGAAAGGGATGATTAGAAAAAAGAAAAATGTAAGGGGCTCCTAACTTCTACCATAACCTCACCACCCTTTCTCTTGAAAAATAGGTAAAACAAATTTTCTAATCAACGATTATCAAAAAAATCACCAAAAAAAAAACAACCACTTATAACCATCTTCGCTCTCATTTCTTCCTCACAATCACCCCCTTCTTCTCTTACTCCCCTACTTGTACCTACTCTTAACAATCCCTTGCAATTCATGAGCCCTAGCCCAGCTTGTAAAAAACCACCCCCCTCCCATCTAGCATTGCTGATGACTCCCACTCCAGACCCTCCCAATGAGGACAATCACATGATCATCCCTGAGATCTACAAACGTGAACCTGGCTTCCTTACTCAAACCCAAAACAATAACCCATCGAGCATACTGACTACCATTCTTGTGAGCCTTAGAGGTAATTTCATATACCCAAAAGACCACAAATATAACATATTAATATAAATAAAAGAAATTTATTTATATTATTAAAATAAAAATCAAAATATAAATATAAAATTATATTAAAAATAAAAAATTAATTACAATTTAAAAATAAAAATACATTAAATTTTTATAAGTATAAAATTACATTTATACTTGAAAAAATTAGGTAAAAATGAAATTTTAACAAAACTGTAAAAAAATAAATAAATTTGGAAAAAAAAGTTAAATAAAAATTATTATAACTTTTTATCCAATAAATAAATACATAAAAATTATTTCACCATTGGGTTCCTCATAAAAAATCAGGTGGGGTCACCTCTGAGTGAAATTCTTGTAACTCAACTCTAAATAAGCTTAAATTAAGTTTTTAGTATTTTCAATACAAAAGTTGAAAATCCTCAAAACCTTAATTTAATTCACACCACATGTGGCGTTAACCATCAATTTTTGTGTTAAAATTGAGGTGTTGTGTTTAGTTTAGAAGTTATGAGGAATTGAGATATTTTCAATTGAATTCAATTGAAATGTCAAAATGTGCGCATGTATTACATAAGTGAACTTTGATTTACATATGAGGTGTCAATTATTACTTTATTGTACTGTACAATTGAACTGAATTACATATGTAAATTATAAGTATAATACATGATGAGGAGTTAAAGGAAAAATAAATTGGAAAGATTAAATTTAGGGGGGAAACGGAACTCCAGCTCTAAGGGGGAGCAAGACCCCCAAATTCCTTGCTGACAGGCGTGGGATGTCAAAATTCACGCAAAAGCTCATCACTTTTGGCCTGGAATTGAGTTACAGGGTCTGTGGACTCAATTGATGATGAGGTTTTGATACCAACTGGGGTAGTTTTAGCTGTTGCCAAGAGGGTAAAACTACCCTTAAGATAAAACAACCATAGTAAAAACAGTTTTAACTGGTTTCTACACCTCTTACACACATTCTGACGTGCTTTGAAGGCTCTAGGCCTGGTATTGCTATAGTAATGGCTGATTTAAGGGTCTAAAATGGCTAAAAATTGCTAAAAATGGCTTAAACCAGCCCTTTTTGGTCTAAACCAGGGTTCAATGATGCCATACTTGGCTTTTCTGTTTTCAGACTGTTTTTCACGACTGACAAGAGTAAAAATGACTTTTGGAGTAAGAGAATTGATGGCTATAAAAGAATGTCTTCTTTGCCCCACTTTTCTCTTCATGCTAGAATCTTTTCCTTTTATTAATTAGTTTAAACACTGTTAAACCAATCAATCAAAGATTCCAACCACCATTTTTAAAGCATTTTAATCCTTTTAACCACGTGAAAAAATCATTATAATCATTTTTACCCCTGAACCACCCCAAAAGTGAATTAAAGCATCTTTCATCACTGTAAACTTTGTCACTTTGTTTCGAAATTCACTCTGGTCACTTTTGGGCGTGTTTTCTCTTTAATATTCTTTTTAAAGACTTTGTTCTTTAATTAATTGCTTGCAGTTCTTTGCTCAATTAGTTCCAATTGAAATTGCTCTTGAAGAAATTTCTTTTGTAGCCTTAAAATATCTCTTGTAGAGTATTTTTTGGATAAATTTTTATTGTTGGTAAAACGATAAATTTTTATAATATTATTGTTTTATACTAATAAAGTTATAAACAATAAAATTGGCGTGTTTTCTCTTAAAAGTAATATTTCATACTATTTTTAACTGAATTTTACCTTATACAAATTTTGAGGACAGGAAAAGTACTTGATTTTTAATCAAAGTTTCATATCCACACCTTACATTTGGGGGCCCAGCCGTGATATTTTACCTGTGACATATTTTTTTACTCTTTTTAAATCTTTTTTTCTTATATTGAAAAATTTAAAAACATATAAAAAATACTTATAATTCAAAAAATCCATAAAAAATAACTTTTTTTCATATTATAAGTGAGGCTTATATTTTTATTTCTTTTTTGAAATAACCTTTTTTTTACTTAATGAATTGGCTTTTTCATTAATTTTAGTGTCTGACAACGTGGTAAGACAAGAAAACATTGAAACAGCCTCAACAGTAACCAGCATTATCCCTGCCAGTACTGTTAATTCTGATCATAATAGTACTGTTGTTGTGACCCAAAATAACCAGCCTGAACCAATATCTTCTGAATTGATTAACTTGGACATAAGTAATACCCTTCAGAAAGCTAAAAATTTGGCCAATAGTAAGTTTTTTGACGTAAAAATACTATTTTAAGCCTTTTTAAACCATAATTATGCCTTCAACCAGGTCAGGAGCCAGCTACAACCCCTCAAGAAGCTCCCAAAAAGGTAATAGACGTGATTATGGCAGAGGCCAACCAGGTACAGAAGGAAAAGGGTCGGTTGATGACTTCCAAACCACTAAATTGGGTCATTCTGAAGCTGATAATACTATTTTACCTTCAAAAAGAGCTGACACCGCCACAACAAGCCTCTGTGGACATATACAAAGCCAGCCACAGTGCATACAACAATGCACTTCAATTCAAGGAGTACCAGATCCTTGCAGACCTGTGGAAGAACTGCATGAATTCTTACCTGACAGTAAGAAAATTCCTGGGCCATCCCAACACTTGCAAATTGCTCAATGGATGGCATCCATTGATGGAGAAGAAAAACATGATGCTTTTGACACTGGAATGGAGGAAAAACAACCCTCCACCACCCAAACCAGTGCCAAAAACAGCCCCAGTGGCCAGCACCAGCAATTTCAACATGAAAAAGCAGCCACAAACTCCAAACAAGGGCAAAGGGAAGGCACCAGCCCCAAAACCTTACAGCCAGGGCTAAAGAATCCCAAAAATTCAACAGGATGCCATGGAAAATGTATTTCAGATGGCCAGAACCATGATGGAATTACAGAAGAAGGAGGAAGCCAGATTAAGATTCCATAAATGATTTCTGATATATTTGATTCCATCCCAGAGTTGTATGATGCTATAAATGACGTGAAAAAACATCTTTCTGATAAAAATGAAACCATTTGTAACAACATTAAAACAAACAACCTGAGTCTGTGCCAAATTAATGAAACACTTATGTGTTTTGAAAAAGTTTTAAGAACAATTAAAAATTCCAATAATGATAATTATTCTAGCAATAAAATAAATGAACAATCTGCCATTATTAAAGAATTAACAGATAAATATTCTAAATTCAATATTGATGACATAATTGAAACAAGAATTAAACAAGCCATAAATATTATCAAGACAGATAACAATAAAGTCCTTGATGATATTTCAAACTCATTTACTGAAGGAAAGACATATACCATTGCCTTTAAAAAGTGTTTTGATGCTTCACAAGAAGAAGTATCAAAATTATCAATGAAATTGAATCAAATCACTGCTGATAATACAAGACAGACAGAGTTATGGCAAGAACTGACACATAAGGAAGACATGTATAAAATTGAAGTAATAAATTTAATACAAAGCTTCCAATATGAATACAGAAATTCCCAAAGGTGTAGCAACAGTAAAATGAATGACATTGAACAAATACTGAACACCTTACCAAGAATATCTACACCTTCGAATCAAAATGAGGGCACAAGAATTCCAAATCCACAAGTATTGGATCCTGATAATTCACAATTAAAAAATGAATTATCCATTTCTTTTCATAACTTGGAACCATCAATGGGCCAAGCACTCTTGAAAGAAGTTCCAAAAACTTAAAGAATGGCCTCACTTCAGTGGTGAAGGAGAGTATGACCATATGGAATTCATTAGAGGTATTGACATGATCAAAGAGGATTTTGAATTACCAGACAGATTGGTAACAGCCAGGTTTAACACCTTGTTTACCAGATCAGCTCACAGATGGTACATCAAAATAAGACAAGCACATGGACACCAGAGTTGGACTTGGTGGAAAACCCAAATCATCAACAAATGGGCAAATGATGCTTGGAGGTTTAAAGTTGAAACAGCCTTTGAATCTGCCAAATTTAATGCTGATAAAGACAAAGCTTTACCATGGTTTTGCCAACAAAAGGACAGATTAACAGCATTATATCCTGAAATGTCAGAATTTATGATCCATAGAAAAATTCTGAGACAATGTGGAGGTGACTTAGAGCATGCTGTCAAAAGCAGAACTACTGAACAATCTTCAGCAGAGGATATTATCAATATACTAGAAGAAGTAACCACCAGAACCAAAATTGGTTCTAGTAGGGTGAATCTCAAAACAAGGTTTAATACACTTTGGAAAGATTCTGTGGACAAAAACCCCAAAGAAAATTCTAGTAATATTAAATATAAATCTGCAGATACAGTCAGAAAATGCCATATTTGCCAAAGCACCACCCATTTAGCCAATACATGTCCAAAAAGGGGGAAAATCAATGAAATTGACATTGAAAAGGGACCAGATGTTGAAAAAGAAGACATAATTGAAGACAATTCAGATGATAAGTCATCCATATTTTCTGAATCTTCAAAAGATATAGAAAATATCAATGCCACTTTTGACATCATGGAATCTTATTCCCACTTACCACAATTGAGCAATGGTCAAGTTGATTTATCAAAAGTTCAAGATGCACAACTTATGAAGACAAAACCAAACAGAGGAAAAGGTTATACAGCTGGTAACTCCTGTATAACAGAAGTGGTGATTGACAACAAGCCCACCAAACTTTTGCTTGACCCAGGAGCCTTCTGCTCTTGTGTTGGAAAATCCTTTCTTAAGACTTGTGTGCCAAATTTTGAAGACCAATTGTTACCAATTGATGGTATAAAATTCAACAGTGCAAGTAACCCAATGAAAGCATTAGGAATCTTTGAGACCAATGTCATATTCCCACACATAAATGGGAATTTAAGGATCACAGTTGAATTTGTTGTTATGGAAAATTGCTCTAGTACCCATTTCATATTGGGAAATGACTATTTAATCATGTATGGGATAGATTTACATAATAACAAAGACAAATACTTTACTATTGGAGACAATAAGCGCCAAAAATTTGCCTTTTTACCATTTGAAAGACAACTTACAGTAAACAAAGTATCACCAGTCAACTTAGAATCAGAGAAATTCAAGTCTGAACAGTTAAATGAGGCTGAAATAAGCCTTCATCTGACTGATAAACAAGAAAATGAACTTTCTTCCCTTTTGTATGACCACAGAGGAGCATTTGCTACAGACAAAGAACCTCTAGGAGCAATTATTGGTCATGAAGTTGACATCATTCTTAACATTGAGAGACCTTATCCACCACTCCTAAGAAGACCTGCTTATCCAGCAAGTCCAAAATCAAGGGAAGCTCTAGAAATTCATATCAAGGAACTTCTGGACCTTGGTGTAATAAGAAAAGTAGGCCACAATGAAGAAGTAGAAATAACTACACCAGTCATAGTGGTGTGGCATAATGGAAAATCCAGAATGGTTGGGGACTTTAGAGCTCTGAACACTTACACTGTCCCAGACAGATACCCAATACCAAAAATCCAAATTGCCCTTACTCAAATATCTCAAGCAGTGTACATAACCACTATGGATGCCCTTAAAGGATTCCATCCAAATGTGGTGACACCAAGAGCAAGAAAATACCTGAGAATTATAGTTCATTGTGGAGTGTATGAATACTTGAGGATGCCCTTTGGTATTAAAAATGCACCTTCACACTTCCAAATAATGATTAATGAAATCTTCCCTGAAGAACTCTCAGAAGGATGGTTAATAATTTACATTGATGACATTATTGTCTGTTCCAAGACTTGGGAGGAGCACATGTACAGATTGTCCAGAGGTTTGACAAAAATTCAATCAGTCAACATGAAAATCTCCTTGAAGAAATGTCATTTTGGATTTAAAGAACTTAAAGCACTAGGACATGTTGTATCTGGTTTGTCCCTTGGAATTGACAAAAGCAAAGTTGCAGCAGTATTGTTAAAACCCATGCCTCAGAATAAGAAGGAAATTCAGTCATTCTTAGGTTTTGCAGGATATTACAGGCAACACATTAAAGATTTTGCATCCATAGCAAGACCACTTTATAAGTTGTGTGACAAAGACACAGTGTTTGAGATGACTGTTGACAGAGTCAAAGCTTTTGAGTCTCTAAGAGAAGCATTGACCACTGCTCCACTCTTACTGATTCCAGACTTTAAATTGCCTTTCAAGCTGTATAATGATGCATCAGGAGATGGACTGGGTGCTGCACTTCACCAAGTTCAGATCATAAATGATAAGCCTGTAGAAGGACCCATATGTTTCATATCCAGGCAAATCAAACCAACTGAAGCCAGATATGGAGCAAGTCAAATGGAATGTCTATGCCTTGTCTGGGCCTTGGAGAAATTGAACTACTTCTTAGAGGGATGTGTTTTTGAAGTGATAACAGATTGTACAGCTGTCAAATCACTTTTGAACATGAAAACACCCAACAGACACATGCTCAGATGGCAAATAGCCATACAAGAATACAGAGGAAATATGACTATTGTTCATAAGGATGGGAATATTCATAAGAATGCAGATGGACTAAGCAGATGGCCATTACCAAATAATATTGATAATCCTGCTTATGTGCCAGAAGAAGCTTCACCACAAATTCCAATAGAAGGAATAAGTGTTACAGACTTGAACACCACCTTCTTTGAAGAAGTCAGAAGCAGCTGCACTCAAGATAAGAATTGTAGCATCTTATGCCAATTACTTAACAAAGACTGTAAAGACAACTCTCTAATACATGCCTTGGATGAAGTATGGAGAAAATCTTATGATGAAGGAATATTTCACCTACTGGATGGTATAATTTACCACAGAACCAAGCACACATGTGTCATGACAGTTGTAGACAGGTCATTAATCAATCTTGTACTGAAAGAATGCCATGATAGTCCCTTTTCAGGACATCTGTATGAAGACAGAACAAGAGAGAAAGTAAAGACCTGCATATGGTGGCCAATGTGGCAGAAAGATGTTGCAGAGTATTGCAAAACCTGTGACAGATGCCAAAAGGCAAATAAATCCACTGGCAAAAGACTTGGAAATATGATAAAAATCCAAGAACAAAACAGACCTTGGGAAATTGTCCATATGGATTGGGTAACTGGCCTACCACCAGGAGGTGACAGGAGCTATAATGCTTGCCTAGTAATTGTGGACAGATTCAGTAAAACTCCAATCTTTTTAGCATGTCACAAAGATGATACAGCCATGGATACAGCTCTTCTGATATGGAATAGAGTAGTGTCATGGACTGGGATATTTACAAATATCATCAGTGATAGAGATCCCAAATTCAATTCAGCACTATGGACAAATCTTCACCAATTATTTGGCACTAAACTGTCTTTCTCTACAGCCTACCACCCACAAACTGATGGCCTGGCTGAAAGGATGATCCAAACCTTAGAGGACATGGTGAGAAGATTTTGTGCATATGGCCTTGAATTCAAAGATTGTGATGGATTTACCCATGATTGGTGTACTCTGTTGCCAGCACTGGAATTAGCATATAAAACATCAATCCATGCCAGTACCAATCAGACTCCTGCTATTCTAGAAAAAGGATGGAACCCCAAGTTACCCCAAGATTCCTTGAGGAAAGACTTAATTGAAATACATCCCACAGCTGCTAGCTTCAAAGGAATGCTAGACAAAGCTAGAAAGCATGCAGTAAGATGCATGGAGGACTCTTTTGCATATGCTAAAGATAAATGGGATAAATCACATGCAACTCCAGATTTCAAAGTGGGGGACCTAGTACTTGTATCCACAGCTAACTTCAATAACATCAAAGGATGTAAAAAGTTAAAAGACTCCTTTGCAGGACCTTTTGTGATTAAGGCCCTCCATGGAGAAAATGCTGTTGAAGTAGAGTTATCTGAAGAACTTAGCAATAAGCACCCTACATTTCCAGTGAGCTTGATAAAGCCATATAAATCTAGTGATGCTGAGAAATTTCCCTTGAGGAATAAGATTCCCCAAGTTATACCTCCTATTGAGACATCTGGTGCTATGAAAATTACCAAAGTTCTTAAAGAAAGGAAATTAAGAACCAAGAAAGTAAGGGAATACCTTGTTAGGTACAGTGACCCAACTTGTGAAGATGAATGGTTAGAAGAAAAAGATATACCAGAAGCTACCAAACTCCTCATAAGATTCAGACACACTAGAAACACCAATATTACAAAGTAATATCCTTTTTTAGGGGGAGGGAATGTGAGCCTTAGAGGTAATTTCATATACCCAAAAGACCACAAATATAACATATTAATATAAATAAAAGAAATTTATTTATATTATTAAAATAAAAATCAAAATATAAATATAAAATTATATTAAAAATAAAAAATTAATTACAATTTAAAAATAAAAATACATTAAATTTTTATAAGTATAAAATTACATTTATACTTGAAAAAATTAGGTAAAAATGAAATTTTAACAAAACTGTGAAAAAATAAATAAATTTGGAAAAAAAAGTTAAATAAAAATTATTATAACTTTTTATCCAATAAATAAATACATAAAAATTATTTCACCATTGGGTTCCTCATAAAAAATCAGGTGGGGTCACCTCTGAGTGAAATTCTTGTAACTCAACTCTAAATAAGCTTAAATTAAGTTTGTAGTATTTTCAATACAAAAGTTGAAAATCCTCAAAACCTTAATTTAATTCACACCACATGTGGTGTTAACCATCAATTTTTGTGTTAAAATTGAGGTGTTGTGTTTAGTTTAGAAGTTATGAGGAATTGAACTATTTTCAATTGAATTCAATTGAAATGTCAAAATGTGCGCGTGTATTACATAAGTGAACTTTGATTTACATATGAGGTGTCAATTATTACTGTATTGTACAGTACAATTGAATTGAATTAAATATGTAAATTATAAGTATAATACATGATGAGGAATTAAAGGAAAAATAAATTGGAAAGATTAAATTTGGGGGGGGAAAGGAACTCCAGCTCTAAGGGGGAGCTAGACCCCCAAAATCCTTGCTGACAGGCGTGGGATGTCAAAATTCACGCAAAAGTTCATCACTATTGGCCTGGAATTGAGTTACAGGGTCTGTGGACTCAATTGATGATGAGGTTTTGATACCAACTGGGGTAGTTTTAGCTGTTGCCAAGAGGGTAAAACTACCCTTAAGATAAAACAACCATAGTAAAAACAGTTTTAACTGGTTTCTACGCCTCTTACACACATTCTGACGTGTTTTGAAGGCTCTAGGCCTGGTATTGCTATAGTAATGGCTGATTTAAGGGTCTAAAATGGCTAAAAATGGCTTAAACCAGCCCTTTTTGGTCTAAACCAGGGTTCAATGATGCCATAATTGGCTTTTCTGTTGTCAGACTGTTTTTCACGACTGACAAGAGTAAAAATTACTTTTGGAGTAAGAGAATTGATGGCTATAAAAGAATGTCTTCTTTGCCCCACTTTTCTCTTCATGTTAGAATCTTTTCCTTTTATTAATTAGTTTAAACACTGTTAAACCAATCAATCAAAGATTCCAACCACCATTTTTAAATCATTTTAATCCTTTTAACCACGTTAAAAAATCATTATAATAATTTTTACCCCTGAACCACCCCAAAAGTGAATTAAAGCATCTTTCATCACTGTAAACTTTGTCACTTTGTTTCCAAATTCACTCTGGTCACTTTTGGGCGTGTTTTCTCTTTAATATTCTTTTTAAAGACTTTGTTCTTTAATTAATTGCTTGCAGTTCTTTGCTCAATTAATTCCAATTGAAATTGCTCTTGAAGAAATTTCTTTTGTAGCCTTAAAATATCTCTTGTAGAGTATTTTTTGGATAAATTTTTATAATATTATTGTTTTATACTAATAAAGCTATAAACAATGAAATTGGTGTGTTTTCTCTTAAAAATAATATTTCATACTATTTTTAACTGAATTTTACCTTATACAAATTTTGAGGACAGGAAAAGTACTTGATTTTTAATCAAAGTTTCATATCCACACCTTACAATTCTTCAAAAATGAGAAAACCTAGAAAAAAGAGAAGCTAACACAACTTTACCCACAGGCCTCACAACTGAACAATAGGATAGATGAGTTAGCAGAAAAACAATCAAAAATGGACAAAGTAATCAATAACCTATTAGCAAAGATAAACAATGGCAACAAGCACCAACAACAGAAAAATAACCCGGTAAGTCTTCCTTTGTCCAGAAGTCCATCCCCAGCAAGAACCCCCCTATCGTTTGCAGTGGTGGCGGCCAACACCCAACACCAAATAGAACCAACATTACTGAAATGGCCTCCACCGGAAATCTGCCAACAACCGACCCAAGAAACCAACAAATTTAAGAAATTTCATATTGTCATCCGGACAAAGTTTTGGGCACCAAAACCCTTTGAACAAACGTCTCCTCAAGAAGCATGCAACAAGATTAACAAAGCTTTGATGGATTTTAATGCCAACTGCAATAAAACACCGGTCAGGATAAAAGCTTTCACACGTTACCCATCAGGAGATATCAAATTCTAAACGAAATCAAGAATGGAAGCCCGATGGTTATTGGAAAACAGGGCGACTTGGACTCATTGAGTGGACCCCTTATTTGTAATTTCCCCTCCCACTTTCCCTGTGATCATCTACTCTTACCCAACATATGTTGATGTTGATGACAAAATCTGCAGAAAAAGCCTCCTCCAACAGAATGACATAAAAAAAAGAAGATGTAGACCAAATATGGTGGCTAGGTCATCCAAAAGAGGAAGAAAAATCTCATGGTTCAATAGTCATTTACTTCACCAATAAACCATTAGCCCATCAAATACTCCGAGGAGGACTGATCTTTGACGGGAACTTCATGTGAGCAATGGCCTATACGTCAGGCCCACCCCAATGTTTCAACTGCTTGAAGACTGGACACCAAGCTTTCCAATGCAAAGAAAGCCCGACATGCACAAAATGTGGAGGAAAACATCAATCACAAGACTGCAAGGATCTAAGCTATACCCCATCAATTAGAAGATGTGTACAATGCATCAACCAAGATAAATCCACCAATCAACAGGTTGATCTCTATGACAAGAAGTACCAACGCTCAGCTCTTAGCCAAAAATGCCCCATCTTCCAAAGAGAAATCCAAGATCTAACACCACAACCCAGAATCAATGGTGAGTAACACCCAAACTGACTTTGCAACAAGAAATATTGATACAACTCAACAAAACAAAAATGATGACACCTCCTCAATGGAATGGCCTTCTGAGACATTTCACCTCAAACTGAACCAAGACTTCCTTTTTTTTTCAACTTAATTGTCACAATAGATATGACTCAACCGTCAGCTTTTTAAACTCAGAACTAACCTACACTGCCTTGCTTCTACAGGAACCGTGGGTAAACCCCCACAACTGGCACCAAATCAACCCTACACCCAACTCAAGAACAAAAGATGAGAAACCTCAAACCTGCATTTATATCAACAAGCAGATTCCATCTCTCCGAATTGTCAACCACCCACAAGAAAGCAGCTTACTGACCACGATAACACTACTTGATGTATCCAACTCAATCCCCCGACTCACTCTACTGTCCTTGTACAACCCACCCACCACTTTCCCAGCAATTGGCATTCTAAATCAATGGCTACAGACAGAGGCCACTTGACAAACACCAACACTGCTCAAGATGGACTCTAACCTCCACCACTCATACTGGAACCCAAGAAAGAGACCTGATTAAAATGTGCGGGAAGAAGGGCTTCCACCTAATCTCACCCAGACATGTCCCAACTTTCTTAAGAGGAGTTGGAAAACCCACAACAATAGACCTCACCTTTGCAAACCACAAAACCCAAAGCCTCAAACCCACAATGCACGTTCAACTGAATAACCATTCTTCTGACCACCACCCGATAATCACCAGAATAACTCTGCTGGTCCTGGAAACACGTACCCAAGCAAAACATCTATCAACCCAACTAAAAGGCCTGGACAACAAACTATTGCTCCACACTCTACAACGAAATCTCCCAAAGGAAACAGCCACCATGAACTCGATAGATATCACCACCCAACAGATATTGACAGAAATAACTTTGGCTTACAATGGCCAAGGAAGATGGATCACAACCAACCCCATGAGATCCAAGGCCTGGTGGAATAAGGAACAACTGAGAGATCTCATCAAACTCAGAAACCAGGCAAGAAGAATGATGTTAAGACACCAAACTGACAAATTCAGAAAAGAATATTACCACTACTAATACCTCTTCAAACAAAAGGTTGGGTAACTCAAAAGCAACCATTGGAGAAGATTTCTGGTGGAAAAGGGACCCAATCATGCATACCAAGCTTACAAATTCACAAAAAACAAACAAGAAGAAGAAATCACCCCACTATGGGATCAAGAGGGGAACTTAACTTCTGACATCATCAAAAAATTGTTTCTACTCTTTAATGGCACCTCACTAGTAGAAACCTCAGCAAATCTCAATGACATATCACACCAACAACCACCAAACCTCCCACCAGACTTCCCCCCAATCACAAAAGACAAGGTCACAAACACAATCTCCACCTTACCCAACAGGAAGGCCCCAGGGCCAGATGGTATACCAAATGAGTTGATAAAACTGTCTACAACCCACTTGACCCCAATCCTAACTGACCTATTTAACTGCTGCCTTAGACAGGGACAATACCCAAGCAAGTGGAAGGAATCCCAGATGGCAATCATTAACAAGGATATTGCATGGAAGTGTAGTTTGGTACACCAACAAAAACAGGAAATCAATAGAAAAACAATTAACCAAAGAACTCCTCCAAGCAATACGATTAAGCACAGGAATGATGAGACAAACCCCCTCTCCCTTTCTCAGACTATAAGGAGGAATTAAAGACCTAACCAAACAACACATTAAGCTGACTCACAATTATCTCCACACTAAACTAACAGGCCCAATAGACGATGCATACAAGATGCTAATCTGCAGAGAACTGAATGCCAACCAACAAACACATTCCTCCCCATTGAATAATCTGCTGGAGAAAGACACCTTTCTAAGACAACACTTCACCAGGGCCAAAACCCAATCCCCCTTCCCCATCCTGCCATGGTCAAGCCAAATTGCAAGTATCACCAATCTGCAACTGACAAAGGAACAAGCAAAGGGTAAAGTTTTAGAACAAATAGAAACTGAACTAGCCGCCAACAACCTGGCTCTCTTATCCCGGGCAAAGGAGGGGGAGCAGCGGCCATATTAACAAATACGCAGAAAAGAAAAACAACACATGTCAGAGGAGATTCCATCATAACAAATTTTGAAACAGAACTAATCGCTCTATTTCTCTGCCAGGAACTCTTAGCCAAACATATCATCACCCATGAGCCTCCCCAAAAGATGGTCACAGAACTTTGCGGTGAGACTATACTGGTGTTCAGGACACACAGGCATCCAACAAACTGAAGAAGTAGACAAATTGGCAAAGGAAGCAGCCTTATCAGAAACAGAAATGGCCAGTGTAAGATTAAAAGGACTTGCCTCTACCATACATCAACTTGGCTCTGACCACTGCCCACTAAACGCATACCTACACCCAATCAAGCAGGTGAAGTCCCCAACAGAGACCACTTCACACTATTTGCTCTACTGTGGAAATTTCCGGCGAAACATAAGAAAACACAAAATCAAACTAAACCCAAACAGCAGCACTTCTATAACCCAAGCTCAAAAAAGACCAATAAACACATCAGAAAACAACACTCTAACCCCCCCCCAAATGGCGGAAAGGTGGAGAGTTTTGTTTTCCCTAACACTGCTAAATTTAAATTTTGAGTTTTTAAATCCAGATTAATATTTTGATATTTAAGATTAATATTTTTAAGTCAAGATTCTCAAGATTCAAGATTTTAAAATTCTCATCAATTTATCCATTCTCAGCCTTAATTTTAATTTTAAAAAAATTAAATTTTTTCTTTTTTAGTTGACTCAACTTTTTTACAATAAAAATTTAAAAAATTTAAAAATTTAAAAATTTAAAAATTTAAAATTTAAAAATTTAAAAATTTAAAATTTAAAAATTTAAAAAATTAAAATTTTTCGCCAGCGCTTTTTTTTGTGATAAATTAATTTATTTTATTTTTTTTTTGTTCTCGTCCTTAAAACTTAAAAATCACTGTTAATCTAACTAAAAAATAAATAAAATTATGATTGTCTTTCAAAATTTAACTCGCTCAAGAGACTCAAAGCATTCATCTGGCTCAATTTCAATTTCAAATTCACCAACAAATTCAAATTCAAATCCAAATCATTCCACTCAATCAAATCCACATCCAAATCCACTTCCAAATCCACTTCCACATCCTACAAGCAACTCAAAATCTTCAGCAATCAGTCTCAATCAATCTCATCCTCATAACGCCGTCAAGGTCATCTGTCGTCTAAGACCTCATCTAAATCGCAAAACTAACTCAAATCAAACTATCCTACATGTTCTAAACTCAACCCAACTCAGAATCATTGGTAATCATCTCATTTCATCAAATATTACTTGTTCAAACGCTTCCTCATTCAACTCATCTCACCCTCTTCTTTCATCTCAAAAAAGATCCCGTCAAAAATATCGTCAATAGATTCCAATTCTCAGCTTGTTATGATCAAAATTCCTCTCAAGATGAAATCTTCAATGGTCAAGTAAAAGATCTAGTAATCAAAACTTTAGCCGGTATCGTAAGCCTTAATTCTTGACGACATCTCCTTCATCAAATTAATCTATTCTCTCTTGTTGATTCTTCATTAGACTACATCCATCTTCGCGTAAGCTAAAATTAATCTACTTGGTTTCAAAACTTTTAATCTCCTTTTTAATCCTTCTCTTCTTCTCAGTTTTGGTTGTACAGGCTCAGGTAAAACTCATACTCTTCAAGGCTCTCCTTCTCAACCTGGTATCACCCCTCGAGCTGTCGATCTAATCTTACAACAAATAAATAAAATTAATTCTATACCAACTAATCAAACTCATCATCATCTATCAATCTCTTGCTTTGAAATCTTTAAAGATAAAGTTTGGGATTTACTCTCTCAAATCCCTTCATCTTCTCATCCTCCTCATCTAACCAAAGCTCATCTACCCATAAGAGAAACTTCAAACGGTCAAATCTTCATCCCAAACCTCTCTCAAATATCTATCAATTCTTTCAATCAATTTCAAAACCTTTATCAAAAAATCATCTCTAATAGATCAGTCTCATCAACAAAATTAAATCATACCTCATCTAGATCTCATGCTATCTTAACTTTATATATCAATCAATCAAATCCTAACTTTAATCGTCAATCAAAATGCTTATTAATCGATCTGGCCGGAAGTGAAAATAATAAAAAAACAGGTAACGATTCAAATAAAGAACGTATGAAAGAATCCGTAGAAATCAATCAAAGCTTATTAACTTTAAGAAAAGTCGTCAGAGCTTTAAATACAGGTGATGTAATAAATCATCTTTTTATTCATTAACCCTTTTTAATCTACTTCATCTTGATAAATTTCTTTGTTTTTATTCAAAATTCTACATCTTTTAAGCGTCGAATCCCTTATCGTGATTCTAAATTGACTAGAATCTTAAGTGATAGTCTAGGTGGTACTTCGGCTAGTCTAGTCATCTGTAATGTGGCTCCAGATGCTACTCAATATCGTGATACAATCAAGTCAGTCCTTCAATTAATCATCATCATCTCCTTCTTTGATTTCTCAAACCCTTCATCTTTCTTTGGTTTTATTCTAGTACCTTGACTTTTGGAAGTTATACTCGAAACGTTGAAAATAATATAATTAGCACCTCAAACCAACTTGAAATTAATCGTCAGTTTTTAATCATCCAAAAAAATCCATCACCTTTCATGTTTTTCATCTTTTCTTTTTTTTTTTTTTTTTTAGCTCATACTCCCACTGTAGCTCCCTTAATACTTATACCAAAAAATTCTTCTGGCTCTCAATCTACTTATTCTGGCTTACCAACACTCACTTCTCCTCTCTCACTCGTACCCCGTCCTCGATTATCTCAAACTTCTGCAGAACTTTCAACTAATCGGAGTCCTTCATTTTTAAAATCTAAATCAAATCTCAACTCATCTGACCTTTTGAGGCCAAGTCGTTCAGAACTATTTGTCAAAAACTCTCAAAAATCACTTGTTCGATCAAAGTCCTCATTTAGTATCAAGAAAAAATTAAATCAAACCCCCATCAACATATCATCTACTCAACCTTTTCCTATACCTTCCACTCCCATCTATCATCGTTCATCACTACTAGATCATAATTCTCACAATTCTAATCTTCTATCTACCCGTCCATCGTCTCTATCACTAAGTAATGAAAGCCCAACCGATAGCTTTGCTGCCAACTCATCCTCGATTTCATCAAATAGTCTTGAAAGCTTGGCTGAAATTACTTTGGAAAAAAAAGTTCAAGAGGCCATGCAGAAAAATTTTAATCAACTCGTCAATGAACGTGTAGAGGCTTTATTAGATGCTAAATTAAAAGAGGTAGGATTGGTTCCTCTTTCAAGGTTCGTCATCTTTACAAACTTATCAAATTTGATAATGGTTTAATTGACCTAACAAAATCCTTTTTAAATCCTTTCTAAAGATCTTCTACTTTTAACAATCGACCTCATCAAGACGAATTGTGTCAGCGAATACATAGTCTTGAACAACAATTGTCAGCTTTTGATTGTTTCTCTTATCATCCATCTCAAAAAAAAAAGCTTCATCAAATTTTTTAAACAATTTATTAATATACACCTTGCTACAGACAGATTGAGTATCAGCAATTTATTTCAAACTGCCTCTCGGACAAACTCTAATTCAATTACCCCTGTATAGTATCCCATCAGAACAAAATTCATTTCGTTTTCAAAAGTAACTTTTTTATTGATGACTTTATTAGGTAAGAAATTTCACCTATTTGTCAACTCATATAAAAAAGTCACATTAGATACAATCTTCCTTTGATTATCAATTTAATTTACTTTATTTTATTAAAAAATAAAATAAAAAAAAGACTCTCAATCCATTCTTTTTGAATTATTGCTTCATTTGGTTTTGTAATTAGTTTAATACCCCCTTTGATTAAAGATTCCTTTTGTGGTGACTGATATTGATTCAAGTAATTGATGAGTTTGATTCTTGGTCAGCTTTTTTGTTGTATTTTTTTTATAATTGTATATATGACTCTAATCAATAGAATTGATCTTAGTTATTTAATTATTATTATTTTGAAGACCTGTCGAAAACCTTGATTGTAAACGTTGCTGACATGTTCAAAAGATATGATTTTATTTAACAAAACAAACGCATTTATCAACTCATCTTTTCAACATCAATTAATTGACATTTACAAATCAGAATTACCCTTGACTACAATTCACGGCAACCCAATGGGACTGTATTTTTGCAAAACTAGCTCAGCCATATTAACTCCTAGAGTGGTCTAAACCCTGTGGTAATCACATAATCCAATGCAAAAAGATGAATCTTTTAGCGAGTGATAAAATGAAAATTACTCATGTCAAAGATGGTCATTCGCTCAAAACTCGGTCTGCCGTCGGACCGCAGATCTGTTGTACTGTACTCCCCTTCACATGGGTGTCAGTCCGGAA